>JAKOOJ010000002.1:195260753-195978253 GCA_022577455.1 Arizona elegans | reverse complement strand
ATCTGATGAAAAGAAGGACTCGGGGTGACATGATAGCAATGTTTTGATACCTCAGGGGCTGCGACAAAGAAGAAGGAGTCAAGCTATTCTCCAAAGCACCTGAGGGCAGGACAAGAAGCAATGGGTGGAAACTAATCAAGGAGAGAAGGAACCTAGAACTAAGGAGGAATTTCCTGACAGTTAGAACAATTAATCAGTGAAACAACATGTCTCCAGAAGTTGTAAATGCTCCAACACTGGAAGTTTTTAAGAAGAGATAGGATAACCATTTGTCTGAAGTGATGTAGGGTTTCCTGCCTAAGCAGGGGGTTGGACTATAAGACCTCCAAGGTCCCTTCCAACTCTGTTATTATATTAGTTAAGTTACGTTAAGTTAAGTTAAGTCAAGTCAAGTCAAGTCAAGTCAAGTCAAGTCAAGTCAAGTCAAGTCATATACTATACTATACTATACTATACTATACTATACTATACTATACTATACTATACTATACATAGTGGGAAATAATGGAAAGATCCTAAACATGTGAGGTCCTCTGTTTATATTTCATTGGTGTACTATATCTCTTATATCCCCAACTTCATTCTCTTGAGGATAGATACTGTCAACAGTTTGTGCTATCTATTTAAGAGAAGCAAATTCGAACTCATCTTTGTTTTGACATTTTTAGCAAATAAAGACTCCTGGGACATCTTTATTACCAAGAGTATAATTTACTGAGCCAACATGGATATGGAAGTAGCAAAGGCAATTCTAACGTTTTTGTGCACAAGCAGCATAGTTAAACATTCCCCTATTCCCCTGGTCCTCCCGTTGTCATTTTATTCCATCCAATCAGTATGGTCAGTTCAGTTCAGTTTGTTTGGTTAACAGACTCTCCGCCTAGCAGACTTTCTCAGCAGCTGAACTTGGTTCTCAGGCTCCCAGTTGGTGCTCTTTGCATTCCTCCCCCACTTATGCCTCTCCTGAATTCCAATCTATTCCCTCTCCCCTGTTGCTACTTGTCTGTCTGTGAGCGGGGTTTGCAAAGCGAGCCAAGCTTCAGCCATGACAGCTGCCTTCATAACTTAATGTAGACCTTCAACATCAAGTAAGAGTTTTCCTCATTTTTCCACTGACGAACTTCAGTAGAGTACAGAAGTCCAAATGAGAAATGATGTAAATAGTATTTTCCCCAGTATGTATTAACATATACAGCAATGGCCAAAATTGTGGAAACCTTTTGGGAAAAGTGTATTTTTGAGACTTGATGGCTAATAACACCCCCCCCCCTTTTTTTTTTTTTGGAGTTTCAAGATAATCCTATTCCACTGCTGGAATGGCCTGGGAATAGCCCAGACCTTAACCCAATTGAAAATCTATGGAGCTGACTAAAGAAACTTGTTAATCAGAAGCGACCCAGCAATAAAACCAGTTAAAAGAAGCAATCTTGGTTTCACATAATAACAGCTGCAGAACTAAAAGACTTGGTTCACTCCATGGGAAGGCGTTGTAAGTCCATAATTCATGCTAAAGGTTACCCAACTAAGTATTAACTGACTTGATAATTTTTGTATATCTCATTTTTTTCTATGGTGATAATTTTTGTATCTCTCATTTTTTATTACGTGTTTCATTTTTCTTCTTTATACTGTAACTGCTGTTCTAATAGCAAATCCTTCCTAAAAGTTATTGCATTACATCCTTGATTAAATTATCTTTCCATTGATATATAATTTTATGGTACTACTCAAAAAAAAAAAAAAGGTGTTATTAGCTAGTTTTAGAAAATACACTTTTTCCAAAAGGCTATAATATAATTTCAGTGATCAAAATCTAGGATGATAAAAATAACTCTGACAACATCAGTTGCCAAATAAAAACTCACTTGAATGACTTTTGATGACTTCATCAAGGTTTCTTCGGAGCAGTGCAGAAGTGGGATTGTCTTGCCTCTAGAAATTGTCAGTGCTCCATCACTGGAAGTTTTTAAGAAGAGATTGGACAACCATTTGTCTGAAATGGTATAAGGTGTCTTGCTTGAGCAGGGGTTGGACTAGAAGATCTCCGAGGATCCTTCCACTCTGTTATTCTGTTTCTGTTTCTTGCTTTCTGGATCGGTTTTTCAATTTTCCATTTAAGCTATTATCTTGTGGCTTCCCTGGTAGTCTCTTAAATGATCTAATTGTCAGCATTCCAGAAAAAAAAACCCCAACTCCAAGTAAAGACTCTGAAGCAAGCATTTTTCAAAGTTCTATTTACTAGAATAGGTAAACTGGCACACCTGGGAAAACCCGTATCTGAGAGGTCTGGGTTTTCCCTCAGTAAGTCAAAACCCCCAAAACCATCCCCTCATTCCTCAGTCGATCACATGTTCCAATCAACCACCGTTCCATCTCGAGACATCACTCCCACCACTCCTTCTCCAGATGCAGGATCGCCCTGACCTTGACTGACAGGAAGAATGCTATTATGTCTACAGACAACCCCTCTACTAAATCCCCCCTCCTACTTTCCCACACTTGAGAAGGTGGCATCATGGAAGCTTCCGGCCTAATATGGCTTCCAAAGCTGACAGTAATATTGTTAGCCTTTTTGTTGTTGTGAGCCACAATTGTCTGCCTACTGTGCCTTTTTTTTACACCAATAACTATATCCACAAAGAGCCTTGCTTAAATCATGTGGTTACTACATAATCATGGTTTCCTCTCCCCCACCCTTTCACTTCTTGATAAGCAAATTATTCACCTATCAATGGCCCATTAGATATCACTCCTGAGATTTTCCAGTTGACTTGAGGAATCTTTGAATCTATCAAGCATTACAAATTTCATCTTTCAAATCTCAAGTATGACCAGAAGTACAGTTAGAGGATCTTCAGCAAGATCATAAAACCATCTAGTGCTAATAATGTTAAATTAAATAAATATTTTTTGCATTGATGGGTGAGCTGATATCTGCCACATCAGACTGCTCACCATATCCTAAGCTTCATATGATGTTTATTTCTAACTTGGGAGTTGAAGAAAAATTAGGCGGTTGCCTCAGTGGCCTGAAAATAGAGGTTTCAATATTTGGATTTAAAGCAAGCAACAATGCCTCAGACCCAGTGCGTGCACCTTTGCTGTACTTGACTTATAGTATGAGCATAGTAGACTGCTATCAATTTATATATATATTTTTGATAAACCATTTATTCTTACTTAGTTTATAAACCTAATATCCTTCCTTCCTTCCTTCCTTCCTTCCTTCCTTCCTTCCTTCCTTCCTTCCTTCCTTCCTTCCTTCCTTCCTTCTTTCCTTCCTTCCTTCCTTCCTTCCCTTCCTTGCCTATCTACCTACCTACCTACCTACCGGGATGGGTTCTACTTACCTTTACTACCGGTTCGCAAACAGGATCATGCGCTCGCTTCGCTGATGATGACATCCGGGGCAGTGGGCGGAGCCTCATGCCGGTTTTACTACCGGTTCTTGCGAACCAGTCCGAACTGGGGGCAACCCACCACTGCTACCTACCTATTTTTTCTCCCTTCCAAAATTTACAAGTTGCCCAATTCATTCACAGTGACTCCAAGTTATTCACAGAAGTAAAACCTCAAATACAAAACCCAATTAACACCTCCAGCCTCCCAGCAACAATAATCAAACAAACTACTTAATGAGTTCCATGTCACCCTGAGGTCCCCAGGCCTGCTGGCAAAACCATGTTTGGAAAAACTATCAAGATGGTACCTCTCAATTTTATGTATCTCAATCAACTTAGCCAGAATAAAAAACACTTCCCAGTGTTAGAGGACCAACCATCTCAGCTGAATAATATTGTAATATATACTCTGGTAATATTGTACTGCAAACCAGGGCATACAAAACTTTTGCTAGACCAATTCTTGAACACAGCTCATCTGTCTGGAACCCGCACTGCATATTGGACATTAATACAATTGAGAGAGTCCAGAGATATTTCACGAGAAGACTCCTCCACTCCTCTGCTCACAACAGAATACCTTATGCCACCAGGCTTGAAATTTTGGGCTTAGACAATTTAGAACTACAACGCCTTCGGTCTGACCTATGCATAGTACACAAAATTATCTCCTACAATGTCCTACCTGTCAATGACTACTTCAGCTTTACCCGCAACTATACATCAGCACACAATAGATACAAATTCAAGGTAAACCGCTCCAAACTCGATTGCAGAAAATACGACTTCAGCAACAGAATGGTCAATGCCTGGAATGCACTCCCTGACTCTGTGGTTTCTTCCCCAAACCCCCATAACTTTAACCTTAGACTGTCTACTGTTGACTTTACCCCATTCCTAAGAGGTCTGTAAGGGGCGTGCATAAGCGCACCAACGTGCCTACCGTCCCTGTCCTACTGTCCCCATTTATTTGTATCCTTATCCTGTATTCATAGTCATGTTTATACTTATATCTCTTATCTTATCCTTCCTTCCTTTTATTTGACAAATAAAATAAAATAAATGAATACCCACAGCCTGTTGCAACAGTCAATTCCTCACAGGCTTTCTAAACAGCAAAAGTTCTACTTATTTTTAGATTGTAATTTCTCCCATTCAGACAGCCTTTCAGAATCCATTCCACTTCTTTCTTTCTCCCCACCCCCCCCCAAAGTAACAGATATTGCATGTAATTGAGGTCGTCTGAAACGGAGTTCTGTTTGCTTTACCTACATGGCCATACATCAATTGCTTTTTTAGTCTGCACTCAGATTTCCTTAAAAGTCTTTCCTTTATCCTCCTGCCTTTCATACTAAATATAATTTTATCGCTTGTCATAGTGCCAGTTACAGAATCAAATTTGCAGCTGCTGGCTTCAAGCTGGAGTTCTGGAACAAACTATACAATGATATCTCCCTGAGTGTGGTATCCTTATTTTTATTTTTTTTTAAAGTACCACTCAGATGCTGTTTTCCAACATGTGGCGCTGCATATATCGAATTTCAAAAGACACTTTTCAACATTATTTAGACCAAAAGTATTCGCAAAAAAAGAAGAAAAAAGTCAAATCTGTTATTAAGTATAACAGCTTCCTCCCTCTCTATAACGGAACAAAATAGATGCTTACCATTTCTTACAAATGTCCTTCTACTAGTTGCAACCAAATAGAGAAGAAAATCCTGTTCCCAACACTTCCAATCCTGAGATAAAATTTCTCATAATATTAGCAGAAGAGGAAGCAAAATACTGCTGTAGTGCTCCATCTCATCATAATAAAGCAGGGGTGGTATTCACTTACCTTCACTACTGGTTCGTAAATGTGAGTGTGCATACGCAAAGCATAAAAAACTGGATATGATGATGTCTAGGTGAGTGGGTGAGTGGGTGGAGCCTCCCGCTACTGCCCCTACCGGTTTACCCGAACCGGATAGAACCGTCTGTTTCAAGGTCATTGAGCCAGCGATGTCTAAAGACATTTCTGCGGCCATGTGGCCGCATGACATCACAGAGCACCCTTACTTTCCCACCAAAGTGGCACCTATTTATCTATTTCCATTTGCATGCTTTCGAACTCCTAGGTTGGCAGGAGCTGAGGCGAGGACAGGAGCTCACCCCATCCTGTGGCACTTGGGTTTTGAACCCGGGCTGTCAATTTTCCAGCCGACAAACCCAGCATCTTAACCACTAAGCCACTGTGCCACCCCATCACAATAAAAACAAGCCAAAACAAGCCATCATAGGAGAGTTTTTCCCCTTTGCTCTATTTATTTAATAAAACACAATAGAAGTAAGAAAACAATGGGAAACAGAAAAATAGAAAATAGAAAATAGAAAGAAAAAGGAAATAGGAAAAGAGCAATGCAAATAATGTGATCACAATAAAAGTTCTTTCTATAAGATTTATAAAATATTTGTATGTGTATTTGTGCATACATGCAAGAATATAAGCACACAGACACTTTAGAAAACATTTCCATTGAAATATCAAGCCACTGGGTAATTGGGCCATAGTTTTGTCTTTCCAATGTTGAAGACATAATTTTTTGGCAATAAAAGGCATAGAAAATCCATTTGCATTGCTGGTTGGCAATTTTCATGCAATAGGTAAGTTTTTCAAAATAATGCTTCCATCTAAAAGTATTAAATTTTGTTTCAAAATCAAATGAACAGAAGTAGTTACATATTCCCAGAACATAATAACAAAGTTAAAAGCATGTTTTAATGAAGCATTATTTGATTGTAACGAACACAATGATTTAATTATTCCTTTTCTGTACATTTTCAGTGGAGTCCATCCAAGGAGTCTGAAATATTATTTTTGTTGAATAAGCCATATTCTAACCCCTAATAAAGTTTATGTTATTGGGATTTATATATTTTTTCATGGTTGAAGGCAAAATAGACTCTCCACTTTGGGATTCAATTCAATCTTATAAACTATGTATCAGATTGATTTACTGATAATTTATATTTATAAAGACAAGCTCCTCCCTAAGATGGCTGCTGAAGGCTTCTTTTTCCTGCCGATTATCTGCTGATTTTGCTGCCAAAGCTGGTTCTTTGGCAGTGCTGCTCCCTGGAGTTCAATGGGACCACTTAGGAATGACCCAAGACAACTTTTTAATGCCATGGACCGATCTTCAAGATTCCAGTTCACTTTGGGAGTGATCAGAAAGTCCTGGGCATCCATCTTCCTTTTGGCATTTTATTTTTTTTAAGCATGCCTGGGTCTTAACTTCAGTTTTTGAATTTTTACTTTGCTTTTTATCTTTAAAAGTAGACCAGTTGGCTGAATACTGATTAATTTCAACCTCCTGCTGGACTCTAGCTGCTCTTTTTCTTTTCTTTTTCCTTTTGATTTATGCCATATTGTTCTTAATAACTTTTGTTTTCCCATATGGAAACACGGTACACTCTTGGATGGTGAAGTGCTTTCATTTGATTTACATTAATATTGGACTCTCATCATAGGGTTTTTGCCTGTTTTTAATTTACAAAATACTTAAAATTTATCTCTTTTTAATTTTTCATTCAGTCTTGTTTGTTTTGTGTTTTTTCTGTGTTCTTTATTTGTTTTTGCTTTTAATTTTTTTGGAGTTTTGTATATTAACTTTTCTTTAAATAAAATAAAAATAGAAGTGAAAATATTTATAAAGACAGATTGCAGACTTTTTTGGATTCATAGAATTCAGTGATTTCTTCTAATAATTTAGATGACTGTGAGACTGGAAAAGTCTCTTGTTCATAGTAAAGGATAGAATAGAATAGAATAGAATAGAATAGAATGGAATGGAATGGAATGGAATGGAATGGAATGGAATGGAATGGAATAACAGAGGGACCTTGGAGGTCTTCTAGTCCAACCACCTGCTTAGGAAAGGAGGTATAGGGAGGAAACCCTATGCCACTTCAGACAAATGGTTATCTAATCTCTTCTTAAAAACTTGCAGTGTTGGAGCATTTCCAACTTCTGGAGGCAAGTTGTTCCACTGATTAATTGTTCTGTCAGGAAATTTAGTTCTAAGTTGCTTCTCTCCTTGATTAGTTTTCATCCTTTGCTTCTTGCCCTGCTTTGGAGAATAGCTTGACTGCCTCTTCTTTGTGGCAATTCCTGAGATATTGGAATACTGCTATCATGTCACCCCTAGTCAGTACATTGCCAGTGGGTATAATGGTCTGAGCGAACCTTGAGAGACAGGAGAAATAGATCCTGCCTAGGGACCAATCATGTAAGAGATATGCATAACGGGCAAAGAAAGACACTCAAAAAGGAACTTCCTTAACTTCTTAGGTTTAAACAAGATCAAGGAAGATTTGTATTACCAGCCTTGCAAGATTGATACCAGCCTTCTCAGGTAGACCAGACAGGAAACCTGCCTAGGTGAGCTAGCATAATATTATGTTATGAAGTCAGTGTTATATAGATTTCCTTCAGGATGATCTGTCCTCAACCTGGTCCATCAGATCTTCCAAAAGTATACATGTGGGTGACTTTGTATCAGTCACTCTCTTTCAGCCCAACCTACATCACAGGTTTGGGGTTTGTTTGTTTTTTTTTTTGGAGAAAATAGGAGGAGGAAGGAGTATTAGGGATGTTCGCTACCTTGAGTTACTAATAAAGTAACAAAGGCAGGTAAATAAATAAATATCTTCATCCCTTTTGTTTAGTAGGTCACAAGATGTTAAAGAGTGAGTGGCATTGAAGTCATACCTCCAACGAAATTATCATGCATGCAATGGAAAGAATGGATCCTATCATTAGCAATTTACATGAAAATAATCTTGTTCAACAATTCTGGTTTAACTCTCTTCCAGAGATAATATCTAAATAAGCATGAGGTATTTCACAGTATTATGGATATAACTAAGTATTCTTCTTTTCCTCTATTTCATGCTGAATTTATTTTTTTTCAATTATAAATTATAAATCTAGACAGGACGCTTAGAGGCATTGTTGTATTTTGTTTATTTAAGTGGCCGAAATATTTAAGTCTGAGAAGACATCACTGACTATTGGGGGTGAGTCTTTGGCCCCCTCGGAGAGGGCTTGCAATCTGGGAGTCCTCCTGGATACGCAGCTGTCCTTGGAGGAACATCTGACGGCTGTTGCCAGGGGGACTTTTTGTCAGGTTCGCCTGATCCGCCAGTTGCGACCCTTTCTTGATCGGGATTCCCTGTGCATAGTCACTCATGCCCTCGTCACTTCTCGCCTGGACTACTGCAACACTCTCTACATGGGGCTCCCCTTGAAGGGCACCCGGAGGCTCCAACTGGTCCAGAATGCGGCCGCGCAGGTAATTACAGGAGCTGCATAGCGCTCCCATATAACACCACTCCAGCGTGGGCTGCACTGGCTCCCATGGTCTTATGTGTGCGCTTCAGGGTGTTGGTTATCACCTTTAAAGCGCTCCATGACATAGGACCTAGTTATCTTCGAGACCACCTGCTGCTACCGATGGCCTCCCATCGACCTGTGCGCTCCCACAGAGAGGGCCTCCTCGGGGTGCCATCAGCCAAACAATGTAGACTGATGACCCCCAGGGGGAGGGCCTTCTCTGTGGGGGCACCTACCCTCTGGAATCAGCTGCCCCCAGAGATAAGGAGAATCCAAGACCTCGGTGCCTTCCACCGTGCCCTTAAAACCTTCTTTTTCCAGCAAGCCGGGCTGGCCTAACACTTTTTAAAATGTTTTTAATTGTTTTGTTTATCGTTTTTAATTATGGGGCCAAATTTATATATGTCTTTTTAATTGTATTTTAATATTTGTACTTGATGTTTTTACTTGGCTGTTCAATGCCCTGAGTCCTCAGGGAGAAGGGCGGTATACAAATTCAAATTAAAATAAACAAACATGGTAATCAGTCACTATTCTGGCAAAAGGACTTGCTAGACCAAAATAAAAAAAAATTCCCATGGTAAAATCCTGCCATTTTATGCAGATCGTTTCTGCCCATGCTGACAAATAAAGGATGTTTTGATAAAAGTATTCTAGTTATAAATGATTTACTATCTCAACTGCACTCTGGAGCTAACAATGAGAGTTAGAATTTATGCAGAAGTAAAGGAAACTTAAATTGCTTACCGGGGCTTTTGAACAATTGAGGACAGATTAAGCAATCAAATCTGGGTATGATGATGTTGTTGTTGTTATACTTGCTATTACTGTGTTTCTTTCCGCAAAGAAACCATCACCCTACATTCTATCAACCTCTGAGTCTTGTACCCCAAGACAGCCTTCATTTAAATATGAGAGATGAGCCCCATAGATCATAGAATTATCGCAATATATACCACTTCACATTGTGTTACATCCCTCTCTAAGTGGTTTACAGAATCAGCATCTTGCCCCCAACAATCTGGATCCTCATTTTACTGACCTCAGAAGGCTGAGTCAATATTGAGCCGGTGAGACTCGAACTGCCAAACTGCAATACTACATTCTAACCACTGTGCCACCACAGTTCTTAGCAATAGCACTTAGACTTATATACTGCTCCATAGTTCTTTACAGTCCTCTTAAAGTGGTTTACGGAATCAGCATATTGCCCCGAAGAATCAGGGTCCTCATTTTACCAACCTTGGAAGGATGGAGGTCAACCTTGAGCCAGTCAGGATCAAACTCCTGGCTGTGAGCAGAGTTTGCCAGCAATATTGCATTTTAACCACTGCACCACCAGAATTATACAGTTGAAAACCTGATTTGTTAGAAATCGAATTTGTGGACTTTTCGATACTTAGATAAACTTCTTGATGACTAACCATTTTGTGTACGGCTTTTATTTTGGCATTTCATGGTCTGAGATGTTAGCTTTGTTTTGTTTTTCTGGGTTTCTGGCAATATGTCAGTAAAGCTGTAATAAGCTGTAAAATGAATCAAGAAAAAGTAAGAAACGGAGATCAAAAGGTAAAACGGTACTCAGCCAAGCAGCTGAGTCTGGGGATTGGAGGTCACAGAGAGACGTAGTAATGACTCACCCACGTACAAAATGAGAAGGCTTTTGATCAGGAAGCCATGCAGATTTTTTATTTTTTTTAAAAAAAGAAACTATTGTGGATGCCCAAAGAGCCAAGATAAATTCTGAACTGATTGGTCTTCCCAAGGTGAAAAACAGCTGTGTGCATATTATTTTCATACAGAAAATTAAAATTTAAAAATTTAAATTTAAAAATTTAAGACCAAATGATATCTCAGGAGGTTCTTTTTTATATTTTAAATGTGCTCTATTATAAGTGTGTGTGTGTATGAGTGTCAGAGGTGGGTTTCAGCATGTTCTGACCAGTTCTGGAGAATCGGTAGCGGAAATTTTGAGTGGTTCAGAGAACCGGTAAATACCATCTCTGACTAGCCCCGCCCCCATCTATTCTCTGCTCCAGAGTCCCAGCTGATCAGGAAGAAATGGGGATTTTGCAATATCCTTCCTGTGGAATGGGGTGGGAATGGAGATTTTACAGTATCATAATGTCAAGCATATATAAGATAACAGGTAAAAGTATAAACATAATTTGAATACATGAAAAGAGTAAGTAAAAAGGAATATTAGGACAGGGACGGTAAGTACGCTGGTGCACTTATGCATGCCCCTTACAGACCTCTTAGGAATGGAGTGAGGTCAACAGTAGAAAGTTTAAGGTTAAAGTTTTGGGGGTTTGGGGAAGAAACTATAGAGTCAGGTAGTGCATTCCAGACATTGACCACTCTGTTACTGAAGTCATATTTTCTGCAATCGAGTGCCACACCCACCAAACCACGCCTACCAAGCTGTGCCGCCATCACCAAGCCACGCCCACAGAACCAGTAGTAAAAAATTTTGAAACCCACCACTGATGTGTGTGTGTTTGTGTTAGGAATGCCCACATAGAGACACATTTGGTACTTGCTAATCAGTCTCTGGTACTGACTGATTTTGTCAGAAAAGTGTAAGGTTAACTTCAAACGACTCTTGGGCTTTTACCTTAAATAATCCAATGTAGGGATAGACAGATACTTCAATTTCTCTCATGTTTCAATTTTATGAGAGGGAAAAAAAATATATGGGAAGAAAGGAAAAGACTAGATTTTTGAACTGGAGTAAATTCTTTTCCTTTTAACTAAGCAAACAAATGTTTCTTCCTTCGCCACCAGCCAAATATATTAGCTACAGCTTTTTCCGGAATGGACAGCATCATAATGTAATTACTTCCCTTCTAAGTCTTGAATACAAATTATTAAAGTGCAAATAATGTAAAAAAAAAAAAAAACCCTCCACTCTCCTTGATATTATTTTTCATTCACCAACATTCATTGCATCCACATTCTGTAAAAAGCAAGCCATCCAATTACAGAGCCTTCCTTACCTATTCTTGGAAGAGAAAAAGGGCAGTTTTGGAAAATTCTTATTTTTTTGTTTAAAAAAAAAAAAGCATTTGAAATTTCCAACCAACCAAAAACCTTTAGGGTCCCCTTCATAACATAATCCTGCAAGACAATTCTTGTTTTGCTATATCAATTTTTCCCCCTATCATAGAACAAATCAATGCAGAATTCTCATTTGAAGCACAAATGTATGTGTGTTTGTGTTTATTATAAAGCATACAATAAACATAATATGTGATCTATTAATAATATAGTAACATTGGTATAATTAACTAATATAATAAAATCTTCTTTAATTATGATTATTCATTGTATTATTCATATGATTATTATTTATATAATTCAGATACAAAAATATTAACGGGATGAACAACCCCACAATTTCTTTCCAATTTCAATTTCTATCTATCTATCTATCTATCTATCTATCTATCTATCTATCTATCTATCCATCCATCCATCTATCTATCAAAGCCAAATACACTCACTCATCACAAAATCTCCAGACCTGTAAAGCCTACAAACTTGAAATTTGGCACGTATGTTCCTCTTGACTTCTAGGTGCTCACTAAGAAAGAATTTTCCAAAATGACCATCAGATCATTAGTATTTCATATACAGTATTATATCCACACACTCTAATACTAAGGAGTTAGACGTTCTACTCCCCCTCCCCACTTGAAAGGAACTCTGTCCCAACTGCCACTTGCAGTTGTTCTTTTATTCTGAATCTATGGTAAATCTTCACATTTAAATTTATGTATTTATTTATTTATTGGTGTTTTTTTTAGCTTCAGATCCATTAAATAAATGCTTTAGTACATCTTAAAGTTGCCAAGGTTTAGAAACACAGTTCTAGATAAAGATGATGATTCCTTTAGTAAATAGACACTTATCTGAAGGCCCATTCCCAATGTAGACTGTTTGTGAAGTCTTTATTTGCTCTCATTTAGCTGAACAGAGAGTACAGCACATAAACTTTGCACTACTCCTGGTAGCTTTGCACTACTCCTCAGCTAATGGCTCATGTATGGCATTACATAAAAAAAGTTAATTTGCTGATAAGCTGCTGTTTCCAGCCCAAATGAAAAGCAATCTTGAAAAATTTGAAATGTGACTTTCCTTTTGCTACTTAACATTCATTTGACTGGAGAGAAGCTGTAACATAAAATATATAACCAACAATAATCCGATCCCCAAATCAGTGGTTTTTATTTATTTAATGTAGAGTTGGAAATAGGATGGCATGTCCCACTGAAATTGTATAAAACATATCTGTATGGTAAATTTGCCCAAAGGAGAAGGTCACTTTAGAATCCTTCAGGCTGTCCATCTTGAAGAATTTTTGTCATAAGAAATCAATTTATGGGCATATGGACTTTGCTGAAATGATAGGTCCCGTAAGACTTTCTGGATAGTGAAAAATGAACTTTGTCAGCCTTCTGAGTGCTCCTGAGTGATTTACATTTTCCTGAATAATTGAGGTTAGTTGCTGTATTTTTACATTCAGTGGATGTGACTTCTTTTCATCTCTTGGAAGCAAGAAGTAAGATGGACCATGTATGGGTGCCACTAAAATACAGAGCCTATAATTTACAATGCACTAATAATTTTTTTCCCCAAATCTTTCATTCATTACTTATCTTAAGGTGTGTTTGCCTGAAATAATGAAAAAAATATGGCTAATTGTGTTTAAAAAAGAATGACATTTGCATTTGTTGGTATTATAAAGAAGTAAGGGACCTGCTGGACTAGACCATAGATCTTATCTAATCTTGCAACCTTCTTCAGAATTGAAGTCAATGGATTTCTTCTATTATTGCTTTCTAGTTACGTTGTGCCCCCACAAAGATTCCCACAAGTATCATAACTTCATTCAAGAATTGATTAATTTGCTCCTTTGACTCACAGTACAACAGTTCCCTTGGACCATTTGTCTGAAATGGTATAGGGTCTCCTGCTTGAGCAGGGGATTGGATTAGAAGATATCTGAGGTCTCTTCCAACTCTATTATTCTATGTTCTATCACTCTATCACTCTATGTATCAGTATAATGAGAAGTTGGAATAATCTTGAGGAACAGGAGAAAGATCCATAACCAAGGAAATGGTCAGATAAAAGTTTAGTTTAGTTTAGTTTATTTGATTTGTATACCGCCCTACTCCCGAAGAACTCAGGGCGGTGAACAGCCAACAATAAAATACATAGATACAAAAAATTTAAAACCAGAATAAAATCAAATTAAATCATTTTGGCCCAGACAGATTAAAACACCCCAATAATTTAAAAACAGATTAAAATTTACATATTTAAAAAGGGAGAGATTAGGCCAAGTCTGCCTGATGGAATAAAAAGGTCTTCACAGCACGGCGGAAGGAGCGCAGATCCGGGATCCTCCGTATCTCCGGGGGGAGCTAATTCCAGATGATAGGTGCCCGCACAGAGAAGGCTCTCCCCCTAGGGGCTGGCAGTCGACACTGTTTGGCTGACGGCACCCGGAGGAGTCCCTCTCTATGAGAGCGTACTGGCCGGTGGGAGGCTATTGGTGGTAGTAGGCGGTCCCATAGATAACCAGGTCCTAAGCCATGGAGCGCTTTAAAGGTGGTAACCAAAACCTTGAAGCGCACCCGGAAGACCACCGGGAGCCAGTGCAGCTCGCACAGGAGAGGTGTTACATGGGAGCGCCATGTCGTTCCCATTACCACCCGCGCGGCCGCACTCTGCGCCAGTTGGAGCCTCCGGGTGCTCCTCAAGGGGAGCCCCATGTAGAGAGCATTACAATAGTCCAGGCGGGAGGTGACGAGGGCATGAGTGACCGTGCGTAACGAGTCCCGATCCAGAAAGGGACGCAACTGGCGAATCAGGCGAACCTGATGAAAAATCCTCCCGGTCACGGCCGTCAAGTGCTCTTCTAAAGATAGCCGTGAATCCAGGAGGACGCCCAAGTTGCGAGCCCTCTCCATGGGGGCCAATGATTCGCCCCCAATAGTCAGTGATGGCGTCAACTGACTATATCGGGACGTCGGAAACCACAGCCACTCGGTCTTGGATGAGCCTGAGCCTGAGCCTGTTACTCCCCATCCAGATCGGTACGGCCTCCAGGCACCAGGACATCACTTCAAGGGCATTGTTGGGGTGATCTGGGGTGGAGATGTACAGCTGGGTGTCATCAGCGTACTGATGGTACTCCACCCCAAAACCACGGATGATCTCACCCAGCGGCTTCACATAAATGTTGAACAGGAGAGGCGAGAGGACTGACCCTTGCGGCACCCCACATATGAGGGGCCTCGGGGTCGACCTCTGTCCCCCTGTCAACACAGACTGCGACCGGTCAGAGAGAAAGGAGGAGAACCACCGCAACACAGTGCCTCCCACCCCTAACTCTTCCAACCGGTGCAGCATGATACCATGGTCGATGGTATCAAAAGCCGCTGAGAGATCTAACAGGACCAGGACAGAGGAGCACCCCCTGTCCCGAGCCTTCCAGAGATCATCAACCAACGCGACCAATGCCATTTCTGTGCTGTACCCAGGCCTGAAGCCCGACTGGAACGGATCCAGATACGTCGTTTCATCCAGGTGCTGGGGGTGCTGTTGCGCAACCACACTCTCAACAACCTTCGCCACAAAACGAAGGTTGGAGACCAGACGATAATTTACCAACATTGCTGGGTCCAGGGAAGGCTTCTTGAGGAGAGGCCTCACCACCGCCTCTTTCAAGGCGGCAGGAAAGACACCCTCACCCAACGAAGCATTTATAATCCCCTGGAACCAGCCTCGTGTCACCTCCCGAGAAGCCAGCACTAACCAGGAGGGACACGGGTCCAATAAACAAGTGGTCGCGTTCAGTCTACCCAGAATCCTGTCCACGTCCTCAGGGGTCACAGGATCAAACTCTTCCCAGATAACATTCTCAAGACCTGCCCCCGTCCCTCCCCCTGAGACTACCCAGTAAGAGTCCAGATCTTCCCGAATCTGAGTGATTTTGTCATACAGATATTGAACAAAATCCTCGGCTCTACCCTCCAAGGGGTCCTCCCGCGCTTCCTGGTGGAGCAGGGAGCGGGTCACCCTAAACAGGGCGGCCGGGTGATTATCTGATGATGCAATAAGAGCAGCAAAATAGCTACATTTCGCTGCTTTTATCGCCACTAGGTAATTCCTAATATGAGATCTTACCAGTGTCCAGTCAGATTCAGAAAGACTGGCCCTCCAACTACTCTCTAGGCGTCTTTTCTGGCGCTTCAACTCCCTCAGCTCCTCAGTGAACCAAGGAGCTAAATGAGATCGGCGCCGGGTCAGAGGCCGCAAAGGAACGACCCGGTCCAGAGTTCCAGTGGCCGCCCTATCCCAGGCGGCCACTAGGTCTCCAGTCGAGGCATGTGCCAGAGCCTCAGGGAGTGGGCCAAGCTCCATCTGGAACCTATCAGGTTCCATCAGGCGGCTGGGGCGGAACCATCTTACTGGCTCCGCCTCCCTGCGGCGGGGTGTAGCAGTTCAAAGGTCGAGACGAAGGAGAGAGTGATCAGACCATGACAAGGGCTCGGTGACTATATCCCCTATCTCAAGATCACTCAACCACTGTCCAGAGACAAAAACCAGATCCAGCGTGTTTCCCCCCGTGTGGGTAGGGCCATGAATTAACTGGGTCGGGTCCATGGCTGTCATGGAAGCCATGAACTCCCGAGCCACCTCAGATGCCTCACCGATGGACGGCAAGTTGAAATCCCCCATGACCATAAGCCTAGGGGTCTCAACCGCCACCGTGGCGATGACGCTGAGTAGTTAGGGCAGGGCTGCTGCCACATGGCAGGGAGCCAGGTACGTGATCAGCAAACCCATCTGAACCCCGTGACCCCATTTCACAAGGAGGGATTCACAGCCAGCCGTCTGAGGAACAGTGGCCTCCCTCAGTCTCAGACCTTCGTTAATAATAACCACTACCCCCCGGCCCTACCCTGCAGCCTCGGCTGATGGAATGCACGGAAACCTGGTGGGCACATTTCAACGAGAGGGACCCCACCCCCTTGGCCCAACCAGGTTTCCGTAATACCTGCCAGGTCCGCTCCCCCCTCCTGAACAAGATCACAAATGTGGGGGGCTTTATTTACTACAGACCTGACATTGCATAACATCAGACAGAGGCCAGGGCCCTGAGGATCTGCACCACCTGGAGAACGAGTGGAGCTTTGGGGGCCGGAGCGCGCCACCACTCAAAGACAGCGGGCGCGCGCTCCCCTAACGCGATATGGCCCCCTGCTCCCACCATATCTACCCCTCCCACCCACAGTACTGATGGTAAAAACCTCATCTGGATGAACTTTAGCCCCCCTCTTGACCCCGGGCCCCCCACCCCCCGTGCCATGCTCCACAGCCATACCTGGCCCTCCCCTTAGTGGGTTATCCCACATACCCACAGCCTTACTTCTGATCCAACCCTCCCCCCCCCGGAACCCCTTAAGACATTGGTTAAAACTTTATATAAAAAACCCCTCAACCCCCTCTTCACGACATGCCACCTCTCTGGGTTCCAAAGCCCTTCATCGAGGTAGGCCTTCGATAACGTGGAAGGCCAGGCTTGCGAGAGGGTGGAGTCTCACAAGGCAAAGACATTTTAATCCAGGGCAGATATGTAATTTGAGGAAATAACTCAGACCTGACCTGACCTAGCTTTCATAAACACAGACGGAGGGAGGGAAAAGAGAGTAGAGCAAATTCAGACATGCAAGATTACTACAACCTTATAATAAGGTACCATTGACATTCATAACTCTGAAATCCTAGTCTGGTCTACCTTGAAAGGTTGACATCAATCTCCTTGAATTTCTCCACAGCCTCCCTTTTTGTTGTGGCCCGCCAGCGGCCTGGGCGGATTGTGGCTGATCCCGAGGAAGAGGAGTCTGGTGTGGTGTCGCGCCAGCAGCCTGCGCAGCCGGCGCTTGTGTCAGACAGCAAGGAGGCTGAAGAGGATGTGGTGCCAGAGGCAGAGACTCAGCCAAGGCCTTCAGAACCTTCAGAGGTTCCTTCAAGTGGAGAGAGCAAAGTGGAGGAGCCTCTCCTCAATGCTCAAGCATGCAGGGCTGCCAAAAGGCAGGAGTGGCTACTCAGGAGAAGGAGGTCTACTCGAGAGTAGGCCTTGAGGATAATTGGCCACTCCCTTGGCCTATTTAAGTCGCATGCAGCTAGTGCTTTCTTGCTGGAAACAACTTGTATTTATTATCAGAGTATTTTGGTTTATCGTATCTTGTTTTCTGGGCTGGTTGCCAACCTTTGCCGGTCTTGTTTATTCTTGCTACTTAATAAATTTGATAAGGACCTTTGGTGTGTGTCAATATCCTTGGAAATCCGGAGGTGGGGCAGAACACTTTTATCTGACTGTTGACTTGTTGTAGCTGTTCCTCTTCCTCCTCAGAGTTATTCCTCCTGACCATTACAATAACTCATATCAAGCACACTGAAGCAAGACCTTTATATGAAGTTAAGAAATGATTTTGCTTCTTCATTTCATTGAAAAAAAAGTTATGGACTTCCTGGATTTTGGACACCGATTAAGTCTCTTGTATGATGGAAGGCAACATCTTCCAATTCAAGAAAGAACTTGGTCCCTGCGTTTGGGAATGTCATTAAGACTTTATTACACAACCGTTTACAGGAAAAGATATTTTTGTGAGGATAAGATCTGTAAAGCAGTTTGCATCATTGTCACACTCTCATTTACGAGGACAACACAGACAAGTTAATTAGTCACTATTCTCCAGACCCATTGCACTAACATCTGTAGTGATGAAGTGCTTGAGAGACGGGTTCTTCAACACCTCAGGTCATGCTTTCCATCAAACTTCAACCAATAGCAATTTGCCTGCAGAGATAATAGGTTGACAGGTGATGCCATTGCTACTGCCCTTCATTCTGTAGTCTAGAAACTCATTGGGAACTACATCAGAATGCTTTTCATAGATTACAACTCAGCTTTTAACACCATTTTGCCGAACATCCTCATCAAAAAAGTTGACTGACTTGAATTTCCCTTCTCTCACCTGTGATTGGATTAAATACTTTCTGATGGACTGGTCACAAACAGTGAGAGCTGGGTCTTTCACATCCTCCTCCCTGAAGCTCAGAACTGGTTCTCCTCAGGGCTGTGTGCTCAGTCCCTACCTGTACTCGTTATACACATACGACTGCATATCTTCTGATTCATCTAACGTGATAATAAAGTTTGCAGATGATACCACTGTACTGGGTCTTATTACAGGAGGAGACGAATTAGCATACTGATAAATCCAGAAGTTATCCACATGGTGCTCAGAAAACAACTTGCATCTAAACACCAACAAGACAAAGGAGATGGTGTTAGACTTCCAGAAGCAGAGGGAGGAACCTGCCCCACTCTACATCTAGGGGGACTGTGTGGAGAAGGTCTCCTCTTTCAAATTTCTGGGAGTCCATCTTAGCCAAGATCTCACCTGGAAAAATAACACAATCCAGGTGGTCAGGAAGGCTTAACAGAGACTCCATTTCCTTAGGGTCTTGCAGAAAAATCAGGTGGAACAATGACTGATGATGTCGAGCCCTGGCCAGAACTCGACACACATGGGGGAGGTAGAGTGGGAGATGGAGCAGCGGAAGCTACCTGTAACAGAGTTGGGACGGTGGTGGGCAGCCGATTCAGGTAGCAGATGGGTGGCTGGAATTGAGAGGCCATCAGTGAGGCATCGGGGCCCCCTCAGTGAAGTTGGAAAAGATTCCGACTCCCGGCATGGCTTGTCATCTTGTGATGACGTCCCAGAGTGCCGGAGAGCCACAGAAGGACAGGAATTACGAAAACCCCGGTGGACAGCTGATGGGGAGGGGCTGTTTCAGACACCGGATGCTGGTTAATCAGGACTAAATAGTGCAGAGAGGTGGTTGCTCTCAGCACTGACTTTGACCCGCTTACTCACCTTGTTCTGCCTTTCGGCTGTGTTCAGCAAATAAAGATATGCGACCATCTTAGTCTGCTGGTCTTGGTTTGGAACTGTACAGGCTGAGAGATTACTTCCTTTTACTGGTCTACAATAGAAAGTGTCCTTACATATTGTGTTACGGTATGGTATGCTGTCCTGACAGCCGCAGACAGAAAGGCATTACGGAGGGTGATAAGCACAGCACAAAAAATTATGGGCTGTCCCCTGACACCACTGGACAAAATCGCCAGGACCTGCTGCCTTAACAGAGTGATGAAAATCCTCAGGGATGATTCACACCCTGGTCAGCACTTCTTTACTCTCCTACCATTGGGCAGGTGATACAGAAGCATAGGCAGCTGAACGAATAGGCTGAAAAATAGCTTTTATCTGTGGGCTGTCAGACTTCTGAACGTAACATAACACCACAATTAGGTTTAATATGATAGACTTGCAGGGCCAGAGCAACGTGCAACGTGTTCCTACTGATGTAATATAATATAATGTTACATACATATAGGTATATGGGAATGTGTGTTAGTTATTACTTATTTGGGTTTAGGGATTCTATTTCTTTCATTTATTGAGTTATTGAGATGTATTTTGTGTTTCGGGGGAGGGAGCTTCACCAAGGGAGGCTCATTCAACTTCATTGTACACATGCTGTACATTGACAATAAAGATTTGATTTGATTTGATTTGATTTGATTTGATTTGATTTGATTTGATCTTTGCCCTCGTGATTCAGATCTCCTCCATGCTGGCTGGGGAACGCTGGGAGTTGAAATCCACACATCTTAATGTTGCCCAGTTTGAAACACACTGATCTAAATGATCTTTGAAGTTATTAATGTTGACTAACCCTGACAGTAAACCTCTGACTATCATAACAAAAGCCAAGGCAGAACCAAATGTGAGCTTTCTCTCTCTGTTTGCAGGAGATATACAGTAGATTGTGAATATCCTATACACTGACACATTCTAAAATCATGATTGCTAACTATATTTAGCAAAGGGTGATTTGCTGTTTTTCCAAGTAAATAAAACAATAGTTTTTGAGTATTGTTTTAAAGTTTAATTCCAATGACAATGACCATCTGGACTCCCCTTTTCTTTTCAAATCCTTCCCTGTAAAAGGTAAAGGTAAAGGTTCCACCTTGCACATATGTGCTAGTCGTTCCCGACTCTAGGGCAGGGTGCTCATCTCTGTTTCAAAGCCAAAGAGCCAGCCCTGTCCAAAGACATATCTGTGGTCATGTGGCCGGCATGACTAAATGCCAAAGGTACACGGAACACTGTTACCTTCCCACTAAAGGTGGACCCTATTTTTCTACTTATGTGCTTTCGAACTGCTAGGTTGGCAGAAGCTGGGACAAGTAACGGGAGCTCACCCCATTACGCGGCACTAGGGATTCGAACCGCTGAACTGCCGACCTTTTGATCGACAAGCTCAGTGTTTAGCCACTGAGCTACCACCTCCCTTCTCTGTAGGTTCCTTGAAATGTTTAGAATCTGAGTTCTGAAACTGTAGAAGAGCAGGCAGAGCTGGATGGCAATTATCAGTTTAGAGTCATTACATTCCCACAAACAATCTAAGTTCAACCACTTCTTGAATTTTATTGACCCTTATTTGATGCCAATTTAGTGCTGAACTTTAGCTGGCTAGATTCTTGTGCATAGGCTTGAACAATAAATCTTCTGAACTACAACTTAACGTATGGTCCTGATTCTTTTTGCCTGAAAGTAAAAGTCTTTTACATCACTTCTTCTCTCTACTACCAGAATATACAAGCTTTCAGATCTTTAAAAAGAAAAGTAATAAGTAGGAATAAAGTTTTCAAGGAAGAGGAATGATATTCCTGTGGATATTACCTTCCTCTTCTGTCAGAGTTTGTTGCAGAAATCACATCCAGAAAGCACACATAGATAACTGATTCAGCAGGATTCATTAACTTCTCTTCATATACATAATACCACATACAATACCAACAGCAGATTCTTCCAACGTGGTAGAGAGTAACAGGCAGAGGAGAGAACAGCAGAGATGAGTTTCAGTTTCAATTCAGCAGACAGACTGCTTAGTTTCAGTTTCAGAGCTTAGAGCTTAATACAACAAAGAGAACCTCCTCTATACAGGGCAGTTAAGCTAAGTTTAAGCCATGCCCAGGCTCCTTCCTGTCTCCTTGTTGCTCACACAGCAAATACTATTTCAGTTTCCAAACAGTCCCCATTGGTTGACCTGTTATCATGTGTATTCCAGTCTATGAATATTCATACTCCGACATCTTCCTTCCCATTCCCAAGTCAGATGTAGAGAGCTTGATTTCAATAGGAAAACCTATTGGCAACCCTGAAGTCATAAAGATGGTTTTGTAGTCAAAACAAAAAGTTTTACTGTGGGAACCAAGGACATTTCAACAGGTGGTGGGGAAGAGGAGGAGTAGAATAACTGAGCAACTGGCCTGCATCTCTATTGGACAATGTGACTGATGACCGGGGGTGGGGGTAGGGGAACTTTCACTTTTTAATTAGGTGAAAACTGTGGGAACTTTCAGAGTTGGTTTTCATCAGTTGTGCCAATATAATGTATCCAATAAATTGTTCTTTGAGGAATCTACCTGCTTCAGAGTTCTGCTTTCAATGGGTGCATTACTTGGAACATTGATATCTCTAGGAACACCAACAGTTTACAATTTGTAATGGAATGAATGATGCAATTCCTCTGGTAGATAAGTGTTGTTGTTTTTTCCTGAGCAGCTATTGCCACGGAAAGTCAACGGAAACATTAAAAATGCATTTGCTGCTTTTGGGTTGAATTCATTCTGGCTGGCATAAATAGGACAGATGAGCTCTTCAAATGTCTGATGACTCACAGGTAATGCAATATTTATCATGTTCTTATGGACATTGCAGCAAAGTCCAATAATTTGTTTTCTCTCATCATTGGTATTTTGTGGGGCTTGTCATAAATTATCCATTGGGAGCTTACTTTGTTCAACCTTTTTCTCCATTTGCCTATTGAGCCCCTGATCTCATTCATCAAAGCTTCACCGATTCACAGACTAAAATGAACACACACACACACACACACACACACACACACACACACACACACATATATATATATATATATATATATATATATATATATATATATATATATATATATATATATATCTCTGTCGAAACGTCGCTTCTACCCTTTTAGGGATATATCCACAATTACACGGGAAGAAACCCGAAATATTAACTATATATATATTTGTTATTAACTATATATATATTTGTTTTCTCAGGTTTTCGCGGGTGTTTGTATGTAGGTCTTTGGTTATTCGGGTCTTCTCCCATGTAAAATTGGAAGTGTCTTGGCGACGTTTCGACGAAGTCTCATTCGTCATCTTTAGGCTAGTGTTCTCGGCTTCGTGCTTCCAGGAGCAATGTGAGATCGCAGCTGTCTCTTCCTTTTAACTGCTAGTGGGGGTGTGAGCTGATTGGGTGGGAACGTGGCTGTGTTCTGATTGGGTGGAGGTGTGTTCTGATTGGTTAGGGGCTTGGCTGTGCTCTGATTGGATGGGGGGTTGGTTGTGCTCTGATTGGCTCGGGGTGTGTTCTGTTTGGGTGGGGGCTTGGTTGTGCTCAGCTTAGTCTGAGTTGCAGGGGGATTTGAGCTGGTGAGCTGCGTTGTTGTTGTTTGGCTTCGTGTTTGTGGCCGTGCGAGCTCTTCATGGTGGGTGTCAGTCTGCTTCATGTATGGATTGGAGGGGTTTAAAGTGGCTAATGATGCAGCTGCGGTCTGGCTTCTGGTCCTTTGTCGTGGCTCATTATCAGTGTGGGTTTGAGTCTGCTTTCTGCGTGGATGTGTGGTGGTGACATCCTGTGTGGCTCTCGTGAGTGTGGGTCTGGTGTCATTCGTCGTGTTAGGGACTCGTTTGTCAATAAGGGCGGGTTTCCAAATGGCTGGTAGGTGGGAGGTATCATCTCATTTGTTCATGCTGTGGGCGTTTTTCTATCTCGATGGCTTCTCTGATTATTCTGTTGTTAAAGTGTTCAGTTTTGGCAATAGTTCTGGTCTTTTTAAAGTCAATATCATGTCCTGTGGCTTTAAGGTGTTGGACCAGGGAAGAAGTTGGTTCCTCTTTTCTGACTGAGTTCTTGTGTTTTTCTATGCGTGCACTTATTCGTCTGTTGGTTTGTCCGATGTATGTGGTGGGGCAGGCGGTGCATGGGATTTCATATACTCCTTGATTTTCTAACTCAATTTTGTCTTTGGGGTTCCTTAGGATGGTGGATATTTTTCGGTTTGTGCAGAATGCTGTCTTGATGTTATGTTTGTGGAGGATTTTGCTTATTCTGTCTGTGGTGCCTTTTATGTATGGGAGGAGGGCTTTGCCGTTTTCTTGTTCTCTGTCTTGGATTTTAGTGGGGGTTTTTTTTGGATTAAGTTGGTGATCTTATTTCTTTGGAATCCATTGGTTGTTAGTACGTTAGTGAGAGTGTGTAGTTCGGTTTTTAGGTGTTGTTCGTCAGCTAAGCGTTTTGTTCTGGAAATGAGTGTCTTGGCTACAGAGTTGATCTGGGCAGGGTGGTGGTGTGAGAGTGCGTGCAGATAGCGGTTTGTGTGTGTTTTCTTCTGGTATGTGGACGACACCTTCATAATCTGGCCACATGGGAAAGAAAAACTGGACAACTTCCTCACACACCTCAACAGCCTACACCCCAAAATACAGTTCACCATGGAAACAGAAGTGAACAACCAACTTCCCTTCCTGGATGTCTTAGTCTACAGAAAATCCAATGGCTCCCTAGGACACACTATCTACCAGAAGGATTTAGCCCTTGCATGTGTAATAGGCCTTTCCAGTGTCTCCCACTTGTAATCAGCTGTGTTGTTTTTGCTGTTGTCATGCTTGATGATGGAGGCTTAATTCCTACTGTTTCCTCCCTCCTAGCTTGCTTATCAGTGGGGGGGGGGGAGGTGATGTTAGCCTGTCAGCTATTGCAATTTGCTGCCTTGTCTGTGACCTCGTGGTCAGCCAGGTTTGTTTCTCATTAATCCTATCTGTTGCAGTTTGAGACAGCCCTGCCAGGTTGCTCTGTGTTTGGTCAGGACTAACTGTGCCTTCACAGGCTGAGTTTGCATGCCCAGAGGTGGGGGTGGGTGCCTTTGGTCTCTGCTCACTGATGGAAAGCTGTCTCTGCTCCTCCTGCAGAGTCTTTCCTGGTGTTTCAAAGCCTGGTAGGCCGGTGGCAGTTTGATATGCCTGTTGATGGAATTGTTATTGGAGAACCAGGCTTCTTTTAGTAGGCGTTCTCCTTTAGTCTTATCATGGGCAACAACCTCAGCTTCTTGAAAATCAAATGTGTGGTTGTGCTCCTTCATATGCGTCCAGATCTGGGAGCGCTGTTCCTTGCGTCAGATAGCCAGTTTGTGTTCGTGTACTCTGGTCTGTAACCGCTTGGCCGTTTCCCCTACGTAATTGCTTACACAATTACTACAGTTGATGCGGTAAACTATTGAAGATGTCTCCTCTTTGGATAATGCTTCCTTTGGGCGCATCACTCTCATTCTCAATGTTTGGTCCGGCTTGTGCACCACTTTGACTCCATGTGCCGAGAGGATGCATGCAGCAGTTTTGGATACTCCCTGTACATATGAGAGTACCCTCCACACAGCAGTTCCACTGGCACCTTCAGCAGGCTGCCGAACCCTAGGTGTAGCACACCTCCGGATAAAGTTTATTGTGTATCCGTTGAGCTTGCAGACCTGATAAAGATATGCCCGCTCCTTGGCTTTAGCTGCCGGTGTACTACAATGATTGTCTATCCTACTGAACAGTGCCCAAATACAACTGATTTTATGTGCCATGGGGTGATTGCTCTCATTATGTAAAATATGGTCTGTGTTCGTGGTTTTCCGATATACACGTGTGTCAAGACTCCCGTATGGATTGCGATTGACCAGCACATCCAGAAAGGACAGCGTGTTGTTGGTGTCTTCCTCCATCATAAATTGAATGTCCGGATATATGGAATTGAGGGTTTTTATCAAGCTGGTCTTATTTCGCCGTTTAATGATGGCAAACATGTCATTGACAAAATATGCCCAAAACCTGGGCTTGTAACTTTTCATAGCCTCTTTTTCCAATCTCTGGAGGATCGCCTCTGTTACCACTCCTGAGATAGGAGTTTTTTTACTATTTTACTAATTTTACTAATATACCTGGAACTCGTATTTTTAGAATAGTTTGTAATACACACACACACACACACACACACACACGTATATATATACACACACACACGTGTGTATGTATATATATGCGTGTGTGTGTGTGTATTACAAACTATTCTAAAAATACGAGTTCCACATGTGTGTGTGTATGTGTGTATACGGGTTTCCCTCGCAAATATGTGCTAGTCATTCCCAACTCTAGGGGGTGGTGCTCATCTCCATTTCAAAGCCGAAGAGCCAGCACTGTCTGAAGATGTCTCCATGGTCATGTGGCTGGCATGACTAAATGCCAAAGGTGTCAGCGTTCCAAATTAGGCTCTCTTCCAGCGCTGACATAGCGAGAACGGGGGCTTGGTTTATTGCTGAGATGAACTTTTACCTAGTCTTTGTATGTTACAGATAGGGTTTCCTGGGAGACGAGGAGGGGGCACATTCCTGTGAAAAGAACGTGCTGGGATGTAGAGCTGGATCTGCATGATGGCCAATGAGACATTGGGGTTGGAGTGCGGAAGAGGAGGAGGTTGGAAGGAGGGGCCAGTTTGGCTGCAAAATGAAATCAGGAATGTCGGACTCTGCTATTCTTAAAATAAAAGTGATTCGTTAGAGAGCTTGCGCTTGAGAATGAATTTTATTCAAGATAGCACCGAAACCTGACAGACAGCCAAACTCTCCCCCAAATCCAGGCTGGCTGAGTTTAAATCATCCCGTTCCCTCCCAGACATCTGGTCGGATGGACTATGGCTGAAGCCAAGCTCTCGGAGGAAAGCCTGCTTCAAGAGACGGGAGGAGCAGAAGCGGTCGTGATTCCAGCCAACTTGGAAAATACAAAGGTTCAACTTTCTCCGCCTTCCCTCCCCGCAGAACTTCAAGCAAAGAAACGTGAGGCAGATAAGTACCCGGGGACTATGCCAAAAGCCTTAGAGGCGGAATTTTCTTTTGCAAATGTAAAAGATAAGGAAAAACCCCTAAGTGAATTGAGAAGGGCGAGCTGGGGATGGGAATGGCAACGAAGCCCAGAAAAGGCAGCACCTCCCCACCCCAGGATGAGAGACGAGGCAGAGGACTATCAACACCAAGGCTGGCCCTCCAGAGCTCAGCACAGAGAGGAGAGGGCAGAGAGGGAGGAGCCACCCCAGTTCAGAGGGAAGTTCGATGGTGACCCAGACAACCTCGCCCAATTCCTCGATTCAGCTGAGATATACATAGAGCAGTTCGGACACCTCTACCCTTTCCCCAGAGCCCTAGTGAATGCTATCTCGGAAGGGCTGGGGGGAGAAGCAAAGAGGTGGTCAGCATCACTCTACAAATACAGGGCCCCCCAGCTACGAGATGCGGATGGGTTCTTGCAACTATTGAGAGCCCGTTATGAGGAGGAGGAGGAGGCCCCCTATGTGGAAGACAAGCTCAGAAACCTAATGCAGAGGGGGAAGCCTATCAGAGAGCATATCCATGAATTCAGGAGAGTCATTGGGACACTGCCTCCCCTACCAGAGCGATTGCTGGTGTATTTTTTTAGAACAAGCCTAGATAAAAGAATTTCCCAAGTGACTGCCTATCGTGACATCCCAAACCGACTCGCTGAATGGTTCCGGGTAGCGATAAAAGTCGACAGAGGGCTGCGGGCGAGTGACACGTCAAAACCACCAGAGGGAAAGGAGAGAGGCCGACCAGACCAGGGGCCACTCAACAGATGAGAAACCCCAACATCACAGCCCTCCTACAGACCAACTACCCCACGGAGCCCACTGAAATGCTACAGATGTGGAGGAAGCGGCCACATAGCAGCAAGATGTGGAACGCCTAGACCAGGACCAGCTCCACCACCCAAAGCACGACCGGAACGAGGGCCCAAGCGCGTCACCCACGTACCGCGGGAAGCTCCCCAAATCCCGGAGTTTTTTGCTCATCTGACCGAAACCAGAGGAATCCCAGATGAGGGAGATCAGTCCCCCGAACCCTATGACACAGAGGACGAAGGCGAGGATGACCCGATGGTGAGTGGACCCGCCCATCCTTTTCTTTTCCCAATACGCCTAACAGCCCCCAAAACAGGGGCCCAAGAGACTTTCCAAGCCCTAATAGACTCGGGTAGCACACGGTGCCTAATCAACCTACCCACAGTTCTAAAATTGGGAATCCGAGCTAAACAGCTCAAACAACCAATTCACTTCAAGCAATTTGATGGGTCCCTGGTGGGAGGAGCGTACGCCACACACTTGACTGAACCCATGAGACTAGAACTCGCAGATCACTGGGAGACGATCCACTTCATAATAGCCCCCAAGATGACAGAACCAGTCATATTGGGGCTCTCGTGGCTCGACAAATGGGGCCCAATCATTTGGTGGCAAGAGGGAACCCGCAGGCTGAGAATAGCAAAGGGGCCCCAACCCCTGCCACCCCGACCAGAAGAATTCCCTCCCATGCTGAAACCCCAAAGCAGTCCTCCACTACAGAAGAAAACACCACCAACACAAGGGTCCCTCCCAGAAGGGGCAGCAAAGCAATTGGCAGCCGCACCCACCACCGCTTGTAACGCAAACCAGATCCCAAGGGAGTACCAAGACCTGGCAGGGGTATTCAGCGAGGCCGAGTGTGACATTCTGCCCCCCCCCCCACCGCAAGACCGATTGTGCCATCGAAATTATCCCAGGAGCGAAACTACCCAAACCAAAAATGTATGCCATGACGCCCCGAGAAATGCAGGAAATGCGAGACTACATAGACAAAAACTTACAAAGGGGATTTATTGAGCCAGTAAAACCTAGGGTAGCGGCGCCGGTCATGTTTAAAGAGAAAAAGGACGGCTCCATGAGACTGGTGGTCGACTTTTGGAGTATCAACGCTGTTTGCGTACACAACTTGTACCCCCTCCCCCTCATGAAAGACATGTTAGCCCACCTAGCTAAAGGGAAGGTTTTCACCAAACTAGACCTTCGAGAAGCTTATTACCGAGTACGCATAAAGGCAGGAGATGAATGGAAAACAGCATTCAACTGCCCCCTGGGTAGTTTCCAGTTTAAAGTAATGCCTTTTGGATTGCAAGGAGCCCCGGCAGTATTCATGCAGTTAATAAACGAAGTCTTACATGAACACCTTTACAAAGGGGTCCTCATCTACCTGGACGATATTCTTATCTACACGGAGACCATAGACGAACATATACCCCTCGTCCGCCAAGTACTGAAAAAACTGCTACGAGCAAACCTATATGTCAAACTGCCAAAATGCGATTTCCACCAATCATGGCTAGACTACCTGGGCTACCGAGTATCAAATGAGGGGATAGAGATGGACCCAGCCAAGGTCCAATCAGTTCTACAATGGCAGCCCCCTCGCACCCGCAGACAACTGCAAAGTTTTCTAGGCTTTGCGAATTTCTACAGACAATTCATCCCCTCGTTTGCGAAGATTGCCAAACCTTTGACGGACCTCCTAAAGACAGGAAGCCCAGCGATGAAACCTCGCCCGGGACAACCCCTACAGTGGGACCTGACATGCCAACAGGCATTTGAGACGCTAAAAGGACTGTTCGCGAAAGAACCTGTCTTAAAACACCCGGATCCGGAACAGCCTTTTGTCATCCAAGCAGACGCAAGTGATGTGGCAGTAGGAGCCGTGTTACTCCAAAAGAACAACCAAGGTGATCTACAACCCTGCGCCTACACCTCCAGCAAACTCACCGATACGGAGAGGCGATGGGCAGCATGGGAGAAGGAAGCGTTTGCAGTAAGGTGGGCCTTGTTGACCTGGCGGCACCTTCTAGAGGGAGGTCAGAAACCATTTGAAGTCTGGCCTGATCATAAAAACCTAGAGGCCCTAAAAACCCCACGAAAACTGTCGCCCAGGCAAGTACGGTGGGCACAATACTTCAATCGTTTCAATTTCAAGCTTAAGCACATCCCAGGAGGGAGAAATTTCCTGGCTGATGCCCTCTCCCGGATGCCCCAATACAACAGTGAGCGGGAGCAGGTAGTGAATGCCATCATCCCCTCCACCCAAGCTGCGGCCCAAGTGATCACCAGACGGCAACGACGTGATCAGCAAGGCCAACTTGCAAGTGACTTAACTGCAAAATTAAAAAATGAAACGCTGACAGACCCCTGGTATCGGGACAATCAACATCTCTTGACAAAAAGAGATGAACTAGCATGGAGGGGGACAAAGCTCTATGTCCCACAGAGTTTACGCATCCTGATTCTCAAGAGGAGCCATGACGTTAAACCAGCAGGACACTTCGGATTCCTAAAGACTCTGCACCTAGTACGAAGGCAGTTCTGGTGGCCACACATGAGAAAGGACGTAGACAGTTATGTAAAAAGCTGCACCATTTGTGCCACGATGAAGACAAGGCCAGGGTGCCCGCCTGGATTGTTGCAACCAGTAGCTGAACCAACAAGACCATGGGAGGAGATTGCAATGGACTTTATAGTAGACCTACTGAGGAGCAGTGGAAATACAGTGATCTGGACTGTAATAGACTTATTCTCCAAACAGGCACACTTCATTCCTTGTAGTGGACTGCCTTCAGCCCGTCAGTTATCCAAACTGTTCCTGAAACACATTTACCACCTACATGGAGTCCCCAGGAGAATCATTTCCGACAGAGGGGTCCAGTTCACAGCAAAGTTCTGGAGGGAGTTTCTACGATCCATAGGTTCATCCCAAGGGCTCAGCTCAGCATTTCACCTGAGCACCAATGGGGGGGCAGAAAGACTGAACGCTATGATAGAACAGTATTTAAGATGCTACGTCGACTACCAGCAGTCCAATTGGGCAGACCTCCTATCTTTTGCAGAGGTTGCATATAATAATGCTGTCCACAGCAGCACGGGGCTAACCCCATTCAAAATAGTGAGTGGCATGGATTTTGTTCCCATGCCAGAATACCCGAGGGAGCCCCCTTCCTCAGTCAGTTTGACCGACTGGATGGCAATGTTGAGACAAACTTGGGAAAATGTTAAGAGGGTGCTGGCAAAGGCGGCTCAATCTTATTAGGAACAAGCAGACAAGCACCGAACTCCCCAAAGACCATTTCAGCTGGGAGAGAAAGTTTACCTCTCCACCAAGTACTTGAGACTTAGACTCCCGAGCAGGAAATTGGGTCCAAAATTTATAGGACCATTTCCTATAATAAAAATAATCAACCCCGTTACAGTGCAATTGCAGTTGCCACGGCTTTTGGGGAAAATTCACCCCGTTTTTCACAGTAGCCTTCTAAAACCTGTAGTGGGGTCTACTTTAAGGCCAACGCCACGTGAACCCCCTGGGCCCCTGGTTGTTGGGGGCCAAACGCACTACGAAGTGCAGCGGATTCTTGATTCAAGATGGCACAGGGGGCGCCTTCAGTATTTAATTAAATGGAAGGGTTACCCAGTGTCAGAGGCTTCCTGGGTGAAGAGTGCAAACATTCAAGCTGATCGCCTTATAGCAAAATTCCATGCAGACCACCCGGGAAAGCCGGGAGGGGGGGGTGCACAGCCAGGGAGGGGCTGATGAGACTAATCTTGTTGTGTTTTCCCTATGGGATAGGTGATGTCGCAGAAGTGAAGGGAGAGGGGCCGGATGTCAGCGTTCCAAATTAGGCTCTCTTCCAGCGCTGACATAGCGAGAACGGGGGCTTGGTTTATTGCTGAGATGAACTTTTACCTAGTCTTTGTATGTTACAGATAGGGTTTCCTGGGAGACAAGGAGGGGGCACATTCCTGTGAAAAGAACGTGCTGGGATGTAGAGATGGATCTGCATGATGGCCAATGAGACATTGGGGTTGGAGTGCGGAAGAGGAGGGGGTTGGAAGGAGGAGCCAGTTTGGCTGCAAAATGAAATCAGGAATGTCGGACTCTGCTATTCTTAAAATAAAAGTGATTCGTTAGAGAGCTTGCGCTTGAGAATGAATTTTATTCAAGATAGCACCGAAACCTGACAAAAGGTGCACGGAACGCTGTTACCTTCCCACCAAAGATAGTTTTATATTTACTGACAAAGAAATAAAGGGAGACTAGTATAGATCTATTTCAAGCTATTTAGCTCTCATCAGCTATCCATACCCTTCTGGGATTCAAACCTGGGCTTGTCTGCATGTTAGGCAGATGTATTAACCTCTAAGCCACAGATTCTCCTCGCTTTGTCAGACAAGCCTAGGTTCGAATCCCAGAAAGGTATGGCTAGCTAAATAGCTTGAAATAGATCTATACTAATCTCCCTTTACTTCTTTATCAGTAAATATAAATTTAACCCAAAATAGTTTGTCGTGAATGTGACTGCCTGAGGGCCGCTGGATTGGGACCCAAATACGGGTAGAAAGGTCTACCCGTATTTGGGTAGACCAGGTTGCTTCAATGGAAAACCCATTTTTATCTCCCCTAGTACAAGCTGACAAAGCGAGGAGAACCTGTGGCTTAGAGGTTAATACATCTGCCTAACATGCAGACAAGCTCAGGTTCAAATCCCAGAAGGGTATGGCTAGCTGATGAGAGCGGGCTTGTGAAAACATAACCTGATACAGTGGAGGAAAAATAGGACTTCATGAGAGTAGGAGCATGGCCAATTCATACTGTAATGGGGTTCCATAACATCTTGTTTTGACAGGAGTGGGTAAACCCAGGAACCATGTGCAATATGAAACCCCATAGTTAATTTATTTATATTCCTTCTTTATTACTTTATAAACAACACAAGCGGGCAAACATATCTAAGACTCTTTCCTCCTCCAATTTTTCCCACAACAAACCTATGATTTATAGTTGGGCTGAGAGAGACTGACCGGCCTATAGTCACCCAACTGGCTTTCAGACCTGAGGAAGGACTAGAACTCCCAGTCTCCTGATGGTTGGTCTAATCAATGTCACTCAGTTGGCTTTCATGCCTAAAGTAGGACTAGAACTCACAGTTTCTGGTTTCTAGTCTGGTACTTTAAACACTACTCCAAACTGCTTTATTAATATTATTGTACAATGTTCAGTAACTACTTCTCCTTGTGTGCCTACAACTGTTCATCTCTGTAAGATTTTATTTTAGTTTTTAAGTGTTTTTTCCCACCGTTCTTAATTTAAAAATAAAAATCTCCTGGATTCTACTTAGTATTTTAAACTTTTCCCCAATGTACTACTCAGGTATAGATCAGCTCTGATTGGATTCAAATTGTTGCTTAGATTGTCATTTAATTCTCAGTTTGATGATTCAAATTGATTCAGAAAATTGGGTTTAAATTCGTTCATTGTTTATAAATGACATTTGTACGCTTTCTTTCTGAATGATCAAACTGATTTGAATATCTCTGATCCAATGCAATGACCCGGTTCAACTTTATGATTCAATTTGGAAGATTAAATCAGTGATACATTTTTGTAAATCCTTATCTTAAACTACGAATGTTTGAATTTCAGCTGTATTGAATTTTGTTAGATTAGTACGCTCTAATTTGGACAGGCTTTTTACAGTGAAGTAAATTGGATAAATTTATACTGAAATGCTATTTAATTTCTTACCCATCTCAATCCAAAATCATGTTGAGGACAGAAGCAAAAGGAATGGTTCAGAACACAGGCCTATATTGGAAAGTTTTCCTTCCCTGAGCTTTGCTTGATGGAAATGAGAATCAACACTTTCTCTGGAATAAAAATGAAATGTTCTTCAACTGAGTTCCATTTTTAATTTAAAATACTCTGATGTACAACGATAATGAATGAATATAGTTCAAGGTTAGAATGTTGGGATGTAAGGGTTCTAAAAGTTAGTCTTTCATCTGCAGATGTTTTATTTCCTGTCTAGGTCACATCTTTGATGCTACAGGCTTGGAGAAATGACATTTTTTTGCTTAGTTGTAGGATAAACAGTTGCATGTCCTACCTACCTTGGAAACCCAGCCAGGATTTTAAAGTTTTATGAAAAGCCAACAGGATTGGGACCAGTGGTGAAATCCAATTTTTTTTACTACTGATTCTGTGGGCGTGGCTTGGTGGGCATGGTGTGGCTTGGTGGGCATGGCTTGGTGGGCATGGCAGGAGAAGGATACTTCAGAATCTCCATTCCAATCCCACTCCAGGGGAAGGATACTGTAAAATCCCCATTCCCTCCCCACTCCTGGGGGAAGGATACTGTAAAATCCCCATTCCCTCCCCACTCCTGGGGGAAGGATATTGCAGAATCTCCATTCCCACTCCATTCTGGGGCCAGCCAGGGATGGTATTTGCCGGTTCTCTGAACTATTCAAAATTTCAACTACTGGTTCTCCAAACTGCACAAAATTTCCGCTACCGGTTCTCCAGAACCTGTCAGAACCTGCTGGATTTCACCCCTGGTTGGGACCATTCTATTGTGAAGGGAGGATATTTCATAGAGTAGGCGGCACTGCAGAAAAGGCCCATCTTCTAATTCCCATCAGTTGATGCTCTTTGGCTGACAAGATCTGCAACATGCCCCCCTCCAAAAATAAACATGCCCAAAAGACAAACACAGACTTCAGTAGATAATTAGAACTGCAGAAAAAACAATGGCTACCAACCTGCCTTCCATTGAGGACCTGTATACTGCACAAGTCAAAAAGAGGGCTGTGAAAATATCTACAGACCCCTCATATCCTGGACATAAATTGTTTCAACTTCTACCCTCAAAACTACACTATAGGGCACTGCACACCAGAACAACTAGACACAAGGACAGTTTTTTCCCGAATGCTATCACTCTGCGTAACAACTAATTCCCACAACACTGTCAAATAATTTATTAAGACTGTATTACTATTATTATTCTCTTCCTTACTAGTATCTAGCTCTTCCCACTTATGACTAAAACCATGTTGCTTGAATCTTTCAATTATATTGTTTTTATTTGTTTCCTAGTACAATTTGATAGCTTATTAGTAACATTGACTATCACGAAGTGTTGTATCTTTTTATTCTTGATGAATGTATTTTATTCTCCTTATGTACACTAAGAGCATATACACCAAAGACAAATTCCTTGTGTGTCCAATCACACTTGGCCAATAAAGAATTCTATTCTAATAAATAATTCTATCTGCTACATCACAGGTAGAGTCTCTTGGAAAAAGGTGATCCCTCAGGTAACCTAGTCCCAAGCCATGTAGGGCTTTAAAAGTTAACAAACCAGCATCTTGATTTGCACCTGGAAACATAGTGGTAACCAATGCAGCTCACAGAGTAGTGGTGTTACATTTGCTTTATATTTGGCACTTTTTTACTATTTTTTACTACTTGCACAACTGCATTCTGCACCACTTGAAGTGTCTCAATGCTCTTCAGGGGAAACCTTGCATAGAGAGCATTGCAGTAGCTTAGATGAGAGATTATAAGGGCACATGTGAGAGTGAGCAGGGTCTCCCAGTACAGGAATGGGCACAAATGGCATACCACCCAAAGGTGTGTAAAGGCTCTCGTAGGCACGTCTGCCACCTGCTCTTTGATGCTGGCAAACACAAGTTCTTATCTTCAAAGAGAGTCAGAGATCTCCAACCTTGACAACTTTAAGACTTATGTCCCAAAGGTGCTTTTTCCAAACGCAACTGGACTTTCTTTGTTTTTTCTTGAAGAAGTTTTGCTTCTCATCCAAGAAGCTTCTTCTGTTCTGACTGAAGAAGTTTCTTGGATGAGGAGTGAAACGTCTTCAAGGAAAAACAAAGAAAGTCCAGTTGCCTTTGGAAAAAAGTACCTTTGGGATAACCACGACCTGGATGACTTAAAATCTCCATAGACATTTAAGACTTGTGGGTTTCAAGTCCCAGAATTCTGAAGTTGAAGCCCACAGGTCTTCAAGTTACCCAGGTTGGACACCCCTGCCATAAATGATGCAAATCTGAGACAGTGTTAAAGCTGCAGACCAACTATCCACAAACTTGTTTCTTCAAACCTTTTTAAAACTTGTTTTTCTGCCTTGATTTTAATTGCACGATGCCAGTGCTAGCTTGAAGCCAAGTAGCTGCTAATTTTTTTGCTTATTGAAAAGAAAACACAGACTATTCATTACAGGTAAACAGCATATGATGTCTACCTTTTTTATAAAGTAAAATTTATGGAACAGGAGGGCTCTTTTAAAACATTTTATTTTAAACACCGCATCTTTTCATGCTGAGTTCCTATTGTTTTGCATTTATTGGCAAATGATTTATGGAAAAAAGCAGTTGAGTATTACAACTTTTCTATTTTTATAGTACAGTTTTTCCCCCTGCAATTCTTTCTCCTCAGTTTTCTTTATTATAAATTCCAGGCCCTGCATTCAGTAATCATTCTTTATGACAACTTAAATATGTGCTGCATTATTTGTGAATTAGAGAGCAATTTATTTAGGGATCTCTGAAATTACTTTTTTTGTAGGTAGGTTTCTTCCTTCCTCCCTCCCTCCCTTTCTTTTCTCTCTACTTCCTTGCTTCCCATATAATTAGAATACTATCTTGTGTCCTTTCATTGTAGCTGTAAGAGGAAAAAAATTAATGCAATATGAAAAGTATCAAAAACTTTGAGCAAAAATGGATCCAAAAAAGGGGGAATAAGGCTTTATTATATCATTATAATGTGATTGGTGATTGGTCTCATTAGAGACAACAATGAATTCGCATACAGATGGGAGGTTGAACAACTAGCCTTGTGGTGTGACCGGAACAATCTGGAATTGAACACATTCAAAGCCATAGAAATGGTGGTAGACTTTAGGAGAAACCCTTCCATACTTCTACCTCTTACAATACTAGACAACACAGTATCAACAGTTGAGACCTTCAAATTTCTAGGTTCTATCATATCTCAAGACCTAAAATGGACACCTAACATCAAAACCAACATCAAAAAAGCACAACAAAGAATATTCTTTCTGCGCCAACTCAGGAAGCTCAAACTGCCCAAGGAGCTGCTGGTATAGTTCTACAGGGGAATTATTGAGTCTGTCATCTGCACCTCTATAACTGTCTGGTTTGGTTCTGCAACCCAACAAGACAGACACAGACTTCAATGGATAATTAGAACTGCAGAAAAAACAATTACTACCAACCTGCCTTCCACTGAGGATCTGTATACTGCACAAGTCAAAAAGAGGGCTGTAAAAATATTTACAGACCCCTCGCATCCTGGACATAAATTGTTCCAATTCCTACCCTCAAAACAATGCTATAGAGCACTGCACCAGAAAAACCAGACACAAGAATAGTTTTTTTCCCAAATGCCATCACTCTGCTAAACAAATAATTCCCTTAACACTGTCAAACTATTCACTAAGGCTACATTACTATTAATCTTCTCATTGTTCCTATCACCCATCTCCTCCCACTTATGACTGCATGACTGTAACTTTGTTGCTTGTATCCTTACAATTTATATTGATATTGATTGTTTCCTACTATGATTCGATTGCTTATTTGTACCCTATGACTATCATTAAATATTGTACCTTATGATTCTTGATGAATGTATCTTTTCTTTTTAAGTACACTGAGAGCATATGCACCAAAGACAAATTTCTTGGGTGTCCAGTAAAGGCCAATAAAGGATTCTATTCTGTTCTGTTCTGTCCTGTTCTATTCCATATCCTGAAATATCCAGTGTCAGTACACTCTCCAGCAAATAAGGCTGATCTGATTAATTAATCATTCACGATTCTCAGAATAAAAATTTGCTGGGGTTTTCCAGAAGAATTTTCTGATATAATATTCATCACCATGTATCATCAGTTGCCATGTACCAACAGTTAGAAATAATATTATGAATAATCCAGTATTTGAATATTCCATTTAAAATGCAGTTTATTGTGGAAATGAGATTCATGGACTTATATATTGCAATGAGCTAAAGTATAATTCCATATCATTTCAGAAAGCTAAGCAGCCCTAGTTAATGCCTGGAGATAGCCAAGAAATCCCAGAGAAATCAGGAACCATTTGAGAAGAATGCACAGGAAAACCATATCCATATTGCAACAAATCAACCACTCTTTCTAGAAATTGGAGAAGGTCATCAAACAGCCCTTGGTGCTCCCTGAGCTTGGTTGATTATTTTTTTTTTTTTGGAGGGGGGATGTTGGTTGATTGATGTTTCATTACCCAATCAGGTAATGTCTTTATATAAACACTGATTGCAATCCCCATTTCCTTCTACCACTGAAGATATTATCTAGTTGGGTAATGAAACATCTGCAAGAAAACAGCCAAGTTCAGAAAACGCTGAGGACTCAACAGTTAAACACTCTACGTATATTCTCTTTAATTAGTCACCAAAATGTCCAGCTCTACTCTAGAGAGACTTCTAATACTGAAATCAGGAAAGACCATAACATATCAGAATGTAACATACTGTATCTCTTGAGCAGTTGCAGAACTTCTTGTAGGAGAAAAGAAGGCAGAGATGGTGGCAGAGTTAAACTTGTCATCAGTTTAGTGTTGTTGCATTCCCACAAGTGGTCCAAGTCTAACCCCTCCTGAATTCCATTGATCTTTATCTGATGCCAATTTAGTGTTGAACTTTTGTTGACCAGATTCTTGTGTAAAGGCTTGAATAAATTTTCTATCATTATCATCTTTTAAAGACCCCATAATCCCTTGCAGGGTGGAGTCTGGGCAACTGAATGGAGCTAGCAGAGTGTTTGAATGGCCGGATGCCCTTCCAGTCACCAATGCGGAGTTTGAATAAATTTTCTTTGCTGCCACCTTATAAATGGTCCTTATTCTTACACTTCTTACAGAATTCACCTAGTTTTCTATATGCCTGTTGCTTAGACTGTTGTGGGGTCCTTGGTGCTTTCTGAGCTCAGACCACATTCACAGAGCACTACAGGCCCCCACAGTTCAAACATTCTCTTTTATCAGAGTTTTATTTCAGTTAATTTATACTGGGTATTCTGTAGCTAAAGCTATATTTCAAGCAGCGCCCCCAGGAAAGTTTCAAATGCCAAATGAAAATAGATAATTTAGTTCTTATACAGGTAAGAATTAGCTTGGAGAGAAGTAAGAATATGGTGTCACAGAAAAAAAATATATATACAAGACTTAAAGAGATATTTAAAAGAGGAGGAAAGGTGATTTCAATAGCAGGAGAAGCAGATGGTTCTACCCACGACTTGACTGAATCCTTTCTTCTGTTGGCGTGACGTCTCTGCAAATATATCATCGGGGGAATAAACTTTTCAACAACAGCAGCAGCAACAACAACAAAAAAGATCGCCCACATCTGATTTTGATCCTTCACTAGGTTTGTGTGTTGTGTGAGTGTTTGCAAAGCAAAACAAACAGCGCAGAGATTTCAGAGTTACATTCCACAAGGGTCCAAACAATAAATAAAACAGTTCAGAACGGTCTCCAATTTATGACAGTTAAACGAAGGCGGGCAGATAAAACATTGCAAAAACATAAACTTGGCATTTAAATTCCAAAACGCCACATCTAAGTAACCTATTCCAATGATCCATCGTGACAATAAATGGAATACACTTCAGGCAACACCAACAAAGGATATTTTGCCATAGTGTGGAAGAATTGAGAAAGCATGAGATTAAAATTTTAAACACCTCTCTTCCTTCCAGGTATTATTCACATTGCTTCTCTTTGAAATAGGCTATATTTACTTATTTAGCAAAATTCTATAGCTGCCCATATCACAAAAAGTAACTCTGGGCAATTTACAAAGAAAATAACAATCAAAACTGTATCAGAATATAAACATACATATACGGAATATAAACAGTATACATATAATGTACATACACATACACACACACACATCTCAGACATAAAAAACAACAAAAATAAAAGCATAAAGGAATAAAAGATTTTTTAAAACCCAAGATAACAGGAAAAAAGGCAGCCTTTGGTCTCATTCAACTTCTTTTCAGGTTTACCATGGGTTGATGGAAGAACCACTGTCAGAGAAACCCATGGGAGGAGTCAAACAAGGAATTATTCTGGAATCCTTACATAGACACACAAGGACAATGTCTGATACCCCCCTCTCCACCCAAATGCCATTGTACCTAATCTACTTTGGTCCAGGTGAATACATCCAGTATGGCAAGATTGGTGTGAAATTCCTGGCCTGCTCTCGAGTTGCCATAGGCAGGAGGGAGGAAAACTGACGGAGTAGCAACCAGAAGCACATTCCACCCATACCTTTCTCAAGGCTGCATCCTAGGTTACCAGAACCAAACAGAGAGGCATGTTCTCTACAGCCCATGAAAGTGCTCTGTTGGAGAATGTGATTTATGACAAACCCTGGGAGGAGGGGTGAAACAGGGTCATAGTTGGGCCTTAAATTAAATGGGGCAGAGCTGACTTCACTTGGGTACGTGCTGACATGTTGCTCCTAATAAATAACTGGATTTCTTTTGAGACTTGGCTCAAGGCTCATGAATTAATTAGGGCATCCGTCGGAACCCTGACAAAATAGGCGTTAAGCAATAAAATAACTAATTTGAACTCTTCATGTGTGGGTCCTAGTTGTTCATATCTGACAACCACATTTTTTTTTCAAGGCTTTCTGGAAAGCGAACATGTTTGATCAAGTGCATCCCTTGTTACCTCCAGCTTTATTGTAGACATTTCTTCTTCCCATTTCATCCGCCTTAGCTCCTCTGTGAACCTTGGGGGGGAGACAGAATCCATGTCATCTCTCTGCCCCTTCTGGGTTATTGTAACATTTGGAAGAGATGAAGAAACAAAGAACTAATTTGCTTTATGTAAAATATAAGGCCTGATATGAAGAGACTTGAAGAGAATCCGGCAAGGAAAGATAATGATGATGCAGGCAAAATGTCACAAAAAATCATCATATTTGACTGTACCAAGTTGTTTTACTTCTAATGCTGTGTAGACATAGAATAGTAGACTACAAAATAGTAGACTTAAGTCAAGCACATATAGCAACAGTCATAGCCAGTGGTGGGATTCAGCCGGTTCAGGCCGGTTCAGGTGAACCGGTAGTTAAATTGCTGGCTGGCTCCGCCCCTTCCTGCCCCGTCCCTTCAAGGAGTACCCATGGGCCCCATTTTGGCTCCCAGGTAAATGCAGGGAGACCTCCTAAGCCCAAAACAGGGTGTGGGGAGGTGTGGTGTGCCCCACTAAGGCCTGTTTTGACTCCCAGGAGGCTTCAGGGAGGACTACTAGGCCCAAAATGGGGCACTGGGAGTGGTGCGACCTGTTTTTGCTCCCAGGGGGGTGCAGGAGGCCAAGTGCTGCCTGTCACACCCCTTGGCCATGCCCACCATGGTCAAGCCGGTCATTAGGGCAGAGAACCGGTTGTTAAATTATTTGAATCCCACCACTGGTCATAGCAATAGCACTTAGACTTATATACCACTTCATAGTGCTTTACAGACCTCTCTAAGAGGTTTACAGAGTCAGCATATTGCCCCCAATAATCTTGGTTTTTATTTTACTGACCTTGGAAGAATGGAAGGCTGAGTCAACCTTGAGCCAGTCAGGATCGAACTGCTGGCAGTCAGTAGAATTAACCAGGGTTTATATACAACTCAACAAAGATTCTTTGTACACTGTTTTACTAACCCATATTTCAATCCATTTTCCCATTTCTACTCTATTCTAGCACTGCCACAAAACAGTTTCAATCTAATTTTATATGTAATCATATAAATATCTATATAACTATACATAAGCTTTAGTAACATTGAGTGAAGAAAATACGAACTGAAGTCCCCAGTAAATCACAGGATCCAAATGTAGAGTTGATTTTAAATATACTTTGAACTTGAAAACCAGAAAGGATAGGATATAAAGACTAAGGTCAAAACAGAAGATATATGTTCATTTTAGTAAGATGTTTCACTGACAGCAATCGCAATTTTGGGGCCAGCCCGGGAATGAGTAATATGACTACAATCTGTTTCAATAGGCACGTGGTATTTTATATAACTCGGCAAGGATTTTAATCAAAGTACTTTCACATCAATAAAATAAATAGTTCGTTTTGGGAGAACTTCACCTGAGAATCTTCAAGGATTCTCACGTGAGACAAATAAGGAGGGCAATGAATCAACCAGCAAGATTAAATTTAAGGTGAGCAGATAATATTCTCCAGAATGAATTGTTTAGCTATTGTGTTGTCTGTTCATATATTACTGCAAAACCAGTGGTGAAATTCATTTTTTTTTTACAACCGGTTCTGTGGGCGTGGCTTGGTGGGCATGGTGTGGTGTGGCTTGGTGGGTGTGGCTTGGTGGGTGTGGCTTGGTGGGTGTTGCAGGGGAAGGATACTGCAAAATCTTCATTTCCACCCCACTCTGGGGCCAGCCAGAGGTGGTATTTGCCGGTTCTCTGAACTACTCAAAATTTCCGCTACCAGAACCTTTCAGAACCTGCTGAATTTCACCCCTGTGCAAAACTCTGAAGCTTTATTATCCTAGATGTGGCTATGTCATATTTGTATTTTAGTAATTACAACACACGTACATGCCAGCATTTAGAAAAAAAATTTTTTTTTAAACTGCTCAAAACTAAAAAAAGTTCTGGTTGTTTTACTTTTGTGGAAGTCACCGATGTCCATTCTAATTTTGCCTCAGACAACACATAACGAGAAGGTGCAGATGTTCAAAAGATTTCTGATTAGCCTACTTTTTTAGTTTTTACTTCTGTTAAAATCAAAGCTGAAGCTTAAAGTCTTTTTAATTTTCCCAGCATGATGAGGTTCTGCTTGCTAAAATAAACCCACTGGATCTTGTAAGCTAGCTGGATCACATTGCCAACTAGTCTTGTTTTGATAGATGATACTAATTCCATAAGATTGATCCTTAAGGAAGAGAATGAATCACAAAGTTTGCTCATGTAATTTGTAAAAAAAAAAAAAGGTAGGCAAGTGCACCAGCATCAAATATTCTGGGGAGACTTGTGTTTTATTTGTTCAAAACAGTAAGTCTGTGTAGTGAGCTGTGTGATAGAAGCTTAAATGGTCTTCTTAACCATATTCTCATGTTCTTCTTTGTTCAATCAATCGTTCAACCTGCCAGCATGGAACGTAGTTTTCTTTTTAAGGTTCATCCTGATCTAATCCACAGATAGTTAGGTGAACCATCAGTGGAAAATCACCTTTGAATTGATAACTTTGCGAATATAGGAGCTGAACCCAGCTGCAAGGAGACATACTTTAAGCCATTTTGTTTTTCTAGATTTTATCTGTATTTAATTTCCCGTTAAATCTTGCAACACCGGAATGCACTATTTGACTCTGTGGTTTCTTCCCCAAACCCCCATAACTTTAACCTTAGACTGTCTACTGTTGACCTCACCCCATTCCTAAGAGGTCTGTAAGGGGCGTGCATAAGTGCACCAGCATGCCTACCGTCCTGTCCTACCGTCCCCATTTATTCATATCCATTTCCTGTATTGATAATCATGTTTATACTTATATCTGTTATCTAATACATGCTTAACTAACTAACTAACTAACTAACTAACTAACTAACTAACTAAAAAGATTCCTCTGGAACATTAGACATTATGATGTTCATCAACATGCAGAAAATTCTGATCGGAATGAAACTCAGTCTGTTTTCTTCAAGGAAAGAGAGGTCAGATCTCTATTTAGGATACTCCTATCCTATCCTATTCCATCTTACAATTCAATGGCTATTCCCAGTTTGCAGAATTCAAAGGCGGCAAAATATATTGCAAAACTCTTTTCAAATAGTTGTTCAAGAGACAGTAGTGCTTGCCTCATCAATACAGGCTCCATGATGGAATATGTAGGTGGAGAAAAAATGGATAAGAGTGGGGGGATCGTGGCAATCTCATTGAGACAAGGGACAAGGCCCAAAATAAGAGATTGCACAGTCCTGAACTGGATGGGATGGGAAGAAAACATTTAGGTAGTCACACCCTAGAACAGGGGTGTCAATCTGGTGGCCCACAGGCCAGATGTGCCACATGCAGGTCACAACCATCCCAGCTCTGTGAAGGGGAAAAACATCATGAATCATCATGTGACGGCATCACATGATGTTGTGAGTTTGACACCCATGCCTTAGAGTTTCCCAGGGTATATCTATTAGGTTAGCAAATTAAAGTTTTACTCTGGTGAGATTCTGTTAGATATAAGCAAATGAAGAAATGGACTCATATGGATTTTACTCTATTGTCTTTGGGCTTAGGCTTGACATATCCACTATATAAAATTCCACCACTAAACTTCCTTTATTAAAAACACGCTATTTAGCACACGGTTTAGTCTTCTTTTCCCTGCCAATCAGTAGCATTGCTGGGAGCTACTGATGGAAGAGAAAGGCTTGGACCTCACCTCTGTTCCACCTCTGTGAATTCCCTTTTATCGTATTTGCTTTTAATCTTCTATATGGGCGGAGTGTCATCTATGAGACTCAACAGCAGTGTAATACATTGTGTGAGTATAAAGAAATTGATTTGCCCAGTGTTGTGATCCATGAGAGGTCCATGTAGATCAACTACCACCTCAACCTTGTTCACATCTTAGAAGCTTTTCCTTGACATCCCTTCTAGTTCAGTGATTCTCAATGGGGCAGTCAGATTATTTGCACTCATCTCGAAATTGCAGAAGTTTGGAAGGAAGGGAGGGAGGGAGGAAAGAAGGGAGGGAGGGAAGGAAGAAGGGAGGGAGAGAAGAAGGGAGACAGAGGAAAGAAGGAAGGAATAGAATAGAATAGAATAGAATAGAATAGAATAGAATAGAATAGAATAGAATAGAATAGAATAGAATAGAATAGAATAGAATTTTTATTGGCCAAGTGTGATTGGACACTTGGAATTTGTCTTGGTGCATATGCTCTCAATGTACATAAAATAAAAGATACCTTCATCAAGAATCATAAGGTACAACACTTATTGATAGTCATAGGGTACAAATAAGCAATCAGGAAACAATATCAATATAAATCGTAAGGATACAAGCAACAAAGTTACAGTCATACAATCATAAGTGGAAGGAGATGGGTGATGGGAACGATGAGAAGATAAATAGTAGTGTAGTATACAGGTCCTCAATGGAAGCAGGTTGGTAGCCATTGTTTTTTCAGTAGTTCTAATTATCCTCTGAAGTCTGTGTCTGTCTTGTTGGGTTGCAGAACCAAACCAGACAGTTATAGAGGTGCAGATGACAGACTCAACAATTCCTCTGTAGAACTGTATCAGCAGCTCCTTGGGCAAAAGGGAGGGAGGGAGGGAGGGAGGAAAGAAAGAAAGGAGGGAAGGAGGGAGGGAGGGAGGAAAGAAGAGAGGGAGGGAGAGAGAGGGGGGAAAGAAGGGAGGGAGGAAAGAAAGGAGGAAGGGAGGGAGGGAGGGAGGGAGGAAGGAAAGAAATATATTCATAGCATTTTACATCCAATTCTGTCTTGATAGATAGGGGCGTGGTTATGGCCGTGGTGGTGTGAGGACGTTTTCTCCACTTCGCAGGGCATTTTACGGAAGATAAATGTGGATTAAAGTGTTTGAAATGCACCGATAAGGACCAAAATTTTATAAATTGTATCGGAAGAGCTACTGGCCCAGCAGATTGACTTTGGAATCGGTAGGTCACCCTGAACGACTCAAATTTTGAAGCTTTTTATAGCGTGGGAAAGTGGAAGGAGTGAGGGGTGACCAGATAGGCAGTCGCAATTGCATATTTGGAGTAAATAGCTGCCTTTGTTCTCATTACTACCACGATCTGTGTTTGTTTTTGCTGTGGGATAAAAGCACGGAACATCAAAAGACTGGTGGAAGGGTTCTCTTGGAAGAATATGTAAACTTTAAGTTGATCTTTTGTTTGTGAAAGTGCTTGAGTTGAAGCAGCAAAACGCATTTCTGGGCACTGCCTTCCAACGGATGTTAGCTTTTTTTCTTTTAGGGAAATTACGTAAGCTGAATTGAGAACTATAAACTTTTATTGCTGGTCCTTTTGAGTGCAATAATAAGCTGTCTCAGCTTCAATATTGGATTGTTGTCCCTTAATCTTCATTACAGACCCTCTTGGCAAAAGTGGATAATTAAAACTTATTAAAAAATGGCGACCCAACAATCCTTAGAAATGCAACAAGTTGCTGTGGCCTTAACTAAAATTAGTGAAAAGATATCAGGACTGTCAGATAGTATGGATAATATGACATTGGAAATTAAAAGAATGAAGCAAGAAATGAATGAAAATTTTGCAAAGCAAACAGTAGAAATGAAAATAATTAAAGATGAAATTGAGCAGATTCATACACATGATGCAAAGATAGATCGGCAAATTGGAGAAATCTTTTTTAAAAATGAACAACAAGATAAAAAAATTTGTCTTTTGGAAGAAGAAGCGAGGAAATATAATCTGGTTATTCGTGGAATTCAAGAAGAAAAAGTGGACAATTTGAAACAACGAGTTTTAAAATGGCTCAATGACTTGGATACACAAATCACATTTACAGCAACAAATCTGGCAAGTGTTTTTAGAATTGGGTTTAAAAGACAAAACGGTTTAAATAGAAATGTACTTGTCAGATTTGCAAATCTTAGTGACAAATTGGAAGTGATGGTGAAAGTGAGAGAGATGGGTGAAGCTTTGAAATTTGAGGAGAAAATTATTCAAGTCTTTCCAGATATATCAAGAGAAGAAAGGGCGTGGAGATTTTTTTTGAAACCAATCACAAAGGTTCTGAGAGACAATGGAATTAAATATAACTGGAGACCACCACAGCAACTAAAATTTTTTTATAAAGGAAGAATGCAAATAATTACTTTGGAAACAGATGCAGTGTTATACTTACATGAACTTGGATTGATTGTAAAGTATGAGGATGTAACAGAGATAAAAGATCAAATGCTCAAGATGGGTGGAACATATGCAAAAACATCAACACCAGAAGAAAAAGGGGCTGCTGGAGGACAAGACCCTAAAGGATTAAAGCGGAAGGAAATCTCACTGCGATGGTTGAACAAAAGAAAAGTCGTGATGATATAATGGGAGATGGAGTGGATAAGAAATTGAAGGATCTTGAAAAAGAATTGCAGGAAGCTGAGTGCGGGGAAAAGTTACCACCCTTTTCTCTGAGAGATGAATTTAAGTAGACTACCCGAAAGAAGTGACCCGACCATTGGCACGTCCCCTCTCCCCCACTCTCTTTATAGAGGCAGAAACCAATTGAGGATGTGGGGGACGAAGATTGTTTGTTATTCAATGTTTGATGTGTTTTTTGTCCTTTTTTGTTTTTTTTTTTATTGTTTTTTTTCTTCTATGTTGAATGTTGTTTGGAATGTGGGAGATTGGTGTTGGGATCTGGGCACAGAAAGGAAGAGGAGGGGAAAGGATTAAAAAAATTACAGTTTAAATGGGTTTAATAAAAATAATGACATGGAATGTGAAGGGTACAGGGAATCAGATTAAGAGAAGACGATTGGAACTTAAAATTAAAAGAGATCTACCAGATATATTATTTTTGCAAGAAACCCATCAGAAATCCGAAGACTCAAATAAAATGTATATAAAGGGTATGCAAATTTATGAAAAATCTTTTGGAACTTCAAAAGCAAGAGGAGTTGCTACATTGATATCAGATAGGGTATATTTTGAAAAAGAACAAGTAATTGTGGATGAAGAAGGAAGGTATGTAATAATTGTGGGAAATATTAACGAGGAAAAAGTGACACTGGTTGATTTATATTTACCAAATGAGAAGCAAAAAGAATTTCTTGAAAAAATAACTAAAATTTTGGAAATCGAAAGTGTAGGGAAAGTAATTGTGGCTGGGGATTTTAATTTAATTAGAGATAAAATAGATAGTACTAACCCCACTCGTTGTGGAGAAGCAAATAAAATGGGGATCTTAAATAAATGGATGTTTCAAAACGGTGTGGTGGATGCCTGGAGAGAAGTGAAAGGAACTGAAAGAGTGTACACTTTTTACTCTAAGATACATAATACATATTCAAGAATTGACTATATCTTAGTTTCTAAAGATTTGTTGAATAATGTGGATAAGATAGATGTGGGAATTTTTAAGGATTCTGATCATGCAGAAGTTACGATGGAAATAGATTTTAATTTTGAGAAAAAAGGAAGTTGTTGGAGATATGATGAAAAACTGTATAAAAATGAGGAGGATAAAAAATGGATATTTAAAAAATGGGAAGAATGTTGGAGATTGAATGATAATGGAGAGGTTAAATTTGAAATTGTTTGGGATGCGATGAAAGCAGTGTTTAGAGGGGAAAGTATCAAGTTATCAAGCAGAAAATATAAAAATTATAAAAATAAAATTGAAAAAGATAAAAGCCAGATTAAGGAATTGGAAAATCAATTTTTGCTTACTAAAGAAAAGTTTTTTTTGGAGGAATTAAATCTGCTAAAAAATAAATTGATAGAAGAAGATATAGAATTGGTAAAAAAGAATATGAGATATTTAAATAGGAATTTTTTTGAATTTAGCAATAAAAATTCTAAGTTATTGGCAAGGATGGCGAAAAATAAAAGAGAGAAGAGAGAAATTGGAGCCTTGATAGATGATAAGGGCATAAGACGCTATAAAAAATTAGAAAAATGTGAAGTGGTCAGGAACTTTTTTCAAAATTTATATTCGAAAAAATTAATTGATCGGGGAAAACTGAGAAGCTATTTAGAAAAACATGTTGTGAAAATTGACCAAACATATAAAGATTTAATGGAAGAAGATATAACACAAGACGAGATTAATGGAGTAATACAAAAAATAAAATTAGGGAAAGCTCCAGGTGAAGATGGATTACCTGCTGAGTTTTATAAAGAATTTAAGGAAATAATAATACCAAAATTGCAAAAACTATTTAACGGAATTTTACATGGTGGAGAAGTTCCGTTGTCATGGAACAGAACGGTGATATCTATAATCCCTAAACCAGATAAAGACTTAGAAAGGATTGAGTCCTATCGGCCCATCTCTTTAATTAATCAAGATGCAAAGATATTTACTGCCATTATAAGTAATAGATTAAGTAGATTTATAGATAGATATATAAGTTATAACCAAGTAGGTTTTGTGAAGGGTAGATATATGAGTGATATTGTCAGAAGAGTATTAAATATTATAGATGTTGCTGAATATAATGCTGATAAAATAGGTATAATATCATTAGATATTTTTAAAGCTTTTGACTCTGTACAATGGGAAACTATTAAAATAATTGTTGAGGTACTAGGTTTTGGTAATAAGTTTATACATGTTATTTCAAAACTGTATCAAAAAAGTAGTGCAAGAGTGAAGGTGAATGGAAGGCTGACAGAAGAGATAAGATTGGAAGCGGGTACAAGACAAGGATGTCCCCTGTCTCCAACATTATTTTTATTGGTTATGGAAATTTTGACTAAAATGATAGAAAAAGATGAAGAATTGGAAGGCTATAAGGGATATAAGATAAATCTGTATGCGGATGATACTTTGATTATTTTGAAAGATATAGAGAAAGATTTGAAAAAGATACATAAGCATTTGGAAGAATTTGAGGAAATGACAGGTTTGAAAATAAATTGGTCAAAATCTGAATTATTAATGAATAATAATGGTAAGGAGTGGGAGAATATGCAAGAACAACTTGGGATAAGGATTAAAAAAACATTGAAATATTTGGGCATAACACTTTCACTCAAAGTTAAAGAAATGAAAAAATTAAATTATGATGTGGCGATGAATGAAATTGAGAAAAAGATAGATAAATATAAAATGATAAAGTTGTCTTGGTTTGGTAGAATTGCAATGTGTAAGATGATGTTGTTGCCAAAGTTTAATTTTTTATTTGAGATGTTACCGTTAAACTTGACAGAGAAAGATATTGAAGGATATCAGAAGAAATTGGATAAATTTTGCAATGGTGGGAAAAGACCTAGATTAGTGAAGAAAATGTGGTATCAAAATCAAAAGGAAGGTGGATTAGGAATCCCCAAACTACTCAATTATTATTGGGCTTATGCTATTCGGACTGTGGTAAAAATATTTAAAGGTGAAGATAGTCATTGGAGAGATTTAGAATTAAAGGACATTAAGAGATTTGGCTCAACATGGTTTTTAGATAAAGCAAAATCAAAATGTGTAATTAATAGCTATTGGTTAAAGGGATTGAGTAAAATTTGGAACAAATTTGTTAAAATTTTAATTCCAGATATAATTTTCTTAGGGAAGACAATTGAAAATTGGCCGATTAAAACTAATATAAGTCGTGATAGGGTAATGGAAGATGAAAATATACAAATTATAATAGATTGGTTAAAAACTTTAGAAAATGAAAGGAGGAAAAAAGAAATCATTGAAAAATTGGGTTTGGGCTGGTTTGAAAAAATACAGATAGAAAAATGGACTAAGAAGGTAAGGGACAATTGTTCGATAAGTAGAAGTAAAACTGAATTTGAATACTTAGTATTCCAAATTATGAAAGATGAAATTGGACTAAAGGGACTCGTTAGTAAGATATATAAGATTATAAATTTTGATGGAAAACCACAAAGGGTGATGAAGATGAATTGGGAAAAAGAACTTAATATTAAAATATCAGATTTAGATTGGAACGTGAATTGGAAGAGTAGAATTATGAAGACTTTATCTGTAAGGATTAAAGAGCACAATTATAAGGTTGTTTGGAAATGGTATTTGACTCCATTAAGATTGTCATTGATGGATAAAAAAATTAGTAAACAATGTTGGAGATGTGACATGGAATTAGGGACTTATGAACATATGTGGTACAAATGTGATAAAGTTAAAAAGTTTTGGCAACAATTGGAGGAAAGGATATTTGAAATGATGGGGAAAGCAATAATATTGAGACCAGAAACTATATTACTGTTGATAATTAAGGAAATAGAACCAACAAAATATGAAAAAGAATTGATTAGAATTATGATTATAATGGGTAGAATTATAATAGCCAGATATTGGAAATTAGATGTGAATTTTAGAATAGAAGAATGGTATTGTGAAATGTGGAAATTAGCTTTAAATGATAAAATGACATGTGATATTAAAATTAGAAATGGTGACTATAAAGAAGATATTTTCTGGAAAATTTGGAAACCATTTGTGGACTATGCGCTGGGAAAATTGGATGCTTCGGTACCTGTACCCCGAGAACGTGGATTTTGGCGATCATGAGGATATATCCGAAGAACCAAATCTTCCTTTCTTATGTATAGCACAGGGTGAAGTATTGTATATGTTGTTTGTAATGTTAGTAATTTAAAATATAAAATGAATAAAAAAATTAAATAAAAAAAAATTCTGTCTTGATAGCTTGCAGTTTAAAAAAAAAAAAACCACATACACATAAAATCAAATTAACTACAACACTGAATCATAAAAGCATAAAATCAAGACCCAGAAAAAAATACAAATGTATAACAATAGTTGTAGCCTCTAAACATAGATTTTTAAAGTGGAAAGGTCCAGACTACATGAGTTATTAAAAAGTAATTCTTAAATAGTGAAGACCCTTCCAGCACATTATTACCTCTGTTGCACATTCTATTCATTAGCAAAACAGTAGCAAGTGCTTTTTCATGGTTTGTTTTTTTTTCCTTTCCCCTTCCCCTTCTCTTGGCAATAAACAGTGGCCGTGTGTCTGGAGCGAGTAGGTGTACATATTCTTAGATTTTCAATAACACCCAGCAGTCCGGGCACATAATCCTCCTCAGCTTTATAAATGTAAAACATTTAGGAAACTATGTTATTATTATTCTAAACGAGGATGTGCTTGAATTACTTTCTCGGCATGGTTGGAAAGATGTGAGGCTGTGAAATTGCTAATTGCAAGCATTCCTGCTCTTGAGATTAGATAAAATTTGGAATGTAACTGTCCCCGGCAGAAAGATTTGTCATTTAAAACTTTACTGGAGGGGCCATCATATTAAATGAGCTAGTCCACAGGCTACTAAACCAATAGATTATGGTGTCTATGATCTCCTTAATTAAAGACGTCTGGTTAGCACCCGGGAACGTGACGTGCGCTATGGTAATTCGTAGGTTGAAACTGTAATGGAGAGTAATACTGTAGGGTTGGAGGTTTTCCTCCTCTAAGGTTTATTCTTTTCGCTTTGCCTTTCCAGACATTTCAATCCAGAAGAGCTGACACAGATACTAACAGGCTTTGACAGACAGATAGGAACATGCTCATCTTAGCTTGAGGTTCCCTATCAAATGATGGCTGATTCACAATTTCTGGCATGTAATCAGGGGTGGTCTTCAAAAATTTTAGCAAGGGGTTCTCTGCCCGGTTGCTGGGTGGGTGTGGGCATGGTGGGCGTGGCCTAGTCGGCCTCCTACATCACATTGGGGGGGGATGTTTTTGTCCTCCCCGGGCTCTGGAGGCTTTCCTTGAGTCTCTGGGAGGGCGAAAATTGCCTTCCTAAATTTCCAGTAGGCCCATTTTTCACCCTCCCTGAGCCTCTGTGTGTGCCCTGCACTTGCCTGCATCCAAAACGGGCCGCACCACAGCAGGGGGGGACGTTTTTGCCCTCCCTGGGCTCCAGAGGAATTCTTCGAGCCGGGAGGGTGAAAACAGCCTCCCCAGGCTCCGGAGGCCCTCTGGAGGCCAGAAACAGGCTCATTTCCAGCCTTTCTGAACTTCCGGTAGGCCCGTTTTTCACCCTCCCCAAAACTCTGTGCATGCCCTGCACTTACCTGCATCCAAAACGGGCTGCATGGGGACTCCTGGGAGGGGAGGGGCATGGTGGGCAGGGCCAGACAGGAGCGGGATTTGGGGGTTCTCCGAACTGCACAGAATCTTAGCTAGAGGTTCTCCCGAATCCCTGCAAACCCCCAGCAGCCCACCCCTGCGTGTATTCTTCCCTTGCCTTACTCTCAGGCTGCCTGAATTTTTCTTCTGAAATGCTTATTTTTTTGAGCCAACTTTATTGTTCGAAGTAGCAGAGGATATACTGTTGTTAGCATTGTTTTGTGTTATATCCTTTCCCATGCTTCTCGAACTTTCCTGGCTGCCTACACTGCCTTATCTGGAAAAACCCAGATGTGAGGGAATCTCTCATGAGGTCTTCCCTTGGGATTTATTAGAAGTATCAGGGGCCAGGAAAGCTAGAGCAGATTCCTTGGTTCTCAAGAGGAAACTATTTTGTTTTGGCTACAAAATCCCAACTATCTCTATTCCCACCCCTCCTCCTCCCTATCCCTCATCACCAGTGTAGCAATGTTGAAGCCTCCAAGGTGGCCTCAGTCAGGCTAGCTTCAGAGTAGACACACTCTTTTGCAAGGCCCTAAAGGCTTGGTTTTGCCAACAGGCCTGGGGCACCCTCAGTGGGATGGAATCCATCCAATGTCTTGTTTTATTGACTGATTGTTGTCGCAACCAAGGAGGTGGGAGGTTATTGCTTTCTTATTGTTTTTATATTGGGTTTTTATTTTTGTAAAGTCACTTAGAGTCACTGAGATTGAGTTGGGCAGTCATATAAATTTTCTTAAATAAATAGATAAGATAAATAATAAATAAATACATGTTATGCACAACTGCCTCAACTGGAAATAAACAGCAACAAATTGGCCACTTTGAATTCATAGATTCACTTTGGATCTTTGTACAGCTCAACATATGCTTATTTTGGATTTATGCCCTTTCAAAAGCTTGCAGTATTCAGCATTTTACTACTCCTGCATTTATTGCTTAGATATTCTCCAGTGTTTTTTCCCCTCCGGTTTGCTTTCATTATGTGCCAAGGGTTAACTTGTCAACAAGATACGAACTTTCAGAAAAAACAGGTAATTATTAGGGGAAGAGTTAAGCAACTGTATGATGAGTGGATCTTTTTTGGTTCCCCTTCCCCCACCCCAGAAAGAAGAAGAATAAAAGATATCTGGACAACACAGGTAGTCCTCCACATATGACTACCATTGAGCCCAATGTTTATGTTGTTAAGTGAGAAATTTGTTCAGTGAGTTTTGCCCCATTTTATGACTTTTCTTGCCACATTTGTTCAGTGAATCCCTGCAGTTGTTAAATTAGTAACCCAGTTGTTAAGTGAACCTGGCTTCCCCATTGACTTTGCTTCTCAAAGTTTGGCAAAAGGTGATCACATGTTCCCTGGGACCCTGCAAACTGTCATAAAACTGAGTCAGTTGTCATGCATCCGAATGTAAATCCCATGATCATGGGGATGGTGCAACAGTCATAAGTTAAAAAAAAACAGTCATACGTCACTTTTTTTCAGTGCCATGGTAACTTCGAATGGTCACTAAGTGAACTGTTGTAAATCGAGGACTACCTGTATTGCAAAGTTGTAGGCTATCCATCCAATGCAACTTACAAATATAATTGGAACCAGTATTTTCAATGTTAAGTGCCTGATTTTACAAAACTTTTTTGTCACAGTTGTTAAGTGGATATCTGCAATTGCTAAGTGAACCGTGCATTTGTTAAGTGAATCCATTTTTCCCCATTGACTTTGCTTGTCAGAAGCTGGCTGGGAGAATCCCCCATGATGATCATCATAAATACAAACTGGTTGCCAAGTGCCCACATTTGGAAGACATGACCGTGTGGATGATGCAATGGCCATAAATTTGAGGACTGGTTATAAGTAACTTTTTTCAGTGACTTTGTAACTTGGAATGGTCGCTAAAACAAATGGTTGTAAGTCAAGAACTATCTGTATTTATTTATTTATTTATTTATTTATTTATTTATTTATTTATTTATTTATTTATTTATTTATCAAATTTCTATACCGCCCTACTCCCAGAGGACTCAGGGTGGTGAACAGCCAAGATAAAATACAGATAATACAAATATTAAAAGTCCCTTAAAATTATTAAATATTTTGGCCGAAACACAGATTAAAACACCCAATTTATAAAATCAAACAAATTAAAAAATTTAAAAAAGGAGAGTTAGGCCAGGCCAGCCTGCTGAAACAAAAAAGTTTTGAGAGCACGATGAAATGTGCACAGGTCCGGGATCCTCCGTATCTCTGGGGGGAGCTCGTTCCAGATGGTAGGTGCCCCCACAGAGAAGGCTCTCCCCCTGGGGGCTGCCAGTCGACACTGTTTGGCCGACGGCACCCTGAGAAGCCCCTCTCGTACTGTCGGTGAGAGGCTATTGGTAGCAGAAGGCGGTCTCATAAATACCCCGGTCCGATGCCATGGAGCGCTCTAAAGATGGTAACCAAAACCTTGAAGCGCACCCGGAAGACCACCGGGAGCCAGTGCAGCTCGCGCAGGAGGGGGGGTCACATGGGAGCGCCACGTCACTCCCATAACCACCCGCGCGGCTGCATTCTGGACCAGCTGGAGCCTCCTGGTGCTCCTCAAGGGGAGCCCCATGTAGAGAGCATTGCAGTAGTCCAGGCGGGACTTTTAGAAATATGCCAAAGCATGGCCAGGAAGTTTGTGGCTTATTAACCATCAGGGCTGTTCTAGAAAAACTAGAAAGATCTGTGGAGGAAAAACAAGGTTCTCTCCTCTGCTAGCAGCACCATATACAGTAGTCCTTGACTTACAATGGTTCATTTAGTGACCGTTCAAAATTACAACAGCACTGAAAAAAAAGGGACTTATGACCGTTTTTCACACTTACAACCTTTGTAGCATCCCCATGATCATGCAATCAAAATTCAGATCCTTGACAACCAGTTTTCGTACTTATGATCATTGCTGTATCCCAAGGACATGTGATCACCTTTTGCTACCTTTTGACAAGCAAAATCATGACAGCCGGCCCTACATTCATCAGAGGCTACCGGATGGATGGCGATATACGGCTGCAATGACTGTATGGCACCCTGGGCTGACTTCGTTAGACCCTTGGCAAGATTGGAGGTTGCCTGCAGAGGCCGGCGGTGGGCGAAATCAGCGCGGAGGAGGCCCATGGTGGTGGCAGTTTAAAATTCCAAAATGGCGCCCGAAATAGCAGTTACAGTTGGTGGTTACAGGGAGCAAAAACCAAAGCAATTTAGAGACCAAAGAGGCCTCAGAAAGGAGAATAGGGACCTTTCTTATTTATTTTCAACTGATCTCCTGGGCAATGGAAAGATGCCAATCCTTCCATTGTTGGGCCAGCTCTGGATTACCTCCCAGAGGCCTCCCCCCTCTCTTTCTATGGGGGGGGGGTTAAACCTTCATGCATAAAAGACCTAAAGAAAGCTAAGGAGATTAGAAATGATTGTTATGTCTATCATGGGGGCTTTGCTTCTACAAAGTGACTGCCTTATTCCATCTCCCCTCCTGTATTTTTATCTCCTATCGCCCTTTTATGACCGGATATTCGGCTTTTTTGTGAATCATTTGCTATCCAGGTTTTGTTGTTTCCTGTATATCAGGATGAGAATTTCCTTACTTTTATTTCATCTGAGTCTCCCTGGATTTTCGCCTACTATATATATTTCCCACAGACTATCCGTATCTCTAATCTCAAGGATTGGCTATTCCATCTATGCCTAAGTACAACATTGAAAGAACAGGACTATAGCTGCTGTTTTTCTCCCTTATATCTGGTTGCCATGAGAGGGTGATCGATGTTCACATCTGAGTTCAAAATGGCTCTTTCTACCACTGATATGAGCGTTCAGCGGGACTAAAATGACTTGTACCTCTAATTGATACTCTCTCCACAGGACCCTGGATAACTAGGACATGCCTACCAGCTATAGACTATCTAGCTACAAAATGTACTCATTGGGAGAACTCCTCAAACTGCAAGATGCCCCCCTCTCACAGGTCTGGCCCTCTTCTTTATCGAGGGCCTATCTCAATGATGGACTTTGGAGTCCGGAGAGATAGCATACAGCAAAAAGAGGGTTATGGGGTTTTTTAGGGAAATTTCTTAATAAGATTTTAAGGGATTCTGGGAGGGGGGTAGATTACGTGGGTTCGGGGGAAGACCCGCAGGGGAGGGTATCTGGGCCAGCCGTAGGGCATGGCATGGGAGGTGTGAACTCTGGGGTCAAGGAGATGATTAGGTCTTATGATACAGATGCCCATAACATCGATACTGTAGGTGGGAGGGGCAGATATGGCAGGAGCAGGGGGCCACATCATCCTACGGGAGTGCGTCCTCGCTGTTTACAAGCGGTGGCGCGCTCCGACCCTCAAAGTTCTTCTCGTTCCCCAGGTTGTACGGAACCTCGGGCCCCAGGCCTTCGGCTGATGCTGTGCAACGCCAGGTCCATGGTAAATAAAGCCCCCCTCATTTGTGATCTTATTCAGGAGGGGGGTGCGGACCTGGCGGGTATTACGGAGACCTGGTTGGGCCAGGAAGGGGAAGCCCCCCTTGTTGATATGTGCCCACCAGGTTTCCGTGCTTTCCATCAACCAAGGTCTCAGGGGAGGGGCGGAGGGGTGGCGGTTGTTATTAACGAAGGTCTTGGACCAAGGGAGGCCACTGTTCCTCAGACGGCTGGATGTGAGTCCCTTCTTGTGAAGTGGGGTCATAGGGTGCAGTTGGGCTTGCTAGTCACGTACCTGGCTCCCTACCATGTGGCAGCAGCCCTGCCTGAGCTGCTTGATGTTATAGCCGCGGTGGCTGTTGACACCCCCAGGCTTATGGTCATGGGAGATTTTAACCTGTCATCAGTTGACGAGACATCTGAGGTGGCTCGGGAGTTCATGGCTTCCATGATGGCTATGGACCTGACCCAGTTAATTTATGGCTCTACTCACATGGGGGGACACACACTGGACCTTGTTTTTGTCTCTGGACAGTGGTTGAGTGATCTCGAGATAGGGGATATAGTGATTGAACCCTTGTCATGGTCAGATCACTCCCTCCTTCGCCTGGACCTTCGAACCACCACACCCCCCGCAGGGAGGCGGAACCGACCAGGTGGTTCTGCCCCAGGCGCCTGATGGATCCTGAGAGATTCCAGATGGAGCTTGGGCCATTTCCTGAGGTTCTAGCACACGACTCGGCTGAGGACTTAGTGGCCGCCTGGGATAGGGCGGCGGCTGATGCTTTAGACTGAGTTGTACCTTTGCGGCCTCTGACCCGGCGCCGGTCTCACCTGGCTCCTTGGTATACTGAGGAGCTGAGGGAGATGAAGCGCCGGAAAAGACTGCCTAGAGAGCAGTTGGAGGGCTAGTCGTTCTGAATCCGACCGAACACTGGTAAGATCTCATATTAAGAATTACCTAGTGGCAATAAGAGTAGAGAAGAGCAACTACTTTTCTACTCTTATTGCGTCATCAGATAATTGCCCAGCCGCCCTGTTTAGGGTGACCCGCTCTCTGCTCCATCAAGAGACGCGGGAAGACCCCTTGGAGGGTAGAGATGAGGATTTTGTACAATATCTGTATGACAAAATTGCTCAGATTCGTGAACAGCTAGACTCTGACTGGATTGATCCAGAGGAGATGACAGGGGCAGGTCCTGAGAATATTATTTGGGAAGAGTTTGATCCTGTGACTCCCGAAAGCGTGGACAGGATACTGAACAGACTAAATGCGACCACATGTTTATTGGACCCGTGTCCATCCTGGTTGGTACTGGCCTCCCGGGAGGTGACGCGAGGCTGGCTCCAGGAGATTATAAATGCTTCTTTGAGTGGGGGTGTCTTTCCCACCGTCTTGAAAGAGGCGGTGGTGAGGCCCCTCCTCAAGAAGCCCTCCCTGGATCCAGCTGTATTAGCAAATTATCGTCCTGTCTCCAACCTTCGCTTTGTTGCAAACGTTGTTGAGAGTGTGGTTGCACGACAACTGCCTCAGTACCTGGATGAATCGAATTATCTAGATCCGTTCCAGTCGGGATTCAGGCCCGGGTACAGCACAGAGACAGCATTGGTCGCATTGGTTGATGATCTCTGGAGGGCTCGGAACAGGGGTTGCTCCTCTGTCCTGGTCCTACTAGACCTCTCAGCAGCTTTTGATACCATCGATCATGATATCATGCTGCACCGGTTGGAAGGGTTGGGGGTGGGGGGCACTGTTCTACAGTGGTTCTCCTCCTTTCTCTCTGACCGGTCGCAGTCTGTGTTGACAGGGGGCAGAGGTCGACCCCGAGGCCCCTTATATGTGGGGTGCCACAAGGATCGGTCCTCTCGCCCCTTCTATTCAACATTTATGTGAAGCCGCTGGGTGAGATCATCCGTGGTTTTGGGGTGAAGTACCATCAGTACGCTGATGACACCCAGCTGTACATCTCCACCCCAGACCACCCCAATGATGCCCTCGAGGTGATGTCCCGGTGCCTGGAGGCCATACGGATCTGGATGGGGAGGAACAAACTCAGACTCAACCCATCCAAGACCGAGTGGCTGTGGTTTCCGTCGTCCCGATATAGTCAGTTGGCGCCATCTCTGACTATTGGGGGCGAGTCGTTGGCCCCCACAGATGGGGTTCGCAACTTGGGCATCCTCCTGGACTCACGGCTGTCTTTTGAAGAGCATATGACGGCCATAGCCAGGAGGACTTTTTATCAGGTTCGCCTGATTCGCCGGTTGCATCCCTTTCTGGATCGGGACTCGTTACGCACGGTCACTCACGCCCTTGTCACCTCACGCCTGGATTATTGTAATGCTCTCTACATGGGGCTCCCCTTGAGAAGCACCCGAAGGCTCCAACTGGTCCAGAATGCGGCCGCGCGGGTGGTAATGGGAGCAATGTGGCGCTCTGATGTAACCCCCCTCCTGCGCGAGCTGCACTGGCTCCCAGTGATCTTCCGGGTGCGCTTCAAGGTTTTGGTTACTATCTTTAGAGCGCTCCATGGCTCAGGACCAGGGTACTTACGAGACCGCCTCCTGCCACCAATAGCCTCTCACCGACCAGTTCGCTCCCATAGAGAGGAACTCCTCAGGGTGCCGTCGGCCAAACAATGTCGACTGACGGTACCCAGGGGGAGAGCCTTTTCTGTGGGGGCACCTACCATCTGGAACGGGCTTCCCCCGGAGTTACGAAACATCCAAGACTTACGCATATTCCGCCGTGCCCTGAAAACATTTCTATTCCAACAAGCTGGTCTGGCCTAACTCTCCCTTTTTAATTGGCTTTTAAACTGGCTTTTAAATTGGGTTTTAAACCTCTTCAGATAAATTTGGATGTTCTTAATCTTTGAGCCTAAATTACTTAATCTGTTTCTTAATAGTTTTTAACTTCTGTATGTATTTGTATTTATTATGGCTGTTCACCGCCCTGAGTCCTTTGGGAGTAGGGCGGTATACAAATATGAAAAATAAATAAATAAATAAATAAATAAATAAATAAATAAATAAATAAAAATCAATGGGGAAGCTGAATTTGCTTAACAGTCATGTTATTGACTTAACGACTGCGGTGATTCACTGAACAATTGTGTCAAGAAAGGTAGTAAAAGGGGGCAAAATTTACTGGACAAATGCGTTAACAAGTAACAACAGAAATTTTGGACTCAATTGTGGTCGTAGGTTGAGGACTACCTCTATATTACTGGTGGTGGTACAATGATTAGAATGCAGTATTGTATGCTAATTCTGCCCACTGCCAGTATGTATGTATGTAAGACCTTGGCTACGTAGGGAAAACCTGGCTAGAAGAAAAACACACATAGACCCTACGAAGTAGTAAGAAAATTGATACTATGCCTTTACAGGGAGGAGGTGGGTGTGGCCTACTGATGACAGCTAACGAGCTAGAAATGGATCTATTTAGGTCTCCCACCTAGCAGTCAGAGCTTGCTAGGTGTTAGAAAGGAAAAAAGCCCAGAACCGAGTAGATGAGATTCTACTGAGCTGGAGCTACAAAAAAAAAAAAAAAAAAAACCTTGGCTACGTAGGGAAAACCTGGCTAGAAGAAAAACACACATAGACCCTACGAAGTAGTAAGAAAATTGATACTATGCCTTTACAGGGAGGAGGTGGGTGTGGCCTACTGACGACAGCTAACGAGCTAGAAATGGATCTATTTAGGTCTCCCACCTAGCAGTCAGAGCTTGCTAGGTGTTAGAAAGGAAAAAAGCCCAGAACCGAGTAGATGAGATTCTACTGAGCTGGAGCTACAAAAAAAAACCTTGGCTACGTAGGGAAAACATGGCTAGAAGAAAAACACACACACACACATATATATATATATATATATATATATATATATATATATATATATATATATATATATATATATATATATATATATATATATATATGAAATGTAGGGAAAACCTGGCTAGAGGAAAAATACACATAAACCCTACAAAGAAGTAAGAATATATATATATATATCAAAAATTTTATTGAAAATTATTAAAAATTACAGAAAAAATATAGCAATATGGATAGAATTGCAGAGAGTGATATAATACATATAGAGTTTTAAAGCATTAATTTTCACCTAGAAATAGTACAAACCTCCATTAAACCAAATCATCAAAAAAAAAGAAAAGATTATCCAGAAGAAAGAATTCTCAACTGCCATGCAATATTCCTATAAATATTTACCCACAGTCACACTAAGATTATTATTTTACATTCTTCTTAAGATTTCTTTTTTGCAGCCAAGCATACCACCGGTCCCAACTCATATATAGGTCCGATTCTTGTCTATCTCGCAAAAGTCCGGTAAGCTTGTCTGCCTCTGCACAGTCCGTGATCTTTGCGGTTAACATAGCCTCCGATGGGATATTTTTGGATTTCCATTGTTGTGCAAACGAGATCCTGGCTGCAATGATGATGTGGAGAGCGAGATACCAATTAGATTTGTTTAAGTTCTATAGTTTCATGCCTAGTAAAAACGTTTCCAGGTTCAATTTTATCCTACATCCTATGATTTCTAAAATCCATTTTTGAATTCTGGTCCAATATTCTCTTACTCAGGGACGGGTCCACCAGATATGAAAATAAGTTCCCATAGCGGCATTACATTTCCAACAAACCGGGGAGGTTCCCAGGAACATCTTCGATAATCTAGCCAGAGGGAGGTGCCATCTATACAGCATTTTATATGTATTTTCCTTATAGGAAACGGACTAGCACAAAGTTGACTCATCCTTCCATCCTTCCAAGCAGAGGTGGTATTCAGCCGGTTTGGACTGGTTCGCCCGAACTGGTAGTGGAAATCGTGGGTGAGCCTGACCACCCGCCCCGGCTCTATGCTCTCCTATTTAGGTATGTTTTTGAGGCCAGGTGCATGCGCGAAAGGTGCGTTGAGCAAAGCATATGCGTGGAAGGCCGGGCACATGTGCAGAAGGCAGGTGCGTGTGTGAACCAAGCACATACATGCATGAAGTGAGTGTGTGCCCACACGGCAAACCGGTAGTAACATATTGGGAAACCCACTGCTGCTTCCAAGGTTGATGAAATGAGGAGCCAGATTATTGAGGACAATATGCTGACACTATAAAACGTCTCAGAGAGTGCTGTAAAGCCCTGTGAAGTGGATATGTAAGTTTAAGTGCTATTACTACTCATCCAAAGTTGTGTTGAATTGTATTGTTATTAACAAATTCAGTACATTTTATTCCCGCTTTTTTCAGGGAGCCAAAGTAGATGGTCTCCCTTGTGCAGTCAGTTGAGTTGAGAGAAAGTGATTGACTCAAAGTTTCCCTCTTAGCTCTGTGGTTGAAGGGAGGTATGAATCTGACTGCTCCTGAACTAAGTCAATATAGTTATACCCAGGGCTGAGCTTCAAAAATTTTAGCAAGGGGTTCTCTGCCTGGTTGCTGGGTAGCTGGGGCCATGGTGGGCATGGCCTAGTCAGCTTCCTGCACCTCGGTAGGGGCGGGGGTATTTTTGCCCTCTTTGGGCTCCGGAGGCTTTCCTCGAGCCTCCAGTAGGGGGAAAACAGCCTCCCCAGGCTCCGGAGGCCTTCTGGAGGCCAGAAACAGGCCCATTTCCAGTCTTCACAAACTTCCAGTAGGAAGTTTGTTTTTCCCTGAGCCTCCGCGTGTGCCTTGCACTTACCTGCATCCAAAACAAGCCACGTGGGGACTCCTGGGAGGGGCAGGGCGGGCTGGACAGGACCAGCCAGGAATGGGATTTGGAGGTTCTCTAAACTGCACAGAAACTTAGCTAGAGGTTCTGCCAAACCCCTGCGAACCCTCAGCAGCCCACCCCTGGTTATACTGTAGTACCCAGTAAGATAGAAGTCAGCTTTTCTTCCGCCTGCAATGTTTCCAAGCTTTCCATTGCTCTACCTGGTTGAATAGACTAGACAGGTGGACAGAGTTTTTCTTTGATTGTTGTGACCATCCGCGAAATCCGCAAGAGTCTCCTGGAGCAACCGAAGTGAAGATAAGGCCTACTGTGCTGCAGTCATTCTGCACATACCTGGTAGGTTCGTTGTAAAAGGTGCTGTTGGCACTACACAATGAAAGCTTATCTGTGATGTTCCACAAGGCTCTCTTTTGTTCTCCGTGCAATAGAACATCTACATGAGTCTCTCCTAACCACTGCTTTATGAAAAGGATTAATTAGTATGGAATGTTTCCTAACATGAAAATGAGCAGGAAATAAGGACCTGCTCAAAGAATTTGGCTTATACACAACAAAGCAGGGGCAAATCTATGCACACAGATATCCACTCCTTTTAACTCAGGAGGACTGCAATAAAGATCAGAATCCTTTATAACACTACTGTGTGTTGAGTCAGGAGTAAAAATAACTCCTATTCCACTATCTTTTTTAAAACAATAATGGCAGGCTTCCTTCCACCTAACCATCTCTAATGGTTGCATAGAATAGAATAGAATTTTTTTAATTGGCCAAGTGTGATTGGACACAAGGAATTTGTCTTGGTGCATATACTCTCAGTGAACATAAAAGAAAAGATACGTTCATCAAGAATCATAAGGTACAACACTTAATGATACTCATAGGGTTCAAATACGCAATCAGGAAACAATATCAATATAAATCACAAGGATACAAGCAACAAAGTTACAGTCATACAGTCATAAGAGGAAGGAGATGGGTGGTGGGAACAATGAGAAGATTAATAGTGGTGCAGATTTAGTAAATAGTTTGACAGTGTTGTAAAGCCCTGTGAAGTGGATATGTAAGTTTCAGTGCTGTTGTTGAGGGAAAGCAGAGTGATGGCATTCAGGAAAAAACTGTTCTTGTGTCTAGTTGTTCTGGTGTGCAGTGCTCTATAGCATCGTTTTGAGGGTAGGAGTTGCAACAGTTTATGTTCAGGATGCGAGGGGTCTGTAAATATTTTCACAGCCCTCTTTTTGACTCGTGCAGTACACAGGTCCTCAATGGAAGGCAGGTTGGTAGCAATTGTTTTTTCTGCAGTTCTAATTATCCTCTGAAGTCTATGTCTGTCTTGTTGGGTTGCAGAACCAAACCAGACAGTTATAGAGGTGCAGATGACAGACTCAATAATTCCTTTCTAGAACTGGATCAGCAGCTCCACATGATATAAGTTGAGCCACGTGATAAATTATCTATATTCACACGAAGCACTAACTCAGTCACCGAGTTAATTGTATAATGTCCAGATTTCCCTAGAATCTCCTTGTTTTACTCCAACCAAGTATAGTCTGGATAGAGAGAGAGAGAGAGAAAAAAAAGTTGGGATTTGTACTTCTTTCTTTGTAACTCTTACATATTTTTAAAAAATCGTTTTGAAAGCATACAATGAATTGCAAAAAACAAGTGAGCAGATCTGATCAATCCCAGATGAACTGTAAAGAATAAAAAGTTAACATTCTCTTAAAACTGGTGTTTCTAAATTTGATTAATTTTTATTGCCAGTTTATGTAGAAGATTGGACAACTAATCTAGAATGGTATAAGATCTCCTGTTCAAGTAGGGGCTGGGATAGAAGACCTCCAAGGTCCCTTCCAACTCTTCTAAGTTATATGAATGTGTGTTTGTAGGAGATGATCAGGCTGAGTCCAAGGGAGGGGTCAAATGCGTTATAAGTCACAAGTCTCTGCATGCCCATAAGAGAACTAAATCCAGCCCACCTTGAATGCCTTCTTGTTCCCATTCTTTTCCTTTGACCGTTAGTAGGTCAGATTCTTGTAGAGAACTTAAGCTTGCAATAAATCTTTATGCTCATTTGAACTGCCTGAATCATTTGATTTCCCCGGTGCTTGTCTATTGAACGCTGTGTAGTTGTTTACAGAAAATATCCTCTTCAAAAGCTAGAAACATACTGAGCCATAAAGTTGCCACAAAGAAGAGGGAGCCAACCCAGTGGTGGAATTCAAGTAATTTAACAACCGGTTCTCTGCCCTAATGATTTCTACCAACAACCAATTTGCCAAACTGCTCAGAAAGTTAACAACCAGTTCTCCTGAAGTGGTGCAAACTAGCTGAAACCCACCACTGAGCCAACCTATTCTCCAAACCACTTGGCAAGAAGCAATGGATGGAAATTAATTAAGGAGAGAACCAACCTAGAACTAAGGAGAAATTTCATGATAATTAGAACAATTAATCAGTGGAACGACTTGCCTCCAGAAGTTGTGAATGCTCCAACACTGGAAGTTTTTAAGAAGAGATTGGACATTATAGACAACCATTTGTCTGAAATACTACAGGCTTCCTGCCTGAGCAGGGGTTGGACTAGAAGACCTTCAAGATCCCTTCCAACTCTTTTATTCTGTTATAAACTAACCTAAAGGGTTGGATTTGCAAACCAATAAGCAAACAGGAGCAAAATGCAGCAGCTAAGTTTTGAAATGACCGGTTTGGGCGAGTTGTGCAAACTCAGCTCTTTAGCGGAATCACCAAAAGGGTTTATTTCCTTCCCCAAAAGCATTTTGTCCTTTGATTTATCTGCGAGTACACTTGGATTTAGAGTGTGCTGCCAGTAAGATAATAAAGCATAAGAGGCGATTTAAATTTGATGCTATGGGGACTTAAAAAGATGCGACTCTTTCGCTCTCAACCACTTTGGTTTCCTTTTGAAATAGCAAAGTCAGAGGCACATTTGAAAAATCCTGGGCAGGAAGAAGAGTTTATTGTGTTTACGCATTTTATTTGCTTCATTTCCATTTTTCCCATTTTCTCTGCCCAACCTGCTCTCCTTGCTTTGTTCGAAAACATGTCCAATTTGCCTGTGAATGCACTGATGCTCCCCGACTCAAGAAACGGGCCCGACCGCTAAATTTTTCCCAAGTAATTTTGTGTCTTCTTGCATGAAATGAGCCCCATTCGCAATTCTGATGATTCCTGCTTTATCAATGACTGCATATGTGTGGGTGTGGGTGGGTGTTCAGACACACGGACACAACACAAACTCCCCACAAGACCATCAGGAGGCCTTATGATTCATGTTGATGAAAAGTCTTATGCAGGATTCTCTGACCCTGCTTCTGGAAACTTGAATCCAACTCGAAGTTAAAGTTTCAGTCCAGAACTTTCTGTTCTGCCCCAGCTCCGGATTCCCAAGGATTGTGACACACACCAACAGTCCTTATCAAAGGTATAACGTACCAAGAATAAACAAAGTCCGGCAAAGGTTAGCAACCAGCCCAGAAAACAAGATACGATAAGACACTCACTCTTCAAAAATGCTCTTTAATAGTTACACGTTGTTTCCAGCAATAAATTACTAACTGCGTGCGACTTAAATAGGCTAAGGGAGTGGCCAATTATCCTCAAGCCCTACTCTCGAGTAGACCTCCTCCTGCTGAGTAGCCACTCCTGCCTTTTGGCAGCCCTGCGTGCTCGAGCATTGAGGAGAGGCTCCTCCACTTCACTCTCTCCTCTTGAAGGAGCCTCTGGAGGTTCTGAAAGCCCAGGCTGAGTCTCTGCCTCTGGCACCACATTCTCTTCAGCCTCCTCGCTGCCCGACGCGAGCGCTGGCTGCACAGGCTGCTGGCACAACCCCACACCAGCCTCCTCGTCATTGGGATCAGCCACGATCCGCGCAGGCCGCTGGCAGGCCACAACACTTTCCAATTTTCTTACAACCTTTAAATAGTTAGGGTCATCTTATTTTCCAAAGCACCAGAAGGCAAGATGAGAAACAATGGATGGAAACTGATCAAGGAAAGTGTCTGTGGAGATTCTTAGTCATCCAGGTCATGGTTGTTCCAAAGGTGCTTTTCCAAGAGGCAAGTGGACTTTTGTTTTTTTCCTTGAAGACGTTCTGCTTCTCCTCCAAGAAGCTTCTTGGAGGAGAAGCGAAATGTCTCCAAAGGAAAAACCAGAACGTCCAGTTGCCTCTTGGAAAAGCACCTTTGGGACAATGAGGATCAAAGAAAGAAGCAACCTGGAATTGAGGAGAAACTTCCTAACAGTGAGAACAATTAACCAGTGGAACAAGATGCCTTCAGACATTGTGGGTGCTTCATCACTGGAGGTCTTTCAGAAGAGACTGCCAACCAAGCATTATTATCTGGCAATGGATTGGTTTTTTTTTTAATTTGCTGAACCTGGCTTGGCTTTCTTGCACAATTGTTCTTGCTCCAAAGAATATTTCCTAATGCTTTTGGTACTGATGTACAATTTTATTATATTTTCTGTTTTTTTTTTTTAAAAAAAATGCATCGAATGGGATTCCCTGATGTTGTATTATAGCACTGGACTTTGGTTGAACGTCTCCTTGTAATGTGTAATTTTCCTTGTAAATTTCAAAAAGAAAAAAAAGGAAAGAAAGAAAAAGACGAGAAAAGAAGAAGAAGAAGGAGGAGGAGGAGGAGGAGGAGGAGGAGGAGGAGAAGGGAGAAGGAGGAGGAGGAGGAGACTGGACAGCCACTTCTCTGAAATGGTATAGGGCAGTGTTGGCAACCTTTTCGGTGCCGAAATGGGAGTGTGCACATACACAGGGGAGTGCCAGAAACCGGAAGAGCAGTTGCCTGGCACAGTTACATGCACCAGGAAGCTGAGCTTCCGGTTTCTGGCATGCGCATGCACACCGGTCACCTGGTCTTCCGATTTCTGGTGCACATGCGTGTGCAAAGCATGCAGGAAACCGGAAGCTCAGCTTCCCAGTGCGGGCATGTGCACCAGGGAGCTGCTCTTCCGGTTTCTGGCACTCCCGTGCATGTGAAGACAGCTGGCCGGCGTGCATGTGCACGCTGGAACCCGAAGAGCAACAGGCGATGGCTGGCATGCCTGGAGAGAGGGCTCTGCATGCCACTTCCAGAAAGCATGCCATAGGTTCCCCATCATGGGTATAGGATATCCTGCTTGAGCAAGAGGGTGGACTAGAATACCTCCAAGTTCCCTTCCACCTCTATTCTGACTGAATGAAGTTCAACAACTTACAACTTCTAGTGCCTCACAAACTAGCTGTTAGGATATGGTTTGAGCTTAACAAGTTATCCAGGCAATATATGTGTTCTGTGACTTTAATATGAATATGTATTGTGTGACTTTAAAGTTTTCCTGCTGATTCATTGTAATGCTGAGTCATGCTGTAATTAGTTGTGAACATATTTAAGAAAGGTACTGTAACGTATTCAGTTGATGATAAGCTACCATTGTGTGTGGAGTTGCAACCATTGTGCTATCATCGGTTGGATGGATCTGCTACCATCGTGGTTTGTGAACCAGAGTGAGTTTGTTATTCTAACCAACTACTGTTTGTGTGGTAAGAAGAGTTTTTGTATCACTGGACTGATTTAACTGGCAAAGACTTGAATTGATTTAAAGACTATGAGATTGTTTTTTCACTATAAAGTAAACTTTTGATAAACCAGTTTGCACATCTCTTATTCATTGCTCTCAACAACATTTCTCTGTGCTCTACACTCTGCTGGTTGGTAACACAACAACAATATCCTTAACACTAGCAACTACTGTTGAAGGATAAGCTCTCAGCATCCATAGTACCACTTGTGGGTTGAGGTGCTGATTTATTTTTTTTATCTATAAAATTTATTGGCCGCCCACCTTACCATGGAGTAACTCTGGGAGGCTTACAGTCATTAAAATATGTCTCTCTATATATATACATTAAAACATAAATTAAATTCAAACATTAAAATTTAAGGACACATGAGGAGGGTGTAGGTGGATTTGAGGGGGGAGGTAGGATCTGCTGTTACTCGATCAACCACCTCCATTGTGCTACTCCCACCTTGGGGCTGCAAGCCAACTAGCCGAGCTCCGTCTTTAAGTCCTCACAAAAGGATAGGAGGGTTGGGCCAACTTCCCATCAGGGGGCAAGATATTCCAGAGGGCAGGATTAACAGAGTTGGAAGGGACCTTGTAGGTCATCTAGTCCAACCCACCGTCCAAGCAGGAGGCTCTACACCATTTCTGACAAATGGCAATCCAATCTCTTCTTGAAAGTCTCCAGTGATGAAGCTTCTACAACTTCTGAAGGCAACTTCTGTTCCACTGCTTGATGGTTCTCAATCAATCAAGAAGTAACAGCAGAGAAAGCCCTCGTCTTGGACACTACCACATTGAATAATCGAGCTGACAGGACCTGTAGCATGCCTCCTCTGCCGGTAACAAGTGGGGCGAGACGGTCGCTCAAGTAACCTGGGTCCCATGCTATGAAGGGCTTTAAAGGTGATTACCAAATCCTTGAATTACACCCAGAACCAAACTGGCAACCAATGCAACTGATATGTAGATCAGTGGTGGGTTGCTACCGGTTCACCCCGGTTCGGGCAAACCAGTAGCAGCATCAGCGGGAGGCTCCTCCCACCCACCCGGATGTCATCATATATGATCTGTGCATGCACAGAAGTGGCCCACACATGATCGAACTGGTAGCAAAGGTAAGTGAAACCCACCATTGATGCAGATGGAGAATGAAAAGAGGCAGAAGGAACGTGAACCAACACAGCTTGATCTCCCCTACTCTCACCCACAAATGGGACCTTTCCATATTAAAATCAGCAAAGAGAAGGACAGGCAGATTCATGACAGAAGTGGCAAGATATATATTTATGGGCTGGGAAGATATCAAAGGTTGTGATGCAATCTAAGCTTAGTCTATTTCAGAACTTTTCTGAATTATGCCTAAATTGTGGAGAGGAGAACATGGCAAAAATATACTGCCAAGTGGGTTTATTCATTTCTAGGAGACCATTGGAAACGCACTTAGTGGAGAAAAAGAAAAATAAGCAAATTATGAATTTTCATTACAATGTTATGTAATGAGTGGTTTGGTGGCCTAGAGGTGGAGCTCTCTCCTCACAATCAGGAGGCTGTGAGTTCGATCCTAAGTAGAGACAGATATTTCTCTCTCTGGGCACCCTGGGAATATATCTGCTGAAAAAAAAAAAAAACCTCGGTTTTGGCGACAGGAAGGGCATCCGGCCAGTAAACACTCAGCTCCATTCCGTTGCCCAGACTCCACCCTGCAAAGGATTATGGGATTGTTAAAGACAATGATTAACAATGTTATGTAATAAAGTGGGGCAGCAAAGAAGTGAAATGGATATTCTAGAAACATTTCTGCTGGAAGAAAGGAAAAAAAGCTGAATAATAGCTTCAGAGGAACTAACCAGCAAAGGTTGTCCTCTCTATGTTCTCCTTTAATTCTTCCAAGCAACATGGCTATGAATTATGAAAAGAGATCCTTTCCTATGCCCAGGATTGTTTCAAATATTTCTGAAGTAAGGAAAAGAATAAGCAGCAAAAAAAAAAAAAAAAAAAAAGTGATTGGAACCATCTGTTTAGTTCAGAAGACTGATTTGATTAATTTGAATCACTTTGGGAAATCGATCCAATTCAATTTCAGAAAGAACAATAATAACAAAGGATTTATCTGGATTTCGGAGTTTGGATTTCTGAATCTTTTCCAACAAAGCTATTTCTGCATGTGGGTAAGCTGTCTGAATTGTTCCTATTAATTTAGAGGCATCTCATTTCAATGACTCAAAATGAATTTCCGATACAGTTTGGAAAGTTGTTGATTTGATGAAATCATCTTCCAAGTCTTTGCACAGGAAATTATTTCAACATGTGTGTGTGTGTGTGTGTGTGTATGTGTATGTATATATATTAAAAAAGCAGTATTTTGTAGTTTATTATTCAGGACCCATGCAAGGGTGCTATTCAGCCGGTTCTGACAGATTCTGGAGAACCGGTAGTGGAAATTTTGAGTAGTTCGGAGAACCAGCAAATACTACCTCTGTCTGGCCCCAGAGTGGGGTGGGAATGGAGATTTTGCAATATCCTTCCCCGGCCATGCCCACCAAGCCATGCCCACCAAGCCACACCATACACACCAAGCCACACCCACAGAACCGGTAGTAAAAAAAAATTGAATTCCACCATTGGATCTATGTTAATCTGGATGATGGTTTCCTTGTGACCTGCAGCATGGCAGTTCTTTGATATATGATATCCAGAAGTGATAAGGTGGCATCCTTTTTTAAAAATTATTATTATCTTCTGCAAATCTGCATTTTTTCCTCCAGTTTAAATGAATTTCATCGGTTCCTCCTCACTCTTTCTTGTAGCATTTTGATCTTAGTCACTGCAAATTTTACTCTCCCCGAGGCAGTGATAAAAAAAAGAATTGGAAAGTTACCTAGACTGCAAGTAAGATTTCCAGCCAATGTTTTAGCTTTGTGTATTTTTTTTTAAATAAACTACTCTCCTTTGATTTATATTGTATGCAGCCAAAAACAACAGCAAAGAAACAGCCAAGTGCTGTTCACAGAAAGAAAATGTCTTGGTTTAATAAACAAGGCTATCTTACATCGATAATGGAAGACATCTTCAAGCATCAGTCAAGTCTTATAGGTAACATTGCAGAATGATACTGTGTACAGGCTAAAGGAGAGAGAGATCCATAAACTAGGAGTTCCTGGCTCATAGCCTACATTTATTGCAAACACGTCCCTGCTTTGCTATGTCCCAGCTTCTGTAACAAAAGGATAATCACTTTTATTGTGATACAAGCAATGTCCCATTACACAGAAAACATTTATTCCCTCAACAAGAGGAAAATGCATTCAATGAAAACTAAAAAAGGAAAGAGAACATTATTTCACCTAAAATAAAACAGAGCAGTATCGTAGTTCTTGGTGATGGAGAAAGATTTGGGAGATCTAGGTTCAAATGAGCCTGAAATCCTTGTTTTCTGAACGTAGGTATTTTTTATTTATTTACTAACATCCCACCTTTATTATTTTTATGAACAACTCAAGGTGACAAACGTATCTAATACTTTTCCTGCGTCCCCCACAAAAACAACCCTGTGAGGTGAATTGAGCTGAGGGAGAGGGTCATCCAGTAGAGATAAAAAACAAAGACAAATGTATCAATAAATAAAATAGCTTAATGAAGAGCAAAATAAATGCAAATACCTGTTGGAAAGCAATCTTTAACCAACGAAACTGGGTGGGTGTCATAGTTCTGAGTAATGAATCCAATTGAATCAGGACCTGAAAGCTCCATTCAGGCTTGAAAGACCTTTTATTGAGTACATCATATCCAGAGGTGGGTTTCAGCAGGTTCTGACCAGTTCTGGAGAACCGGTAGCGGAAATTTTGAGCAGTCCGGAGAACCGGTAAATACCATCTTTGACTGGCCCCACCCCCATCTATTCTCTGCCTCACGAGTCCCAGCTGATCGGGAGGAAATGGGGATTTTGCAGTAACCTTCCCCTGGAGTGGGGTGGGAATGGAGATTTCACAGTATCTTTTCCCTGCCACGCCCACCAAGCCATGCCCACAGAACTGGTAAAAAAAATTGAATCCCACTACTGATCGTATTGGCACTTAGAAAGGTGAAGCTAATTCTGAATAATCCCCACGCTTCAGAGTCATAAAAAGAATAAAAACTTCCCACCCGCCTCAGGTGTCCTGGGTCATGTTAACCAATCAGTCCAGTATTAGCTCCCCCTTGGTCTCAACAGATGTTCATTGCCATGACCTGCTGCATTGATGTTTTGTCTAGTGGACTAAGGCACCACATTCCAGTCCTTTCTAACTCCCCACTCCCCACAAGAGTGACAATGAAGCGAAAACGAACATGGTTTCGCCTGGGCTGAAGTAGTTTCGAAGTTGACAGAGGGTTTATTTAAAGAGTTTTGGCCTCTATCAGAATTTAACAGAAACCATGTCTAATTTAGGGACACGGTGGCTCAGTGGCTAAGACGCTGAGCTTGTCGATCGAAAGGTCTGCAGTTCAGCGGTTCGAATCCCTAGTGCCACCTAATGGGGTGAGCTCCTGTTACTTGTCCCAGCTTCTGCCAACCTAGCAGTTTAAAAGCACGTAAAAAATGCAAGTAGAAAAATAGGGACCACCTTTGGTGGGAAGATAACAGCATTCCATGAGCCTTTGGCATTTAGTCATGCCAGCCACATGACCATGGAGCTGTCTTAGGACAGCGCTGGCTGTTCGGCTTTGAAACAGAGATGAGCACTGCCCCCTAGAGTCAGGAACGACTAGCACATATGTGTGAGGGGAACCTTTACCTTTACCTTATGTCTAATTTAAGCTAGATCTAAAAAAGAGTCTAGATAGACTTGGACTCCAGTCATTTTTAGTTCATCTGTACCAATCACAGACTTGGGGTTAATAACTTTGATGTAGTTCATGACTAATTTTTCCTTGTTATTGCTAATCTCATTTGTTATTCACAAAAATCTCAAGGGGACATTCGATTTTCTCATTATTTGGGTATGTAGACGTGTGTGTGTGTGTGTGTGTGTGTGTGTTTGTGCATGTCATTGTGACAAGGATGGCGAGACCTTTCATGGTTCATTGAGTTTTGCATCCACCTGGAGGCAGATGTGTTTTTTTTAATGGTTTCCAAGAGGGGAAAAAAAAAAACCATTTTCATCCAGCCGTAGGGTAATATCTAATTTCAACAAACTCATTTCTGCATGAATCGTTCTGTACCTGTCAGAGAGGTTCACACCGTCTCCTGTAAAAGGAGGGCAATATCAGTTGGTTGTTTCTTAGAAGATCCAAATTGATGCTGAGCATTAGTGGACAATTTTTAAGGATATAATTTGGGATTTTTCTAAACTTTTCTACTTTATTATATTGTTTATTGTATTGTTTATTGTAAATTCAGTCCCTTTGAACCAAAACCAGTGGACAACTTACCAGGAGGCCTAGACCTCTCAACCATTACTTGACAACACTTCTACCTACTGTTTAGGACTCTGTCAGCTTGAAATTTATTGCAGGCAAGCTCTCAATTCAGGATTTGGGAATTTTCTAAGTTTACACACACACTGTACCTGCCACTGCATGTAATTGCTCGGTTCTAAGTAAAGAAGAGAGGCGGTGGCTGAGTGGCTAAGATGCTGAGCTTGTTGATCGAAAGGTCAGCAGTTCAGCAGTTCAAATCCCTAGTGCCAATGTAACAGGGGGAGCTCCCGTTACTTGTCCCAGCTGCTGCCAACCTAGCAGTTCCAAAGCACGTAAAAAATGCAAGTAGAAAAATAGGGACCACCTTTGGTGGGAAGGTAACAGCGTTCCATGCATCTTTGGTGTTTAGTCATGCCGGCCACAGGACCATGGAGGTGTCTTCGGACAGCGCTGGCTCTTCGGCTTTGAAACAGAGATGAGCACCACCCCATAAAGTCAGGAATTGCTAGCACATATGTGTGAGGGGAACCTTTACCTTTAAGTAAAGCTTCTTGCAACCTAACTCTTTTTTGTAGGTGTTCATATCCGGGCTGGGATAGGACAGTGTTTGCTGCATTTTACAGATATGGATATGTATTCCATTGCATTGATAAAATGCCACATGAAAACAAGCTTGATGCCACTGAAAGGCGATCACAGTGAAATTGCAGATTTCCACCACCCACCTCTTCAGTTCTATCAATATGCACGTGGTTAAAGATGGTAAACTTTGTTGGATGCTTATCCTACGGTTGGGTAGATAATATATAGAAAACTATGTTCTGTAACTTTAACTGCTACAAGATGACTAATTGGCTGTGCTAAGCAGACATAAAAGAAGGCAGGAAGTTCATTCACTTCTGCTCCTGCTATTAGAAGGTTGAACTGCTGAAAGGAACTGTGTCTGTGTTACTGAAGAGAACTGGAATTGTAGGCAAACTATGTTTTTGTGTTGAACCGTGATTATTTGAAGAAGTGTTATCTTTGTTTTGAGAAGCCAAGTTTGTTGTTTTTTTTTCTACAAGTAAAGACTGTTTATTTTTCTTTAAACATTCAGAGTCTGTGAGTATCTGTGTGTTTTTGCTAAGCAACGTATCTATTCGCTGTCTGGTCTGTTTCACCACTTTGCAGAGGGCAGTTCTACCCTCAACAAACTTGTCAACAGCTGACAAAGTGTACACTCCTTAGCAAGCATTGACAAAATTGGGGAATGATAAAGGCATCATGAAAGCGAGCTTTTGGAAATCAGACTACCAAAAACTGTCAAAGACGTTTGGATGGGGGAAAAAGATAGTAGGTAGGAAATAGTTTCTTTGATAACTCTGCTAATTCGGAAGGGGGGGGTTGAACTGGTTTTGGAACAGCATGCTTTACAGGTAGTGCTTCTTAGCCTCCCTATCAGGTACGGAAAACCAAGTTCCCATGCAGAGGTGTCAGATGACTGATAGTGTTAAAGACTATGCATGTTGTGGTCCGCCAGCAGCCTGTGGAGCTGGCAGTGGAGTTGGACAGTGATGAGGCTGAGGAAGAACATGGGCCAGTCCTAGAGGCTGGGGAAGGCCCGGATGAGGGCTCTGCGTCGGAGGCAGAGATGGGGCCAGGGCCATCATTTATTTATTATTATTTATTTATTTATTAATCAAATTTCTATACCGCCCTACTCCCGAAGGACTCAGGGCGGTGAACAGCCAATATAAAATACAGATAATACAAATATTAAAAATCCCTTAAAATTATTAAATATTTCAGCCAAAACACAGATTAAAACACCCAATTTATAAAATCACGAATTAAAAAAAATTAAAAATTTAAAAATTTAAAAGAGGGGAGTTAGGCCAGGCCAGCTTGCTGAAATAGAAAAGTTTTGAGAGCACGGCGAAACGTGCGCAGGTCCGGGATCCTCCGTATCTCTGGGGGGAGCTCGTTCCAGATGGTAGGTGCCCCCACAGAGAAGGCTCTCCCCCTGGGGGCCACCAGTTGACACTATTTGGCCGACGGCACCCTGAGGAGCCCCTCTCTATGGGAGCATACTGGTCGGTGAGAGGCTATTGGTAGCAGAAGGCGGTGTCATAGATACCCCGGTCCGATGCCATGGAGCGCTCTAAAGGTGGTAACCAAAACCTTGAAGCGCACCCGGAAGACCACGGGGAGCCAGTGCAGCTCACGCAGGAGGGGGGTCACATGGGAGCGCCATGTCGCTCCCATAACCACCCGCGCGGCCGCATTCTGGACCAGCTGGAGCCTCCGGGTGCTCCTCAAGGGGAGCCCCATGTAGAGAGCATTGCAGTAGTCCAAGCGGGAAGTAACGAGAGCATGAGTGACCATGTTTAACGAGTCCCGATCCAGAAAGGGACGCAACTGGCAAATCAGGCGGACCTGATAAAAAGTCCCCCTGGCCACGGCCGTCATGTGCTCTTCTAAAGACAGCCGTGAGTCCAGGAGGACACCCAAGTTGCGAACCCTCTCCGTGGGGGCCAATGACTCGCCCCCAATAGTCAGTGATGGCACTAACTGACTATATCGGGATGTCGGAAACCACAGCCACTCGGTCTTGGATGGGTTGAGCCTGAGTCTGTTTCTCCCCATCCAGATCCGCATGGCCTCCAGGCACCGGGACATCACTTCAAGGGCATCATTGGGGTGGTCCGGGGTGGAGATGTACAGCTGAGTATCATCAGCGTACTGGTGGTACTTCACCCCGAAACCACGGATGATCTCACCCAGCGGCTTCACATAAATGTTGAACAGAAGGGGCGAGAGGACCGACCCCTGTGGCACCCCACATACAAGGGGCCTCGGGGTCGACCTCTGCCCCCCTGTCAACACAGACTGTGACCGGTCAGAGAGAAAGGAGGAGAACCACCGTAGAACGGTGCCCCCCACCCCCAACTCCTCTAGCCGATGCAGCATGATACCATGGTCGATGGTATCAAAAGCCGCTGAGAGGTCTAATAGGACCAGGACAGAGGAGCAACCCCTGTCCCGAGCCCTCCAGAGATCATCAACCAACGCGACCAATGCCATTTTCGTGCTGTACCCAGGCCTGAAGCCCGACTGGAACGGATCCAGATACGACGATTCATCCAGGTACTGGGGGAGCTGTCACGCTACCACACTCTCAACAACCTTCGCAACGAAGCGAAGGTTGGAGACTGGACGATAATTTGCCAACACTGTCGGGTCCAGGGAAGGCTTCTTGAGGAGAGGCCTCACCACCGCCTCTTTCAAGGCGGCAGGGAAGACACCCTCACTCAAGGAAGCATTTATAATCCCCTGGAGCCAGCCTCGTGTCACCTCCCGAGAGGCCAGCACCAACCAGGAGGGACACGGGTCCAATAAACATGTGGCTGCGCTCAGTCTGCCCAGTATCCTGTCCACGTCTTCGGGCGTCACAGAATCAAACTCTTCCCAGATAATACTCACAAGACCTGCCTCTGTCCTCCCCGCTGAATCTACCCAGTCAGAGTCCAGGTGTTCCCAAATCTGAGCGATTTTATCATACAGATACTGTACAAAATCCTCGGCTCTACCCTCCAAGGGGTCCTCCCGCGCTTCCTGGTGGAGCAGGGAGCGGGTCACCCTAAACAGGGCAGACGGGCGATTATCTGATGACGCAATAAGAGTGGCAAAATAGTTATACTTCGCCACTTTTATCACCACCAGGTAGGTCTTAATATGAGACCTTACCAGTGTTCGGTCAGATTCAGAATGGCTGGCCCTCCAACCACTCTCCAGGCGTCTTTTCCAGCGCTTCATCTCCCTCAGCTCCTCGGTGAACCAAGGAGCCAGGCGAGATCGACGCCGGGTCAGAGGCCGCAAAGGCACGACCCGATCCAAAGCTCCAGCGGCCGCCCTATCCCAGGCGGCCACCAGCTCCTCAGTCGAGCCGTGTGCCAGAGCCTCAGGAAATGGCCCAAGCTCCGTCTGGAACCTATCAGGATCCATCAGGCGCCTGGGGCGGTACCACCTCAATGGTTCTGCCTCCCTGCGGCGGGGTGCGGCAGTTCGAAGGTCAAAGCGAAGGAGGGAGTGTCTGACCATGACAAGGGCTCGATCACTATATCCCCTATCTCAAGATCACTCAACCACTGATCAGAGACAAAAACCAGGTCTAGTGTGTTTCCCCCCGTGTGAGTAGGGCCATGAACTAACTGGGTCAGGTCCATGGCCGTCATGGAAGCCATGAACTCCCGAGCCACCTCAGACGCCTCACCGATGGATGGCAGGTTAAAATCCCCCATGACCATAAGCCTGGGGGTGTCAACCACCACCGCGGCTATAACGTTGAGCAGCTCGAGCAGGGCTGCCGTCACGTGGCAGGGAGCCAGGTACGTAACCAGCACACCCATCTGCACCCCATGACCCCACTTCACAAGGAGGGACTCACAACCAGCCGTCTGAGGAACAGTGACCTCTCTCGGACCAAGACCTTCTCTAATGACAACCGCCACCCCCCCGCCCCTCCCCTGTGTCCTCGGCTGATGGAATGCGCAGAAACCGGGTAGGCACATCTCAACGAGGGGGACCCCCCCCTCTTGGCCCAACCAGGTCTCCGTAATACCTGCCAGGTCCGCTCCCCCCTCCTGAACAAGATCACAAATGAGGGGGGGCTTTATTTACCACGGACCGGGCATTGCACAGCATCAGCCGAAGGCCCAGGGCCTGAGGGTCTGTGCAACCTGGGGAACGAGGGGAGCATTGGAGGCCGGAGCGTGCCACCGCTTGGAGCCAGCGGGCGCGCGCTCCCACAACCTGATGTGGCCCCCTGCTCCCGCCATATCTGCCCCTCCCACCCACAGTACTGATGTAATGACTATCCATAACACAAGCTCTAACCCCCTCATGGAGTGATGTGCAGACTTCGGAGCCTCCAGAGGCTGACAGTAGAGAGGCAGAGGAACAGGAGGAGCCTGTTCCTAGTGCACATATGAGAGGAGCTGCCAGAAGGTAGGAGCAGATAAAGCAGAGAGGACGACTCAGGAGTAGGGCCAAGAGATGATTGGCCTCTCCAATAAGGCTTAAAAGGCCAGCAACAGCTCTTGGCCTCTTTGCCGGAAAACAACCATTGAGAGATTTGCTTCTTGTTTGGCTGTAGTTATTTCTTCTGTTCCTGAATGGTTGCCAAGAAAAGCCTTTGGCAGTTTGCCTAATTATCCCAAGGTCCGAGATAAACTAAAGACTGGTGTTTTAAGGACTTTGCTTTCATTTCATTTAGAATACACTGAGAATGAGTTAATTCTCAGCTGTTTTAATAAAATCTGTTTGTTTTTTTGGAACTGTTTTGCATTTAATAACAACTACATGGGCCTGGGTCACAAAAATACATAGGAATCTTCTGACTAATGGTTAGCACCTGGGTAAACCTAGATAAAAGCATAGGTGGGCTTCTGCCGGTTCGGACCAGTTTGGGCGAACCCATAGTTCCGACCACTAGCTGGGCCCACCCGCCCGCCCAAGTGCTATCCCATACTATATATCTCACTCTCTGGCTCGATCGCCCTGTCCACACAGCCAGCTGATTTCTGCGCCTCACCTGCTCTACTCACTGCGGCTGCCCGAGAAGGTGTGCTGGAAGTCACGTGCATGAAATCACTGTGTGTAAGTGTGAAAGACATGCACGTGAGCAAAGTGCACATGCGCGCACATGCTCACATTATCCGTTCCGCACTAAGTGAACCGGTTGTTAAATTATGTGAAAGCCCACCCCTGGATAAAGGTCAAAGCATTCTAGGGGGATTGGACTTAGTTCACTTGTGGGTACTTAATGATTTTAAACTGATGCCTCTTTTAACTCCTCCCCCTCCCTCTCCTATGCTCATCAACTTTAAATATAGACTTCATTTCCCAGAATTCTGCAGCCAGCATCCTGACTGAGGAATTTTGGGATTTGAAGATCGTTCATCTTAAAGTTTCCAAGGTTGAAAAACATTGAATTAGGGGAATGATGGTATTTGGGGTAGAGAGCGGAGGAAAGAATCACACTTTTTTTGTACTTTTCTAAACTGTTTCGTTGATAACTCTGCTAATTTGGACGGGGAGGAGGGTGAACTGGTTTCAGAACAGCATGCTTTACAGGTAGTAGTTTGGTCCATTTTGCTCCAATTTTACAAAAAATAATCTTCCTGCAAAGGTGACAGTCATATAGAAATAAGGAGAAATTTTCTGAGAGTGAGAACAATCAACCAATGGAACTGAAGTTGCCTTCAGAAGTTGTGGGAGCTTCATCAGTGGAAGCTTTCAAGAAGAGACTGCACTGCCATCTGTCAGAAATGGTATAAGGTCTCCTGCTTGGGAAGAGGGTTGGACTAGATGACCTACAAAGTCCTTTGCAATTCTGTTATTCTGTTAAGGAAGGGAGAAAAGGGCTGTTAAGGAAGGGAGAGAAGGGCAACCTTATGGGTACTGCTAGATTGATGGGACCAGAATCAAACATGTCAAAGATAATGAAGCAAATGTTTATCTTAATTGGACTAGTCAAATCAGAATGCAACCCTGAGGGAACCTAAGCAACCTTTTCCAACAAGAGTCTCTAGAATATCACGGTGACTCAATAGATGTTCTTGGAACTTGTTCCTTCCCAGCAAGGAATGAGTAACCCCTCAAACTGAATCATTACCTTATTATCACAATGTCATATTTTTAATATGGGCCCTTACATGTTTTCTTTGTCCTCTTCCAATGGTGCACTAGCAGGGGTTGTATTCACTTACTACTTACTTACTACTGGTACGCAAATGTGAATGCACTTTGCTCACACCTGCCCAACCACACATGCACCCAGCCTTCCGTGCATGTGCTTTGCTGGCATGCACACCTTCCACGTATGCGCCCGGCCTCAAAATCGTGCATAAATGGGGGCATAGAGCTTGGGCGGGTAAGTGGGCCCACTAGCGATTTCCACTACCGGTTCAGGTGAACGGATCATAACCGGCTGAATACCACCTCTGCGCACTAGTCATGTCATCTGCTAATTAATTTCTTGGAACTCTTAGAAAACTAAGACTCACTTGAGGATCAACTAGAAATAAGGACAATAGGACCAATATATGATTCAAGACCTCCATCATCTTGAGTTCCAGTTGACAAATAAGACTTCAGAAAATGTCCTCATACCAGTCCTCAGGAACACCCCAACCACCCTTGGAACTCATCTGGCTCATCAAGTACAACAGATGATTCAATCTTAATAGGTTTATCTACCTTTGGAGAAAGGTGGCCCCAGTTAACCAGAAAGCTCTTGATGCTCCCTGAGGTTGGATGTTACCTAGTTTGGGCAATGAAACATTTTCAAGAAAATGATTCCAGAGAGCACCAGGCATTCTGCATTTCAACTCTGAATTACAAATATTCTCCTTTGTTGGCAACCAGAAAGCAATCAAGGAGCGAATTGACCATGACAAAAGGCAGATGTTAACATCCTTCAATTTTACATCATGTTGCAACTGCTCTGAGATTAAAGCATGCCTGCTCTGGCATCACTAGGCTCCTGATTCAAGTTCAAGGTTGCTTTGCTGGCCATGAGCTCCTGAACTGCTCCCAATTCAGTGCTGCCCAAAGAAAGGTTAAAATCCTCAATCCAGGATCATCCTCACCAAATAAGCAAAGGATTCCTATTTTGGTACTTAATAACAATCTAGCTGACATTAGTTTATACTTTCTGACCAATATTTTAGCCCTTTCATTCATAATTATACCTTCACATTCATTTTGCTGCATGTATTCATTAGCTTCACTCTATAAGGTCGTATTACATTCATTAAGATCTATTACAACCTTCCCTTTCACTTAATTTCATGGACCCTCCCTCCCTCCCTTCCTCCCTCCCTCCCTCCCTCCCTCCCTTCTTTCCTTCCTTCCTTCCTTCCTTCCTTCCTTCCTTCCTTCTTTTGCCATTCAATTCACATTTTTTTTGTAATTTATTCCTTGTATTTCTCAAATCATAATTTTGCACATCCCATGGTCATCATCAAATTGGTTTGTAGGTTAGATTAGGTCTGGGGTCTGCAACCTTAAATACTCAAAGAGTCATTTGGATCCATTTCCCACAGAAAAGAAAACATTGGGAGCCACAAAACTGGGATGGGCGTGGCCAACTCGATGTCACTCACTTCCACTAGTCACATGACCCCCCCTCTAGCCATGCCTACCCAGCCGGTCATTAGGGCAGAGACCCAGTTGTTAAAAAACACCGGGAACCACAAAATCCTTTTGACATATCTCTCTCTCCCCTTTTTCCCTCCCTCCCTCTTCCCCCACCTCCATCTCTCTCTGTATTTCTCTATGTCTCTCTCTCTCCCCCGCCCTCTCTGTATCTCTTTGTCTCTGCCCTGGCCGCTTGTCTATCCCCCACCGCTCTTACCTTCTTGGGCCAGGCGAGGAGTGACTGGGAGGGGATGGCAAGGGGTGGGGCCAGCCAGTGGTGGGATCATCTGACAGGCAGCCACAGTAGAGGGCCCAAAGAGCCACATGCGGCTCTGGAGCCACAGGTTGCTGACCCCTGGATTAGATTAATAGCCTCCATCATATACATGTCACCTATTACATTCCCATAATGGCATTACATTCAATTCTGGTATATCAAGATGCTGCAATTGCAACAAACACACAATTATACCACAAGCATATTTATGCTGCTCTTTGCAAGCTAGGATCTATAAATTGGAGATGTTCAATTTCTTTTGCCTGTACCCATTAACTAGGCGTTCTCTCCGGTTTATTGGCATTCTAATGATATTGAAACTGGATTAATTTTCTAATAGTTTCAAATCAATCAACTTGCTGATCAAGATAAAATCCATATCAGACTCAACTTGCTCCCAGTAATGTAATGTGTACATGATAGTTATTTGCACACTATCATAGACTTGTGTTTCGGAACTGTTCTCTGTATTAGTTTAATGATATATGTATATAAGTCATGAATTCATTTAGTTTAATGGGCTAAGCATAAATATCTCCCAGAAATATAGAACCCAGCGGTGACATATTAAAGAGATTGAAACCTGATGGAAGGAAAGTTATTGATTGACCCAGTTGCTACATTCATTGCATCAAAAAGACAGAAATCAGGTGGTTGCTTAGGCAATTTTAAAAGAAAATTAGAAACAGCATTTTAAAGTAATTGAGTGGTATCGCAGTGTAAGCAGTGCTTTCTTCTTCCTCCACCCCACCATCATGCATAAGCATGATGCGCTGACCACGTCTTAAAAGATTTTGCCACTAGCTGTAACAAAGGAATCATCAATAGAGGAAGTTTATTAAAGGGTTGATTAATGAATGGAAAGGAAGTATGGCCAGATATGTGGGTCATTATTAAAGAATTTGCTGAAGCGTCCAATCAACTAATCAAAGCACTGAATATTAACTCATTTTATAGGAAAATAATAGCTGGTTCCTGAACAAGGGGAAATTCAGAATGGATCTGAATGTCAGCTTTGGAAACCATATTAGGCCGGAAGCAGTGGTGGGATTCAGCCAGTTCACACCACTTCGGGAGAGCCGGTTGTTAACTTTCTGAGCAGTTTGGCAAACTGGTTGTTGGAAGAAATCATTAGGGCACAGAACCGGTTGTTAAATTACTTGAATTCCCACCACTGGCCGGAAGCTTCCATGCTGCCACCTTCTCATGTGTGGGAAAGTAGGAGGAGGGATTTAATAGAGGGGTTGTTAGTAGACATAATAGCATTCTTCCTGTCGGTCAAGGTCAGGGCGATCCTGCATCTGGAGAAGGAGTGGTCGGAGTGATGTCTCGAGATGGGACGGTGGCTGATTGGAGCATGTGATTGACTGAGGAGTGAGGAGATGGATTTGAGGGTTTTGATTTACTGAGGGAAAACCCGGACCTCTCAGATTCGGGTTTTCCCAGATGTGCCTGTTTACCTATTCTAGTAAATAGAACTTTGAAAAAAGAGTTTTTACTTGGAGTTGGGGAGTTTTCTGAAATGCTGACACTGAACATCTTACAGAAAAGTTTGCATTTCTTTTCTTTCCACAGAACAGTATTGTCAGGCACAATAGACCAGAGGTGGTATTCAGCCGGTTTGGGAGAACCGGTAGTAGCCCCGGTGCTATGCCATCCTATATAGCCACATTTTCAAGGTGTGTGCATGCGTTGAAGCGGCGCGTGCGAGCAAAGCATGCACTCACATTTTTGGTGCTAGGCGAACCAGTAGGTAAATTATGTGAATCCCACCTTTGCTCTAGACCACATGATAAGTTCTAGTTCAGCTGATTTTATTGTTCATGCCTCTACACAAGAATCTAGTCAACTTATAGTCAGCACTAAATTGGTGCTAGATAAAAGTTAACAGAATTCAAGAGGTGGTAAACTTAGATTGCTTAAATTGGCAGCATAATGACTCCAGGCTAATTGCTCTCTTGACTCCGCCCTCAGGCTCTGCCTGTCCTTCTACAGGTACATGCTTTCTGTATTTTGGAATCAGATGGGAAACATTCAACAACTTAGCCACTGAGCCACCTGACTAGATGCTCAGCGACTAAGATACTGAGCTTGTTGATCAGAAAGGTTGGCAGTTCGGCGGTTCGAATCCCTAGTACAGGTATCCTGCGTGAGCAGGGGGTTGGACTAGATGACCTCCAAGGTCCCTTCCAACTCTGTTACTGTTACTGAACTGAGCCACTTCAAATCAGCTGAAAAGAGATCAATTCCAGAACCAGATTTGGCCCCATTGATGGCATCATTTATCATTTCTTTTGGTACGGAATTCAAAAACTGATCAAGGTACTTAATCCTTAATCATGGCAGACTAAATTGCTTATCCTCCGTGCTGCTTCCAGCTGTTTCTTTACAAAAATCAGACAAAGTTTTAGGGTTTTGGTATCAACTTGGTATCAATACCAGGATAGTATTCAGGCTAGGTTATGACCTTCCTAGAACCTGACTGCCCATTCCCTTGATTCTTGCCCTTCCCTTCTGAGTGGAGAAATCCAGCTTTACTTTTGAGTTTGTCTAGCAGATCCTTCCTTCCTCTTTTAAGGATTATTCCCTCCTCACCACATTTTATTATTTTCCTTTATGAAGATTTGTCCACATGGATGTCTTCCCACACCTTTCCCACATTATTTCCTTTACCACTAAAGCCTTCCTTCAATCCTTCCTTCCTTCCTTCCTTCCTTCCTTCCTTCCTTCCTTCCTTCCTTCCTTCCTTCCATCCATCCATCCTTCCATCCATCATTGTTATTTTAATGTTCCTTGCAATGGAGCAAGCAGGAAATGCATATCTGGCCTAAGTTGCATTGGTACCCTTTCATCCAACTCTGTCTCTCGTCTGCTGTATCTATCTTCTTCAGAAGTACAATAAAAAAGCATATCTATCTTTTCCTTCCCTCTGGAGGAAGATTGAATTAAGAAAGACTAAATGGTTCAGAATGCTTCAGATTGATTAAGAGAAGTAGAATGAAAGACACAGAGAAAAAAATAGGGAGAAAAGGGTGAACCTTATTAGTGAGATCTACAACTTTTTTTTTTCCCCTTCAGGCACTCCTGATGTTACCTCAGGCATTTTCTTCACTTATCTCCACAACTCCACAGAGGGTAGACAAAATCCAATCTCTCCTTAGTCCAAAGCTTTGTTCTCTTAACCTCATTGTGGCTCTTTGTGTTCGAGTAATATAATGGTCAAAATTCCTTTGCAAAAAAGTAGAATATGTTGATTAAATTGTCATCTTCCTTTGTTAAGGGCTAATCTACTTCCCCTCCGGACAATAACTACAATAGGTTCTCTTCCTTAGAAACTTTCCCTCCTCCTCAACTTCTTTTCCTACTCCCAACTGCCCTGCCAGTGCTATTTCAATATTAATATTAATATTAATATTCATAGATAGATAGATAGATAGATAGATAGATAGATAGATAGATAGACAGACAGACAGAGATATAGATAGATGATAGATAAATGATAGATGGATGATAGATGGATGATAGATAGATGATAAATAGAATACACACACACACACACGTGTGTGTGTGTGTGTGTATGTGTGTATATGTTTTCTTTCCTTTTCGTAGGCTTTATGTGTATTTCTCTTTAGCCAGGTTCTTCCTACGTAAACCAAGTTTTTTATGCAGCCCTAGTTCAGTGAAATCACAATCCACTAGTTTCTAGGCTTTTATTTCTGGCAGCCAGCAAACACTCTGCTGCCCATTGGGAGACTAAGGAGACCCATGTATCCTCCCTGTAAAGGTAATACTCCCTGTAAAGATACAGTATTAAAGGTAATACTGTACCTTTACAGGGAGGATACATGGAATGAGGGTGTGGCTAACTGATGAGGACTTATAAATCCGAAATAGATCTATCTTAGTCTCCTTAGTCTCCCAATGGGCAGCAGAGTGTTTGCTGGCTGCCAGAAAAAAAAAGCCTAGAAACTAGTAGATTGTGATTTCACTGAACTAGGGCTGCATAAAAATCTTGGTTTACGTAGGAAGAACCTGGCTAAAGATAGATAGATGATAGATAGATAGATAGATAGATAGATAGATAGATAGATAGATAGATATAGAGAGATAGAGAGATAGAGACAGAGACAGATTGAGAGAGAGACAGAGAGAGAGAGAGATGAGAGAGATGAGAGAGACAGAGATATGATAGAGAGCTAGCAAGATAGATAGATAGATAGATAGATAGATAGATAGATAGATAGATAGATAGATAGATTTGAGTCAGAAGCACTGAGGTACTTCAAGGTTGAAAGGATTAGCCAGTGACATCACTGTTGCCCTGGGAACACCCAGTTGTGGGCTCCTTTGATGTCCCTGGCAGGAGCTGGAGTAAAGGACGAGAGCTCAACCCCACCACACAGCAGCTCTAAGGTCTCAAACACGGGATTGCTAACCTCCTGCCCAACATTTCTGCCCAACTCGAGCCACCGTTCTCCTGTTAATATTCACCATGGATAGGAATTTCCTAGGCACATACTGCACAAATCACAAAATCATATTAACAGCAGATATGCAAAACACAACTGGAAAGCTACCCGTTATATGTAAACGGAACTGAGAAGTCAGCCATCACCCACTGAGAAACTAACAGATTCAACAGCTGAATGTACCTTGCATCAAGTTAATCAGTCAATCGTGCCACTCAATTTTCTTCTACATGGCAGACTTATTTTTAGTTTGGTATGCAATTGTCCCATTTTCAACAATGTGATTGTAACATTTAATCTTCCATTTGCCTTTTCCAGAGATTCAGAAACAGCACTATTTTATGTTTTTGTCTTCTCATACATTATGTCAATAATCCTTGTAAATAATGCTAGAAAATAACCTACGGTTATTATTTCTATATTACCAGGGAAATAGATTGAGTCTATGACAATGACAAGGGAGAGGATGAAGGGGTAGAATCTGTATTATAAATTAACCTATTTTCTGCTTATAATTGGTATACTGCATATTATCTGCTTACCAATTCTTACCAATCAAGTATAGAGTTATATTTGGGGTGCATTATTTCAGACTGAGGAGGGGGACTTACATGTTTTAATATAACTCTATCCCCCACTATGTTTATAATATAACTCTTTATACAATTTTATCTCCCAATATGTTTTAATATATCTCCCAATATAAACATCCTCCTATTATGTTTATCATCCTAGTTTTCTGCTTTTTGTTAACAGAGCATCCAAGTGTGAACGTATATAAAACACTACAATCCTGAAACATATTCACTGCAGCTTTTTCCTTCCTTCCTTCCTTCCTTCCTTCCTTCCTTCCTTCCTTCCTTCCCTTTTCCTTTCGTTCCCTTCCCTTCCCTTCCCTTCCCTTCCCTTCCCTTCCCTTCCCTTCCCTTCCCCTCCCTTTCCTTTCCTTTCCCTTACTTTCCCCTCCCTTCCCTTCCCTTCCCTTCCCTCCCTTTCCTTTCCTTCCCTTCCCTTCCCCTCCCTTCCCTTCCCTTCCCTTCCCTTCCCTTCCCTTCCCTTCCCTTCCCTTCCCTCCCCTCCCCTCCCTTCCCTTCCCTTCCCTTCCCTTCCCTTCCCCTCCCTTCCCTTCCCTTCCCTTCCCTTCCCTTCCCTTCCCTCCCTTTCCTTTCCTTTCCCTTACTTTCCCATGCTGGAGAAAATTCAGTAAAATGGTTATATATTGCAATCCTCCACCTTGTCAGAAACTGCTAATTCTGATATTTGTAGAGATTAGCATAATTGCAGACTTTCTGAAATTTGACACTGGGCTGATAGTCACACCCAGTCTAGTTTTTCATGGTGGAATATTGCTGTCTCATTGTTATTTTACTTCTCTAACAAAACAAGACATGAACAAGACTTTCTGGCATGTCTGTCAGGGCTCCAAGTAACACCCCCAACCAATGAAGACTCCAAGGCCAGCAGTTCCTCAAAGCTCCATTTTATTAGAGATGTCATATAGGCACATCTGGGAAAACCCAAATCTGAAAGCTCCCGGATTTTCCCCACCCAAGGAAAAGTCAAACTCTCTTCCTCTGCACCCACATGTCTATCACATGGTCCAATCAATCCACAGTCCCAACTGGAGATGCTTCCCAGTCATGTCACTCCAGGTGCAGGCTGAACGTCCTTGACTCCGAGAGAAAAGAATGTTGTTATGGCTAAATACTTCTACCAACTCCAGGCAAATCCCCCTCCCAGGTTCCCACAGACTAAGCGTGACAGTCCTGAAGATCCAAAAGAAAAGATGGCCTCCAGGGCTGACAATGCCTTTGGTGCTATTTTAATTCTCCATTGTTTTGAGTTTGTTTTCCTGGTTTTTCAGGTCCTTTTGGTCTTGACATTGATGTATGTATGCATGTAAGCATGTATTGTATTTATAAACTGCTCCAATCTGTTACAACCATGAGGAGCTTTGCAGAATACATGAATAACCCATCATTACTATGCTTCCATCTACTCAACATGCTTCAGATCCCGTCAGCCAAGGTGTGTTGAAGACAGACTTCTCTGTTGTAGACTCTGCTTTCTGGAATATTCTCTCTTCGGAGATTAGAATGGCCCCAACCCTCTTAGCTTGTTGCAAGGCTCTACAAATCTGGACTATGTACATGGGCCTGGGACTCAGAATGTGTTAAGGATCCCATTTCTTGGCTTTACTATAATTCAAATAGCTATCTTGGGTGTCTGTATTTATTTTCTGGATGTTTTTATTATTTTATTCTTTATAATTAGTTTAAACTGTTTTGCAATTGTAGAATTGTAAACTGCCCAGGGTCATTTGGTTGAGGTGGGCAGTTAAAGAAATTGAATACATACATACATACATACATACATACATACATACATACATACATACACTGCCTAGAGTTTCATGCAATGGTATTTTTGCTTTATCTATTAAGAAACTGCCAGCCAGGCTGGAAGGAAGGGTCAAGTAAGGAATTAGCCTTGAGTCCATGTACAACCACAAGAGACATAAGAGAAAATGAGCCTTGATGGTACAGTGGTTTAATGCACCCTGTTATTAACACAGCTGCCTGCAATTTCTGCTGGTTCGAATCTCTCCAAGGCTCAAGGTTGACTCAGCCTTCCATCTTTCTAAGGTAGGTGAAATGAGGACCCAGTTTGTGGGGGCAATAAGCTGACTTTGTATAAAATATACAAAAGAATGAAGGCTATTGCTTAACGCATTGTAAGCCGCCCTGAGTCTCCGGAGAAGGGCGGCATATAAATCAAATTTTAAAAAAAACAAAACATAAGCCTGACTCTCCCCCCTCCTCCTCACAAGATCCATCAAACCTTATCTACTTGTTCCCAGGGGATGGCAAAAAGTCTGCGGAGATTCTTGTAATATAGGTAGAAGTCAATAGAGATGCTGACTTAGGCTATTCATGAGTGGCTCTGTTTGCTTGAACCTGACATTATACGGAGATTCCAGGAGTTGAACTCTGCCACTGCATTACAGTTTATCGTTGATCGACATGAATGCACTTTGCCATTAGCCAAATCTGTACTGTTTTATACAGTGAAACCTGGTCTTTCAGACAGACAAATTTTAATATATGCTGAAAAACCAGTCCCTCCTTTCCAATGCACGATAATGGGGGAAAAAAAAAAAAGTAAGGACAGATAATTTTGGAGATTTATGTTAAATTACTGCAAGGCCAATGTATCACAGCTCTATAATTGCCAGTAAAAGTTCAGCATGACATTTTGCTGATGTGCCAAAAATATACTGCCAGGGTTCCATTTGAACTTGATTTCAGAGTCGTTAAGGTATAAAGGACCAATGATCCAGACAAGTGCCTGTCTCAGACGTTTTGATAAGTGAACTGCCTACACAGAAACTCCTTAATTGCTCTTGTCTCTCTCAATTGTTCCTGTTAGCAGGGTCTGCGCAAAGAAGGTCATTAATCAATCATAAACTATCTGAAGGTTTTATGTTTTGCTTGCTTAACAAAACACATCTTTAAGGAGGTATGGCCTCCTTGATTTTTTTTTTTTCTATTAACTAACTATGCTACTCCCTTCTTGCCCAACAAATGTTCAATATGAATCATCTGATGTCTTTGTTAATGGTGAAATACCGGGAGGTAATCCATTTGCCTAGAAGAAAAAAAGCTCTTGAATGGCCAATCATCTACTTAACTGATATCCTTATTCAGATGTCTTAGATAGTGTTTCTCAACCTTGGCAACTTTAAGACATGTGGCCTTCAACTCCCAGAATTCCTGATGTAAAAGTTAAGGATGAAATGTGTGGTGCTGAAAGTCTACGGACTCACAAACGCGTGGCACAATGCAACAACTTCATCGGGACAGGATTCAGGACTCTATCTGCCTCTGAAAGACAAAGGTCACTCTTTTGAAGACAGCAAAATCCACATTTATTTTTTTTTTATTTATATGCCGCCCTTCTCCGGAGACTCAGGGCGGCTTACAATGCGTTAAGCAATAGCCTTCATACTTCTGTATATTTATACACAGTCAGCTTATTGCCCCCACAAACTGGGTCCTCATTTAACCTACCTTAGAAAGGATGGAAGGCTGAGTCAACCTTGAGCCTGGTAAGATTCGAACCTGCAGAAATTGCAGGCAGCTGTGTTAATAACAGGGTGCATTAAACCACTGTACTACCAAGGCTCAGAGATGGACAGAGATGACCACTGGTTTGAAAAAGGCCATCTATATTAAAATTGAACAGCCCCTTCTCAACAGAAGAGGGGGAGGGATGTCACCAGTGGTGGGCTGCTCCTGGTTCGCACCCGTTTGTAAGAACCGGTAGTAAAAATTTGTAGTAGTTCGGAGAACTGGTAATAACATTGGCTGGCCATGCCCCCAAACTGGTTCCGGCCCAGTCGCCACTCGCTTACCCTGCCCACCTCATCAGAGACTTTTTTTTTTTACTTTTAAAAGCATTTTTTTCTACAACCTCTTTGGCCAAAAAAATGCTTTTAAAAGTTTTTTAAAAAAGCCTCTGACGATCAGGCAACTCCACTGGGATCGCCAGAGGCTTTTAAAAGCATTTTTTTCTGCAATCTCTTCAGCTGAAGAGGTTGTAGAAAAAAAATGCCTTTAAAAGCCTCTGGCGATCCCAGCTGAGTTGCCTGATCGTCAGAGGCTTCTAAAAGCATTTTTTTCCTGCAACCTCTTAAGGTTGTAGAAAAAATGCTTTTCAAAGTTTTTTTTTTAAAAAAAGTTGGCCACGCCCACCCAGTCACATTATTCCTCACCAAGCCACGCCCATAAAATAAGCCCACAGAACCGGTAGTAAAAAAATTTAGAACCCACCCCTGGATGTCACCTATTTCCTACCTACAACACACTCCTTTCCGCAGTCCCAAGTAGGTTCCATACTCATTTTGTACTCTGATTCAGGTGATCCTGAGAGTACAGATAAACCCAGTGGTGGGATTCAGTCAGTTCTGTCCGAATTGCGTGAACCGGTAGCGGCAACTGCGGGAGGCTCCGCTCACCCGTCCAGATGTAATGTGCGACTACTGCACATACACGCTCACATTTGTGAACCAGTAGGGAAGGTAAGTGAATCCCACCTCTGGATAAACTCCCAAGTAGCCTCAACTGACTCTCAGAATATTAATGAGCAACCCTTAGAGTACTAATGCTTGATGATTACAAAGAATATAAATCTGTCCATTCCCAACTGGACAGTTGGAACTGAAGAACTTCTTGGATGAGAAGCAAAATATTTTCAAAGAAAACACCAAGTCCAGTAACCTTTTGGAAAAAACACCTTTGTTGTTCTGAAAATTTATCCTACCTTTTCTTCTTGTTCTCATGCCTTTTGATGAAATGCTACTTGCTTCTGAAAATAAGGTCGAAGTTCTTTTGCAAGGGAGAAAGGGTTTTAAATGGGAGGCATGTGGCATTCTTGCATTTATTTCACTATACCAAAGCCAAAAGTTAGGTATGGATAGCCTGTCATTCACTGGAAATCTCTCCAGCAGTCTTCAACCTGCTGAATTACTCTTGCTTCAATATAACTCAGCCTCCAACAATATCATCTTAAAAATACCAACAAGAAAAATTCAAAAGGAATTTTCAAGCTCTCTGACAAAAAGGTGCAGGAATGGAAGAATATTTCCCCTTTCAGGGAAAGGAAACGTGAGAAATTCTCAGGCATTCTTTACCCCAATGCATGGATGAAAGTAATTACTGAGATTGGCTTAGAACAATAATTTGATTTCCATTAGTTTTTGTTTTGGCTTCAGATATTTGGAGGAAAGGACATATGGTGTGCATTCATATGATAGGTTTACTCTAGTTGCTCAAATAATCAATGCACATGATTTGCACAATGCGTTGAGCCATAAAATAGTATGTCGGAGCTGTTGGAAGAAATGTCCATCTGGGTTCAGTTCTTCTGGGGAAGAAAGACACTGGAAACATGGAGACTGCTTGGAAAGATGGTTTTTAATGGTGGACAGGACCACATGGTTTGAGATCTGGGGGGGAAAAAGCACATGGATGATATATACCCTCTGTTGGGATTTGCATTTGAGCTTGTATTCTGTTTGTTTGTCAGACTCCCATGGGGCCATCATGCAGGGCTAACTTTGTAGGTTGTGTTTTTGAGTCCCAAGCTTGGTTGACTCTTGCTGGGTGATGATGTAATGAAAATGTAATGTTGTTCTGCCAGGCTGGCCTATCAACATAATAATTTTAAATTGGGGTATTTTAAATTTCTGGGGTTTTAAATTGAGCCAAATCTATTTAATCATTATAATTTTTAACTGCTGTTTTGTCTTATGTTTTTAAATAGGCTGTACACCGCCCTGAGTCCTTCGGGAGAAGGGCGGTATAGAAATAAAATTATTATTATTATTATTAATTATTAAAAGGCTTTGGGCAATTCTTACTATGGCTCTGCCTGAAGGAGGTAGATCTTTGTTATGTAAAATAGACTGGCCCAGGCCTTAATGGCCCATTGACAAAGGTGGGAGGGAGGCAGTGATGAGATTCAAATAATTTAACAACTGGTTCTCTGGCCTAATGATTTCTTCCAACAACCAGTTCACCAAACTGTTCAGAAAGTTAACAACCGGTTCTCTGGCTGAATCCCACCACTGGAGGGAGATCTGAGTTTCTGCCTCCCCTTTAGGGGAAATATTCTGCCCTTTTAATATTTCCCAAAATATCTCATTTTCCTAGAAGAGGGGTGGGTGCTAACTTCCTACACTACAAAACCAGAGTTAATGCTAGCCAAGTCAGCAGAAGTCTTTAGGCTTTCTTTATTTGTGTCAGAAGGACCTACAAACTATATAGACCAGTGATGACTAACCTTTTCGGCACCGAGTGCCGAAACTGAAGTGTATGCGTGCAAGGCTGGAACCCAAAAGAGAACAGCTGACTGGTGTGCATGTGCGTGGCAGCAAGCTGCTCTTCCAGGTTCTGGTGTGCATGCATGCCGGACAGCTGGTCAAGTGTGCATGTGCACCAACCAGCTGATCTCTTTTGGGTTCCGGCGTGTGCACTCCAGTTTCGGCACTTCGGCAGCTGCATGCCGTAACCTGGAGGAACAGCTGGAGATGGGGCACATGCCCTCAGAGAGGGCTCTGCGTGCCACCTCTGGCACGTGTGGCACCTCTGGAACCACCTCTGCCATAGGTTCACCATCACAGATATAGACATATAACATTCAACACCGGGCAAGTGAACTAGGTCATAAAAATATAGCATGTTTAAAAGTGTGTAAAATAAATAGGGTTAAAATGAAATGACATTTGCCCAGTATTGGACCATATCAAAGAACATTTTCTTTCATGAACAGGACCTCTTCCTCTGTACATGTTGAAGGACACTGTGTGTACCATAGCATACGGGAGATAGAATGTTCTTTGAAATAATAGAAAATATTTGTAGCTTGGGTGTTAGATTTCGGCAGTGGTTTGCTCTCTTGTTTCAATTTAGTTTCTAAATGTTTCATTACTAGGAAAATCCTGCTGCTGATGTTACCTAGTCTGGTAACGAAGCATTCAGAAATTAAATTGAAACAAGCTTGGAGAGCAAGCTACGGCCAAAATAGAATATTCTTCTCCACATTCATAGAATGTCTTCTATACAGAAGTACCCCCCCCCCTTTTTTTTAGATTGTCCTTTGATCTTCCTAACCTGGTGTACAGTCTATTTGTTGGGGCCTGCCAGCAACCAGCATTGCTGGCAGCAGATTCGGACAGTGAGGAGGTTGGGGAGGAATGTGGGCCAGTCCTGGAGTCTGGGGAGGCTCAGATGAGGGCTCTGAGTCGGAGACAGAGAGGGGGCCAAGCAGAGGTGGGTTTCAGCAGGTTCTGACCAGTTGTGGAGAACCAGTAGTGAAAATTTTGAGTAGTTTGGAGAATTGGTAAATACCACTTCTGACTGGCCCTGCCCCATCTATTCTCTGCCTCCCAAGTCCCAGTTGATCGGGAAGAAATGGGGATTTTGCAGTAATCTTCCCCTGGAGTGGGGAGGGAATGGAGATTTTACAGTATCCTTCCCCTGTCACACTCACCAAGTCACGCCCACAGAACCAGTAGTAAAGAAAATGGAGATCGGGAGGGCCGCTCAGGCCACCAACATGCCCCAGACACAAGTGACATTGATCTGGCCGTGCCCACCCTGGTCACACCACCTGGCTCCCCGAGGTCAAACACAACCCTGATGCGGCCCTCAATGAAATTGAATTTGACAGCTCTGCTCTAGTGGATCTTAGATCCTTCCTAGCTTTATTTATTTATTTATTTATTTATTTATTTATTTATTTATTTATTTATTAGATTTCTATGCCGCCCTTCTCCCGTAGGACTCGCGGGGGGGGGGGGGGCAGCTCACAGAATAAAAACATATAACAGTAAATAAAACTAAAAACATCCAAATATAAAAACCCCAACAACTAAAATCTCATAACAGATCAGGGAATTTGCTGAAAAAGCCTTGTTTTCAGTTTGGCACGGAAAACGCAGAGGTCGGGGGCTGTCCAAAGCCCGGTGGGTAATTCATTCCAGAGGGTCGGTGCGGCCACCAAGAACGCCCTCATCCTGGGGGCCACCAGTCAACATTGTCTGGCCGATGGCACCCGGAGGAGGGCAGTCCTATGTGCCCGCACTGGGCGGTGAGAGGCCGGTAGGAGGTGGTCCTGCAAGTACCTGCTTTCAGTCAGTTTGTCATATGGTAACAATTTCAAGGTACTTGACATTTATTCCATCCTACACCATGCATACAAATTGATGCTAGGAAGGCATTAAAAATGTCCTGGCCTAATCTAGCTCATGTTAGCTTGACTGACTTGGGGGAGAAGATTCCCAAAGGATGACGTTGACTGGAGATCTGTAAGCTTTCGGCCTGTATCTTCAGTCATACAGAACTAAACCTGTGGTGGGATTTGATTTTTTTTTACTACCGGTTCTGTGGGCGTGGCTTGGTGGGCGTGGCATGGCTTGGTGGGAATGGCTTGGTGGGCGTGGCATGGCTTGGTGGGAATGGCTTGGTGGGCGTGGCATGGCTTGGTGGGAATGGCTTGGTGGGCGTGGCAGAGGAAGGATACTGTAAAATCTCCATTCCCATCCCACTCCAGGGGAAGGATGTTGCAAAACGAATTTCTGGGAACGAATCAGCAATGGAACACAGGTCCAGAGGAATGTGAGTGATTTACAATAGCTTAGTAAACTGGTCACAGATTCCAAACTAGTATGGATGTAACAAAACCTTTCCAACTGATAAAAGCTCTACTGGGTGACCCATTACGAATGCAAACAAGATTGAGAAGTTTGGTTACAATCATGCATTCTTATTGTTGTAATTGCTACAAGGTTCCTGTGATCCCTATCTAATCACCGCCTGCTTGTTTCAAATGCTTTGTTCCCTTATCTAATATCCGGAAATCCAAATGCTATGTAATGATCAGCCACCTTGGGGAGCTCGCTCGCAAGCAAGAATCCAGCAGCCCCTTGCACGTTCTCCCTTGTCTAAATTCCTCTGTATCAGCTCTAACCATTGCTGGTTAGTTAATCTATGATTATTTATTTTTCTTTGACAAAATACTCCAAGGCATCTGTGCGGTTGGGCAGAAGGCCAGCAAATCACTCACTCTAGTTGTTTTGGGTTTATTTTATTTACTCCAGCAATTCTCTTTCATTCGCCGCACCAACTTTGACTCAATGTGCTGTGAAAACAAGTGAAATTAAAGCAGATGTTTTGTTTTCAGTGTTTAGGCAAATGTGACATCTAATCAACCAGCAAAAGTTACACGAGCGGAGTTACATAGCATTAAATGAATAAATAGTACCTAATAGCAAATTAGTAATTTGCCAACAATGCAGCAATCACCAACACTTAAGATCTGAATGCGAAGATCTTATGCAAAGAGCGTGGGAATTTTAATTCACACCACTTTCAATCTAGGAGAACTCATTCACAGATAAGGATTACATTTAGGGGGAGAAGGGGATGTCGCAAGGGGTTCCTGTATTCAAGAAAAACCCCGTGCTTTTTAAATCTCATTTTAAAGAGAATTCACCATGGGTCTTGTTCAAGGATCAAACACTTTTGCATGATACGTAGAATAGAATAATTGAATCTCTTCCAATTGAATAGAATTGGAAGGGACCTAGGAGGTCTTCGAGTCCAACACCCTAACAGTGATGGCGAACCTATGGCATGCGTGCCAGAGATGGCATGCAGAGCCCTCTCTGTGGGCATGCATGCCGTCACCAGCTGCTCTTGGGTTTCCAGTACATACATGTGTGTGCCATCCAGTTGGTCTTTACACATGCCGACCATTTGGTCTTTGGGTTTCTGGTGCTCTGTGTTCTGTCCCCGTACACACACACACACACACACACAGCCAGCCGAGGGTTAAGGAAGCACTTTGGCACACACCCAGGTCCTTATCTCCAACTTTGGCAGCGATTTACACACCGTCTGCCAAGTGCGTTTATTTCCACAGAAAACAGACAGATAACATACTCAGCGTCCAAACGTCCAACAACAATAAATATTTCTCTCAGCAGTTCCGGATGAGGCTTTAGTGACTATCCAAGGTTTACTTTGTTTGTCACAAAGATCACTGGCCACCACCCTCTATTATATAGTCTCTGGGGTGTGGTCCAGTGACTCAGTTCTAATCCCTAGCATGCCTCCTGAGCTGCTGCAATCGTTTATCACGCCTTCGGAGGCGTGCGTCCAGGAATGATGTCTCTCCCTCGCTCTCATCCGAGCCACCTGTCTCCCTGCTAATCTCCTCTACCTCGGCCGGCACCTGAGAAAGTGCCAGAGGGGAGGGGCCTAGAGAGGGAGGCCTGGCTGACTTCTCTTCCTCATGCTCGGAGCTTTCTTCCTCCGATGGGACAGGCTCAGAGGGCAGGGCCACAACACTGACACACGCAAAGGCCATGTGGCCGGTGCACATGCATGTGGCGGAAACCCAAAAATCAGGTGGCCAGCGCGCACATGAACACCAGCCATCTGGTCTCCAGGTTTCCGGCACTCCGGCGTACGCACATGCATGCAGATGCATGTGTCAGCATTCCAAATTAGGCTCTCTTCCAGCGCTGACATAGAACAGTAGCTTGATTTATTGCTGAGATGAACTTTTACCTAGTCTTTGTATGTTACAGATAGGGTGTCCTGGGAGACAAGGAGGGGGGCACATTCCTGTGAAAAGAACGTGCTGGGATGTAGAGATGGATTTGCATGATGGCCAATGAGACATTGGGGTTGGAGTGCGGAAGAGGAGGGGGTTGGAAGGAGGGGCCAGTTTGGCTGCAAAATGAATCAGAAATGTCGGACTCTGCTATTCTTAAAATAAAAGTGATTCATTAGAGAGCTTGTGCTTGAGAATGAAGTTTTTTTCAAGATAGCACCGAAACCTGACAGCATGCACATGGATGCATTCCGGTTTGCGCACTCGATGCTGAAAAGGGTCGCCATCATTGCCCTATTCCATGTCAGACAAATGATCACCAAGGGGAGCCCCCTACATGGGGCTCCCCTTGAAGAGCACTCAGAGGCTCCAACTGGTCCAGAATGCGGCCGCAGGGGTGGTTATGGGTGCAACTCGTTGTGCCCGCGTGACACCCCTCCTGCGCGAGCTGCACTGGCTCCCAGTGGTCTTCTGGGTGCAATTCAAGGTGTTGGTCACCACCTTTAAAGCGCTCCATGGCACAGGACCTGGGTACTTTCAAGACCGTCTTCTGCCACCAGTAGCCTCCCACCGGCCAGTTTGCTCCCACAGAGAGGGTCTCCTCAGGGTGCCATCGGCCAAGTTATGTCGGCTGGCGACACCCAAGGGGAGGGCCTTCTCTGTGGGAGCCCCAGCCCTGTGGAATGAACTGCCCCCGGAAATACGTAAGATCTCCGACCTCCGGGTGTTTCGCTGTGCACTGAAGACCCTGTTGTTCCGCCAGGCCGGGCTATCAACATAATAATTTTAAATTGGGGTATTTTAAATTTGTGGGGTTTTAAATTGAGCCAAATTTATTTAATTATTTTAAATTTTTAATCGATGTTTTTGTCTTGTGTTTTTAAATAGGCTGTACACCGCCCTGAGTCCTTCGGGAGAAGGGCGGTATAGAAATAAAATAATATTATTATTATTATTATTATTATTATTATTATTATTATTATTATTATTATTATTATTATTATTATTATCCGGTCTCTCTTTGAAAGCTTCCAGTGATGGAGCACCCACAACTCTTAAAAGCAAGCCATTCAATTGGTTAATTCCTCTCACTGTTAGGAAATTTTTCTTTTGTTCCAGATTGCTTCTCTCCTTGGTTGGTTTCCATCCATCCATTGATCGATTGATTGATTGATTGATTCGATTTATATGCCGCCCTTCTCCGGAGACCCAGGGTGGCTTACAATGCGTTAAGCAATAGCCTTCATACTTTTGTATATATCTGCTTAGTAGGGCTTTCGGCCCCCCCTAAGCGATGTTCTTTTTTATACAAAGTCAGCTTATTGCCCCCACAAACCGGGTCCTCATTTTACCTACCTCAAAAGGATGGAAGGCTGAGTCAACCTTGAGCCTGGTGAGATTTGAACTTGCAGTAATTGCAGGCAGCTGGTGTTACTTAACAGCACTTTAGTCTGCTGCACCACCAAGGCTCCATTGTTTCTTCTCTTGCCTTTTGGTGCTTTATTGGAATATATGGCAATTCCTGAACTATGGGCCATGAAGCCAGTGTCAATTCTTAGTGACTGCAGAGACAGATTTTCTCCATGATGAACTTTCTTTGATCTGGTCCTTCATGTCTTCCAACAATGCATACATTTCCACTGTAACTGAATGCATCCTTTTGCTGCTGGTCACCTCTTCATTTCTTTCCTTCTATCTTTTCCACCATCGGAGTCTTCTCCTGAGAGCTTCAAATAACATCTGAAATAGGATATCTAACCATATAGTAGGGCTGTATTGCTATTATCCTTCTCATCTTTCCTATTACCTACTCTTATTGGTATCATATGGCTATCACTTGATTAGTTGTATCTTATGATTTATGGTTTTATCTTATGATTTACAATTTATCATTTTGTTGCTTGTATGTACACTGAGAACTTATGCACCAGAGACAAATTCCTTCTGTGTCCAATCACACTTGGCCAATAAAGACTGTTCTATTCTGGTCTGGTCTGGTCTTTTGTGTTTTAAATGACAAGACTCAGTTGATTTATTCAGTGATCTATTGTTTGTTTGTTGGCTGTCTATGATAATATTAGGAGTCTTCTCCAACATCAAACGAATCAGAGGTGGTATTCGGCCAATTTGGACCAGTTCGCATGAACCGGTAGTGGAGATCGCGGGTGGGAGGGGGCACCCACCTGCCCTGCCACTATGCCGTCCTATTTAGCCACATTTTTGAGGCCAGGCACATGCACAGAAGGCGTGCATGTGAGCAAAGCGTATGTGTGGAAGTCCAGGTGCATGCACGGAAACTGTACGCCCGCAAGCAGTGAGCGCGCATGTGCATGGCAAACCGGTGGTAAAAATATGTGGAACCCACCTCTGAAATGAATCAATAATCTTTTTATCCTTTTTCTTCAAAGCCCAATGGAGACATTTTTTCCCCCTCCATTCCATTTTTTGAGGGTGCCTGGACAAGTTCCTTCAGCTTTCCTGGCAAGGTTTTCAGAAGTGTTTTGCCATTTCGTCCTTCTTAGGGCTGAGAGAAAGTGACTGGCCCAAGGTCACCTAGACGCCTTGGTGCCTAAAGCAGGACTATAGAGCTCATGATCTCCTGGTTTTTATCCTGATGCTTTCCTTTTCTCATTGTTTTCAATGCTTTTGTAGAAAGTTCAGAGCCGGCGGGGAGGAGAAAAGTAATCTGTTCCACCATTTCATAATAGATGGTAGTAGTAATAATAATTAAAATATTATGACAAGTTAGAAAATTAAGTCTCAGCTGCTAAGGGCTACTGGCTGATCTTATCTAGGCTTAGAGGGGCAAGCCTGATTAGGAGTTGAGTAATTGACAAGCGGGGCTATAGGCTAGAACTGGAAGTCAAATAAATCTCCCCAGTGAAGAGAATATCAAATCATTTCTGCAGTGTGACCAGGAAAATAGCATGGATGTATCTAGGGAGTTGCCAGAAGTTGAGTTCAAAATGAATAAGACGGAATGATGGATTCAAAGCAGAGAATGAAGAATGATAGGCAATAATGAGGACAGAGGATAACCCGGATTTTAAAAAGAAAGTAAATCACGAATAAATATTGCATATTACTGATGTCTTGGTATGAATCTACTTTATGGCCTAAAGCTGGTAAAACATGGATAAAACATGGCTCAATCAGCTTAGCAGGGTCCACAGCAACCTAGAATTATGTTAAACCAATGCTATATCTGCAGTGATGCCACAATGTTAATGTTGCCCTTACATCCTTGTGCCCTAATGTTTGATGAAAGTGTATAAGTATCAATGTGATTAGGTCGTTATGCATATATCCTCCACAGCTTATCCCCCACTCCAGATGCTCCTGGATCTCTGTGGTTGTTGTTTTTTTGTTTTTTTTTTAAAAAAAGGAAAATAGGTAGTGAAATTTTGTCCAAAATAAAGACAATATTATAAAAGAAAAGCAGTATGGTTGTTTTCTCCTGCTTCCTTAGAACAAAATCAGATAGAATAGAATAGAATAGAATAGAATAGAATAGAATAGAATAGAATAGAATAGAATAGAATAGAATAGAATACATTACATTACATTACATTACATTACATTACATTACATTACATTACATTACATTACATTACATTACATTACAACTCCTCCGTGATGTTGAAGATAGCCGGAAAAGCCATGAGTCTTATGGGTTCCCTGTGGAGAAGGGAGGAGATTGCCCCAGGGGGGATCCAGAAGAGACAGCCTGTGGGGGAGAAGAAGAGGAAGCTGGGGAAGGAACATCTCAGGCTTCTGGAGCTCAAGTGGAGGATGCAGCAGCCCAGGGACCCCCAGCCTTGCAGGCCCCACCCTGCAGGCGTAAAAAACCAAAAATTCCCCCCCTAACCGGAAAATATGATGGGAATCCAAAGACATTGGGGCTTTTCTTGACCCAAGTGTGAAACCACATGCAGGACTGGGGGAGGACTACTTATCAGATGCGGCTCGAGTGAGATGTGTCACGAATGTCCTAGAGGGAGTAGCCGCTGAATGGATGGTGGTCCTCCACAATAATAACTCCCCCTTGCTATATACAATTAAAATAGAGGTAGGCAGCCAAATACAGTAAAATTGAGAAGAAATGAAATTGGTGATTCAAAGAATAGCAGTGTCCCCAAACTATTTTAAAAATTCTTCCTACTTCCTACTTAATCCCAGTTTGTGACATTTAAAATTACGTAAGCAGGTTACCATATCTAATGTTTATTTCCATTTTCTATCATTTTTCCCCCCTCCCCCGGCACCCTTAACCTTCCTAGTTACTTTTCCAAGTCCAATAGTCCAATATTCTTCAATTACAAAACCGTCTTAACTCAATCCCAAGACTTTATGTTATGTTTTGATTGTGTCTGTTCCTTCTTTTGAAATTCTCTAGGTCAGGCACTGATTATAGCTTCACTCTTCCTTTAATGCTGACATCCTCAACTTATAGAAATGCTGCTATTTTTTAAAAATGGGAAGGCTTGGTCAAAGCCAATAATTTGACATCCTTTTCCATTCTGAGTCTCCAGCATTCCTCTTATAAATATATAAGAGGAAATATATATATAAGCATTCCTCTTATATAAATATCAGGATGCTGAACATCGATTGCTAGGTGTCTCTTGGGATTTTAACAATGAACAAATATCTGCATATAATATAAAGTGGGTTTTTCAATTTTTTCATCCCAAAGTGTTTTGTTTTCCTGGTTTAACTCTCCCTTGCACTTACAAAGTAGATCACACTAGGAAACCATGTTATGAATGCTAATAATACTTTTATTATAAAGTTATTATACTTTATACCAGAGGTGAAATCCAAATTTTTTTACTACCAGTTCTGTGGCCATGGCTTGGTGGGCGTGGCTTGGTGGGCATGGCAGGAGAAGGATACTGCAAAATCCCCATTCCCTCCCCTCTCCTGGGGGAAGGATGCTGCAAAATCTCCATTCCCACCCCACTCTGGGACCAGCTAGAGGTGGTATTTGCCGGTTCTCCGAAATGCTCAAAATTTATGCTACCGGTTCTCCAGAATCTGTCAGAACCTGCTGGATTTCTCCCCTGAAGAATAGTATAAAATAGTATTTTATAGTATTTTATACTATAAAACATTTTTACAGTAAAACCTGAGTTGTTTCTTCTCCTACACCCCTTTATCTTTAGGAGGACTAGGGAAGATCTTGTTTGAGATGATTTCTAAAATTACACTTCTGTCCTGGACTCAGATTTCTTTATTCAGTTTGGTTTTCTTGGCTGTGGTTTTTGCTCCTGTTCCTGAAGGCTGTTATTCCTTCTGCCTGTTATACATGTAAACATAGCTGCCATTTGTCCATTGGGGAAAATCTTGTGGGAAGAGTATATTTTCTAACAAAGATACAAACGGAAGGCAAATTATTTCTGCCCAGTAAAGTAAAAGAATAATAGAATTGGTAGGGACCTCAACTGGGCTCCAAAATCAGCACAGATGGGGACTGCAGCCAAGAAATTAAAAGACGCTTGCTCCTGGGGAGGAAAGCTATGGCAAATCTAGACAGCATACTAAACAGCAGAGACATCATCCTGCCAACAAAAATGTGTATAGTCAAGGCCGTGGTTTTCCCAGTTGCAATGTATGGTTGTGAAAGTTGGACCATAAGAAAGGGTGAGTGCCAAAGAATTGAGGCCTTTGAACTATGGTGCTGGAGAAGACTCTTGCGAGTCCCTTGGACTGCAAGGCGATCAAACCGGTCAGTCCTAGAGGAGATCAACCATGACCGTTCTTTAGAAGGCCAGATCCTGAAGATGAAACTCAAATATTTTGGCCACCTAATGAGAAGGAAGGACTCCCTGGAGAAGAGCCTAATGCTGGGAAAGACTGAGGGCAAAAGAAGAAGGGGACGACAGATAATGAGGTGGCTGGATGGAGTCACTAAAGCAGTCAGCATGAGCTTAAATGGATTCCAGAGGATGGTAGAGGACAGGAAGGCCTGGAGGAATGTTGTCCATGGGGTTGTGATGGGTCGGACATGACTTCGCAACTAACAACAGCAACAAAGGGACCTCAGAAATTTGTAGTCCAACCTCCATTCAAGCAGGAGACTCTATTCCTTTCTGGACAAAGAGCTGTCCTATCTCTTTTTAAAAGCCTCCAAGGACAGATTGGACAGTTCTTTGTCCAGAATAGAATAGGATCTCCTGCATGAATGGAGGTTGAACTAGAAATTTCTGAGGTCCCTACCAATTCTATTACTCTTTTACTTTACTGGGAAGAAATAATTTGCCTTCCATTTGTATCCTTGACAGAAAATATACTCTTCCCACAAGACTGTCCCCAATGGACAAATGGCAGCTATGTTTACATGTGTAACAGGCAGAAGGAATAATAACCTTATAAATAAAAACTATTAAGATAAATAAATAAACCCAGTGGTGGGTTTCAATTTTTTTTACTACCGGTTCTGTGGGCGTGGCTTGGTGGGTGTGGCATGGCTTGGTGGGCATGGCAAGGGAAGGATACTGTAAAATCTCCATTCCCTCCCCACTCCAGGGGAAGGTTACTGCAAAATTCCCATTTCCTCCCGATCAGCTTGGACTTGGGTGGCAGAGAATAGATGGGGGCGGGACCAGGGGTGAAATGTAAAATTTGTTACTACCGGTTCTGTGGGCGTGGCTTGGTGGGGGTAATGTGACTGGGTGGGTGTGGCCAACTTTTTTTTAAAAACTTTTCAAAGCATTTTTTCTAATGCTTTGAAAAGCCTCTGCCGATCAGGAAACTCAGCTGGGATCATCAGAGACTTTTCAAAACATTTTTTTACCACCTCTTCGGCCAAGAGGTTGCAGAAAAAAATGTTTTGAAAAGCCTCTGAGGATCCCAGCTGAGCCGCGTGATCATTAGAGGCTTTTTTTTTTTACTTTTAAAAGCATTTTTTTCGTCAGAAGAAGTTGTAGAAAAAATGCTTTTAAAAGTTAAAAAAAAAAGAGCCTCTGATGATGCTGCGGTTCAGCTGGGCATAGTCGAGGGGGGGGGCAGGGATTTTTGCTACCAGTTTTCCGAACCACTCGCTGCCATCGCTACCGGATCGGGTGATCCGGTCCGAACCGGGAGTATTTCACCCCTGGGCGGGACCAGTCAGAATTTTCACTACCGGTTCTCCGAACTACTCAAAATTTCCGCTACCAGTTTTCTAGAACTGGTCAGGACCTGCTGAAACCCACCTCTGCTCCAAGATCCCTTCCAGATCTTTTGTTCTTTGTGGCAGCCCTTCAAATATTGGAACACTACTATCATGTCATATAATTCTTTTTAAAATCACAAAATCCATCCCATATAAGTTACATGAGTAGTGGGTTAGGTCAATAAATTGAGCCCAATTCTTCCTGATAGAATGGATAAATGTGACCATTTTGGCCTGAATACAGCAGCAGTTGATGGTTCTTTCAAAATAATATTTTTTTGCATTTCTTTCTACTTCCCTCAACTTTGCCAAATCTGTTTTATTTAATAGGCATTCTTTAACATCCCTATGCTCAAAGGATCTGATTTTTTTTTTCTTATTGATTGTTTCTTTCAAGAAACTTTGACTTGGTCCAGGAGCAGTTGAATGGTACCCTTAGCAACCATCTTCAGATGCATTCATACATACAGAATAGAGCTGGAAGGGATCTTGGAGGTCTTCTCGTCTCCTAGAAGACCTCCAAGCAGCTCAGGCAGGAAGCCCTATACAATTTCAGACAAGTGGCTGTCCCGTCCAGTGGTGAAATCCAAATTTTATTTATTTATTTATTTATTAGTCCAATTTATATGCCACCCTTCTCCATTGACTCAGGGTGGCTTACAATGCATTATAGCAATAGCCTGCATACTTTTATGTATATACCTGCTTATTAAGGCTTTCGCCCCCCCAAGCAGTATTGTTCTATACAAAGCTGGCTTATTGCCCCCACAATCCGGGTCCTCAATTTACCTACCTCGAAAGGATGGAAGGCTGAGTCAACCTTGAGCCTGGCGAGATTTGAACTTGCACTAATTGCAGGCAGCTGGCAGCTAAGTGCCAGCACTTAACAGCACTTAGTCCGCTGCACCACCGAGGTTCTACAGGTTTTACTACTGGTTCTGTGGCCGTGGCTTGGTGGCTGTGGCTTGGTGGGTGTGGCAGGGGAAGGATACTGCAAAATCTCCAGTTCCACCCACTCCAGGGGAAGGATATTGCAAAATCTCCATTCCCACCCTACTCTGGGGCCAACCAGGTGGTATTTGCCAGTTCTCCGAATTACTCAAAATTTCTGCTACCGGTTCTCCAAACTGCTCAAAATTTCTGTTACTGGTTCTCCAGAATTTGTCAGAACCTGCTGGATTTTACCCCTGGTCCAGTCTCTTCTTTAAAACCTCCATTGATGAAGCACCCACAACTTCTGAAGGCAAGCTGTTCCACAGGCTAATTGTCTTCACTGTTAGGAAGTTTCTCCTCAATTCTAGGTTGCTTCTCTCCTTGATTGGTTTCCATCCATTGTTTTTTGTCTTGCCTTTTTGAAAGTGTCTCTCTTTTTGCTGTTCCTCTTTCATAGTTCCAAGTTTCACCCTTAGCATTACCGTTGGAAAGAGCTTTGCTTTAACTATTCTAATATTTGTTGTCGTTGAAATGTTCTTATCCTTTATTAACTTACTCACCTTCAGTGTTTACTTAGGACATTTGAAGCCAAAAGAACCTTGTTCTGAATTACACTGTGTCCATATCCTTTGCGATTTGCCTTTTTATATTTCATTAATTTCCAGGCACCAAATGCACCGGAAGAGCAGGCTCCTTTTGATAATATTATGTGTGTATCTGTCATAAAGTTGGCATTTCTTGGCCAGGAAATAAACATCTTTTAATAAGGAGGAAATATGAAATGCACAGAAGTTTTCTGTGTCCCTCCAATTTATGGAAATGAGGTTGGTTATATTTACTTATTTCGTTTTCTTCCATGCCTATAGCAGTGACACAAAGTCATTTAATTAGATGACACTCTTGATCAGCCAAGAGGCAAAGTGCTACCCGTTTGTACTGAGGATAACAGGGTTTTTTTTTAAAAAAGGCTCTTGGTAATGTAATTCTTTATTTGCAGAAGTGAAAATAAATAAATAAAGCCCCCTGCAAACTGCAAAGCCCAGGCTGAGAATGAGCTGTTCAGAAAAAAAAAGAAAGAAAGAAAAGAAAGAAAGAAATTGTCAGACAGAAGGAGAAAATAGCCTTTTAATGAAACCTTTCATGCAAATATCCTTCGATTTGGTGAGACAGCTTTTCTTTTAATCCTTGTTATTAAAAAAGAAAGAACGAAAGAAAAAGAATCAAGATTTCAGCAAGAAAGCAGGGACACCAACGTCCAGAGGAGTTTTCGATTTCCTTCAGTTGCAGTTTTTATATCATTAGCATTACAGTCCAGTGGTGAAATGTAAAATTTGTTACTACCGGTTCTGTGGGCGTGACTTGGGTGGTGGTGGTGGTAATGTGATTGAGTGGGCACGGCCAACTTTTTTTTTTAACTTTTAAAACCATTTTTTCTACAATCTCTTCGGCTGAAGAGGTTGTAAAAAAAATGCTTTTAAAGCCTCTGACGATCCCAGCTGAGCCGCGCGATCATCAGAGGCCTTTTTTTATACTTTTAAAAGCATTTTTTTCGGCTGAAGAGGTTGTAGAAAAAATACTTTTAAAAATAAAAAAAAGCCTCTGATGATCGCGCGGCTCAGCTGGGCATGAGATGGGGGGGGGAGGGATTTTTGCTACTGGTTCTCCAGCGGGCCTCTGGAGCTTGGGGAGGCCATCTTTGCCCTCCCAGAGGCTTGAGGAAAGCTGCCAGAGCCCGGGGAGGGCAAAAACATTTCTCCCCAATGTGATGCAGGAGGCCGACTAGGCCATACCCATCATGGCCACACCCACCCAGCAACCGGGCAGAGAACCCCTTGCTAAAATTTTTGAAGCCCACCCCTGTAGAGAGACATAACTCTAGAATATAGGGAGTTGTATTCTACCAATTCTTTAAAGAGTTTCTGTACTTCTACCCTTATAACATCATATTGAAGGCTTTTTCATCAACTCCCTGGATAGCTCAACAGACAGAGCTCTGTAATTTAATACCAGCTGTCTGCAATTAAAGTAAGATCGAATCCCGCCAGGCTCAAGGTTGACTCAGCCTTCCATCCTTTCTAAGGTAGGTAAATTGAGGACCCAGTTTGTGGGGGCAATAAGCTGACTTTGTATAAATATACAAAAGTATGAAGGCTATTGCTTAACACATTTTAAGCCGCCCTGAATCTCCGGAGAAGGGCGGCATATAAATCAAATTAAAATAAAATAAATAAATAAAATAAACTCCATATTAACTGGAATCATCAGAGGCTCAATCCTGGGATGCAACATATGCAACAAATTATATACCATACACCTTTGCTCAGAGTTTCATGGGGTCCTTGGTGGTCTCTGACACCACACATTTTAAATTCATTTTCTCCAACCTTTGAAATATTATTATCTGGTATTGTTAATGCTTAAAATTGATTCTTTGATTATTCAACCTTCCTGTAGCTGGAAATCTTATTTTGTAATTAGGAAACCTTCTTCTGCCTATTAATCTATTACACCTCTAACATTTCTTAAACTCATTAGCTATATGGAAACGGGGTTTTTGCTAAACCTTAGCAGATTACTGAATTTTTAGTTCTAGAGCTCTTTGTACACTAAATAACATAGGTATACTAAAAAAGAAAGTGTGAAGAATCATAGCTCTTAAAAGACTAATTAATGGTCCATGAAGTACATGTGGTTCCTAATCTCAGTTTTTGCATCACAAAGCCATTTAATTTTATGGCAAAATAATGAGTGAGAATATAGTGATTTCCTCCTACTTTTACAGGAAAATCAAATCAGCTGAGTATATTCCATTCTTGCTACACTCAATAGACCTATAGAAATAAGAATATTCCATAAGACCTTCCAACTTGAAGAATGAGAAGGAAAGATTTCCTCTTATGCCTTGGTATTAAATTATATCTCTTTATAAATCCCTCTAGCCTTTGGCTACCAATACTATTTTTTTTAAATGAAAGAATGGACTTTATCGATTAAAAGTGAACCATTTCTTCCTTAAAAACGTAACAGACATGGTTCTATTTAGTCCAGTGGATTTCAGAGAAGTTTGTGGGTCAACTTTTTCTTTTGGGTTCAATGAAATCTAAAAATTGCGTTCCTTTGTCCAAAGTGTTAGTTTGGACAGAGAAAATGATAAGTTAGAGCAGTAATGCTCTTTTTTTCTTAGGTGCCAAAAGTGTGTGTGCAAGCATGACGATAGCACGCTCAAAGTGCGGGGGAGGGATCCCCCCCCGCACATGCACGCATGACCCCCTGCGCCCCGTTTTGGGCCTAGCAGGCATCCCTGAAGCCTCCGGAGGCCAGAAATGACTTGTTTCTGGACTTCTGGGAGGCCTGTATTTTGCCCTCCCAGAGCCTCTGCATGAGCCCTGTACTTACCACGGGCTGCGTGGAGACTCCTGGGAGGGGAGGGGTGGCGTGGGCTGGGCCAGGCAAAAATCAGCTGGCTGGTGCGCACACATGCGCGGTGGAGCTGACCTAGAACAACAGCTCGCAGGCCCGCAGAGATGACTCATCATCACGGAGCTAGAAGATTAAAAAAGTCAATTGTGCGTAACTTCTGCAATGAAAGCAAATTCTTGAAATCATATAAAGAAACCCGACCTTTTCCATTTCTCTCATTTTTACATTTTTTGAAATGTATAAATAGATTCATCCTGTATCTTAACTAATCCAATTTAAAACAAATAGAGTATCACTCATTCTCAGATTGATTTCTGCTTTCCTTATCACTTCCAAATCATATGTAGCTTTCCAGGTCTCCTATTACTAGTTTCAAATTATATTTAATGCTCTCGGCCACATCACAAATTTCACTGAAGTTTAACAAGGACATCAGATTTTTTTTTCATATTTGATTTTTTTAAAAAAGTTAAAAAATAAATATAGAGCTTGAGCTGAGTTGGCAGAAGACAGTAGGCTCAGCTAATGGACAATTAAGATTCTGGAAATCTAATTATTATTTTAGCATATATATATATATATATATAGTCCTCAATTTAAGACCACAATTGAGCCCTATATTTATGTTGCTAAGTGATAGATTTGTTAAGTGAGTTTTTTCCCATTTTATGACTTTTCTTGCCACGTTTATTAAGTGAGTCATTGCAGTTGTTAAATTAGTAACACGGTTGTTAAGTGAATCTGGCTTCTCCATTGACTTTGCTTGTCAGAAGATCGCAAAAGGGGATTGTGTGACCGTGGGGATGCTGCAACCGTCATAAATGTGAATCAGTTGTCCAGTATCCTAATGTAAATCAAGTGGCCATGGGGATGATGCAAAGGTCATAAGTGTGAAAAATGCTCATAAGTCCCTTTTTTCAGTGCCATCGTAACTTCAAATATTCACTAAGCGAACTGTTATAAGTGGAGGACTACCTGTACAGGTTCTCCTCGACTTGAAACCATTCCTTTGGTGACCTTTCAAAGTTACAATGGCACCAGTGATGGGATTCAAGTAATTTAATAACCGGTTCTCTGCCCTAATGATTTTTTCCAACAACCAGTTTGTCAAACTGCTCAGAAAGTTAACAACCGGTTCTCCCGAAGGGGTGCGAACTGGCTGAATCCCATCACTGAATGGCACTGTAAAAAGCAACTTACAGAGAGTTCTCTCACTTAGAACCATTGCAGCATTCCCCGTGGTCACATGATCAAAATTCAAAGATTTGTCAACCTGCATGTACTTCAGTGGTGGGTTCCTCCCGGTTCGGTCCAGTTCGGCCGAGCCGGTAGCAGTGACGATATGACGTCACAGAACCGGTTCCCCCCCCGCCCTCCACCCCCCACGTTATTCTTACCTTTTATTTGGTCCCACCCCCAATCTATTGCTGCCTCCTGAGTCCCAGCTGATGACTAGAGGGAAAAAAACTGTTTAAACTCTTGCCGCGGGGCTTCAAAGGGCCGTCCTACAGCTGATCAGTGTTAAAAGCAAACAAATGAGTTGGGTCGTAAGTGTGAGGACTGGTCGTAAGTGCGAGGACCTTCCAGAAATGACTCTGACCAGCTAGCCACGCCCACCTAGTCACATGACCTCCAAGCCACACCCACAAAATAAGCCACGCCCACAGAACCGGTAGTAAAAAAATTTAGAACCCACCCCTGATGTACTTATGACAATTACTTATTGTCATAATTACTTATTACTTATGATTGCCATTGGTGGCTGTCCCACTGCCTTCCAATAAGTGAAGTCAATGGGGCAAGAGCGACCCTCTTAACGGGTACCTGGTTCACTTAACAATTGCAATGAGTCACTTAATAACCATGGCAAAAGGCCATAAAACCAGGCATGAGTCCCTTAATAACTATCTGTCACTTAGCCATGGAAGTTCTGATCTCAATCGTGGTCGTAAATTGAGGACTTGACCGTATTGTCTGAATCAGGTTATCTTTTTGGATCATAATATGGCCCTATGACTGTGATGGCGAACCTATGGCATGCATGCCACAGCTGGCAATCAGAGTCCTCTCTGTGGGCATGCAAGCCGTCACCCAGCTCAGCTCCACCACGCACGTGCAAGTGCGCCTCCTGCCGGCCAGCTCATTTTTGGGATGGGTCGGGGGACGGATCACATGCGGGAGACGCACGCGCATATGCAGGGGGGGAGGTCGCATGCACATGGGTGGGGAGAAGGGGGAGCATGGTGTGTGTGTGTGCCACCCCCCCCCCTGCAACCCATTTTTGGTTCCAGAGGCTTCAGGGAGGCCTACTAGGCCCAAAACGGGGTGTGGGTGTGTGTGGTGCGCCTCCTGGCCTATTTTTGGTCCCAGGAGGCTGCAGGGAGGCCTACTAGGCCCAAAACAGGGCATGGGGGGTGCGGTGCATGTGCAGGGGTGAAATGGGGGGGTTGCGTGCACATGTGGGGATGGGTGGGGAGGTGGTCGTGCGCACAGGTGCAGGGGGGCACACATTGCATTATGGGTGCTGGCACCGGTGCACACTTTTGGCACACGATGACAAAAAGGTTAGCCATCACTGCCCTATGAGTTACTTGAGCACAACAATGGATGATGTTTGTTTTTTTAAAAATTCAGGTTTGTATATAGTGTGCCGTGTGGCCCTGTACAGTATGTAAATTTATTTTTCTGTCAATGGAGTGAATGGTAGGGTTCACCCCTTTCTCACCCTTTTAAATATCCTCCTTTAATCTTCTATTCATCTCCCTCTCTCTCTCTCTCTCTCTCTCTCCCCCCCCCTTTTTAATCTTCTATTTCTCAAAATTCAATATATCCAGTTTCTTGAATTTTCACCTATAAGCCACTAAGAATCAATGGCTTTTTCATGATCAAGCAGGGATGTGAGCTAATCAAAAGTAGATGGGTCTCTGGTGTTTCCAGTTGTGCGATCACTGCAGTTTTATGCAACATATATATTTAAAAAACTGAATTATTTAGCCTCTGCCTTATATTTCTTTGTTATCTGAGAATCAATTTCTTTGTTTTTTAAAGGAGGAAACCAACATAGAGCACATGCAACATATGAAATTAGCAGTGAGTAAATTTAGTATTAGGTTAGCATTGTAAATGGATCCAGCTTCTGCTTTCCATGGCATTAACTTCCATTAATGCTAATTCATGCATACTATAATCCATAATATATGCACAAAATCTGCATTACTGTTGGTACAAACCCAGTTGTCCTTGGGCTTAAGACATAAGCAGCATTCCTTTTTTTTTTTTCTTTCAGAAGAGAGGCTTCATTATTTTTCTATCTAGCTGCAAAGGAAATTAGGTAGTAATATTTTAGAAAGAACATTTAATAGCATTATGTTTCTCTATCACCCAGCTGCCTGGTTTTTGTTTTGTTTTAAACAGAGAAAAAAAACTTAATCTTATTTGGAGGGCAAAATAGATACGACAGAGGAAACAAGTAGAAATTGACTACGGAAGTCTAAAAATTGGGTTATTATTACTTCCCAAGCTTTTGTTCCTCGGAGAGAGGGGGGGAGGGAGGGAAGGAGGGAAAAGAAGAGAAGAGAAGAGGGAAAGAAGAGGAGAGGAGAGGAGAGAAGAGGGAAAGAAGAGGAGAGGAGAAGGGAAGGGAAGGGAAGAGATGAGGAGAGGACAGGAGAGAACAGAGAAGAAGAGAGAGGAGAGGAGAAGAGAAGAGAAGAAGAGAGAAGAGAAGAGAAGAGAACTGAAGAGAAGAGGACAGGAGAGGAGAGGAGAGGAGAAGAAAAGAGAAGAAGAGAGAAGAGGAGAGGAGAGGAGAGGAGAAGAAGAGAGAAGAAGAGAGAAGAGGAGAGGAGAGGAGAGGAGAGGAGAGGAGATGAGCAGAGAAGAAGAGAGAAGAAGAGAGAAGAGAAGAGGAGAGGAGAGGAGAGGAGAGGAGAGGAGAGGACAGGAGAGAAGAGGAGAGGAGAAGAGAAGAGAAGAAGAGAGAAGAGGAGAGGAGAGGAGAGGAGAGGAGAGGGGAGGGGAGGGGAGGGGAGGGGAGAAGAGAAGAGAAGAGAAGAGAAGAGAAGAGAAGAGAAGAGAAGAGAAGAGAAGAGAAGAGAAGAGAAGAGAAGAGAAGAGAAGAGAAGAGAAGAGAAGAGAAGTATTCATAATGCTACAGATCCCATCAGTCAAAGAATTTCAAATCGTGGGGTTTAGGAAGAGAACCCCACCAGTCTAAATTCTTCCCCCATTGATTTTTCTTATTGGAAGACAGTTGGGAAGATCACAACTGGCAGTCATATGAGTCAGGGTGCTGCAACTGTCATATGAGCCAGGGTGCTGCAACATACATGCATATGAATTTTGACCATGGGAATGCTGTGATGGTTGTAAGTGAGAGGACTGTTTGCAAGTCCCTTTTTTTCAGTGCCATTGTAACTTCAAAAGGTCACTAAATGAAGGGTTGCAAGTCGAGGACTACCTGCATGTTAAAATAATCATTAGATTTCCCCAACCTTAGTTATACAATAGCTGAGCCTACTGTCTTCGGCCAATTCAGCTCAAGTTGTATATTTATTGGGTTTTTTGTTTTTATTTTTGTTTTTAAAGAGACCCTTCACTGTGGAGTAGCTTGAGCTGTGGTGGCACTGTGGTTAAAGCACAATATTGCAGGCAAACTCTGCCCACAACCTGGAGTTCGAGCCTGATAGGGCATCCTTCCATCCTTCCGAGGTTGGTAAAATGAGGGCCCAGATTGTTGGGAGCAATATGCAAATAATGCTTCTACTTTATAAACCACTCAGAGAGTGCTATAAAAGTTCTGTGGGGTGGTATATGAGCCTAGATGCTATTGTTATTGCTATTACCCTCAGAGGTAAGTAAATTCCTTACTCTCTTGCCTTTGTACAAAGGGGTCTGTCAGAATATGCCGGCTGGCTGCAATTTGGCAGTTCAAATCTCACCAGGCTCAAGGTTAACTCAGCCTTCCATCCTTCTGAGGTGGGTAAAATTAAGACCCAGATTGTTGGGGGCAATAGGCTGACTCTGTAAACCACTTAGAGAGGGCTGTAAAGCACTATAAAGTTTAAGTATTTAAGTCTAAGTCCTGACCTTCGCACCTTCCGCCGTGAATTAAAAACATGGCTGTTTACATTGCCCAGCCTGGACTGAGGGGATTTTTTGCTTATTTTAATGGGTTTTAATATATGTTGAAATTATATATTTATACATTTATGTATTTTATGTTTTATTGGGTTTGTTTTTATTTGTTGTGAGCTGCCCTGAGTCCTACGGAGATAAGGTGGCATACAAATTATATTAAATAAATAAATAAATAAATAAATAAATAAATAAATAAATAAATGAATGAATGAATAAATAAATAAATAAATAAATAAATAAATATTGCTATTGCTTCAGGGTTCTAATTATCACCTATAAAGCCCTTCTTGGCATCCTATTTGCAGGATTTCCAGCAGATGGAACATAGAGATCATGTTGAGTCCCTTCCATTGAACAGGGTCATTTAGTTAGATCCTATAGTCATGCTTTTCTGAGGCAGTCCATCTTTTGTGGAACAAAATCCCTCTGTAGATCCAAATTACCCCAACCCCATTAGCCTTTTGAAGATTGGCCTTTGTGTCAAGAGCAGTAGTGGGTTTCACTTACCTTCACTACTCGTTTGGAACTGTGAGTATGTGGTGCTTCTGCACATGTGCAAAACCTTCTGCACATGTGCAGAAAGTCCATGATGACATCCGGGCGGGTGGGCGGAGCCTCCCACCGCCGCTGCTACCGGTTCTCCTGAACCGGGGCGAACCAGTAGAAGCCCACCACTGGTCAAGAGGTAAGGTGAATTTGGCTGTTGATGTAGTGGGGTTGTTTTTTTTTGGGGGGGGGGGGGAAACTGGTTTAATTATTTTAACATTGAGTGCCACAAGTTATGTGCTGTAGTTGTTTCAAGGCTTATAGATTGCCGAACGTTACTGTCATGAGATGGACAACCATATAAACTCCTGGCTTTATTGTTAACCTGCCGAGTATCTGAGCTATGGATCTATTTCTTTTGGATGATTTTTTAAATTGTTTTTATTGCTTTCAGATATATCTAATTGTTTTAATTGGAGTATAATTTTGAATTGGAAGCTGCCCAGAGTCGTCGACTGAGATGACTCAGTCTATAAAAATTGAGTAAATAAATAATACAACAAGCAAGAAAACAAGCCAAGAAACAAGGAAAGTTTTTTTTATTGCTTTTAATATTGCACACTGTCCATTGTTGCGGAGTTAGACAGCTTTAGAAATTTGACAAATAAATAAAGCAAGGAAGGCTTTGTGTTATTACCGCTCCGATGCACTGGTTTCATCTTCCCTCCCCTGAGGTGAAATCCAGCAGGTTCTGACAGGTTCTGGAGAACTGGTAGCAGAAATTTTGAGCAGTTCCGTGAACCAGTAGTGGAAATTTTGAGTAGTTCGGAGAACTGGCAAATACCACCTCTGGCTGGCCCCAGAGTGTGGTGGGAATGAAGATTTTGCAGTATCCTTCCCCTGGAGTGGGAAGGGAATTGAGATTTTGCAGTATCTTTCCCCTGCCATACCCACCAAGCCACACCACACCTACCAAGCCATGCCCACAGAACCGGTAGTAAAAAATATTGGATTTCACCACCGCCCCAAATGTTTATGAATGGAATTCCAATGACTTCTTTGGTTTCTGATTTCTCTCCCTCTCCCCCCCCCCCACACCCTCCTTCTCCCTCTCTGTCTGTCTTTCTGCCGCTGTCTCTGTCTCCAAATTTTCATGTAGAATTGTTTGGGGGGGGGGACTTTCCCTGATAGGAAAGTCTGATGTTTTTCCTAGTATAAACATTTGCAATCACTTTAAGTTCTTTATGCCATCATCAAGTATAGCAAATGACTTGGAATATAACTCTGTTTGTATGCTACGATGTTGAGTGTTCCTTCCTTAATTCAGTTCGGTGTTACCATGACACTTGTTCTACCTCGGTCACGCTGACACGAGAGCGGTTATGATAAAAATAACACTTCCAATCACTGTGCGTTTCTACTAAAGAAGCCATATGCAGACAATTAAGAAGTGCTTCAGGATGGCTTGTCACTTCAATAAACTTTGAAGACCTTCAGTGGAGCAAACTCTACCCATCATCCTTTGTACCACATCTGTGTGTTTTTGTAGCAACCAGGGGAAAAAATATTTTGTACAATTCTTTCCAGCATACATATCTATGCTAAATTCAGTCCTTGTGCATAAGATAAAATATCCCTCTGAAAGATTTTGCCCTCCCAAGGGAGAGGTTTGCACCCACCTTCCTATTTTGAAGATGTGACTCTGCCGGGTGGCCTGAGGTCCCAATAGGGAAGTACATCACTGCTGCTGGACTAACTGGCTGATCCCATCTTCCCCATGCTCTCTGTTCCCCCTCTGCCCATCTTTTTAATTTCATACTATTGTAATTCCACTGATTATTTTCATTGTTTTATTTCTTTACTACTGTTACTTTTACAATTCTTTAAATCACCCTTTCTACTGTTTTATTGTTGTAAGCTGCCCAGAAACAAACTTTTTTTTTTTTTTTTGGTTTTGGTTGCCATGATGTAAAAAAGATGTGGAGGCTCTAGAAAGAGTACAATGAAGAGCAACAAAGGTGATGAGGGGATTGGAGGCTAAAACATATGAAGAACAGTTGCAGGAACTGGGTATGTCTAGTTTAATGAAAAGGAGGACTAGGGGAGACATGATAGCAGTCTTCCAATATCTCAGGGGCTGCTAAGGGAGTCAAGCTATTCTTCAAAGCACCAGAAGGCAGGACAAGAAGCAATGGGTGGAAACTAATCAAGGAGAGAAGCAACTTAGAACTAAGGAGAAATTTCCTGACAGTTAAAACAATTAACCAGTGGAACAACTTGCCTGCAGAAGTTGTGAATCCTCCAACATTGGAAGTTTTTAAGAAGATGTTGGATAACCATTTGTCTGAAGTGGTGTAGGGTTTCCTGCCTAAACAGGGAGTTGGATTAGAAGACCTCCAAGGTCCCTTCCAACTCTGTTATTCTATTCTAATCCAGAGCACTCAAGACTCTTTCTACAAATGTTGGCTTGCATGGGAAGGAAGTTTGTTAAAATATATATTAAAAGGCACTGAAAATCATCAAGACATTTGCCACAGCCACAAGTCTCTGTTGTTGTTGTGTTTTCAAATTCTTAAGGCTGGCAATGTTGTACATATATTTCTATTTATCACCATGTCAACACACTGTGATAGGAACCCAGGAACTATGATAATAAAACTCTTTCTCCAGGATAGGGCAAGAAAATGATGCCACCTGTGATCCAGTATTCTCTATCTTGAAATATCAATTCTGGGTCCATGGATACAAGATCACCAGGATATGTTGAAACAGTTCATTTTGCAAGCACCTGGTTATGAAAGTTATGAAGATCAACTCATTCTCTCACTCTCTTGGTATGGAATCTTTGTCTGGAAGACTATATATCGCTATATAGACTATGTATACTATATATATGGGATAAGAATGCATAAAGTATTCTGTTTGAAACAGAATTCCCTTTATCTTCCTCGGTCTTACCTCTAGGAATTTATTTTCTCAAATAAAGGAAGGAAAAATTAAAAAATAATCCCCACCCAGCCAAGAAGGCAGATTCTTACAACTTTTCATGAGATTTCAAGAACTCTTCATTTTATGCTGGACTTGGAGAAAACATTTGAGTGATAACAATGAATGCATATGAATAGCGAATGAAGACATGGATTTGCCAATATCTACTACAATCAAGGGATCTCGTGGCTCAGTGGCTAAGATGCTGAACTTGTCAGTCAGAAGGTCGGCAGTTTAGTGGTTCGAATCCCTAGTGTTGTGTAACAGGGTGAGCTCCTGTTACTTGTCCTAGCTTCTGCCAACCTAGCAGTTCAAAAGCATGTAAAAAATGCAAGTAGAAAAAGAGGGACCACTTTTGGTGGGAAGGTAACAGCATTCCGTGTGTCTTTGGCATTTAGTCATGCTGGCCACATGACCACGGAGATGTCTTCAGACAGCGCTGGCTCTTCAGCTTTGAAACAGAGATGAACACCACCCCCAGAGTTGGAAACGACTAACACGCATGTGCGGGGGAACCTTTACCTTTACCACAACCAAAGACTGTCTTTGAAGACCATCCAGAAGCTTCAACTGGTCCAGAATGCAGTAATGCAGGCAATGACAGACATTGTCATGGTCCCCATTGGAGTCTGGTTCGTCGTCGTCATCGTCGTTGTCATTGTCGTTGGAGCTGGAAGTGGACCATCCGAAAGGGATAGGACATCTCCCTTGGCATGTTTGGAGAGGCCAGGGGCTGAGGATGATGCCTGGGCCCCTCAGGCATTGGGGGAGGTGGTCAACCAGACGGAGAGCTGCCTGCCTTCATAGATACAGGGAAGGATTGGCTGCTGACAGGCAGTGGTACTGATAGGCAGGGGATCTCCTCTAATGAGGAACAGCTGCCTCCTCCACTGATCCAAGGGAAAGGACAGCAGAACATAGGCAAGACCAGAGAAGGGCTGCAAGGTTATTCAGGAGGTGGTTGCCCCATCCCTCCTCACAAGCTGGGATGAAGTGACTTAAGGAGAAGCCGTGGGGAGTTAGTGTTTGCCAGGAGCAAATGTTTGCTTTGGATTATGCTTTCCTGGCTTTGACTCGTGCCTTTTTGCCTTGCTTCGAGGACTGCTTTATGCGCTGAGGACTGCTGTTTATCTTACCGCAGCCCTGTGGACTTTACCTTCAGAAATGCCTTTCCTTGTAACCTGTCTTTGCTTTGACGATTGCCATTTGTCTTGCCCTAACCTTGCGGAACGCTTTTGCCCTTTGCTTTGCTTTACCTTCAGAACTGCCTTTGCCTTGTAGCTTGTCATTGCCCTGAGGACTGCCATTTGTCTGATGCCTGAACTTTGCCTTGTGGACTTTCCTGGTAATATATGGGCTGTTATTTGGGGGACTGAGGGTGACTGGCTTCAGGGTAGTGTGGGGGTGAAGCCTTAATGGCCGTTGGAGGGCCATTTGTTGAACACTTCTTGAGGACAATAAAGGACTCTCTAAAGCAGGGGTCTCCAACTTTGGCAACTTTAAGACTTGTGGACTTCAACTCTCAGAATTCCTCAGCCAGCAAAGCAAAGCTGGCTGAGGAATTCTGGGAGTTGAAGTCCACAAGTCTTAAAGTTGCCAAGGTTGGAGAACCCTGCTCTAAAGGTCTGCCTTGCCTTGATCACCTGGCTCTAGGCACTAGATGACTCTCAAGAGACCTAGAGTATACCAGTCCTGTTGGGTTGAACCAGCCAGTTTGATATTCATCCCTCGTGAAATCAGAGGAATTCTGGGAGTTGAAGACCACAAGTTTTAAAGTTGCCAAGGTTGGAGATCTCTGCTCTAAAGGTCTGCCTTGCCTTGACCACCTGGCTAATAACAGACATGCCTCCTTATGCCTATGTAACTAGCTGTACTAGTTACCAATATGCTTCCTGGTGTAATTCAAGGAGTTGGTTATGAGCAGAAGTGGGCTTCACATAATTTAACAACCGGTTCGCCCCAGCACCAAAAATGTGAGCATGTATGCACACTCGCTTTGCGTCTGAAACAACAGAGCTAAATAGGATGAAATAGCGCCGGGAGGGTGGGGTGGGCAGGCGCACCCACAGGTCACAACTACCAGTTCGCCTGAACTGGTTCGAACCGGCTGAATCCCACTCCTGATTATGAGCTGTGCCTACATGGCCTTTAGGCTGATTTCATAAGGAATGAATATCAAACTGGTTGGTTCAACCCAACTGGTATACTCTAGGTCCCTTGAGAATCATCTAGTCAAGTCCAGAAAGCATTGTTTTCCTGTCATTGTACCTGCCTTTTGGAATGAGGCTCCTCCCAATTTCCATGTTACTCTCACGCTGATGTTATGTTGGATATTTTAAAAACTTGGTGGCCAGACTCACCATCTGTTTTTTTTATTCCTTGTTTTGTATTATATTGCATTTTCTTTCTTTTTTAAAAAATAATTTTTATTGTGGTTTTTCTTTTCCATAACTCTAGTACATAGTCAAACAGACAATGTCATTTTTATATACTTTAACAGTTAACAGTTCATGTAATATATACATTATATACATATATATACATCCTCTACTTCCTTGTGTATATTACCTATTTTTGTTTCTGTTGTCTATCCACCTATACCATTTTTCCCAAACTGCATATTATTCTGAATCATCTTTTTCTTTTAATTCTAAGGTAAGTTTATTCATTTCAGCACATTCATATATTTTTCTGTATGATCAATCCCTCTGGTGGTAAGTTACATTCCTCCCAATATTGTACGAACACAATTCTTGTTGCTGTTAGTGTATGTAGGATCAAATATGTTATTTTTTTATCATATTAAGTTTTTAATATTCCCACGAGAAATGTTTCCAGATTTAGCTCAATTTGACAATTTATTAAATCTTGTAGCCAACCTTGTATCTTGGTCCAATACTTTTTCGCTTGGTGGCCAGACTCACCATCTTTTTTTTAAAAAATCCTTGTCTTCTATTATATTGTATTTTCTATTATGTTTCATTTGATTATAAACCATCCAGTCAGTTTGGAGTCGGGTGGTAGATAAATTGAATCTATTAAATTGCATTTATTTAGTTAGTTCTTCAATTTACAATGGCTGCCTTCTTGCCAACTCTGAATGACTCTATACAATAGTTCCCCCAAATTGTGTAACATTTAAAATATATCGGAAAATATTTTTTTCATAGGAGACATCCAAAGGCTGAATGTCTGCCCTTCATGAAAGGAAATGAAAAAAAAAAAAAGACAAATGAAACATAACAAATAACATTTTAGCTGGTTTCTCTTTCTCTAATCCCATTAAAAGCATTCTAAAGAAAAGTCTTTATCTGTTAATAGAGAGGACAGATAACCATCAGAGCTGAGAATAGTTTCATCCCTTAGTGTTTATCCACTTTCCAATACATAGTTCCCATAACAAGCTTCATTTTAAGCACTATGTCCAAAATACCTGTACTGTTGACCATTTTCTCTTTGCCCTTATCTGAAATGGGTAGAAGACAATACATTTTTTAAAAAGAAACACTTTTACATAGAAGGCTGTAATCTGTGCATCCTGTTCAATCCTCTTGAAACATCTCTTTTTCAGCCTCCCCATTTGTCTTGTTTTCTTTTGATCAGATTTAGCCAGATCTCAGCTATCAGTGCACGGGATACTATTAACCCATCAATATCCAATAGATGTCCTTTATGGAGCCTAGTAATCTTGCTGGACTTGGTAAAAAAAATCAAGTGGGCCAAAAGCATCCCTGAAATTGTTATTAAGCAGGAAGGCAGGTTAGATGGGAGAAGTCAATGGTCATCAGCTTCATACCTGGTGCAATGCACCCAGTTCAGGGGTCCTATTCAGCAGGTTCTGACAGGTTCTGGAGAACCGGCAGTGGAAATTTTGAGCAGTTTGGAGAACTGGCAAATAACACCTCTGGCTGGCCCCAGAATGGGTGGGAATGGAGATTTTGCAATATCCTTCCCCCAGGAGTGGGGAGGGAATGGGAATTTTGCAGTATCCTTCTCCTGACACGCCCAGCAAGCCACGCCCAGCAAGCCACACCATGCCACCAAGCCACGCCCACAGAACTGGTAGTAAAAAAAAAATGAATTCCACCACTGACCCAGTTACTTTGGATACTAAGAGTTGCAGAATCAGCTGGATATTTGGAAAGATACCTATAGAAAAGAATATTTGTAGCTCAGGGTTCAAATGAGGGGTCCTTGGTGGTCTTTGAGCTTGGTTGTTTCCTTGGACATGTATCATTATCCAAACCAGGTAACATCATCAATGCTAGTAGGGAGTGGGTGTTTGCTCTCAATTTATATTCTACAGCAGGGGTGTCAAACTGGTGGCCCATGGGCCGGATACATCACCTGCAGACCACGCCCACCAGTGGCGGGTTCATCCAGGTTCAGCCCGGTTCCACCGAGCCGGTAGCAGTGACAATATGACATCACCAAACTGGTTCTGCCCTCACCACCACCACCCCTCCACCCCTGCATCATTCTTACCTTTTATTTGGCCCCACCACCAATCTATTGCTGCCTCCTGAGTCCCAGCTGATCGGCTAGAGGGAAAAATACTGTTTAAACTCTTGCCGCAGGGCTTCAAAGGGCCGCCCTACAGCTGATCAGTATTAAAAGAAAACAAATGAGTAGACCGGTGCCTGCAAAAATAAATGGGTAGACTGGTGCCTGCAAAAATAAATGAGTAGACCGGTGCCTGCAAAAATAAATGGGTAGACCAGTGCCTCCAAAAACAAATGAGTAGACCGGTACAGCTCTGCAAGCAGTTAAAAGCCTGGTAGACCAGTACCTCTGCTAAATCCTAAAGAATTGTCACATGATCATCAAGCCACACCCACAAAATAAGCCATGCCCACAGAACCGGTAGTAGAAAAATTTAGAACCTACCCCTGACACCCACTCTAGCTCTGCGAAGGGAAAAGTGGCAACATGACGCCATGAGTTTGACACCCGTGTTCCACTGGCTTGCCAATTAGTATTAGTGGGAATGGTCTTGGTGATTCTTTGGTGGGGCTGTTTATTGCTAGCTTGTTTGACAGTTTCTTGATTGGGGTGGTGTTTACTTCTTGATTGTTGATCTGATGTTAATCTTGGTGTTAATCTCTGCTCATCTGAGTGTTGGTTGCTAGCGGGGAGGTCTGTAGATCTTGTTGTTCCATTGTTGACTTTTGATTGTCTCCTTTGAATGGGAACTGCCAAACAAGCTAACAATAAACAGCCCAACTAAAGAACCAACAAGATCACTCACACCAACACTAATAGGGCAAACCACAAGAATACAAACTGAGATCAACCCTACTGCCTACTAGCACTGATGATCCCAAAGGTGCTTTTTCAAGAGACAACTAGACTTTCTGGGGGGTTTTTTGAAGACATTTCGCTTCTCATCCAAGAAGCTTCTTCAGCTCTGACTGGATGGTGGGGAATGGAAGGATTTATATTCCTTGCAGACAGCTGGTCATTTGCATCCTTTTAGTGAGTCGTTGAAACCACCTGGAGGTTTATCTGTGTCGTCAGGGTCACTTGAGTAGTGCAAATGGTTGTGGAGCCTTCTTGGAACTGTTGAGAGAAGGGGAGGGATATGACATCATCTATCTCCAGTCTACAACACAGTCCTTTCCCTGCAATGTCCCTGTAAATTTTGTTTAATCAAAAACCTGTAAAGTCCCCTTGAAATATCATGTTAGGGAAAATTTGAAGACATTTCAGGGAAAAGTATGCTGGTAACAATCTCATTAAGAGTCAATAACACAGCCTGCTTGTTAAGGAGCTGTACCATAGTTTGGGGGACGCGGTGGCTCAGTGGCTAAGATGGTGAGCTTGTTGACTATAAAGGTCCGCAGTTCAGTGGTTCGAATCCCTAGTGCCACATAATGGAGTGAGCTCCCGTTACTTGTCCCAGCTTCTACCAACCTAGCAGTTCGAAAGCATGTAAAAATGCAAGTAGAAAAATAGGGACCACCTTGGTGGGAAGATAATAGCGTTCTGTGCGCCTTCGGCATTTAGTCATGCCGGCCACATGACCATGGAATTGTAATCAGACTCTTAGGCTTTGAAACAGAGATGAGCACCGCTCCGTAGAGTTGGGAATGACTAGCACATATGGGCAAGGGGAACCTTTACCTTTACCATAGTTTAGCTTCTATGGAATTGCCATAGCTCTGATCTGGACTCAGATTGAGAGCCAGAAGCTACTCCAGCCTAGCCTGTTGAATGTCAGCCTCATGAAGGACATCATATGAGAATGATCAATCACAAGGACCACCTGAGCAGCTGGACCTGTCAGATGAGGATGATGAAATGCCTTTCAGTCCCGTACCAAATGAGTAGAAGGGAGAGCAGGACAGAAGAAGTCTACTAGGTCACTTATCAAGCCATGGAGAAACACATTCTGATTTCTGACAGCTGGCTGCAGTCTACAAAAAAGACTCACTGTACTCCTCTTCTCTTTGCTGGAAACAACATCTGGCTGGTGCATGACTCCGGTGTGTGAGTTCTATTCTCTTGGACCTTAGATCTTTGGACTGGCTGACAACCTTGTTGCAGCTCTTAAAACCTGGACTTGTTTTCAACAACTCTTCTGCATGCTCCTCTTTGAGGCCAAACTTTTGCTTTGTTTGACATTCCTTGCTATAGTGCTAACTCCATTGCTTGAAAGTAAAACTGATAATCTCCTAGGAAACTGGGTATGTGTGGTTGAAACCTGAAGCAGGACAGGAGTAAGATAGATCTGATTTCCCTACGTACCTCCCAAAATTGGAAAAGTCTCAGAAGAGGATATGATAGGGAGAGGGAGAGAGATGTAGCCTGAATTCTCATCTACTCTAGCTCCCTGATGTAGCTCTCTGGTCCGAATTTATTCCCTTCATGTCAGACTTCTCTCAGCAAACAGGACTGGAAACAGGTAAACAGAGATACAACTTTTGAAAAGAATATTTATTGTGGGAAACTTTTACAAAAGAATTCCAACAAACTATATGTATAGTGAAATGAAGTTTAGATGTCTTTACATGATTCAGACAGGAGAAAGAGATAAAAACACCATTTTCTTTGAACTGGATGCCTTGTTTCCAGTCATCTCAGATACCAGAACCGTCTGGTATCAAGTTGTTTAATTTTCACATTGCAAGAACCGTTTCTCATAATCTCATTGTCAGGATTCCAAGTAATATATCCACTTTGAGGCTTCAGTGTTGCCACTCACTTCTTATTTATTTATTTATTTGTTTGTTTGTTTTAATTTGTATACCTCCCTTCTCTAACAGGACTCAGGGCGGTGAACAGCCAGAATAAAACAGAACATACAAAATTTAAAAAACAGTTTAAAAATAATTAAATATTTTTGGCCACAATTTAAAACAAACCCAATTAAAATCAATTTAAAATTAACCAAAACTATGGGATCAAGCCAGCCCGGCTAGGTGAAATAAAGAAATTTTCAGGGCCCGACGAAAAGTCTGGAGGTCTGGTATTATACATATCTCTGTGGGGAGGTTGTTCCAGAGGGCGGGCGCCGCCACAGAGAAGGCTCTCCCCCTGGGGGTCGCCAGCCGACACTGTTTGGCGGACGGCACCCTGAGGAGGCCCTCTCTATGCGAGCGTACTGGCCGGTGGGAGGCTATTGGTGGCAGAAGGCGGTCTCGTAAATACCCCGGCCCTAAGCCATGGAGCGTTTTAAAGGTGGTCACCAACACCTTATTTATCATTTATATCAGGGGTGTCAAACTCAAGGCCAGGGGGCCGGATCCAGCCTGCAGGGTGCTTAGATCTGGCCTGCGGGGCCGTTCTGGAAACAGCAAAGGACTGGCCTGTAGTGCCTCTGCCAGTGAAAATGGAGCTCAGGAGCTCTGTTTTCTCTGGCAGAGGGTTACAGGAGGCCATCACAGCTGAGAACGGAGTTCAGGAGCCTGTTTTCTCTGGCAGAGCACTTGGGCCACCACAGGTGTCCCCCAACCAGAGGTGAAATCCAGCAGGTTCTAACAGGTTCTGGAGAACCAGTAGCGGAAATTTTGAGTAGTTTGGATAATCAGCAAATACCACCTCTGGCTGGCCCCAGGAGTGGGGTGAAAATGGAGATTTTGCAATATCCTTCCCCCAGGAGGGGAGGGAATGGGGATTTTGCAATATCCTTCCCCTGCCACATCCACCAAGCCACGCCCACAGAACCGGAAGGGAAAAATTTTGGATTTCACCCCTGCCCCCAACACAAGTGACATTGAGCTGACCATGCCCACCCTGGCCATGCCCACTCCAAGGTCAAACACAACCCTGATGCAGCCCTCAATTAAATCGAGTTTGACACCCCTGATTAATATAAATTTATACAGTCACACCCATCTAAGAATCAAGTGTCACTGAACAGCGTACAGCAAGCTAAGATCAATTTTTTTAAAAAAATATCCAAAACAAATTTTATCTTAATTGGTTGCACAATCAGCCAGATGTTTAGAGTGGATTTGGCATTTTTATCCACCTATTAAGTCCTTCCCAAGAATCCACATCCCAATCAGGGGTGAAATGCTCCTAGTTCAGACCGGATCGCCCGATCCAGTAGCGATGGTGGCAGGTGGTTTGGAGAACCGGTAACAAAAATCCCTGCCCCCTCCCCCCACGTCCATGCCCAGCTGAGCCGCACGATCATCAGAGGCTTTTATTTTAATTTTTAAAAGCATTTTTTCTTCGGCCAAAAAAATGCTTTTAAAAGTAAAAAAAAAAAAAGCCTCTGATGATCGCGCGGCTCAGCTGGGGTCATCAGAGCCTTTTAAAAGCATTTTTTCTACAACCACTCAAAGAGGTTGTTAAAAAAATGCTTTTAAAAGGCTCTGATGATCCCAGCTGAGTTGCCTGATGGTCAGAGCCTTTTAAAAGCATTTTTTTTTGCAACCTCTTCGGCCGAAGATGTTGTAGAAAAAATGCTTTTAAAAGTTAAAAAAAAAATGTTGGCCACACCCACCCAGTCATATTACCCCCCCACCAAGCCACGCCCACGGAATCAGTAGTAATGAATTTTACATTTCACCACTGATCCCAATGGATGGAAATTAATCAAGGAGAGAAGCAACCTGGAATTAAGGAGAAACTTCCTAACAGTGAGGACAATTAACCAGTGGAATAGCTTAGCTTCAAAAACTCTGCTGGGTGATAACTTCTCAAACCATCCAAGATGGGGTGTGTCAAATGGGGATAAATCGCCATCTCAATTTTTGAACCCACTTCATCCTGCCAATTGTTCTACATTCCTTCTTGGATCTTTGTTTTTGTTTTTTTTTTATCAGCCAGACATGCTTTTTTGCTAATGGTCATCTTTATGCATAAATATTTGATTTATATATTACACATAAGTAAAGGCAAACATAAATAATGCACGTTGAACTCAATTGAAAATAACTGACCTCTAAAGAAAACATGAGCATTTTCACCTTCCAATCTATATGGGCGTGTGGCATTCAGCACAAATATCATCCATTCTCAGGGAGAGCTAATTTAGCAGAAAAATAGGTGTTTGTGTATATGGAAGGCAGAGGGTTTTCAGTGGAATCTCTGGGTGTTGTTAGGGAAAAAGGAAAGAGGGTGATGGTTGAATGACGTTGATGAGCAGTGAAGATCCCTGCACTGGTTTAAATTTTTTATCTTTGTCCATATAAAAAATTAAAATTCAACCAGAACTTATGTATCCCTTGCAAAACCTTTCCCCCCCTCAGAATTGATAAAGGAGGATTGCTTCAAAAAATTCCAGAACGAAAAAGGCATAGAAGAACCCTCAGTGCATGTATGACTCCTTTGTGGATTATTAAATGACAACAAGCACACTCTGCATTTATAATAATGCTTTATTGAAAGGTTTTATAATCGTAATTAACACTGTATAATTTATTATCATAAGAATTAACTTTGTGTTGCACACACACACTTTTTTTTAACATCTTTATAATTCTTTTTTTTTTTAATGAATTGTCACAATAACTCAGTAATAATTGTTAAAAAGGTTGCATTATTAGTGTTACCCTGGATATATTTTTTTTTGTCAATTCATAAAACATAATGCATTATATACTATGAAAATATTACTGTTTTTTAAAGTGGGATATTCTCCACTTTCTTTTCTGGTGGTAAAAAATAAAACAAAAGAACCCAGTGAAATAAAAAAAAAACCTTAAAATATGTTTGAATCATGAATGTATGTATGAACACATCTATATATTTTCTTAGATATAGTGGCTGGCTGACTCCTAGACAATTCCAAGGACAGGAAAAAAAAATAAAACAGAAAAACAACAAAAATAATATATGCATCTAGAAATAACACAATACATAGGAAGGAAGGAAGGAAGGAAGGAAGGAAGGAAGGAAGGAAGGAAGGAAGGAAGGAGGGAGGGAGGGAGGGAGGGAGGGAAGAAGGAAGGAAGGAAGGAAGGAAGGAAGGAAGGAAGGAAGGAAGGAAGGAAGGAAGGAAACGAAACGAAACGAAACGAAACGAAACTCTGAAAAACTAACTATCAGACTTGGAAACCACACTTAACCTATACTTGTGAGCAAAAGCCCTAGAAACCAATGCAGCCAATGGTGACATGGGCATAATGTAATGTGCCTATCATTGTTTATGCCATTGCATTGTGGACTTTGTAGCTTCTCTGTGGTCTTCAAAGGTAATCCCACATTCAGTGTATTGCAATAGTCCCTTTGTGATATTACTATGATGTGAGGGGACTCCCATTTGGAAACTAAATCTATGCATGGTGATACTTGCCATATACTCTTTCGGTAGAACTTGTGAATCCAGCACAACGCCAGTTTGCATACTGATTTTTAATGTGGTAATGCATTCCAGCCAAGGCCATTGGTGGAAAGTCCCAGATCCATGAGGCCAAAAAAATCCTGACTTTGTCTTGGTAGGATTGAGCCTGACACTAGGTCAGGCATTTGCCTGGGGTTGTTTTACAGCATCTGCATATTGTTGATACTGGACCCCTCATTAGCAAATTACCTCAACTTAAGGTGAGGATGAGATCCCAAAGGTGCCTTTTCAAGAGGCAACTGGACTTTCTGGTTTTTCTTTGAAGACATTTCATTTCTCATCCAAGAAGATTCTTCAGCTCTGACTGGATGGTGGGGGATGGAAGGATCTATACTCCCTGCAGACAGCTCGTCATTTGCATTCTTTTAGAGAATAGTTGAGACCCCTTGGAGGTTGATCTGTGTCCTCAAAGTTCAAATGGGTGTAGAACCTTCTTGGAACTGCTGAAAGGACTGTGTTGTAGACTGGAGATAGATGATGTCATATCCCTCCCCCTCTGTTGAGAGAGGGCTGTTCAATTTTGACGTAGTTAGCCTCTTTGACCCCTCTTTCAAACCAGCTGTCCTCTCTGTCCAAAATGTGGATTTTGCTATCTTCAAAAGAGTGGCCTTTTATCTTTTAAATGCAGATGGATGGGTTTGTTCTCCCATGTTGTGCCATGCATTTATGAAGTGGTTGTTTTGTTTTCCCAATGTATAGATCTGCACATTGTCTCTCCATAGACAGGTGGGATGAGAGTGCTGAGCCCTCAGGCACCTCACAAACTAGAGGTCACAGACACGACTTCACCCTTTTGTTTGTCCTGACCAAACCTGGCTGCAAGGGAATGGGAAGAATATAACACAGTGCCCCTCATTTCCAATCATTGCAGCCAATCCAGAAGGATATCATAGCTGATGGTACTGAAAGCCACTGTGATCCAAAAGCATAAGGATGAATACATCAACCATATATTTGGTTCTCCCAGAAGTCATTAATAAGTCAACCAATATTGTCTCTATAGTTTACCTAAGACTAGCATGGATAGACAAGAAAACAGTGCACTATAGAACCAATCCATCTGAATTTCTCACTTGAAAGTAAATGTTCAGATTATCATATGTTGGAAATATTGTACAAAGATATAATACCTATGAAAAGTCCATAATGCTTGAAAATGTAGAAGGAAAGAGGAAAAGAGGACACCTAGCAACAACATAAATGGATTTGATTACAGCCATGATGGATACACTTTTGGAAAATCTGAAGGTTCAGGTGGAGGACAGATCATCCTAGAGAAGGTTTGTCTATGTGGTCACTAAGAGTTGATGTTGACTTACTGGTACATAACCATCAATTAAATAGAAAACAAGGTTACCTTACGATGTAGGTTAGTAATGCTTGAGATAATTCTTTTTAAAATGATGGGCATGGAGTCTAATGAATGCAGGTCTAGCAATAAATGAAAATATATATACTTATAAAATTGTATGTGGGTTAAGTGTTCTAACAAATAGAGAGAAGATGGTTATGTGAACAGCAAGTGAGGTGAGGCTAGGATGATTCTATCTGGCGCTTACAAAAATTTCTAACAGACAATCATAATCAAATTAATATTCTACATGCGACAGAGAGAAATCATCATGCTTACTTTCAGTTCAAGCAATATGATATCTGTTTTCCCCTGATTTCCTAACCTTTCCATTACCTGGCCTCTCCAAAGCTTCCTTTGCTTCTTATTTCTTTAAAACTATAAGCCTAAAACAATGGCCTTCTGGATTTCTCCTTTTTTGCCTCATTAAAAAAAAAAAAAAGGCCAGCAAAAACAGCAAGTTAAGGATGGAACCAAAATTAAGTTTGATTTTCTCTTACCTTTTAAATTTTGTTTGATAATGGTCAATCTCCAGTCATAAATCACACTTATGTCAGGAGCACTGAGGCACTGCTGAGTTGAAGGGATTAGCCAGTGACCTCACCATTGTCCTGTGCTTCTTTCATGTCCCCTGACAGGAGCTGGAGCAAAGAACGGGAGCTCCCTCCACCCCATGGCAGCACTTGGGTCTTGAACACAAGCTTGCTAACCTCCAACCCAGCATCCTAACCAAGCGAGCCACCGTGCTCCTTTTCAGTCATAGATTTTTTTAAAAAAACAAATCTATTGTATTTTGTAGTTATTACAACTGCACCTAGAACCTCAGGCCATCTTCTCTGGTTTTATTTATTTTATTTTATTTTTATTTATTTATTTATTTGTCAAGCATGTATAAGAAAAAAGATACAAGTATAAACATGATTATGAATACAGGAAATGGGTACAAATAAAAGTGGACATTAGGACAGGGACGGTAGGCATGCTGGTGTGCTTATGCACGCTCCATAAAGACCTCTTAGGAATGGGGTGAGGTCCACAGTCTAAGGTTAAAGTTATGGGGTTTGGGGAAGAAACCATGGAGTCAGGTAGTGCATTCCAGGCATTGACCACTCTGTTGCTGAAGTCGTATTTTCTGCAATCGAGTTTGGAATGGTTTACCTTAAGTTTGTATCTATTGTGTGCTTGTGCATTATTGCAGTTGAAGCTGAAGTAGTCATTGACAGGTAGGATGTAGTAGCAAATAATTTTGTGTACTACGCTTAGGTCAGACCGAAGACAGCATAGTTCTAAATTGTCTAATCCCAAGATTTCAACCCTGGTGACATAAGGTATTCTATTGCGAGCAGAGAAGTGGAGGACTCTTCTCGTGAAATATCTCTGGACTTGCTTAATTGTATTAATGTCCAATATACAGTGCGGGTTCCAGGCAGATGAGCTGTATTTGAGAAATATTCGAGAAAGGACAAAGCTGTTGGGTGTGTGAGCGATGGGGTGGTGACAGCTGATACCACATTGATGGCCAAGATTCATTTGACTCATCTGGATGGCAAGGAGGAAGTGCCCTTCCTCCATTCACTGCTCCATGAGCATCTATCCCAAAGCTGTGCACTCAGTGGAAGAAAACCATCATTACAGATAGGAGTGTACTGATCTTCACACAAAAGCATGCAATAGCTTTCCTGCCCTGATAGAATCTCCCAGCAAGCACAGTGTCCAAACTGAAATAGAATAAAAATCAGAGATAAGGCAGACACAGTTCTTCATATGTGTTACAGAGCAATCTCGGCTTACAGGAAGTTGGCATCCTCAGAGTTGTAATTGAAGCAGAAATAGCCTTATATAAACAGGAGTTGGTTTTCTCGGTGCTATTTTTCAGTTTCTTGCCAGAAAAGACCTAATCAATAACAAGACTTGAAAATTCAGATATATTTTCAGCAATTGTAGAATGGCTATGTTGACATCTTTTTCATGTGTGTGTGTGTGTGTGTGTGTGTGTTTGTGTAGAAAAACAGAAAGATGCAAACAGATGATTATTTTTAAAAAAATGTTTATTAACTAGTCAGTGATGGGTGCACTATGAGTTTTATTTTTTTGAACAAATTGTTGTTGAGGGCTTTGTTTTTTAAAAGAATTATTTAGCTATCGTGTATTTGCAGGCTTGGATACTGCTGAAACTCAACCGACTGCACAAATAATTTAAAGACAACATATATTTTCCATTATCTTGAACTTCCAAACAAGGATGTTAAAATGTAACCAGGCAATCATTAAAATCTTGCTTGTGTAGCCATTTCCTGCATTTTGACGGCGAAGTTAACATTTCTTAGCAGCAAATGAGACCTCTGGAGAGAAATGGTTAGGGGAGGTGGGGGGGGGGAGATTTAATCAAGGCTGTTCTACATTTGTGCCTTTTTTTCTCGCTTGCAGAATGAAAAGTAGGAGAAGCCGTAACAAAAAGAATCTTCAATTGGCCTACTTGGGGTGGAGTCAAAGCCAATCCTCCTGAGATGGCAACTTTTCCAAGACGGTAGATCTACGGTCGCACGCTACTTTTCCCTAAAAGTGTTTTGACATCATCAATGCTCCCATGTGCAGCAAATCTCCAGTTAAAAATTGACAGCATGACCAAAAGTCAGCTTTGTCTAAATGTTTCGCTATAGAGTCGACTCTGACCTCATTATTACAAAGATTAATTCTGACCTGCATGGCATGTTTGGAAATACGCCCGAAATAATGAAATTGACAACCTAGTAAAGCATATTTCCCTGACATGTTGCTGAAAAGTCAAAAGGCATCATCTCAATTCTCGGAGATGAACAGTTTAATAGACTGCCATCCTCTAGCCTTTGAGATGGCCTGTCTGCAGAAATACATCAGCTGACAATCAAAGTTGCAAATGCTTGCCAACCCTCGTGGTTTTCCTCTAAACGGAATTGATATCTCAGTACGTGCTGCATTCCCATTGTTGCCAAAATGCTATTGTTTCTCTCTCTCTCTGCTTCTGCCCTTTCAAATGAAGGGAAGAAGGCATTGGTTATTTATTTTCTGTGGTTAAGTTCTGAATTTGCAAACATGTGTCACATGTTTTGTTCTAGTCCTGAGGACATATGGCTTGTGTCAGTAATAGGGAGAAAAAGATGTGAGTAAATTCTGGGAAAGATTGGGGCAGCTATCTAGCTTCCTCCAGGAGAAAGTTTCACAGAAAGTTCTAGTTCCAATATTCCAATAATTCCAATGTTTTGTAAAATAATAAAAAGAACCCTGTGTTTTCTGCTTTTCTTGTTTTACAAAACACTACTTTAAGAAGCACAATCTCTTTGGATTGTTATTTATTTATTTATTAACTAGTGTGTTCCTCTCATTCCCCTCAAAATTTTCATATGAACATGAGATCTTTATTAATAAGATTCCTGGGAGAACTCACTTGATCTAAGAAGTTGCCCTTGACTTATCTATATCTATCTCTATCTCTATCTCTATCTCTATCTCTATCTATATCTATATCTATATCTATATCTATATCTATATCTATATCTATCTATATCTATATCTATATCTATATCTATATCATATATATCTATATCTATATCTATATCTATCTATCTATCATCTATCTATCTATAAATGGCTGTGTGTGTGTATGTTTCAGCATAACTCTGGAACGCTTTGAGCAATTTCAACCAAATTTGGTACACAGATGACTTACTCTCTGGAAAGAAATACTGTGGGGATAAGACACTCCTAACACCCTTCGGGGTGTGTGTTCTGTTAAGATACAGCCTGTTGTGCCTTAAAATGACTTCTACTTTACTGCCTTAAAATGGCTTCTACTGTACAGCACAGTGGAATTGCCAGGGTAATGGCTTCACAGTACTCCACAAGGGGGCTCCCTCTGGTGAGGGGGAAAATCCAACATTAGAAATTATGTTTGGCCTGGACATTTTCAACAAGGCTTGGATTATTCTTGAGGACAAATGTATGGCCATGATCAATAAAACATTACTGCAACTCGGCGTGCCTACACCACTACGAGACCGACACAACGTACTTCATGCAGATTACATATGAGAAAAGAACTACAACGTCGAACAGTTTAGTGCATATATCGCGGACAAGAAGCCACTTCTAAATCAAGATCAGAAAAAAAGCATACCCAATGATCATGGATCAGCTAGCAAAACAACAAGGTAATATCGATTTTACTTAACGCTTCTGGGGGCACAGGGAAAACATTTTTAACTAATTTAATTCTCACCGAAATCAAGTCTCAGGGTGAAGTTGCTCTTTTTGTCTAATACAGGATTGGAATAAATAAATACCCGAGCAATGCTGGGTTATCAGCTAGTCAATTATAAAAATCAAATCTCCTTAAGATTTTGAATGTCTTAAAGAACTTGAATGTGTTTGGGAGAGGGAGAGCCTCAACATTTGAACAGGTGTCCCTGACAAAGCATTTCCCAGCCCCTGGATTTGCTATTGATAGTAAGTATGAAACTGATTTATTTATGCAGAAAAATGCTCCTACATTTTTTTCTTATCATTCATATGGGGCTATCCTTGAAGAATATTCAGAAGTTACAGCTGGCAGAGAATGCAGCTGCATGGGAAGTCTGAGTAGACCCTAGGGTGGCCCATGTAACACTCCTGTTGTATGAGCTGTACTGGTTGCCAGTTTACCTCTGGATCCAATTCTAGGTAAAGGTAAAGGTTCCCTTCGCACATATGTGCTAGTTGTTCCTGACTCTAGGGGGCAGTGCTCATCTCTGTTTCAAAGCCTAAGAGCCAGCGCTGTCCGAAGACGCCTCCGTGGTCATGTGGCTGGCATGACTAAATGCCAAAGGTGCACAGAACGCTGTTACCTTCCCACCAAAAATGGTTCCTATTTTTCTACTTGCATTTTTTTACGTGCTTTTGAACTGCTAGGTTGGCAGAATCCGGGACAAGTAATGGGAGCTCACCCCGTTACATGGCACTAGGGATTCAAACTGCTGAACTGCCAACCTTTTGATTAACAAGCTCAGTGTCTTAGCCACTGAGCCACCGCATCCCTTTTTGGATCCAATTCTAAGTGTTGGTTAGTCTCTCTAAAGCCCTTTATGGCATGGAACCAGGTTACCTGAAGAATCATCTTATCGTAATGAAACTGGTTCATCCAACTTGTTCTGGAAGGAGAGGCATGCTGTAGACCCCATTCAGGAATTTTGGTTGGAGGGCTCCAGGAAAAGATATTTTTCTTCTGTGGCTCCCTCCCCGGTACTGAGATCCATTTCCCATTCCCTTGGCCTTTCAAAAGGGCATGAAAATCTGGTTCTGATGATTGACTTGTGACCCAATGAGGGTGTTCCATGCTCAAGGTGGCTAGTGGACCAAGAAGAAGATCTCATCTCTATTCAAGGAATGGAGCAATTAATGATCTCCTCTGATGAGGGTCTTTCAGTTCTGAAAGGAGGAATCACAAATACTTTAAAAATATACATAAACATGTAGCAAAAATAACATCAGCATAGCACCTTCCATCCTTTCTAACAATAGCACCCCAAAAGCAAGGTAAATACATACACACAGAGAAAGATGCTCCTTCATAGGAGAAGAAAACTGAGAAATTACAAGACAGCATTTACTCACCACTGATGCCTAATCTGGATTTTTGAATTTTTATAGAGCTCTTGGAACAGAGAACATACTGTAGAATAATACAGTTGGAAGGTACCTCGGAGGTCTTCTAGTCCAACCCCCTTCTTGAGCAAATGGTTGTCCAGTCTCTTTATGAATACCTTCAGTGATAGAGCACCCACAACTTTTGAAGGCAAATTATTCCATTGGTTAATTGCTCTCACCATTAGGAAATTTCTCCTCAGTTCTAGGTTGCTTCTCTCCTTGGATGTTTAATTTCCAACCATTGTTTCTTGTCTTGTCTTTTGGTGCTTTAGAAAATAGTTTGACCACCCTCATCTTTGTAGGAGCAACTCAAATATTGGAATAGTGCTATTATGTCCCTCTCCCAGGCTTCCTTTTCACTAGACTAGACATACTCAATTTCTATAACTGGTCTTTGTACATTTTAGCCTCCAGTCCCCTAATCATTTTTGTTGCTTTTCTCTACACTCTTTCCAGAGTTTCAACATCTTTTTTGTATTGTGGTGATCAGAACTGGATGCAGTATTCCAAGTGTGGTCTTACTAAGGCTTTATATAGTGGTACTAGAACTTCACTTGATCTTGATTCTATCCCCCTATTAATGCAGACCAGGATTGCATTGGCTGTTTTGGCTGCTGCTATACTCTGCAGGCTTATATTTAAGTGATTGTCCACCAGGACTCCAAGATCCCTCTCACAGTTACTGGCATTAAGCCAAGTTTCATCTAGTCTATACCTAGTTGTTTTCTCTTACCGAAGTGTGGAACCTTACTTTTATCTACATTGAATTTCATTTTGCTAGATAGGGCCCAGTGTTCAAGTCTGTTAAGATCTTTTTAGATCTTGATCTTGTCTTCTCCTGTGTTGGCTATTCCTGCCAGCTTAGTATTATCTGCAAATTTGATGAGTACCCCTTCAATTCTTGAACAATGCTATGGTGAATTCATTGACAAACCAGTGGGAGGAAAAAAATCTGCCATGGTTTTCTGACATCAGTGAGGAGAAACTTTGTATAAAGTATTTTTGAATCGGAAGCCAAACCTACAATGTTTCTCAGTGAGAAGAATTGAAGAATGGGGTGAAGTGAGGACATATTCCAAGAAATAAATAAATGCATGCATGTGGTATTTGAGAAAGAGAGGCAATTAGTCCATAGAAGGCATGGTAGGCATAGAGAAAGGTTAGTAACATTTGATTTTCAGGCAATTTGTTCTCTATCCAAAGGTTGAAGTCAATACAGGCTCCCATTCCGACTGAAGAACCCATCAAATATCCTCTTTTTAGGTTTCATTTATCTCCATCTAGAAATGCTTTAGTGGCCCTTTTGAAGTATAAAATGTTTAGCTGGTGCGGTTATCTTGATTCATCTATACATTATGTTGAAACTCCATTGCCAATAAAAGGTCATTGATAGCCTTCTTTATTCTTCTAAGAAGATTGTTTAAAGTCATCTTGTGCACATAATCATTAACTGGGTTCATTGATTGCAGTAAGCTGTAATGAGGTAGATTTAGTTTTACTTAAGCATAGCAGTGCACAGCTGAAGACTTTTGGGTGTGTGTGTGTGAGTGGGTGTCTTCCCACCAGTTACAAACTCCCTGCTACCTCCCCTATAATATGTCTGTTATTTGTGTGTGTGCATCTAGGTGCATCTCTCTCTCTCTCTCCCCCCCTCTCTCTCTCTCAAATTCCATTATATTGACTCCCTTATTGGTTAATAATATTGGATGGCATCATTTCTATCTCTATCATCCCTCTCTCTCCCTCCCTCCCTCCCTCTCTCACTCTCCATCTATCTATCGTCTGTCTGTCTGTCTGTCTGTCTGTCTATCATCTATCTATCTATCTATCTATCTATCTGTCTATCTATCTATCTATCATCTATCTATCTATCATCTATCTAAAATTACATTATATTGACTCCCTTATTGGCTGTTAATATTGGATGGCATTGTCTTTATCTCTATCATCTCTCTCTCTCTCCCTCCCTCTCTCTCCTTCCCCCCCCTCTCTCTCTCCATCTATCCATCTATCTAACCTCCAATATTATCAGCCAATAAGGAAGTCAAAATAATGGAATCTGATGCAAAAACACAGACAGTGTGGTGCCTCTTGTTAGATGAAGCCTCTCTTTCTCTTGTTTCCAAAATTGGAGGGTGGGAAAGAAAAAAAGAGAATTACATGGCATATATAAGGTGATATAATTGTTAGCAAACTGGGAAAATATTAAAATAAGTGTTTGCTGTCAAAATGTATTAAATCATCTCAGGTTCCTATTAATCCCTTTTTTCATACATGGGAGGAATTAGATCATCCAAAGAAGAAGAAAAACTGGTCAACAAAATTAATTTTGCTGCATAAATAGCTGGAGGACAAGCCTCAATAAACTTCAGTTGGCAGGCTTTTGGGGGGGAGGGGGTCATTTTTAATTTAGAAATCAATAGACAGCGGAAACAGGGCCTCTCTTGTAGGAGATTAATTTACTCATGCTGAGGAGCATATGGACTTTTACTGCAGCTACATGTGAGCTGGCCATTTTTTCATTTATTTTCTTTTGAGGAAAAAACATGAACAAACAAGCTTCTCTTCTCTTCTCTTCTCTTCTCTTCTCTTCTCTTCTCTTCTCTTCTCTTCTCTTCTCTTCTCTTCCCTTCCCTTCCCTTCCCTTATCTTATCTTATCTTATCTTATCTTATCTTATCTTATCTTATCTTATCTTATCTTATCTTTTCCCCTCTTCCCTTTCCTTCCCTTCCTTTCCCTTCCTTTCCCTTCCTTTCCTTTCCTTTCCTTTCCTTTCCTTTCCTTTCCTTTCCTTTCCCTTCCCTTATCTTATCTTATCTTATCTTATCTTATCTTATCTTATCTTATCTTATCTTATCTTATCTTATCTTATCTTATCTTATCTTATCTTATATTATCATCTTCTCCCCTCTTCCCTTTCCTTTCCCTCCCTTCCCTTCCCTTCTCTTCTTTTCTCTCCTCCCCTCCCCTCTCCTCCCTACCCCTCTCCCCTCCCCTCTCCTCTCCTCTCCCCTCCCCTCTCTCCTTTTTAAAGTTCATATTCAAAGGCAGAAGACAGTAACAAATTATCAGCTATGTGTTGCAACTGACCATTCTCCATCCATCCCTGAGCAAATTCCTTTTGGAAATTCAGTGGGAGAAAAATATTCTATAATGACAGGTGGTACTATTCACATTAAGCTGAACTACATATTAAATTGAAGCCTGCCCCACAGGAGTGGAAATCATTAAAGTTTATTAAAATATGAAGCTATTTTTTCTATTGTTCTGTCTCTGCATGGTACAAGAAACAAAATGGCTGCACTTCCCCACATGGATAACTTTTTTTTCTGAGGTAAAATCAAATAAAACAAAATAAAACAAACTGTTTTTTCTTATGTACCATACTGAACGCCAGACACAACTCATAACAGCTGACGTCAGCTAAGGCTGACATAAACCATTATTTTATTACCTAGATTACATGGTGTAGATGAATAATAAAAGTAGATCTGGTTACAAATGGACATTTGAATTTCTCCCCCCAAAATGTGGGGTGGGCGGGGGGAGGGGAAGCTTTCTAGAATTCTCCAGCAGTTTCTCTGGAGAAGAACTCATTTGGAAGGTAACAGATACAATTACACAAAAGAGGAAGCTTCATAGTTTCTTCTCTGGGGATGGCACGGGAGTGTGGAAAGCCAAGATCACTGGAGATGTGGTGGCACAACTAAAAACAGAGTCGAGACTCCCTCAACAGAGGGGGCGGAATAAAATACCATTTATCTCCAATTTACAATGCAGTCCTTACATCAATTCCAAGAAGATTCCACAACCAATTGCACCGTGGCTTCAACTGCTCTCAGACAGAGTGGTAACGACCAGATGACTGCAAAGAAACACAATTCTTCTATTTATTTATTTATTTATTTATTTATTTATTTATTTATTTATTTGATTTATTCCACCACCAACACCACTACTACCATCCTATCAGAACCTATCCTTCTGTCTCCCCACCATCCAGTCTCAACTGTCAGTATCTATCCTTCAAACTGTGTTATTCTATTCTATTCTATTCTATTCTATTCTATTCTATTCTATTCTATTCTATTCTATTCTATTTATTCTATTCTATTCTATTCTTCCACCACCCCTGCCATCAGAACTGATGAAGCTTCTTGGATGAGAAATGAAATGATTTCTTCTTCTTCAAGGAAACAAACCAGTCCAGTTGCCTTTTAAAGAAAAAAAAAGCACCTTTGACACAACTAAAGACATGGATACAAATGTTCCTGTTGACCATTTTCTAATGAAAGGCAAAAAATACTACACCCCACCAATGAGAATAACTGAAAAATGTTCTTCTCTCATATTCACTTTCATCAGATTGAAAGCAATCTGAAAAAAGCCTATTAATATATAATATAGCACACTATAAAAAAGATGTTGAGACTCTAGAAAAAGTCAGAGGAGAGCAACCAGGATAATTATGGGACTGGAGACTAAAACATATGAAGAATGGTTACATGAACTGGGCATGGCTAGTCTAGTGAAGAGAAGGACCAGGGGAGACATGATAGCAGTCTTCCAATATTTGAGAGGCTGCCACAGAGAGGAGTGGGTCAAGCTATTTTCCAAAGCACCTGAAGGCCAGACAAGGAATAATGAATGGAAACTGACCAAGGAGAGATTCAACCTAGAAATGAGGAGGAACTTTCTGACAGAACAATCAACCAATGGAACAGCTTGCCTTCAGAAGTTGTGGGAGCTTCATCATTCGAGTGTGAAGTTTCCGAAAGATGCCCTAATTAGTTCATGAGCCATGAGCCGAACTTCAAAAGAAATACAGTCATTTATTAGGAGCACCATTTTGGCAATATTCGGATGCAGTTAGAACTAATCCCACATAGATTTACGTTCCCCTATGACCCTGTCTCTCCCCTCCTCTCTGGCCATGTCATAAATCACATTCTCCAATTAACCGCTTTGGCTGGCTGTGAAATCCAACACCCCCCTTCTGATTGCGGTCAGGAAGAATGTATGGAATGCACTTCAGTTAGGGAAATCAATCAGCTCTATCAGTTCTCCCTCCCTCCTGCTCATGACAACTTGAAAGCTTTGCAAGTTGACATCGAGACTTTCAAGAAAAGATTGGACTGCCATATGTCAGAAATGGTATAGGGTCTGCTGCTTGAGTGGGGGGTTGGACTAGATGACCTATAAGGTCCCTTCCAACTCTGTTAATCTGTTAATCACAAAGGTGCAATGAATTATAAATGGAGACTTGAGGAATTGACTATGTATTCCCTCTTTCGCCATTCCTCTATCTGTTCTTTAAAAGAGATTGCTAATTTTTCAGTCACTTCCTTCAGCATACCTGCCTTGATCAAATGCTCTTGGACTCTTCTCCTGTGGGATATAGGTAAATGCTAGCTTTTCTCCATCCTTATGATATATTTTCATTAATAAATCTTAATCATTAATACATAATATTAAATGATTAATAAATCACTTAAATATGAGCCAGCAGTGTGCAGCAGCAGCCCCCCCCCCCGAAAGCTCATGCAATCCTTGGTTACATAAACAGAGGGATAGAGTCAAGATCACATAAAGTATTAGTACCGCTTTGCAAAACCTTAGTAAGACCACATCTGGAATACTGCATCCAGTTTTGGTAACTACATTTTAAAAAGATGTTGAGACTTTGAAAAAAAAAGTGCAAAGAAGAGCAAGTAAAATGATTAAAGGTCCGGAGACTAAAACATAGGAAGAACAGTTGCAAGATTTGGGTTTGGCTAGTCTAGAGAAAAGAAGGACTGGGGGGACATGATAGCAGTATTTTAAAGGCTGCCCCCAAAGATGAAGGGGTCAATTTATTTTCCAAATCACCAGAGAGCAAGACCAGAAACAATGGATGGAAACTAATCTGGGAGAGAAGCAACCTGGAATTAAGGAGAAACTTCCTAACAGTGAGGACAAATAACCAGTGAAATGGCTTGTGGGGGCTTCAACACTGAACATTCTTTTTCTATTTCACAGATACATACAGAGAGGGGGAAAAAGGGTCAGCATGCTTTAATTACATCTGTAATTAAATATAAATAAAGGGAGGCTTTAGGACAGGCCAAAAACAAAAGAAAACAAACCCTTACAATTTGGAACCAGAAGATCATCCAAGAGAAGGAAGGAAAGGAATGTGGCAGGGATTAATTTCATACAGAGACTGGGATCGAACTGTAGACTGTAAACCTCCAGGGGGAAAAAATGATGAGCTGGAATAAAGCAAACTACAGCAGCACTTGTAACAAAGTTTATGTAGGGCAGAAAAATAACTCAAGGCAGGGTTAATACAGTCTGGCCTTTTTCTAGGCATCAACATATGAAGATTGCCAAGCGATATTTTCCCTAACATGCTAATGCCTCGGATTTATCAAATATGCATCGCAGAGTAAGTAAGAGGGTGGACAGAGGTCCCGAATTGACGTGTTGCAAGATTAACCTTTGGCTGTTGCTCTTGAGTGGCAGAGTTTGGGAAAACAGCTAGGACTGAACGAGGATTTTGGCAGCAATCTTCCTGGTCTTTGAACGGCTGTCTCTCCAGATATGAGTGTCATTTATCTCTTAACATGGCCTGGAGTAGAAGAAAGCAATATCCTATGAAGATGGAATAGAGTACAATAATCTCTAAAGAAAAGAAAAAAAAAAGAATGAAAGGGCTGCTGGTGAAAGTTTGTGTGTATTGTTTTTTAAAAAAACAGTTTTGGGTGTTTCTAATGGAACTTAACTAGCTAGGCAGAAGAATACTACCCAGATTAATTAGTAATAAAAAGTGCAGAGGCAGAATCCAGTTAGGGCAAGCTAATTAGCATCATTTTAAGGACCCAGCAGATATTCTCTTTCTTGCACCAAAATTATCTCCTTAGCTGAACGTTCTTATTTTTATCTGGAATTTGATAGCTAATCAACCTGGCCAATTGAGTTAGGAATGGTTTTGTGGATCTCATCAGCATCTGCAATTGAAATGGAAAAGAGTTCTAGTTTCTTAGTGACCTAGGAACTTTTGAAGATGAGGGCGTAATCCAATTTGGCTTCTTAGTTCGGTCAAGATAAGTTTCACTTATTATATGGCAGTTGGGTCATCTAGACAAAGATTACCATATGCTGTTCCCCTTGAACAGTCTTCTTCCCATGGTATACCTTCAGATGGTTGTGTATGGTTTTTTTCCCCAGTCTTATCCAGCATCTCATATAACATAAATAGTGAAAAATTCTCAATCTGTTTGAGATTCACCGGTTGAACTTGCTCCTACCATAAGCTGCCCAGAGAGCTTTTGGGTGGTTTAAAAATTTCAGCACATAAAGAGAAACCCACAGGTCATATTCCATCTGAAATATCCATTAAACCTGTCTCATCCATTTTAGCAAACTTAGCATCTTAAGTTACTAGACGGAACCTCTATTTATTCAACTTCTTCTCTGCAGAATTCTTTCTGATCCTAACATGTCTTCACGGACATTTTTGAGACTTCGCTCTACATGCCGATTCTATATTTGTTCCTCCTCCTTCTATGAGGAACTAAAGTAAGTCCTATTTTCCTACCTTACCCACAAAGCAAAGAAGAAATCAAAAACCCTCCTTCCGACCCAACTCCAAAGTTCATACAGATGTGAGGTTATGTGATTAGCCATCATCAAAACTATAATTTACTCAAGCTTCTTACACTGCTTAATCAGGAAGTGTTCTCCATTAACCAGTTTATAAATATATTCACAACATTCCCCATTCAAACATTCATTATTTTGTGGCTTGCTAGTTGTTAAATCACAAGAAACTAATCACCTGAAACTTGGTAGACTTTATCCAAGGGTGAAATCCAGCAGGTTCTGACAGGTTCTGGAGAACTGGTAGGGGAAATTTTGAGTAGTTCAGAGAACCTGCAAATACCACCTCTGGCTGGCCCCAGACTGGGGTGGGAATGGGGATTTTTCAATATCCTTCCCCTGGAGTGGAGTGGGAATGGGAATTTTGCAGTATCCTTTCCCTGCCAAGCCACATCATGCCCACCAAATCATGCCCACAGAACCAATAGTAAAAAAAAAAATTGGATTTCACCATTGACTTTGTCCCTACAGAAAAGGCAAACGTACCTATTCCTTTTTCCAATATTGCAAGCATTTTTTAAAATCCAGTTCTCAAAGGAGAGAACTTCAACTTGGCACGTGTCACCATGAAAAAGAGGCTCTAATTCAGTGGTGAAATTCAAAATTTTTTACTACCAGTTCTGTGGGCATGGCTTGGTGGGCGTCGTGTGGCTTGGTGGGCATGACTTGATGGGCATGACAGGGGGAGGATATTGCAAAATCTCCATTCCCACCCCGCTCTGGGACCAGCCAGAGATGGTTTTTGCTGGTTCTCTGAACTACTCAAAATTTCCACTACCAGTCCTCCAGAACCTGTCAAAACCTGCTAGATTTCACCCCTGCTCTAATTCCAACAAATCTAGCTCAATTTCAGATTACTTTTATTGGAAAACAGACTTAATACTGAGTACACATATACATTATGACATTATGGTAATTCAAAGCCTGGTATCTTCTGGGTAGGGTCATTTGTATGTCTTCCTGTGCCTGGGTGTTCTCAGCAAGCCATTTGGCTTTCCATTGGGAGTCAATGTCAGACAGGAGTCATAATCTGAAAGCATTCAGCCCATTGGTCAGGTTGCAGTAATGGAATTTTTCCATTGGTTAGACAGGGGTGCAATCTTCATATACACCTTCAGTTAGAAGCAAATCCTCTTCATAATCAAACACATGCAGTTACAGAATAAAAGAATAACAGAGTTGGAAGGGATGTGGAGATCTTCTAGTCCAACCCCCTGTTCAAGCAGGAATCCCTACAATCCCTATACAAAAGGTGTCCAATCTCTTCTTTAAAAATCTGCAGTGTTGGAGCATCCAGAATTTCTGGAGGCAACTCATTCTACTGATTAATTGTTCTCAGTCTCAGGAAATTTCTCCTTAGTTCTAGGTTGCTTCTCTCCTTGATTAGTTTCTATTCATTGCATCTTGTCCTGGCCTCGGGTGCTTTGGAGAATAGGTTGACCCAGGGGTGAAATCTACTTACCTTCCTTACCGGCTCGGAAGTGCACATGCCGTGCATTACATGCGGGTGCAGACCCTCCGTGCATGCAAAAAACCTTTTGCGCATGCGCAGAGGGTAAAAAACACATTACTTCCTGGTTAAAACCAGGAAGTAATGACACCCGGGAGGGTGGGCAGAGTCTTGCGCCACCATCTCTACCAGTTCTCTGAACCATCTGTCATAATTGCTACCAGATCGCCCGATCCGGTCCAAACTGGGAGCACCCCTGGGTTGACCCTCTTTTCTTTGTGGCAACCACTTAGACCAGCAGTCAGCAACCTGTGGCTCTGGAGCCACATGTGGCTCTTTCACCCCTCTGCTGCGGCTCCCTGTCATTCAAAATATGCGTCACAACCGCCAATGTGTGACACCCGCACATTTATTGAGCTTTTCAACCCCCGGTAGGCCAACCATGGAAAATAAAAGTTTCAGAAGAATACAGAATGTTTAATTCAACTACATTTGCTAGTTTTGTGGCTGCTCAAGAAATAGTCAGGCACGGGAAGGGTTTTGTGGCTCCCGGTGTTTTCTTTTCTGTGGGAAATGGGTCCAAATGACTCTTTGAGTGCAGACCCCTGACTTAGACAGTGGAACACTGCTATCATGTCACCCCAGTCCTTCTTTTCATTAAACTATTTCTCCACCCCATTTAAATTAACACCACTGTTTTTTTTTTTAAAATATACAACCAAGTGTAGATCTGTATTAATGTATCAAAGACCAAAGTGATTTGGTCTGACCAGAAAAATGCAGCCCAAAGAAAAAAAAATGCAAGTGAAATGGAAACTTCACCCCAGCCCACAACAAATAGATCAGTTGGATACCTTGGTAAGAGATGTGGAAATGGGCTGAAAATTTAGAAAAATTATTGTTATGTTCCGGGCGAAGAATGGAGGCAAGGCCAGAGTGATTTCTAACAGTTCTTTATTCAATACTGCCTGTGAGGCAACTGAATTCCCTGGCTGACACCCTCCTTTTACATGAAACTGATCAGCCTAACAACCAATCAGGAGAAGAGTATTTTCCCGCTCCAACAGAAGACCAGAATGAGAACTTCAACTGACAACTATACACTATATACAATACATAACACTTATGAATCCTGAAACATAGGTACGTGATCTTACCATTGGAAGATATGACGGATCAGGTTGGGATGGATAATCCAGGAGAAAATTTACCGTTGTGTTCACTAAAAGTTAACCCCAGCTTGATAACATGAAATAAATTGATAAGTGACCTCCTTCAAGGAATGAAAGCTTGTGGAAAGAGGAAAAATGGCTGTATATCATAACATGCATGCTATGTGGAAATAGAGGTTAGGTACAGTAACTCAGAAGAAATATAACACTGAATTGAATGAGGAGGAAATGAATTACTTAAGCATGTAGGGTAAAGCATGAAAAGATGTGTCAAGAACGAATGGATGCTAAAAGAAGGTGGACTGAATATATATTAGTGAGTAAAGTGTGAAAGAACAATCTAGATTGTTCAGCTCTGTAGAGAAAAAAGGATGATGTTTGAATTACGAAACAAATATATGAAGGAAGAGTGAATGGGTCAAGAGAAAAGAAAAGTATAAGAAAGCCAATGATGAATGGTTGATGAGATCCCGAAGAACAGAAACAAGGAAAACTTAAACAAAAGGGAATGCAGAATGTAGAATATGGATGAGCTAGAAACAAGGATGATTATCAAGGATAGAAAACTATGGAGAGATGTAGTAACTGATATTAGCGTAAACTAGGCTTAGCTATATTTAATCCCTTTGTGTTGTATTTATTGCTTTAATTGGCAAAGAAAGAAGACTAAAAAAACAACATTAATCCATGCAGCTTTATTCAGTCAAGTTCTGAAGCTGAAATTCTATGAAACAAGTGCTTGTTATTCAGTACTCTTAAATAAACTGTAGTGGTACACATAATCCTTGGAAGCTGGGGGGGCGGGAATGCCCCAGAACTAGATCTATAAGATAACTACTTGAAATTATTGTCCCATTTCAGTAAGCTAAGCAGGGTAGTTCAAAAAAGTATGGCAGAAAATCATTCACTTACCAAATGCTGAAGCATTAGGCACCAAGTATCAAAAACAACAAAGGAACTTTGTAAATCCAAGATAATGGATTTAATTTATTGAAGATAAGAGCCTGTAAAAATGATTGTGCAACATTTACTGCATTATAGACTCTAAGTGAAACTGTACCTAAAAGAGACTTGAATTCCAGAAAACATTTTTACCGACTCAGAGAAAAGACCACTCACCTTCTCTATCAGTGGACTTTTCCTTCCTTCCTTCCTTCCTTCCTTCCTTCCTTCCTTCCTTCCTTCCTTCCTTCCTTCCTTCCTTCCTGGAATGGAAGACTTGTGGAGGAGTTTCTGACTTGTGACAGATCAATATCACTACAAGGCATTGAAGTTACTGTTGCCTTCTCTTTGAACAGCTCTGAGACTGACTATTCTTATTTATTTTATATATATATACACTACATAATAAAAGATTTTCCATAAGCAAAAAGATAAATATGAAATTATATAGAGTGAAATTGAGAAAGAAATAGAGGTAAAAGATAAAAGAAGTAGAAAAGACAGGTGCAGGAAGAGGAGAGGAGAGGAGAGGAGAGGAAAGGAAAGGAAAGGAGAGGGGACAAGACAAGAAAAGAGTACTTCCAATCTCCTTTATAGCACTTACAAATTCTTTAAAGTTACAGCATTGTTTTCTTCTTCCTATATTCAACCATTTTTATTCAGCAAATCCATAAATCATCAATTCATTTTTTTAACTTTCAGCAAAAAGCACAGAAGAGGTTTCCACAGGATCTTGTGGTGTTAGCTGCACTTTTTCTTCCATTGGAGTCAGTTGCGTCTCCTTCAATTCCACCTTAAAGCTCTCAAAAATTTTCCCTCTTAATTAAGTCAACATTTGAAGATCAAGATCAGTCCTTCCAGTTGATCTCACCCAAATGGAATATTCTTCTGTTTAGATATTTAGGAAAGTGTGTTCTTTCCTTTTGTGCAATTGTCTTGAGGAACAGGCTCAAGCTCTTCTGTTTAGATATTTAGGAAAGTGTGTTCTTTCCTTTTGTGCAATTGTCTTGAGGAACAGGCTCAAGATCAACCCTTCCAAGACTGAGTGGCTGTGGCTCCTGGCATCCCGATATAGTCAGTTGACTCCATCACTGACTATTGGGGGCGAGTCTTTGGCCCCCACTGAAAGGGCTCGCAATCTGGGAGTCCTCCTGGATAGGCAGCTGTCTTTGGAGGAACATCTGACGGCTGTTACCAGGGAGACCTTTTATCAGGTTCGCCTGATTCGCCAGTTGCGGCCCTTTCTCGATCGGGATTCCTTGTGCACAGTTACTCACGCCCTCGTCACCTCTCACCTTGACTACTGCAATGCTCTCTACATGGGGCTCCCCTTGAAGAGCACCCAGAGGCTCCAGCTGGTCCAGAATGCAGCAGCGCGGGTAGTGATGGGAGCAGCATGGCGCTCCCATGTAACACCGCTCCTGCGCGAGCTGCACTGGCTCCTGGTGGTCTTCCAGGTGCGCTTCAAGGTGTTGGTTATCACCTTTAAAGCGCTCCATGGCATAGGGCCTAGCTATCTGCGAGACCACCTGCTCCTACCGACGACCTCCCATCGACCCGTGCGCTCCCACAGAGAGGGCCTCCTCAGGGTGCCATTAGCCAAACAATGTAGGCTGGTGGCCCCCAGGGGGAGGGCCTTCTCTGTGGGGGCTCCCACCCTCTGGAATCAGCTGCCCCCGGAGATAAGGAGAATCCATGACCTCAATGCCTTCTTCTTCATCCCATTCCAGAAATTTTGCTAGAACCCATGTAGATTATCTTCTCTCTTATATCCTCACCAGGTGGACAATAATGTAATCATTAGTTTTAACTTGTATTTCATCCACGCAGAAAGCAGACTCAAACCCACACTGATAATGAGCCACGACCAAGGACCAGAAGCCAGACTGCAGCTGCATCATTAGCCACTTTAAACCTCTCCAATCCATACATGAAGCAGACTGACACCCACCATGAAGAGCTCGCATGGCCACAAACACGAAGCCAAACAACAACAACGCAGCTCACCAGCTCAAATCCCCCTGCAACTCAGACTAAGCTGAGCACAACCAAGCCCCCACCCAAACAGAACACACCCCCAGCCAATCAGAGCACAACCAACCCCCCATCCAATCAGAGCACAGCCGAGCCCCTAACCAATCAGAACACATCTCCACCCAATCAGAACACAGCCAAGTTCCCACCCAATCAGCTCACACCCCCACTAGCAGTTAAAAGGAAGAGACAGCTGCGATCTCACATTGCTCCTGGAAGCACGAAGCCGAGAACACCAGCCTGAAGATGACGAATGAGACTTCGTCGAAACGTCGCCAAGACACTTCCAATTTTACGTGGGAGAAGACCCGAATAACCAAAGACCTACATGCAAACACCCGCGAAAACCTGAGAAAACATATATATATATATATATATATATATATATATATATATATATATATATATATATATATATATATATATATATATATATATATATATAAATTTGATTTATATGCCGCCCTTCTCCGGAGACTCAGGGCAGCTTACAATGCGTTAAGCAATAGCCTTCATACTTTTCTATATTATTATACAAAGTCAGCTTATTGTCCCCACAATCTGGGTCCTCATTTTACCTACCTTAGAAAGGATGGAAGGCTGAGTCAACCTTGAGCCTGGTGAGATTTGAACTTGCAGTAATTGCAGGCAGCTGATGTTAATTACTGTTAATAACAGTGCTTTAGTCTGCCGTGCCACTAGGCTCTTCCACTATTGCCACTGTTAGTGATTCTAAGAGAAATCCAGTATTCCAATATTGTCTTGTGCATTAGATTTTATACCCTCTGTGATATAAAGAGCAACATTTCCCCAGAGTCTTCCTTCTTGTCCTTTCTATATAGAATTTCCATCTAGAAATAACTGTATCCTGCTGATTATTTTCACGATTCTGGTATCGGTAGAGAAATGTTTATACGTTGTGTCCCTGTTCAAATGTTATTGGGGTTTTTTTTACAGCTTTTTTTAACTCCTGTCCATAATGTCCATCCATTGTGTCACTTCCAATGATAGTCATTTCTGATGTCTGAAGCAACACCTGTTTCAATGTTGGCTCAAGTGGAATGCTTGGCTCGTGTGCAGGTTCAGCTTCACAAACCCAGTGCTTTCCACCTGGAACCATCATTTCATCCAGAAACCAAGACCTCTGAATGCTGCTTAGGTCCTGGATGATGCTTGACTGTTGAGAACCAGGAGTTTATTGAACAGAACACAAACCTACAACAGATTCCTAAAATACAAATAGCTCTACAACTAATACTTTAAGCAGTAAATTGGAAAACATCTCATCTACTGCTTTCCAATCTCTGCAGGATTTCTCCAGCTGATCTAAGTGCACAGATTGGGTGACAAAGGGGAGAGATAAAAGGAAGCAGGGATGGGCTTCAAAAATTTTAGCAAGGGGTTCTTTACTCAGTTGCTGGTTGGGCGTGGCCATGGTGGTCATGGCCTAGTCGGCCTGCTGCACCACAGCAGGGGAGGGGGGCATTTTTGCTGTCCCCAGGCTCCAGAGTCAAAAATGGCCTCCCCAGGCTCCAGAGGCCCTCTGGAGGCCAGAAATGGGCCTGTTTCCAGCCTTCCCGAACTTCCGGTAGGCCCATTTTTCACTCTCCCCAAGCCTCTGCGCTTGCCCTGCGCTTATCTGCATCCAAAATGGGCCTCGTGGGGACTCCTGGGAGAGATGGGGTGAGCAGGGCCAGCCAGGAGTGGGATTTGGAGGTTCTCAGCACTGCACAGAATCTTAGCTAGAGGTTCTCCAGAACCCCTGCGAACCCCCAGCAGCCCACCCCTGGAAGGGACCCATTTTTAATATGTGGATTGATTTAATATATTGATTGACTGATTTTCTAGGTTCATATGCCGCCTTCTCAGTTCAAAACCAAGACTACTAAAACGATGAAATACTGTGAAGGAAACGAGTCAGAATTGAATGTTTTGCTTATTCCCTGGAGGATCACACTGTGGAGAAGATGGATTTAAAAGGCTTCACAATGAAATAACATCATCGTCAAACTAGTTTAGCTGTATGCAAAATGTGCTCTGTGATAAACATCATAAGTTTTATTCTGAGGGTTTGAAATCAGGGAAATGCTGAATCAAGTCAGTATTTATATTCATATTCTATTCCCATTCTGCTTTAATGCTCTGGTTCTCAAGGTATTTAATGAGACAATCTTTTCTTCTTCTGTACTTGACTGGATGTAATGAAAGTACATCACACACACACACACACACACACACACACACAAATTGTATCCTGCCTTATAATATTACCATACTGTAGTATCCCGCCTTATTATTTTGCAACCAACTCAAGGTGGTGAAGGTATCCAACCCCTCTTCCTATTTTCCCCAAAGCAGCAACCTTGTGAGGTGAGTTGGGGCTGAGAGAGAGCGATTCACTTAACAACTGTGGCAAGAAAGGTAATAAAATAGGGCAAAACAAATGTTTCACTTAGCAACAGAAATTTTGGGCTCAGTTGTGGTCGTAAGTCGAGAACTACCTGTATGTCTGTAACAGAGGTGGGTTTCAGCAGGTTCTAACCAGTTCTGGAGAACCGGTAGCAGAAATTTTGAGTAGTTTGGAGAACCAGTAGTAAAAATTCTGTCTGGCCCTGGCCCCATCTATTCTCTGCCTCCCAAATCCCAGCTGACTCGGAATGAATAAATGGGGATTTTGGAGTATTTATTTATTTATTTATTTATTGGTTCGATTTATATGCCGCCCTTCTCCGGAGACACAGGGTGGCTTGCAATGCATTAAGCAATAGCCTTCATACTTTTGTATATACCTGCTTAGTAGGGCTTTCGCACCCCCCTAAGCGATGTTCTTTTTTATACAAAGTCAGCTTATTGCCCCCACAATCCGGGTCCTCATTTTACCTACCTCGAAAGGATGGAAGGCTGAGTCAACCTTGAGCCTGGTGATCCTTCCCCTGCCATGCCCACCAAGCCATGCCCACCAAGCCATGCCACGCCCACCAAGCCACACCCACAGAACCAGTAGTAAAAAAAATTGAAACCCACCACTGGTCTGTAAGATGCCTGGAATCACCTCTGGAAAGATGGACAGCATAGAAGTTTATTAATATTAATTAATTAATATTGGACCACTGTGCTTCAGGACAACTACAGATAGCCCTGTTATTCACAGACATTAAAGTATCTTTGGGGATTACAGAACAGAGATAATCAGAAAAACTAAGCTTAATTTATACAATGGATAAATTATCTACATGTATTGCTGACTGGAAGCCTCTAATGGACTTTTTTTTTTACATAAAAAAGGAAAATAAAATGAACTTGTGATTTATGGCTTTGAGGATTAGACAAAATAGATTATAGAAAGAAGAGTAGCATGATATAGCTTTAGGGGGAGAGATCAAAATATGCTTTTGTGCTTATAAGGGCTGTGAAGCAAATTAATTAATTAATTAATTAATTAATTTATTTATTTATTTATTTATTTATTTATTTATTTTTAAATTTGTATACCGCCCTTCTACCTGAGGACTCAGGGTGGTGAACAGCCAAGTAAAAGCATAAACTACAAACATTAAAATACAATTAAAAAGATATATATAAATTTGGCCCCATGATTAAAAACAATAACAAACAATTAAAAACATTTTAAAAAGTGTTAGGCCAGCCCGGCTTGCTGGAAAAAAAAAAAATTAAGGGCATGGCGGAAGGCACTGAGGTCTTGGATTCTCCTTATCTCTGGGGGCAGCTGATTTCAGAGGGTAGGTGCCCTCACAGAGAAGGCCCTCCCCCTGGGGGTCACCAGCCTACATTGTTTGGCTGATGGCACCCCAAGGAGGCCCTCTCTGTGGGAGCGCACAGGTCGATGGGAGGCTGTAGGTAGCAGCAGGCGGTCTCAAAGATAACTAGGTCCTATGCCATGGAGCGCTTTAAAGGTGATAACCAACACCTTGAAGCACATCCCAGTGGAAGACCACTGGGAGCCAGTGCAGCTCACACAGGAGAGGTGTTGTATGGGAGCGCCATGTGGCTCCTGTGACTACCCGCGCAGCTGCATTCTAGACCAGTTGGAGCCTCCGGGTGCTCTTCAAGGGGAGCCCCATGTAGAGAGCGTTGTAGTAGTCCAGGCGAGAGGTGATGAGGGCATGAGTGACTGTGCACAGGGAATCCAGATCAAGAAAGGGCCGCAACTGGTGGATCAGGCGAACCTGACCAAAAGTCCCCCTGGCAACAGCCGTCAGATGTTCCTCCAAGGACAGCTGTGTATCCAGGAGGATACTCCCAGATTGCAAGCCCTCTTCCAATAGTCAGTGATGGAGTCAACTAACTATATCGGGATGCCGGGAACCACAGCCACTCAGTCTTGGAAGGGTTGAGCTTGAGCCTGTGTCTCTCCATCCAGATCCGCACAGCCTCCAGGCACCAGGGCATCACTTCAAGGGCATCGTTGGGGTGGCCTGGGGTGGAGATGTACAGCTGGGTGTCATCAGCATACTGATGGTACTTCACCCCAAAGCCACGGATGATCTCGCCCAGCAGCTTCACATAAATGTTGAACAGAAGGGGTGAGAGGACTGACCTCTGAGGCACTCCACATATAAGAGGTCTCGAGGTCGACCTCTGCCCCCTTGCCAACACGAACTGCAACCGGTCTGAGAGAAAGGAGGAGAACCACCGTAACACGGTGCCCCCCACCCCCAACTCTTCCAACCGGTGCAGCATGATATCATGGTCGATGGTATCAAAAGCCGCTGAGAGGTCTAACAGGGCCAGAACAGAGGAGCAACCCCTGTCCCGAGTCCTCCAGAGATCATCTACCAACACGACCAATGCCGTTTCTGTGCTGTGCCCGGGCCTGAAACCCGACTGGAACGGATCTAGATAAGACGTTTCCTCCAGGTACTGTGGAAACTGTCGTGCGACCACTCTCTCAACAACCTTCGCCACAAAGCGAAGGTTGGAGACAGGACAATAGTTGCCTAATACTGCCGGGTCCAGGGAAGGCTTCTTGAGGAGAGGCCTCACCACCGCCTCTTTCAAGGCCATGGGGAAATAACCCTCACTCAACGAAGCGTTAATAATTTACCTGGAGCCAGCCTCGTGTAACGTCCCGGGAAGCCAGTATTAACCAGAAGGGGCAGAAATCAGAAACTATTTATTTATCCTTTTTTCTTTTCTTTTCTTTTTCTGCACTTTTTCTTTGATTTCCTTCTTTTTTCCCTTTTTTCCCCTCCCAACCAGGTTCTTTTCTTGTACTTTTTGCTTTTTCTTTGATGATTTCTTTTCCCTTTTTCTTTCTTACTTTCTACTCGTTTGTGTTAGCTTTTATCTTCCTGTTTAAAAGTTTAAATAAAATTATATATAGAAAAACAAGAAGTCCTGGGGTATCTTAAATCAATATATCTCCCCCTCCTTTCACTCTGTCTCTCTCCCTTCCTCTTGAGGCTATACATGTCTGTAGAATAAAATGCCAGAATAGCAAGTCTTATATTGTAAAATATTTGATGCTAAGCCAAATTTCATAGCTATGAGGTCCCTGTTTACAAGGAACAGATATGTCAGCAAACCTCCAGGTGAGCTTGTGAAGTATTTGGACTATGGGAGGAAAAAAAAACAAAGAAACGGAATATTTGCTAGATATTGTTAACAATGAACAATTGTCCAAATGTTCACTGCAGTGCCTAGATAGGCATACATTCAAGTCTACAAAGTACTCTCACTCAGATGCCTGGAGTGGCAACGTCATTTGCATGTCTAGATAAAATTGTCTAGTTGGGGAACTTTATATCCTTTTGGCATAAATTAGACATCAAATATATTGCACGAAATGCATATTTGTTGGTTGTTCAATTTGTGAATCCATACTTGAAGTTATCCTACAATTAGAATTATAAAAGAGAGAAGACAAACAACTGTAAGCTTGAATGAATCAAAGAAGCTGTTGTTTTTGTTAACTGACCTTCACTAAACAACCAGCTGCCAGAGATGCTATATTTACAAAGCACTTACCTTGCACATCATAAATAACCTAAGTAGTATTTAGTCTTATTTGAATTTTGCCACATGGACAGTAGATTATGGATTTAAAGGCAATGAACATACAGTATGCATGAGGTAGAAGCAGTGGTGAAATCCAAATTTTGTTACTACTGGTTCTGTGGGTATGGCTTGATGGGTGTGGTGTGGCTTGGTGGGCATGGTTTGGTGGGCGTGGCAGGGGAAGGATACTGCAAAATCTCCATTCCCACCCCACTCTGGGGCCAGCTAGAGCTGGTATTTGCCAGTTCTCCAAACTACTCAAAATTTCCACTACCGGTTCTCTGAGCTGCTCAAAATTTCCGCTACTGGTTCTCCAGAACCTGTCAGAACCTGCTGGATTTCACGCCTGGGCAGAAGCTGAAAAGATTATTAAACGATGCAAAACAGGGGAAAAAAAATCATAATTAGAAGTCAAATAGAAGCTCCAGTTTGCTTTAGTGATTAAGGCACCAAGCTAGAAAGCGGAAGACAGTGAGTTCTAGTCTCGCCTTAGTCATGAAACCCAGCTGAGTGATCTTGGGCCAGTCACTCAGTTTCTCAGCCCAATTTACCTCACAGGGTTATTGTTGTGAGGAAAATAAAAGGAATGAAGTGTGTTAGATATATTCATCACCTTATTTGTAAAAATAAATTAAAGATTAAGATTAGTTCTGGCATGAACACAAGAACTCAAACATTTTCCTGCTCAATTAACTGGGAGCTTCCAAAAAGTGTACTACAGCAGGAGCCCTCAATCCTTAGGCCATTGTCCATTACCGGGCCTTGAGCCATTTGGAACTGGGCTGCGGAAGTGGTGGGCAATCAGGCAAGTGCATGTGGACATTCCCACTCATGTGAGCAGTGGATGAGCACATGCATAGACATCCCCATTTGCGTGAGCAACGGATGAGCGCATGCACGCATGCCGCATTTACATGAGCGGTGGGCATGTGTGTCCCTCACTCATGAAAAGGGAGCTGCGCAGTCATGCATGCCTACCAGTGGTGGGTTGCCCCCGGTTCAGACCGGTTCACAACAACCGGTAGTAAAACTGGTGGGAGGCCCCGCCCACTGCCCCGGATGTTGTCATCGGCGATCTGTGCATGTGCAGAAGCTTCTGGGCATGTGCAGAAGAAAGGCGCATGCGCGTAAGCGAACCAGTAGTAAAGGTAAGTAGAACCCATCCCTGATGCCCTCTACTCACACAGATCCGTCCTCTCCCCCACCCTTCACTGGTCCACAAAGCCAGGAAGGCTGGGGAACTCTGTGCTACAGAGCAGACCTGTTCTGTCCCCGTCCCACATGCACACACACCAACAGACGTCCAAGAGTTAAAAACCAAACCAGCCGACAAAATCCTTTTCCTTATGATAATGGAACTTGGCAGCAACCTAGTGGCTGCCTGCCAAGAGTTTATTACTCACGAAGGGAAGAGATAACTTCTCTCCGCTTCTGGTACATCAAAGTAAAATGTTCAATAATTACAGAATAAATTAAGTCCAAATATAATCCAGCAAAGTCTATAGCAAAAGTCCGGCAATGCAGAATGGCATGGAAGCTTTCAGCTTTGTTCGTCACAAGGCTTGACTGGCCACCATGCTCCCTTTTATACCCTGTGGGGTGTGGTCCAGTGACTCGGCCTAATCTCTGGCACGCCTTTTCTTCTGTTGCGCGCGCTTATCTCTGCGACGCTGTCGAGGATCCAGCCAAGACTCATTACCCTCATTACTGTCCACCTGTGACTGCATGGACGTGCTTGGCCCCGGCCCTATCTCTTGCCCTTCGGCAAACACCGAAGGCATTGCCAGAGAGGAGGGTCCTGGAGAGGGAGGCCTTGCCAACTCCTCTCCTTCACCCTTGGAGTCCTCTCCTGCCGATGACACAGTCTCAGGTAATGGAGCCACAACAAGACCACCTTCACCCCTGAAGTCACCAGGCGCAATTTGTAGCAAAGCATCAGAATACCAAACACAGGTAAACCCTCGACTTGCAGCCTCATTGAGCCCAAAATTTCTGTTGCAAAAGCGAGACATTTGTTAATGGAGTTTCACCCCATTTTACGTGGTTTTTTTTTTCCCAACGTTGTGTTAAGTGAATCACTGCAGTTGTTAAATTAGGAACATGATTACTATGGGAATCTGGCTTCCCCATTGATTTGGCTTGTCAGAAGGTCACAAAAGATGATCACATGACCCTGGAACACTGCAACCGTCATAAGTACATGCCAGTTGCCAAGCATTTGAGTTTTGATCACCATGAGGATGCTTCAAAAGCTTATAAGTGTGAAAAAAGTCCCAAGTCACTTTTTTTCAACATCGTTGTAACTTTGAATGGTCACTAAATGAACTGTGGTAAGACGAGGACTTCCTGTAATTAGACCATGGCCAAAGCTCAACACTATTGGATTAATTCTGGCCTGGAATGCCTACAGTGAAATAGAGCATGTGTATATTTTTGTTCAACTGTGTTTTTGATTCTTCAGGGACATGTATAGAAGAAATAAAACTCCTTGCAACTCCTTTGATAATCCTTTGCCCCTTTTTGGTTTAATAGAGCAAAACAGCTCTCTCAAGTTCAGACAAACAAATGATAAAAAATGAAGTTTCCTTTGAATAAAACAAAAACCCCGAAGCTACGTTTCCAGCAAAGAAAAGATCATATCTGGTTGTGACAAACATCTAGGATACCTATCTTTGCCGAAAACATTCAAAGCATGTGAAAATAATTACGGGTGGTACTCGACTTATGACCACAATTGAGCCCAAAATTTCTGTTGTTAAGTGAAATGTTTGTTAAGTGAGCTTTGCCCCATTTTATGACCTTCCTTGCCACAGTTATTAAGTGAATCGCTGCAGTTGATAAGTTAGTCACCTGGTTGTTAAGTGAATCTGGCTTTCCCATTGTCTTTGCTTGTCAGAAGGTTGCAAAAGGTGATCACATGCTGGGGTGGGCTACTACGGGTTCAACCAGGTTTGGGAGAACCCATAGCTAATGTTATGGCCGGTTTGGATAACCTCCAAATCCCACCCCTGGTTGGCCGCACCCCGCCCACCCTGCCTCTCCCAGGAGTCTCCATGAGGCCCATTTTGGATGCGTGGTAAGTGTAGGTCCCCACACGGAGGCTCAGAGAGGGGAGAAAAAAGGGCCTCCCGGAAGCTCTGGAGGGCTTCCGGAGCCCAGGGGAGGCAGTTTTTGCCCTCCCAGAGGCTCAGGGAAAGCCTCTGGAGCCTGGGGAAGGGGAAAACACCCACCCTCCACCGTGGTGCAAGAGGCCGACTAGGCCACGCCCACCATGGCCATGCCCACCCAGCAACCGGGCAGAGAACCCATTGCAGAAATTTTTGAACCCCACCCCTGATTACATGATCCTGGGGCACAGCGATGGTCATAAATACGAACCAGTTGCCAAGCATCTGGATTTTGATCACATGATCATGGCGATGCTTCAAAGGTTGTAACTGAAAAACAGTCATAAGTCACTTTTTTCAATGCTGTTGTAACTTTGAATAGTCACTAAATGATCTATTGTAAGTTAAGGACTATCTGTAGTCCATAATTCCAGGTTTATTTAGATGTCTGACTCTTAATGGCCATAAGTCAGAGAGAAAAAAACAATTCATAAATGGAAATTATGGCGACCATTTTAAGGTGAATTTTATATGTGTTGGTTCATAAGATCTTTTCTCCGTTATTCTGCAACTAAACTGCAGAACCATTTCTTTTTGTGTATGTATGTTTTTTTCATAAACACATATTACCAAACATGTTTTACTTTCCACTGTGCATTTCTAAATGTATTTTATCCTAAAAAATTACTTTCAACTATATTTTGATACATTGTAACACCGAGACCTCCATTGTAGAATACAAAGAAGTTAATTATTGTGACTTATATATTCATCTACAAGTACAAATCAAGGCAATTCATATTTCAACTTGCAAAAACTAAATTTCTTAAACATTCCCAGTTGGAAGAATTTTGGGGTGAACAGAAACAATGCAAGTATGACAGATAGATGGTATGTAGGCAGAAATATAATTATGTTGTTATTCAGAATGTTAGCTATTTGTACGTGCAGTATTTAAATTGGTATAAGTCATACAAATACAAGGATTTCAGGAAACCTACAAAACTTGCAATACAAAATAATACAAAACAAACAATTCTAAAGAAACAGAAACAAAATATCCAGCTAAACCAAATATAAAATTGAAGAGGTGGCTTTATACCCTCTCCAGAAGGAATTTGAAATCTCAGGGAAAAAGTTATTTTATGGTCACCTCAAAACACATGCACAGTTTTGCTTCTTGTTGAGATGGCTATTATTCACAGCTATGGCTCTTTTACATAATACGATAAATGTTAAACCCCTATCAGTTTCTTACCACTGAGACAGCTATGTTCTCAATGAGATCATTTACCATTCAAGCTGCTTCTCTCCTGTGTTCATGTATTCCAGGCAATTTAAAAAAAATCCTGTTCAGACATAAATACTTGGGCAAAGTTTGCAAGAATTTCAATCTGGATTGAAGTTGCCATAGTCTTGAATTTGGATAATTCCTCTACTCCTACACTCTCCTATCTATCTGTTCCAGGAAAATAATTGCCAATTGCTTCCGTCCCTGTAATCAGGCATTTTCAGGCACACTTGTTGTTAGTTGCGAAGTCATGTCTGATCCATCGCAACCCCATGGACAACATTCCTCGAGGCCTTCCTGTCTTCTACCATCCCCCAGAGTCGATTTAAGCTCACACCAACTGCTTCAGTAACTCCATCCAGCCACCTCATTCTCTGTCATCCCCTTCTTCTTTTGCCCTCAGTCTTTCCCAGCATTAGGCTCTTCTCCAGTGAGTCCTTCCTTCTCATTAGATGGCCAAAGTAGCAGGCACACTACATAGTATCAACCATATAGTACCAACCTTCCCAACTCTTATTTCCTCTTTCTGCTATGGCAGCGATTAGATAGATAGATAGATAGATAGATAGACAGACAGACAGACAGACAGACAGACAGACAGATGTAGATGTAGATGTAGATGTAGATGTAGATGTAGATGTAGATGTAGATGGCTATGGCTATGGCTATGGAGATAGAGATAGAGGTAGAGGTAGAGGTAGAGGTAGAGGTAGAGGTAGAGGTAGAGATAGAGATAGAGATAGAGATAGAGATAGAGATAGAGATAGAGATAGAGATAGAGATAGAGCACTTAGACTTATGTACTGCTTCACAGTGCTTTACAGCCCTCTCTAAGCATTTTACAGAGTCAGCATATTGCCCCCAACAATCTGGGTTCTCATTTTACCGACCTCGGAAGGATGGAAGGCTGAGTCAATCTTGAGCCTGGTGAGATTCGACCTGCCAAAGTGCTGGCAGTTGGTAATCAGCAGAAGTAGCCTGCAGTACTGCACTCTAACCACTGTGCCACCACGGCTCATATATATTTGTATGTGCATGTGTGTGTAGGTATATGTAGGTATATATGTGTATGTGTATGTGTATGTGTATGTGTATGTGTATGTGTATATGTATATGTATATGTATATGTATATGTATATGTATATGTATATGTATATGTACACATACATATACAATACGATCATTCCAGTTAGTGGGGTCCAGGAGAAGAGCCTTCTCTGTTGTTGTTCCTGCCCTCTGATAAGAGCCTAAAGACCTAACCCTAACAGTTGGTTGTGGCCCCAGTGGGGGAACAGCACAATGGAGGTGGTTGATTGAGTAATAACAGATCCCACCTCCCCCCCACCTCCGCCCCTGCCCTCCCCACATGTCTTTGGTTTTAATGTTTGATTTTAACTTTTAGTTTTGGGAGCGGGCAACAGAAGTTCATTTTTAATGTGTGCCAGTCTGCTCACAGTAAAAAATGATAATAAAGGTTATCTTATGTATACTTTTATGGGTTATTTAGGAGGTGGCAGTGAAACCCTTCTACTGCAGATAACTGTCAAGCCTGAATTTGTTTGGGGTGTGAGATTGTTTATATCCTTGGGCACCCTAGCATGAATTCAGTTTGACACAGCTTGGAACAGGAGAGGGATGGAGCCTTCAGTCAAAACATCATTCCTAGCTGATGAGTCAACCACATTCCACTGTCTGGCTGACTGGATGAGGAGAGATGTCACTGAGCAACCAGCTCCCATATTGGTTGGACAATGTGACCGATTGTTTTGGAAACTTGAGAAACTGAAACTTATATTGGAGTTAAAAGCCCAGGAACTTTAGTACTGGGTTTTCACCAGTAGTGCCAAGATGGAGTATCTAAATAAATTTGTTCTTTGAGGAGAAACAATGCCTTGGAGTTCGATTTGCAATGGGTGCATTACTTGGAGCCTGACAATAACTGAGAAAACAATGAAACAATGCAACGATGGAATTTTTTTAATTAACAGGGAATAGTAGGAAGCTAAGGGAAGGAAAAATAGTAGAATTACAGCCATTGTGCCATTAAACCAAGGTCATCACATAGCTTTAAAAGTTATTAAAGAGCGTGGTAAGCATTGATTCAATTGAAGAGGCATTCCTGCCTCTGCAAGATAGCTAATGAACTGCTGAGATTAACCTGCAACAAAATAAAAAAATGCTGTTTGAAATGGACAGAACTCAAGGAGATGTAACATGAAAAAAAATATACTTTACAAAGTAGCTTATACAAATATGACTTGATGATGATGATGCTACCCATTTAGTCATGTCCAATTCAGTGATTTTATGGTCCAGGTCTCGCCTCATCTTCCAATCTTGCACTACTTCTTTGAGTTGTTCTATGCTCTGGCTGGTGTCAGCTTTGATGCTATCCAGCCACCGTGTTCTTTGATGACCTGGTTTCCTTTTACCACTAACTCTTCCAAACATAATTTCTTTCTCCAGTGAAGTCTCCCGCATGACATGGCCAAAGTAAGTGAGAAGTAGTTTCAGAATTTGGCCTTCAAGTGATATGTCTGGTGTTACTTGCTCCCCAAATATGACCTAGGATCACTTTAATAGTTTGATTGTGTTGTTATATTTGTTTATATCAGTGTTTCTCAACCTTGGCCGCTGGACGATGTGTGGCTTTCAACTTCCAGAATTCTGGGAGTTGAAGTCCACACATCATTCAGCCGCCAAGGTTGAGAAACACTAGTTTATATGGTTTTTAATTACAATGCACTACCCAGATATATATTTGAAATGGGTGGCTACAGAAAGAAACGTTATCTGTTTCTGCGGTCTAGAATTGATTGCCTGCCCATTTTGGCAAAGGGAACCAGGAGGTGCAATTTAATTATTCCAATATATTTCAAAGATTAAATAAATAATTGCAAGAAAAAAAATGGGGTCAGATTACAGATTATAAAAGGAGAAAGAAGCATAGAGAAAGTGCAAAGGGAGTGGAAGACAAATTAAGAACACAGTGTAAATCCTGTCCATCTGTGTTCCACTGTCCCCTTGTGGCCAGTTGATTGTGAAATGCTGAAAAGTCAGTGGCACTGACATCACACTTCCAAGATTGGAGGAAAAAATTAGATCTTTTTTTTTAAAAAAATTGATTTATATGCTGCCCTTCTCCAGAGACTCAGGGCGGCTTACAATGCGTTAAGCAATAGCCTTCATACTTTTGTATATTTTATACAAAGTCAGCTTATTGCCCCCACAAACTGGGTCCTTATTTTACCTACCTTAGAAAGGATGGAAGGCTGAGTCAACCTTGAGCCTGGTGAGATTTGAACTTGCAGTAATTGCAGGCAGCTGATGTTACTAACAGCACTGTTAATAACAGTGCTTAGTCTGCTGTGCCACCAGGCTCTTTACCAATATATATTAAAAATAAACTCCAAGACCTTCTTTAGAATAATGGGCAAGTCAGAAATTCATTGCCCCGCTGGTTTCCACACTTCTAACCACAAAGAAGCACCAATGTGGTTTTTGTGGTTTTCCTCGCAAAATTAAAAAAAGGTTAAAATTGCACCGTGAATAAAATGAATCTTTAAATGCAGCATTTCTCATAGGAGTTCCCTTATCAGTGAGACAGGGCAGCATATAAATTGAATGAAACAATAAATAAAGTAAATTTATTTGCAGTATTTGTGGTTTGGAGAGATAAGGCAGAATTGATTTAGGACTCAAAGCAGATGCCAAAATTACATAGGAAAGAAAAAATAGATAGATGATAGAGATAGAGAGATAATGAGATAGATAGATAGGCAGGCAGGCAGACAGACAGACAGACAGATGGATGGAGGGAGGGAGGGAAAGAGAGAGATGTATAGGATATGGATGGATGAATGGAAATGGATGGATAGAGATAGACAGACAGACAGACAGACAGAGGTGGATAAGATATAGATGGATGGAGATGGATGGATAGTGATAGATAGATAGATAGATAGATAGATAGATAGATAGATAAGGATGATAGATAAATATGGGTAGATTGGATAAGGAAAAGGACTTTGATGCATGATTGTAAATATATTCCAAAAGATGAAGTCATTCTTATTTACATACTGTATGCACACAAAGTCTTCATACTTTTATGCTCCAGAGACCAACATCTGGAGAGCATCACAGTTGAAGAAGACTGCAGTAGATGATTCCTATGTAGTTTCTCGCATTTGCACTACAAGAAGGAATAAAAAATATGGTCCATCCAATTACTATTCCACGCCAGTTAAGATCATAGCCAAAATAGAAACACATAGCTTGGGAAAGCCTTACGGCACATTTAAATCTGAACCAATATATCATAGCATAAGCTTTCTGGTCTCTGGTCTTTTCTTTGCCTCTTTCCATCTCCCCATCATAAACAGCTGTATATATATATATAAAATATTCTCCTCCTAGGGATGCATTCGATGCAGATGATAAACTGCACTGTGATCCATAAAACTTTATGCTTTAATAAACATGCTACTTACTTGCAGAGAAAACAACATATAGTCCGTGGGCATTTAAAGTGGGCTATTCAGAAAACTCTTAAAATGAGAAACAATAATGTTTTTTCCCCATTTTTTTCTTTTTTTTTTTTTTGGTCACTGGGCTTCTACAAGAAATGTTAACATATATATAGAAAAAGAGAACCTATTAAACCAGCCTTGGGATTGAATGAGAATACCTGAGAAAACAAATATTTATTTGTCATGGCAACTGTTTCCTCAAAATAAATAAATAAATGGGACACCCAAGTTTTGTGTTGAATCTTGCTTTTAGTTACAAATGCATGATGCCCCTCCTTCCCTTCCTCCCTCCCTTCTCTCCTTCCTTCCTTCCCCCTACTTCTCTTCCTCCTTCCCCTTTCCTCCCTCCCTCCCTTCCTTCCTCCCTCCTTCCTTCTCTTCCTCCTTTCCCTTTCCTTCCTCCCTTCCTCCTTCTCTTCCTCCTTCCCCTTTCCTCCCTCCCTCCCCCTTCCTTCTTTCCTCCTTCCTTCCTCCCTCCTTCCTTCTCTTCCTCCTTCCCCTTTCCTTCCTCCCTCCCTCCTTCCCTCCCCCTTCCTTCCTCCCTCCCTCCCCTCTTCTGTTCCTCCTTCCCCTTTCCTTCCTCCCTCCCTCCCTCCTTCCCCTTCCTTCTTCCCTCCCTCCTTCTCTTCCTCCTTCCCCCTTCCTTCTTTCCTCCCTCCCTCCTTCTCTTCCCCATTCCTCCCTCCCTCCCTCCTTCCCCCTTCCTCCCTCCCTCCTTCTCTTCCTCCTTCCCCTTTCCTTCCTTCCTTCCTTCCTCCCACCCTTCCTCCTTTCCCCTCCCAACCTCCCTCCCTCCCTCCATTCCTTCCCTCCTTCCTCCCTTCCCCCTCTCTTTCTTTTTTTCATTCTTTCTTTCTTTCTCCTTGCCGGAGTCTTATTAAAATAAGGCTGTGCTGTCAAGGTCAGTAAGCATTCAGATGATTTGCTGAATAAGCAGCGATAAAGGAAGTGAAAGATGCCAAGAGTCTGGATACATTATGTCATCATCCCCTAGAGAAATTATCTTGAGCATCTGGCTAGGCTTCTTATACTAGACTGAGACATACCGAGATATTTCAGCTCAGACAGGAACTTTGATCAGAATGTTTTAACAAGCTACATGCATTAAAAATAAAACGAAGAGGTTTCTCTCTCTCTCTCTCTCTCTCTCTCTCTCTCTCTCTCTCCCCCTCTTGTTTCCTCATTTTTATCTATGGTCCCTCCTTCTTTTTAGCCTCCAGAAAAAAGAATCCACAGACACAGGGAAGCTGAGAAAAAGCAATAGAGAAAAGGAAAAAAAAATCCATTGACAGAGAACACCTGGAGAAGAAGGTTGGAGATAGAGCTTAAATGAATTTTATTTTTAATTTATGAGAGATTGAAAGTGTCCCTGATGTGAAGGCAAGCAAAAGAAATTTCTTCCATTGGAGAAGAATTTCACAAATTCTTTTCTGGAATCAGTAACTGCTGTCATCCATTTCCATTCATGTAGATTAGTCTGGCCATTGCCCCAATCATCACATTGGCCAAAATCTTTGACATCCATATGTTAATATTAAAGTAAAGCAAATAGAGGGATGCGGTGGCTCAGTGACTAAGACTCAGAGTTTGTTGACCGAAAGGTTGGCAGTTCAGCGGTTTGAATCCCTAGTGCCGCGTAATGGGGTGAGCTCCCGCTACTTGTCCCAGCTTCTGCCAACCTAGCAGTTCGAAAGCAAATAAAAAATGCAAGTAGAAAAATAGGGACCACCTTTGGTGGGAAGGTAACAGCATTCCATGTGCCTTTGGCGTTTAGTCATGCCAGCCACATGACCATGGAGGCGTCTTCGGACAGCGCTGGCTCTTCAGTTTTGAAGCAGAGATGAGCACTGCCCTCTAGAGTCAGGAACGACTAGCACGTATGTGCGAGGGGAACCTTTACCTTTACCTTAAAGCAAATAGGTTGATTGAAAGGTTCTTCCATATAGCCCAAGGCATTAAATGTTCCAGGGACCCAATTATGTGAAAGGGTCAAGGGCAGATACAATTCTTTTAGAATGGTAAGAACATCAGGATATAAACATATTGCTTTATGGAAGTCACATTAGTTTGAACGGTGGCAGGAACTGGATAGTTCTAGTCTAGTGAAGAGAAGGACTAGGGATGACAAGATAGCAGTCTTCCAACATTTGGGGGCTGTCACAGAGAGGAGAGGGTCAACCTCTTCTCCAAAGCACCAGGACGTTATGGATGGAAACCTGTCATAGAGAGATCCAAACTAGAACTACGGAAAAATTTCCTAACAGTGAGAGCAATCAACCAATGGAGTAGCTTGCCTTTGGGAGTTGTGGGTGCTTCATCACTGGAGGTTTTTAAGAAGAGACTGGGCAGCCATTTGTCTGGAATGATATACGGCAGTGATGGCTAACCTTTTTGTCATTGCGTGACAAAAGTGGGGGGAGTGCGGGGGGCTCACACGGATGCCCACACCCATAATTCAATGCACCCTGCCCCTCCCACACATTCGCACAAGACACACACACACACCCGCGCTCCCTCTGTTTTTGGCATGCGATGGAACGGTGGGCCCAGTAGGTCCATTTTTTGCCCTCCCCAGGCTCTAGGCCTTCCCTATCCACCTGGATGTCCTCCGGAGGCTGGAAAAGGCCTGTTTCCCAACTTCCAGTGGGACCGGAAGGCCCATTTGTCACTCTCTCCAGGCTCCAGAGGCTTTCTAGGAGCCTGGGGAGGGCAAAAACAGCCTTCCCCACCCTCCCCAAAGGTCCTCCGGAGGCAGGAAACAGCCCATTTCCCAAATTCCGGTGGGTCCGGAAGGCCCAAAAATCAGCTGGCTGGCGTGCAGATGCGCACTGGAGCTGAGCTAGGGCAATGCTCGTGTGCCCACAGATATGGCTCCACGTGCCACCTGTGGCACATGTGCCATAGGTTCACCATCATGGGTATAGGGTCTCCTTGAGCAAGGCTTGGACTAGAAGACCTCCCAGGTTTCTTCCAACTCTGTTATTCTATATTCTTTATTCATGAGAAACGTTATACATGTGGGCATGACATGTTTGAACTCCGTAGCTTTGCTCTGAGGACTTTAGAGAAGGCAAACTGTATATTAAGAGCCAGTTAAGTGATTTTAGGCACTGGGCTAGAAACTGGGAGACTGTGAATTCTAGTCCTGCCTTAGACACAAAGCCAGTTGGTGACCTCTCTCTCAGCCCTAGGAAGAAGGCTACGGCAAACCAGTTCTGACAGTCTTTCCAAGAAAATTGCAGGGACTTGTCCAGTCGGTTGTCAGGTAAATCACCTGTATATTTTATCCTGAGAATTTCCCCCTTAATACGTGGACTAAATCCTCTCCAGCTGATTTTAAGGGACATTTGAAAGTGCCTTTTTATAAGCAATTATTCCTTTAACTGTCATTTTTTAATTGATTACATCAGTTTTGTATGATTGCTTTGTGTATTTATGAACGTGCAACGTGTGAATGTATCATACACATAAAAATATTATGTATTTTCATATTCCTTTATAAATCTGTTCTTACATTTGGAAATGTTTCATTTTATGTTGTAAACTGCCATACGCTCGTATGCCAGGAGCACATGGCTATAAAGTTGGCAATAAATAAATTTGACAGTAAAGAAATTCAGTGAATATTCTTGAATCTGTTCAGTGCCTGATTAGAGCACTTCTATCTTGTCTTGATCGAAATCTAATTTTTTTTTAGTTCTCATCCAACAAATTTCTGACACCCAACATTGATCAAAAAAAAAAAAAAATCAGCAGCTTCCCTTGTGAAAAATTAACAAAATAAAGAACTATGTTATCTTTATACTAATGATGGCAGAGCCCAAATCCTCTGATCTTTCTTGGCAGTTTCATGCAGATGTTGAATAGCATGGAGGATCAGACTGAACACTGTGAACTAGTAATAGTCAGGAGTGAAATTCAGCAGGTTCTGACGGGTTCTGGAGAACCGATAGTGGAAATTTTGAGTAGTTCAGAGAACCGGCAAATACCACCTCTGGCTGGTCCAAGAGTGGGGTGGGAGTGGAGATTTTGCAATATCCTTCACCCAGGAGTGGGGAGAGAATGGGGATTTTGCAGCATCCTTCCCTTGGAGTGTGGTGGGAATGGAGATTTTGCAGCATCCTTCCCTTGGAGTGTGGTGGGAATGGAGTTTTTGCAGTATCCTTCCCCTGCCATGCCCACCAAGCCACACCACGCCCACCAAGCCACACTCACCAAGCCACACCCACAGAACCGGTAGTAAAAAAATTTGAATTTCACCACTGGTAATAACACTTAGACCAGTGATGGCTAACCTTTTTGTTGTCACATGCCAAAAGCATGCATGCGCCCGCACCCTTAATGTAATGCGTGCATGACCCCCCGCGTTCCATGCACACCGTTTTGGACCTAGTAGGCCTCCTTGCAGTCTCCTGGGACCAAAAACGGGCCACGGGGGGTGCACCGCACCCCCCACACCCCATTTTGGGCCTAGTAGGCCTCCCTGCACTTATAACCCATAATGCAATGCGTGTGCAACCCCCCCCACCTGCACACGCAATGCCCCCATGCATGCACACCGTCTCCTGCATTCTCCCTGCCCCCAAGCATGCACAGCAGAGACCCGAAAATCAGTTGGCTGGTGGGAGGCATGCGCATACGTGGTAGAGCTGATGGCTTGCGTGCCGCAGAGAAGGCTCTGCATGCGTGTCATAGGTTTGCCATCACAGACTTAGACCCTAGGTGCTTTTTCAGAAGGCATCTGGACTTTCTTGTTTTTTTTCTTTGAAGTTGTTCAGCTTCTCAACCAAGAAGTTTCTTCAGCTCTGACAGGATGGTGGGGAATGGAAGGACTACTCCCAAACCATTCAAAGGGTGTTCATCCCAAATTGTATAGCTAAAAGCTAAAAACTATACAATATGGGATGAACATCCTTTGAATGGTGTGGGAGTAGGAATACATTTCCAGAGAAAAATGGCAGACTACAGGAACCAGGAGCACCACTCCTTAGTCAGTGACCCTGAGGACACATCTAAACCTCCAAGTGCTTCAATGACCCTCTAAAAGGATGCAGATGACCAGCTGTCTGCAAGGAATATAAATCCTTCCATTCCCCACTATCCTGTCAGAGCTGAAGAAGCTTCTTGGATGAGAAGAGAAACATCTTCAAAAGAAAAAAACAAGTCCAGTTGCCTCCTGAAAAAGCACCTTTGGGAGAACCATGACCTGGATGACTGAGAATCTCTACAGACTAAAAGCACTTAAACTTATATTCTGATTCATCGTGCTTTACAGCCCTTTCTAAGCTGTTTATAGTGTCAGCATATTGCCCCCAACAATCTGGGTCCTCATTTTACTGACCTCGGAAAGCTGGAAGGCTGAGTCAACCTTGAGCTGGTCAGGATTGAACTCCTGACTGTGGACAGAGTTAGCCTGCAATACTGCATTCTAACCATTGAGCCACCATGGCTCCACTGACAAACCATAAACCAGTGTCCAGAAGGCTAAAATGGAGACTGCTGAGCATTACAAAACAGTGCATCCTAAACAAATTTGTCCCAAATTATCCAGCAGAATCCCATGGCTGATATGATTTAATGTCCTGAGAGGTCCACAACGAGTAGTAACATCTCCCTTTCCGATTTCTTGGGGTACAGTATTTACTACTTACTAAAGGTAGTCCTTGCTTAATGACAAGTTGCAAGTTGGTCACATGATCCCATTTTAGATCCTTGTTAACTGGCTTGCCTTTATGGCGGTTTGCAACATCCGGTAATCACATGAGTGTGATTTTCCAGTGTTTGCTTCCAATGTCGAACAAACAAATGTCCATTGGGTACAATGGATTCATTTAATGACTGCCAGATTCACTTAATGACCATGAAAGGACCATGGGCTTTGTTTAATGACTATGGCATTCACCTAATGACTGCTGCAAAGAAGATCATAAAATCAGGCACCGTCATGTGGTGACTTTCGTAATGATCGTCATCAGTGGTGGCATTCAATTTTTTTCCCTACCAGTTCTGTGGGCGTGGCTTGGTGGAGAGGTCCTGTGACTGAGTGGGTGTGGTCAACTTGATGTCACTCATGCCCACACCCACTCAGTCACATGACCACCCCAAGCCACGCCCACAGAACCCAGTAGGAAAAAAATGCGTGTATGAGCACGAGAAGGGCTCATAGTGAATTCTGTGGCAAAGAGAATCCAAACTTTTCTCCCTACATTTACAGCGGAGCTAATGCTCCCTTTATGGTCCCTCCCCTGGCCTCCTCCCTCCCAGGGGTCAAAGTACCTTAAAGGGACAGGCTGCAGCAGCTCCGCTGTGAATGGAGGGAGAAAAGTTCGGATTCTCTCTGCTGCATTTAACGTTGAATTCTGTGGAATATCGAGCAGCCGGAAGGGCCAAGCGAATGGCCAGAAGATGTGAGCAGTGACCGGGTGACCGGGCAAGTGGGCAGGCATGGGCAGGGCTAACCACGGGTGATTTTTACCAGTTTGGTGAACTGATTCAAATCATCCCTACCGGTTCACCTGATCCGGTCCGATCCGGTCAAATTTCACCCCTGATCGTCATGACTTACGATCATAATTCCAAGATCAATTATGTTAGTAAATTGAGGAATACCTATATTTGTTCCCTGAAATCATTCATTCAGGTTATGCTTCCAAAGGTATCCATTTTAAACTCTATAGATATTACTATCTCAGTAGATAATTCAGTAATGGTGCTATAAACCAATTTGATGGCTGGAGTTCACAATCAGATACAGATGTTCGGTCTCTACTGCTTTCCAAATCTCTTTTGGGGGTCTCTATTCGGATGTTGCTTTCAACCCATTGTATTAGATATATTGAAGAAAATGAAATATGAATGTGTTTTCATAGACATCAGGTTATTACTTGGCAGATGGGCTGTATACTTAAAGCAAATACAAGCCAAAACATTTAATGAGATAGGAGTTGGGAATTCCTTATATATAATTTACAATCTGTTTTTACATGTTTTATCTACATATGTATCTATTTAGACATGGTGTTTATTTGCAGAGCAAATAAAGTTGACATTAGCATACCTTCTAAATAATTTGGTATCTAAGAACAGTGTACCCTCTAAATAATTTCGTACGTAGGAAGAACTTTGAAAGAAATAAAGCATTATTAATGCTCTGATAATGCTTCTTTCGTCGTGCTGTTTTTTTAAAAAAATACATGAAATACCTACACCAGTAAGAGAAAAGATAATTGGGAAATATTTGGTTATTCAAGCCTTACTATAACATTATCACAATTCATTTTCTTAATTATCCTAGAAGTCATATGCCCTGAGTCTTAGCACATATATTAGGGAAGGGCATGGTAATATATGTAAAAATCCTTAGAGGGTGGGGGGGGGTTAATGAATTATGTAACATGTATTTTCTTTCATCAGGTTTGCAGATCAGGAGCGGAAAACTCATAAATATGGGGAATGATTATTATTAGAAACTGAGTGCGAAAAGAATATATTTTGTAAAGTTCTTTAAAATCCAAAGAACTTGCGGATAAGAGACACAGTTGTAGATCAGTCTAGAACCGTGATGACGAACCTATGGCACATGTGCCACAGGTGGCATGCATAACCATATCAGTGGGCATGCCAGCCCAGCTCTGGCGTGCCAGCTGATTTTCGGACCTTCTGGGCCCACCAGAAGTAGGGAAACAGGCTGTTTCCTGCCTCTGGAATGCCTTGGGGGTGGGGAGGCCCGTTTTTCTTTCTCACCTGGCTCCAGATCCTCTCTATGCATCTGGGGAGGGTGAAAACAGCCTTCCCCACCCCCTCGGAGGCCCTCCAGAGGCCTGAAACGGCCCATTTCCCAACTATCGGTTGGACAGGAAGTGATTTTTTTGCTGTTTACAGCCTCCAGAGACTCCTAGAGTGCCAGGAGCAGGGGGCTTGCATGTGCATGTACAGGGTGGGGCGCATAGAATTATGGGTGTGGGCACACGCATGCACAAACCTCCCCTGCCCCCCCTCCTGGCATGCGATGACAAAAAGTTTAGCCATCACTGGTCCAGAAGAAGTCTCCTTGAACAAAAAAGGTATGACCTTTTTTTTTTTTTTTGCAAATAACTATAGACTTCCTTCTCAGATATTTTCTTCAATCTGTAAAATGGGTTTTCACCAGTTGTTGTAGCAAGCTAAAGTGGGGGACATATTTCAGCATATTTGAGAATCTGACCAGAGGTGGGTTTCAGCAGGTTCTGACCAGTTCTGGAGAACCAGTAGCGGAAATTTTGAGTAGTTCAGAGAACCAGTAGTAAAAATTCTGACTGGCCCGGCCCCCATCTATTCTCTGCCTCCCAAGTCCCAGCTGATCGGGAGGAAATGGGGATTTTGCAGTAACCTTCCCCTGGATTTGGGAGGGAATGGAGATTTTACAGTATCCTTCCCCTGCCACGCCCACCAAGCCATGCCATGCCCACAAGTCATGCCCACAGAACCAGTAGTAAAAAAATTTGAAACCCACCACTGAGTTGAACCCCCCCTGCTCAAACAGGAGACCCTATAACATTTCAGGCAAATGATTGTCTAATTTCTTCTTAAAAACCTCCAGTGTTGGAGCACCCACAGCTTCGGAAGGCAAGTCGTTCCACTAATTAATTGTTATCACAGGAACAATTAAGGAAATTTTTCTTTAATTCTCCTTGATTAGTTTCTATCCATTGTTTCTTTTTTCTTGCCTTCTGGTGTTTGGGAAAATAAGTTGACACCCCCACCTCTTCTTTGTGGCAGCCCTTCAAATATTGCATTACTGCTATCATGTCACCCTATTCCTTCTTTTCTCTAGACTAGTCATACCTAATTTCCCCAATCATTGTTCACATAGTCTCCAAGCCCTCAATCATCTTTGTTGCTCTTCTCTGCATTCTTTCCAGAGTCTCAACGTCTTTTTTATAATATGGTGACCAAAACTGGATGCAGTATTTGAGATGTGGTCTTACTAAGGTTTTATAAAGTGATACTAATACTTCATATAATCTCTATCCCTCTGTTTATGCAACCAAGGATTGAATTAGCATTTTTGGTGGTGGCTGCACACTGCTGCCTCATATTTAAGTGATTGTATGGCTTATATTTGAGCTTTTATCATTTCCTTTATATTTTCTATACATTTGTTATATATCCTTTTCACTTTCTACTGCCATTCAGTTGGGTTTAGAGGTGGTATTCAGCTGGTTCGGACCGGTTCGCCCAAACCGGTAACGGAAATCCCTGCCTGCCTGCCTAAGCTCTATGCCATCCTATTTAGTCACGTTTTCAAGGCCGGGTTCATGCGTGGAAGGTGCATGTGCCAGCAAAGCGCATGCCTGGAAGGCCGGGCGCATGCGTGGACCAGTGGTGGTTTGCTCCCAGTTCGCACCAGTTCGCAAGAACCGGTAGTAAAAATTTGTAGCAGTTCAGAGAACCGGTAATAACATTGGCTGGCCACACCCCTGAACCAGGCCTGGTCGCCACTCACTTACCCCATCCACCTCATCAGAGGCTTTTTTTTTTTACTTTTAAAAGCATTTTTTCTACAACCTCTTCAGCCGAAAAAATGATTTTAAAAGTAAAAAAAAAAAAGCCTCTGACAATCGTGCAGAGCTGGGATCATCAGAGGCTTTTACAAGCATTTTTTCTACAACCTCTTCAGCCGAAGGGGTTGTAGAAAAAATGCTTTTAAAGCCTCCGACGATTCCAGCTGAGTTGCCTGATCGCCAGAGCCTTTTAAAAGCATTTTTATCTGCAACCTCTTTGGCCGAAGAGGTTGTAGGAAAAAAAATCCCTTTAAAAGTCTCTGGCGATCCCAGCTGAGTTGCCTGATCGCCAGAGGCTTTTAAAAGCATTTTTTTCTGCAACCTCTTAAGGTTGTAGAAAAAATGCTTTTAAAAGTTAAAAAAAAAAAGTTGGCCACGCCCACAGAATCACATTACCCCCACAAGCCACACCCACAAAATAAATTGCTAATTGTAGCATTTTTTCTACAACCTCTTCAGCCGAAGGGGTTGTAGAAAAAATGCTTTTAAAGCCTCCGACGATTCCAGCTGAGTTGCCTGATCGCCAGAGCCTTTTAAAAGCATTTTTATCTGCAACCTCTTTGGCCGAAGAAGTTGTAGGAAAAAAAATCCCTTTAAAAGTCTCTGGCGATCCCAGCTGAGTTGCCTGATCGCCAGAGGCTTTTAAAAGCATTTTTTTCTGCAATCTCTTAAGGTTGTAGAAAAAATGCTTTTAAAAGTTAAAAAAAAAAGTTGGCCACGCCCACAGAATCACATTACCCCCACAAGCCACACCCACAAAATAAACCACACCCACAGAACTGGTAGTAAAAAATTTTAGAACCCATCCCTGGCATGGACGCTCACATTTGCAAACTGGTAGGGAAAGTAAGTGAATAATATCCCTGGTTGGGTTACTATACCATACTTTTCATGGAGAGGCTTTGCAGACATTACAGCTAGTACAAAATGAAACAATTACATTCCTAGTGGGACAATATTGCCTATGTAGAATTATACCACTTTTGCAAAGAGAGCATTGATTTTCTGTATGTTCTTGGGTGCAAACCAAAGTCTTGATTAGCAACTTTAAAGCCTTGTGTTGAATAGCATCAGGATACATCAAGCTATGCCTTACCAGAACTGAATCTGTGTATCTTGTCCTGACATCTAGAAAGAGCTTAAAAGAGATTGTGCTGGGACTGAGAAAGAAAGAAGAGTATCTTTAAGAGCAAACAGAAATACAAGCGTATGAGAGATTTTGTTTTCCAAAACAAATTTAGTTTTAGTCTATCATGCAAACCTTCCAGAGGGAAAAAAGAGCTCAACGGTTCAAAGGATTCATTAATAAAAGAGGTTTCCTTCTTCCTCTATTAAAATTCTGTACTTCTTTTTACATAGTAAAACAGTACAACAGTAAAAAATAAACCTACAAACAAAAAATAAAAGAAAGAATAGGTGCAGAAAAAGCAAAATAAAAAGCAAAATATAAAAGAAAGAAAAAAAGAATATGGTAAAGATAGATAGATAGATAGATAGATAGATAGATAGATAGATAGATAGATAGATAGATATGCCTTTCCCTTTCATCACAATTAAAAATTAGTTTTAGTAACTTATCGCCTTCTCTTAAAATAAAACTCTTCTTTCCATACCCCATCTCTTACCTATAAACCAGGTGGGTTGCCCCGGTTCACACTGGTTCTATAGAACCGGTAGTAAAACTGGCGGGAGGCTCCGCCCACTGACCCCGATGTCATCAAAATGCTTCTGCGCATGCGAGCGAAGCGAGCACGAGCGCGCAGCCCCATCTCAAACTGGTAGTAAAGGTAAGTAGAACCCACCCCTGCTATATACCAGTAGTGGGATTCAAATCCCAGCGCTACCAGTTCGCTATCAGTAGTGCATGGTGGCGTACACTTGCTTCACAAGTGCGTGGTGCTTCTGCGTATGCGCAGAGTGTTTTTGATGACATCTGAGTGGGTAGGCAGAGCCTCCTGCCGCTACCAGTTCGCCTGAACCAAGGCGAACCGGTAGAAGCCTACCACTGCTATAAAACCTTAATATGTCAGTAAGAGTCCTTTAAGGATTACCAGAGTTGATGTACTGTAGAAGGAATGGCAGAACCTGGGGGCAGAGTTAAAAGAGGAATCAACCTAGAATCTCTATGTAGATGCAAGGAGACTAAATCCAACCTCTGTTGTTTTAATTGTTTGCTTATTGCTTATTTCAAATTCAAGGCCACCCATCTCTTCAACAACTCTGGATTATATTTGGATTTTGTTTTCTCAAGTCTGTGGTTTGCCACTCCAAAGACAGTTGATTTTTTGGTACATATGCCAACGGTTTTTTTAGGGCTTACTTCTGAGACTTGAGCATCATCTCATTGACTTTTACAAACCATGCAATGCAATGGCTTCATCAAGCAGTTTTTTATTCAGAGAATTGCTTTCCTGGAAGTCAATCAGTTACCTTGACAGCTTCTTGCAGACATTTTACACAGTGGTTATTTTGCCCCAGTTTTAACTCCAATGGTTGTGATAAATATTGTTTGGGAATTAAATTACCAAACAGCCTTCAACTGTAATTAGTGTGGAAAGGCACACATCATAGGGGCAACCGAACAGAACTTGTGTCATACAGCAACACCACGAAGCAAGCAACAATGCCATGGGGTGGAAGGGGAAAAAATGTTGAAAACATTGATTGTCAAGTGTCTCAATTAAAGGGTATTCGAGAGTGCAATTTGAATAGTGGCTTGTTGTCGTGTACCATGTAGTATATAGCAGTGTCTCCTTGTAAGAGGACAGTGCCTGCAAAATAGCCAGTATTGCTAGGGAACTGTCCCTTTAAGGCTTCTCCTTAGCCATCCCAGCAACTGATCTCAACCGTTGGAAGAAATGTCCATCTGGGTTCAGTTCCAAGTGGGGGAAAAAGACACTGGATTAATGGAAATTGCTTGGAAAGAAGGTTTATTGATGAACAGGATCACATGGCTTGAGTTCCTGAGCAGAAAAAGGGAAGAGATGCTGAGAGTGCCTTAGTTTCATGCCCTCTGTTGGGGTTTGAATTTGAGCTTGTATTCTGATTGGTTGTCAGACTCCCATGGGGCTATGCAGGGGCAATTCTGTAGTCTGTCCTGAGTCCCAAGCTTGGTTGAGACTTGCTGGGTGATGCAATCTCCCCAGGTGCCATGTGGTGAGATCTGTTCCTAGATGGGTAGAGGGCTAATCCTATCTTTGTTGGATCTTGGGTGAGGGCATTTGCCTATGAATAGACCTGGCTATCTCTTTATCTCTTAAGTGTGGGTATCTGCTGTGGGCTATTGAAGATGGTGGGGGCTATTAAGAGTGAGTCTGCTTCCTGCCTAAAAAGAACATGTTTCTCCATTTCTCATCCAGGAAAATATAATATTCTGCCTTTTTAATATTTCCTAATTTTTTTCATTTCTTTTGAAGAGGGGTGGGTGCTAACTTCCTACACTATAAAAGCTGAGCAAATAGGCAGCTGAGTTGTTGGTGTGAGAGGAAAGGTAGTTTGTGTGGGGTTTTTTGGGGAGGCAGGGGAAAACTAAAAGCCTGAAGCAGCCCAAGGCAAATTTACTGTTACTGTTCTCCAGAAGTTGGACTCACAAAGAGTGCTAGTGGAGAAACAGAAGTTGTACTAGTCTAGGGGAAGAGTGGTATAGAAGAATTCAATTCTTTGAGTATTTGAGTATTTGTGGGTGTATTGCCTAGAAGCCAGGAAGAGTTGTGTTGCTCACTTGGAGTTTTGGAGCCCAGAAACCTGGATATATCTAAAAAAAACCACCTGTGACATTCCTGTTGCTGTCATAAAGTTTTGACCAATGAGAAAGACACTTTTTGAGGGTTCTTGGTGCTCTCTGAGCTTGGTTGTTTGTTTGCAGATTTCTTCATTACCCAAATTAGATAACATCATCAGTGCTAGGTCTCATTTCGACCCTGAGCCACAAATATTCTCGTTTATTAAGACCTTCTTTTCAAGCAGGAACCCTCAGTGCTAAAGCAGGAATGATTTTCATGGGATCTGGTCTAGGACAGATGTGAGCTGCACAACTATTGGAAGCACTATCCATCCAGCTTGTTTACCAACTGCTGGGATTCTGCCATGATAGGGAGGTCACTCTATGTCAGGGCTGTCAAACTCATGGGCTGCAGGCTGGATGTGTCATGTGCTGGCCATGTCCACGTCCAGTTTAGCAAAGGGGGGGAAAGTCCTGATACAACATGTGATGTTGCTGTAACAACATTCCCCTGGGGGCGGGGGGGAAGGTGGTTAGGAGCATGATTAATCCCCTGTATTATTCTTTTTCCAGGACATGCTTCTTTTCTGAGGCGGGGGGGACTCAGCCTGTCAGACCTGGAAGCCATCTTTTACCTTTGAGCTTACAGGCCTGCTGCAAACTCTACTGCAGAAAAATGGGAGGAGGGTTATATGGAGTGAAGATGATATGTAGTCAAAATAACATTCTTTCCAGAAAGAATGGAAAGGCTGTTGTGCCCTGCAGCTGTGTTGAGAAGAATGAGGAGGTATCTTCTATTCTGGAGGGAACCTGATTGGTTCGTGTGATGGACATGTGGGTGAAGGGCAAGGACTTGAACCTTCTTTTGCGTGAGGAAAACCTGGAAGCTCTCAGATTCGGGTTTTCCCAGATGTGCCAATATGACATCTCTAATAAAATTAGCTTTGAGGTAAGTAAGTAAGCTTTTATTGCGGTCAGAGACCAAATTAAAATAGACAAAGAAAGGGAGCATATTTTACTTACTACTTACTGCTTTGAGGAAATTCAAGCCTTTGGAGTTTGATTTTATTGAGGGTGTTACTTGGAACTTGGAACCCTGACAATGACAATGAGTTTGACGCTCCTGCTCTATGTCCTAAAAATTAATCTAGATACAGAACATTAATGCCAGGGAGAATAAAACCTTGCAGTTTATTAAAGGAAAAAAACATTAGGAGAAAGGGAACTGGCATGAAACTAATGGGGTGGAATGGGACGCTGCTTTCTGACAGGCTGACCAACATTGATTAACCAAGATCATTTCTGATAGGTCTGTTTCGATTCTCTGTCAGTTCACAAAGAAGAAAACATGTCTCTTTTTGTAACGTCTTGGTGATCTTAAAGTAATCAAAACAGATCATTCATGTCTTGCTGTGTTTCTGTTGGGCAAAATGAAGATTTGAGAAATGGGGTGGCAGGAGGTCAGAATTCTCTAGAGGGGCTACATCAGGGGTGGGTTCTACTTACCTTTACTATCGGTTCGCATTGCGAAGCTTCTGCACATGCACAGATCAACTTTGATGGGTGGAGCCTCCCGCCGGTTTTACTACCGTTTCTTGCGAACTGGTCCGAACCGGGGGCAACTCACCACTGGGCTACATTAAATAGTGTCTTGAGCCAAATCACCTGGGACTTCGAAAACCTACTTTCCCCCCCCATTCCACTTGAGCAAGGAAGTGCTACCACAAGGAATTCATGTACTCATATTTCCTCAAGTCTATTCTTCAAGTGCTAGAGACCTAAATCAAATAAACATAAAACACATACACACACACACAAAAAGATTCACCAATCAATGAGTTGACCTTATCACGGCAACTTTAATAAATACCATAAAATAATTCAAAACTCAATGTTGTCAGGTTGAATGGATTGATGATTCTCTGAGGATGCTCAGAACTTCAGCCAAGTTATTAAATGTCTCAAAGCTAAACATGTCAATTACAGCAACATTTTCCTAATTCAATGATGAATCACATGGAATGATTCACATATACAGAGTTCCAGTTTCAGCTTCTGATTGATTCTCAAAGTACTCACATCTGCCTTTTTCTTCTACATATGGTAGTGCTAATTCCCACACACCCAATCATACACACAGGAAAGAAAAAGGTGCAAATTTCCTAAGGGCCAATACATAGAATATAGAATAACACTGTTTGGAAGGGACGTAGGAGGTCTTCTAGTCCCAACCCCCTGCTCAAGCAGGAGACCTTATACCATTTCAGACAAATGGCTCTCCAGTCTCTTTTTGAAAGCCTCCAATGATGGAGTACCCATAACTCCTGAAGGCAAGCTATTCCATGGGTTGACTGCTCTCACCGGTAGAAAATTTCTCCTTAGTTCTAGGTTGCTTCTTTCCTTTGTTTGTTTCCAACCATTGTTTCTTGTCTTGCTTTTTAATGCTTTGAAAAATAGTTTGACATACCCCCACCCCTATTTTTTCAAAGCAAAATTACTATTTCCTTTAGAAAATAGTTTGATGCGGTACATAAGTATTGTAAAGTGGCAGGCAGGGGCAACTAAAACCTCATCCTTGGGCTTTTCTCCAAGTCTACTCAGCATGGAATATGATCAGTGAACTAGGAGCTTGCTGGCTGCTGGGAAAAAAAGCCTAGAAACTAGTGGATTGGGATTTCACTGAACTAGGGCTGCAGAAAAATCTTGGTTTACCTGGCTAAAGAGAAATACATATATACCAGTGGTGGGTTCCTCCCGGTTTGGTCCGGTTCGGCCGAGCCGGTAGCAGTGACGATATGACATCACTGAACCAGTTCTCCCCCTCCGCCCTCCCATCCCCCCCACGTTATTCTTACCTTTTATTTGGTCCCACCCCCGATCTATTGCTGCCTCCTGAGTCCCAGCTGATGACTAGAGGGAAAAAAACTGTTTAAACTCTTGCCGCGGGACTTCAAAGGGCCGTCCTACAGCTGATCAGTGTTAAAAGCAAACAAATGAGTTGGGTCCTAAGTGCGAGGACTGGTTGTAAGTGCTTCCAGAAATGACTCTGACCAGCTAGCCACACCCACCTAGTCACATGACCTCCAAGCCACACCCACAAAATAAGCCACGCCCATAGAACCGGTAGTAAAAAAATTTAGAACCCACCCCTGACATACACACACAAAGAGAAAGAAAGAGAGAGGAAGAATGAGAGACCTCACTGGGAGACCTTTATTGAGGGGTGGGTTCTAGTTATCTTTACTACCTGTTCGCAATGGGAGCGCACATATGCGCAGAAGCTTCTGCGCATGCGCAGATCGTCAATTATGATGTCCGGACGGGTGGGCGGAGCCTCCTGCTGCTTTTACTACCAGTTCTAAAGAACCGGACAGAACTGGGAGTAACCCACCATTGTCTTTATTGTACACCACCAGGAATCCTGATAATCATTCCTCACATTTATAACTATATAAATGTGAAGAATGAATAAATTAAATAATTAAATATAAGATTGGGCAATTGCAAAAGAAACAAACCACACAGAAAGGTAGAAAGTATATACTGTAACGTCCAACATACCTTACCCCTCTTTTTCTCTTTCACTTAGAAAATGTTCTAAAGCATCAAAAAATCCACGGGATATGAAAGGAACTGACAGCATGTGTACAGCTGCAGAAAAGTGCCCTGACCTCTAAAAGAAATGATTAATTCAAAAGAAGAAATAACTCTTTTGGCAGTTTTCCCTACTCTGCCCCCCCCCTCCCTGCCCGCATTTCTTTGCTTTCTAGGGAAAACTCTTGGCCAATATCCACAGTGAATATATAAAATTCCCATTTGGGTTTTAGCTTCCTGAACATGAGATATGATTGATAGGCAACCTACAAAACCTGGATCATTGACGCTGGTTTCTAATCTCTCGCCTGGTTGAAAAATACTAGCTTTAAAGCCAATTAGGCAAAATATGTAAGAATTGGAAGTATGCTAATGCATATATTATACCTATAGATGAAGAGACTCTAATAGCAGTACCCTGTGAATTCTCATTACAAGCGGGAAGTGAGAAAATAATTACTTGGAAAATACAACAGCGTAATAACACGGGCAAATGCTGGCATGCAAATATTCTTCACAGTAGATGCAGAAAGGAGGGGAGGAGTATTTCACCATGTACACCCCTCCACCACCACACACATACAGTGTCCACTTTGCTGATTTCACTGATACAGCCAACAATGTCTGCAATTCTACTAGTCCACAGATATCCAGAGCAAAACTGGAGGGAGGTTAAGATAATGGGTCATTCTGGAATGAGGTTTTAAAGGGCTGGGCTATATAAGGGTCCATAAGCATACAACAATACATGCAAAATTCTGACAGTCAGCCTATGCATTGGTCTTGCTGTTTGGTTGAGCCATAGGGTTGTGGTCTGGGTTCAAGCTGGAAGTCCTGCATATAAATTAGCAATAGCAATAAGACTTATATACTGTTTCACAGTGCATTACAACCCTCTCGAAGAGGTTTACAGAGTCAGCATATTACCCCCAACAATTTGGGTCCTCATTTTATTGACCTCAGAAGGATGGAAAGCTGAGTCAACCTTCAGCCTGGTGAGATTCAAACTGTCAAATTGCAGGCAGCCGGCAGGCAGCAGAAGTAGCCTGCAGTACTGCATTCTAACCACTGCACCATCATTGCTCTTAATTATGAGTTGTTCCACCTGGAAAATTCCAGATATTTTTGATTTCAAGTACTGGCAATGTCCATCTTTGCCAGTACTTGAATGCCACCCAGTACATTCCAAATATTTTGGATTTCAAGTTCTGGCAATATCAATCTTTCATGGAATTGAGAGCCGGTTTGGTTAGTGGTTGAAGTGCTGATCTAGAAAACAGAGAGTGTTTTAGTCTAGTCCCATATTAGGCATGAAAACTGTCTGGGTGACTTTGAGTTAATTGCCAGAAGATTGTGAGTTGTAGTCCTGCCTTAGGTATGAAAAACCAGCTAGGTGATTTTGGGCCAATTACTCTCTTGGGGACAATAATCTCGCAGATGAGTCATGGCACCTGGACTTCCTTTCTTGTTGGTTCGAAACATTTCATCCAGTTGCCATGACTCAACTTTCAGACTACTGTACCTGGATGACTGGAGAATCTTCATGGACACCTCACAGATGGTTGTTGTGGGGAAAATAGGAGGAAGAAAGAGTATTAGAGAATATTTATAATAAATGTAGGATTAAAAAAAAGCTTTAAAAAACCCTCAAAATCAATAAACAAATTTGTCGGAGTGAGGAACACTTACAACTCTCTTCCCTTATAACTAATAGCCTAAAAGGGAATCAAAGCTCAGGATTCAGCTATGTGGCCCAAGATCCAACTCCTAGCAGTCCAGCCCAGCTCATCACTGAGGTGTGCCAAACAGGTATGTTCTGGAGCCTTCAACAAACCCACATACCTCTCACCATCTACATACACATTTTCTAGATCTATACCTCACCAGCTTCATTAATTTTGTGGCTTCTGAAATCATCACTTTTTCTGTACTTCCTCATTTTGTTCCAACCCTCCATTCTCAGGAACTAGCAGAATAATTATTATTTTTGTCCCCAGGTATCAAATCCATTTGTACAATTTCCCCCCGAACTTATCCCTGCTTCTTCTGTTATCACTATTCACAGGAGTACACCATGCAATTACTATTATTGTTACTAAACTGTAGATTCTGACATCCACACATTTCTACAACAGTGTAGATGACACCAGTTCATATTTTCTGACCTGCAGTTTAGTTCTGATTCACATTTACTCCAGTGCTCCAGTGTATATATTAATCAAGTCCATAAAATTAGCAAAGTTATTGCATCTTTCCTATTAGTTTCTTTTCTTCCATGTGTTAAATCATGTTTTTTCCTATTTACATCTTTGACATTCCAAATCACAATTGTCATATATTAGAGTCATCATTTGATTGGTCCACCAATATTTCCTTAGTCACTTTGAGTTTGGATAAAGTCCCTTCCTTCCTTCCTTCCTTCCTTCCTTCCTTCCTTCCTTCCTTCCTTCCTTCCTTCCTTCCTTCCTCCCTCCCTCCCTCCCTCCCTCCCTCCCTCCCTTCCTTTACTATGGCCACCCAACTGAACCAAGTGACTCTGTAGTTTTGACTTAACATTGTTAGTATATATAATTTAAGTTTCTAGCTTAATTGTTTCCATGCCATGGGTATCATTCCCTACTCATGATAAGGATGGTACAAAGTTATTTTGGCATCTTTTGGTTAATATTTCCTAAGTATGCCCTAGCCAACCCCAAGCAAAGTCAAACTATTTTATGCAAGGATGCAAGCTATGTTCTCTAATCTAGATACTTCTTTGCAAGTCAACATAGTATTATCTATATCCTGCCATCTAGAATGTACATACAGTGTCCTGACATGCATTCAAGATGTGAATGAACAACATGGTGGCTAAATTTGTTGATTACAAGTAACTAAAGGTGAAGGTAAAGATTCCCCTCGCACATATATGCAAGTCATTCCTGACTCTAGGGTGCGGTACGCATCTCTGTTTCAAAGCCAAAGAGCCAGCACTGTCCGAAGACGTCTCTGTGGTCCTGTGGCCGGCATGACTAAATACCAAAGGTGCATGGAATGCTGTTACCTTTCCACCAAAGGTGGTCCCTATTTTTCTACTTGCATTTTTTACGTGCTTTCAAACTGCTAGGTTAGCAGAAGCTGGGACAAGTAATGGGAGCTCACCCCGTTATGCGGCACTAGGGATTCGAACTGTTGAACTGCTGACTTTTCGATCAATAATCTCAGCGTCTTAGCCACTGAACCACCTTACAAGTAACTAAGGATACTTATTTCACAAAGGAGGAATGAAGGTATTGAAACGACAAGGACAAAGCTACGCAAATAAATACTGTATATAAATAACTTAATTTCATATGCAATAGGTATAGGCAGTTTGGTGCCCATCATGGCATTAGGTTTTTATTCTCTTAACCCTTTGACACTAGCCATGCCAGTAAAGACTGATGGGAGATGAACTTTAAAACATATTCTGAGCACCAGAATTGCTTAACCTTGAGTTATATTACTAATTGGGTATGTGTGTCTTTGCAGAAGTAGCAGAATCTCATCCATCTTTCTCCTTGGTTAGTAAATGTTATTTTACACTCCCTTCTGTTAACTAGCATGAAGGGAAAAATAACTGGGCGAGCTGAGCTTTAAACAAAAAGAGAGAAAAATAAAACCTGGCCAAGATTCAAGAATTTGGGTTTGGAGGGTCAGGAGAGAGAATATGTTATTCATATTTTTTTTTACCCTTCTGTAATTGAACAGAACTTTTAATCTATCTTCTCCTGCCCTTCCCCCACCACCTCCAAAGCTGCTGATTTTACAGATTTAGAAACGTCCCTTTGAATCTCTTCTCCTTTTTGCTCTATGAAGAGGAAAGAACCAGCCAATAAACTCTGAATGTTTCAGATTCAACAACCAAATTTATATGACTCTGGAGAGGTAAGCAAACCGAGTATTGTATCTTCATTTTCATCGTGGCACTCTATCAACTTTTTCTTCTGCTAATGCTGGAAGTCAATAAAAACCCATTAATGCCAAGATTCCATATTAAGCTTGACAGTTTACAAATTGCAAAGGTTTTTATTTCAAACATGATCAAGTCTGGAGCGCCAGGAAATTTTGCCGAGGAAAGTAGTGTGTGAAGAATCTGAATAAGAGTTAGCCAAGTAATTTGCGGGATGCGCTGTAGGCAAAATAAGCAAATTTACCAAAATGGATTGGGGGTGGGGGGAGATTTGCATGAACATTTGGGATAAGCCACTCTCATGGATGCAGCAGCACATGTCCAGGTTGTTACTCAGTGTGTTGTTGTGCACACAAACCATTTGTTTATTGATTGATTGATTGATTGATTGATTGATTGATTGATTGATTTAGAATGGCATAATGGTACAATTAGTTGCAGATGCAGTATAAAGCCTGCGATGCAAAATGAACTACAACCATCTCCCTTTGAAATGGGAAGGAGCTGGGCTGCTCTAGGTCATCGCTCTTCTGCTGTCTCCTCCAGCAGTTGCCATAGATGGAGTCCTTCTCCACCTCCTGTTCTCACGTCAAGACTGTGAGATGACGAGGGTGTTTCACCATGCCATCTTCGTGAAGAGGATTCATATGCAATAAAATCTGTATTACCGTTATAGATCAGCCTACGGAGGGTGGTGTACAGTCAATTAAAAAAAACATCAGAGTATATAAAAAAGAAAAGCTAGAAGATATAACAGATGTATGCATTAAAATGGAAAGTGTGTGTCTGTCTCTGTTTCTCTATGTCTGTCTGTCTATCTATCTATCTATCTATCTATCTATCTATCTATCTATCTATCTCTATCTAGTTATCTAGCTAATATGTCATCTATGTCTTCTGTCTATCTATCTATCTATCTATCTATCTAGACTGTAACCTTATTGCTGTACCATCACAATTTACATTGACTGTTTCCTAATATGATTTGATTGCTTATTCGTACCCTATGACTGTCATTAAGTGTTGTACCTTATAATTCTTGACGAATATATCTTTTCTTTTATGTACACTGAGAGCATAAATTCCTTGGGTGTCCAAACACACTTGGCCAATAAAAAATTCTATCCTATCCTATCCTATCCTATCCTATCCTATCCTATCCTATCCTATCCTATCCTATCCTATCCTATCCTATCATCTATCTCTATCTAGCTATTTAGCTAATCCATCACCTATCTATCTATCTATCTATCTATCTATCTATCTATCTATCTATCTAATCTATCATCTATGTCTGTCTGTCTATCATCTATCCATCCATCCATCCATCCATCCATCTAGCTGTCTATAATATACACAGAAAGTATATGTTCTTTAGCTGATGTTGGCTTCTATATGCATATATGTGTGTGTGTGTGTGTGTGTGTGTGTCTTTGGTTATTCGGGTCTTCTCCCACGTAAAATTGGAAGTGTCTTGGCGTGTCTTGCTTCCAGGAGCATGACGCCGAGAACACCAGCCTGAAGATGACAAATGAGACTTCGTCGAAACGTCGCCAAGACACTTCCAATTTTACGTGGGAGAAGACCCGAATAACCAAAGACCTACATACAAACACCCGCAAAAACCTGAGAAAACAAATATATATATATATATATATATATATATATATGTTTTTCTTCTAGCCAGGTTTTCCCTACGTAACCAAGGTTTTTCTGCAGCACCAGCACATCCACTCGATTCTGGGCTTTTTTCTTTTCTAACAGCTAGCAAGCTCTTCCTGCTAGGTGGGAGACCTCTATAGATCTATTTCTAGCTCATTTGCTTTCATCAGTAGGCCACACCCATATCTTATGTATCCTCCCTGTAAAGATATAGTATCTATTTTCTTACTTCTTCATAGGGTTTATGTGTGTTTTTCTTCTAGCCACATAGGATACATAAGATATAGGTGTGGCCTACTGATGAAAGCAAACGAGCTAGAAATAGATCTATATAGGTCTCCCACCTAGCAAGAAGAGCTTGCTAGCTGTTAGAAAAGCCCAGAATCAAGTGGATGTGATTCTACTGAGCTGGTGCTGCAGAAAAACCTTGGTTATGTAGGGAAAACCTGGCTAGAAGAAAAACAACATAAACTGTGATTTTACATTTTTGTGTATATAATAATAATTTATATTCCACTCTCAACAATATTAAACAAGTCAGGCTATGACTGTCCAACATCAAAAACCTCTTCCAGGCCGTATGGAAAAACACCATCTGAAATGGAATATCTGCTCAAAACTATCCATACAGACAGCCAAAACATTGCAATGGAGCTTGGACTGAACAAATTTGCCCACTCCTACCATCAACAGAGGGAAAATAGTGAAAACTGAAAGAATCAGATACCCTATGGAAAGATCATTACAAACACTTGAGCATTCTTCAGGCTGACAACAGTAAGCACACTGAAATCAAGAAGGTTAGGAATAAATCCATCAGAAGGTTGAAGAAGATCTTATATGTTGATGGTAGTAATTTGAAAATGAATGTTGCAGGGGTGAAATCTAAAATTTTTTGCTACCGGTTCTGTGGGCGTGGCTTAATTAGTGGGCGTGGCTTTGTGGTAAGGTGACTGGGTGGGCATGGCCAAGTCAATGTCACTTCTTTGCCCTTTTTTAACTTACAAAACACAACACAACACAACTGGCTCACCCACAATATAAAAGCAGCTGTGCTAGACCCAAAATGGCCCCTGCAACAAGCAGAAAACTCACACAGCCACAAAAAGCCCCAAAAAAACAACTTTCACACTTTACACACACAAAATTCCACATACAGCTTTGTGAGATTTTGTGTGTTTGTGTAGTTAGAATGAAACACCACAGAAACACACTAAATCTCAGAAAGCTGCACAAATATTATTTTATTTTATTTTTATTTTTATATAAAAGCAGCTAAATTTAAAACTTCTTAAACTTTAAATGGCTAGGTCTAAAAAACAACAACTAAAAAACCCCCCAATTAACTATTTTTTTAAAGCTCCCAAAGGGGAAAAAAACTTACCCAATAGAACAGGGGTCTCCAACCTTGGCAACTTTAAGACTTGTAGACTTCAGCCTCCAGAATTCCTCAGCCAGCTTTGCTTTGCTGGCTGAAGAATTCTGGGAGTTAAGTCCACAACTCTCTGCCTGCTTGATTGCAAGCAGGAAGATTCAATTGCTTGCTGATGCAATGGATTGCAGCAAGGCGTTGCGACCAGCAGCTAAGGTAAGCAAGCTGGGGGGGGAGGGATTTTTGCTTCCGATTAGCAGGCAACAGCTGAGATCGTTAGAGCTGGGATCGTCAGAGCTGGGATCGTCAGAGCCATTTAAAAGAAAAAAAAAGGCTCTGATGATTGTGCAGCTCAGCTGGGCATGGGGGGCGGGGGCAGGGATTTTTGCTACCAGTTCTCTGAACTGCCCGCTGCCATCGCTACCTACTTGTCTGAGCCGGTCCGGACCGGGAGCATTTCACCCCTGGAATGTTGAATGTGTACGTTAGATAGTTTTCAGCACTTGTATTGGAGCACAGCTATAAGACAATAATATTTTAAATTTCTGAAATGCCTTCCGTTTCTTCTAAAGCAAAGTAAGGAAAAGAAAAGTTACTCTGGAAAGAGGTCAGAAAACTTCATAAAGGACTTTCATCAAAACATTTTCTGCAAAATAGTGCTTTAAACTTTTTCTACAACATGTTGAAAGTTTCATTGATTTAAACCAGCTCGTCTTCATGCAGATATAAATTTACTGGGTATATCAGCTACTTAATGAGGATCAACCAAGAGAGAAACTTGCACTCCAAGTATTGATTTATAAACAATTTAAAATTTAAACACTGCCAAGAAATCACGAAAGGCAACTCTTGCTCCAAAGGAGCATAGCTACTTTAAACCTCTATTCCCACATGTTTACACTATCTATTCAAAAGCCTGTTAGATCTAAACTCTTTGATGTATGACCAGCTACTTCTTCTGTGGCTTTTTGTTAACTCAAATCTAAACCCAGTGGGGAAAAGGACAAATTGGTTCTTTTATCAAACACTTTCAGTATCTATTTCCACTAAAGGGGGATCTCATATTCTTGGTTTATTTATGTACTGCCGCATGAGCTATGTTATGAATCTATGAAAGAAAGAGAAAATGGAACATAGGATGACTTAGGAGGGTGTTGTGGTTTACCGGCGGCCAGCAGAGCTGGCAGCAGAGACAGACAGTGAGGAGGTTGGGGAGGAACATGGCCCGGTCCTGAGGGTAAGATCAGACAAGGGCTCTGCGACAGAGGGAGAGAGGGAGCTAGACAGCAGTGAGGCAGAGGAACAGCTGGAGCCCGTTCCCAGTGTGAGCATGTACAGAGCTGCTAGAAGACAAGGACAACTCAGAAAGCAGGGTCGATTTAGGAGTAAAGCCACACCTTGGAGATGATTGGCCCCTCCGATAGGAAACAAAAGAGGAGCGAAAGGGGAGGGTGGGCTTTTGCAGGAAACAATTCGTTCATTCGGTCATTTCAAGAGTGTAGAGTTATGTTCCTGACTCTAAGAGACTCTGTGCCAAGTTTTGTCTCGTACTGCATTTGGAAACAAGTTACGTGGCATCTTGCCAAGCGAGATAAGGTGTGTTGAAAAATATTCCTTTGAAAAGCTGTTTGGACAAGCCTTGCTGACTGTGAATGAAAGTAATTCACAGTCGTGTAAATAAAAGAGGTTTTGTCGGGACCAAAAGTCTGCTTCCTGCTTTTTAAGGGATCCTAGGTCAGAATAGAAGGCACACAAGAAGATGGACTCTGAAGAAAAAGACTCCCATATGTGATTTAATGGAAGAAACTTTTCCCACTGTGCTTTTCGACATGGGTAGGATGTCAATGATCTTTGTTGGCATATTTATTTATTTATTTATTAAATTTATATACCAACCTATTCCTAAGGGACTCAGGGCGGTGAACAGCGAACGATAAAAATACATTTAATATATCCCAGTTTAAAATAAAATCAAAAAAAGCAATATAAAGGGAAAGTTAGGCCAGGCCGGTCTGCTGAAACAGGAATGTTTTGAGGGCACGGCGGAAAGTGCGCAGGTCCGGAATCTTCTGTATCTCTGGGGGGAGCTCGTTCCAGATGGTGGGTGCCCTCACAGAAAAGGCTCTCCCCCTGGGGGCCGCCAGTCGACATTGTTTGGCTGACGGCACCCTGAGAAGCCTCTCTCTATGGGAGTGTACTGGGCGGTGAGAGGCTATTGGTGGCAGAAGGCGGTCTCGTAAGTACCCCGGTCCTAAGCCATGGAGCGCTCTAAAGGTGGTAACTAAGACCTTGAAGCGCACCCGGAAGACCACAGGGAGCCAGTGCAGCTCGCGCAGAAGGGGAGCCACATGGGAGCGCCATGCTGCTCCCATAACTACCCGCGCGGCCGCATTCTGGACCAGCTGGAGCCTCCGGGTGCTCCTCAAGGGGAGCCCCATGTAGAGAGCATTACAGTAGTCCAGGCGTGAAGTGTCGAGGGCATGAGTGACCGTATTTAACGAGTCCCGATCCAGAAAGGGACGCAACTGGCGAATCAGGCGAACCTGATAAAAAGACCTCCCGGCCACAGCCGTCAAGTGTTCTTCTAAAGACAGCCGTGAGTCCAAGAGGACGCCTAAGTTGCGAACCCTCTCCGTGGGGGGCAATGACTCATCCCCAATAGTCAGTGATGGCACCAATTGACTATATCGGAACGTCGGAAACCACAGCCACTCGGTCTTGGATGGGTTGAGCCTGAGTCTGTTCCTCCCCATCCAGATCCGTACAGCCTCCAGGCACTGGGACATCACTTTAAGGGCATCATTGGGGTGGTCCGGGGTGGAGATGTATAGCTGAGTATCATCAGCTTACTGATGATACTTCACCCCAAAACCACGGATGATCTCACCCAGCGGCTTCACATAAATGTTGAAGAGAAGGGGTGAGAGAACCGACCCCTGTGGCACCCCACATACAAGGGGCCTCGGGGTCGACCTCTGCCCCCCTGTCAACACAGACTGCGACCGATCAGAGAGAAAGGAGGAGAACCACCGCAACACGGTGCCCCCCACCCCTAACTCTTCCAACCGGTGCAGCATGATACCATGGTCGATGGTATCAAAAGCTGCTGAGAGATCTAATAGGACCAGGATAGAGGAGCAACCCCTGTCCCGAGCCCTCCAGAGATCATCTACCAATGCGACCAATGCCGTTTCCGTGCTGTATCCAGGCCTGAAGCCCGACTGGAACGGATCTAGATAAGCCGATTCATCCAAGTACTGAGGAAGCTGTCGTGCTACCACACTCTCAACAACCTTCGCAACGAAGCGAAGGTTGGAGACTGGACGGTAATTAGCCAACACTGCTGGGTCCAGGGAAGGCTTCTTGAGGAGAGGCCTCACCACCGCCTCCTTCAAGGCGGCAGGGAAGACACCCTCTCTCAAGGAAGCATTTATAATCCCCTGGAGCCAGCCTCGTGTAACCTCCCGAGAGGCCAGCACCAGCCAGGAGGGACACGGGTCCAATAAACATGTGGCCGCGCTCAGTCTGCCCAGTATCTTGTCCACGTTTTCCAGAGTCACAGAATCAAACTCTTCCCAGGTAATATTCTCAAGACTTGCCTCCATCCTCCCTCCCGAACCTACCCAGTCAGAGTCCAAATTTTCCCGAATCTGAGCAATTTTGTCATACAGATATTGTACAAAGTCCTCGGCTCTACCCTCCAAGGGGTCTTCCCGCACTTCCTGGTGGAGCAGGGAGCGGGTCACCCTAAACAGGGCAGCCGGGCGATTATCTGATGACGCAATAAGAGCGGAAAAATAGTTACACTTTGCCACTTTTATTGCCACCAGGTAGGTCTTAATATGAGACCTTACCAGTGTTCGGTCAGATTCAGAATGGCTGGCCCTCCAACTGCTCTCCAGGCGTCTTTTCCGGCGTTTCATCTCCCTCAGCTCCTCGGTGAACCAGGGAGCCAGGTGAGATCGACGCCGGGTCAGAGGCTGCAAAGGCACGGCCCGGTCCAAAGCTCCAGTGGCCGCCCTATCCAGGTAGCCACTAGATCTTTAGTCGACCCATGTGCCAGAGCCTCAGGAAATGGCCCAAGCTCCCTCTGAAACCTATCTGGGTCCATCAGGCGCCTGGGGCGGAACCACCTCATCGGTTCCGCCTCCCTGCGGCGGGGTGTGGCGGTTCGAAGGTCAAAGCGAAGGAGGGAGTGATCTGACCATGACAAGGGCTCGATCGCTATATCCCCTATCTCGAGACCACTCAGCCACTGACCAGAGACAAAAACCAGGTCTAGCGTGTTTCCCCCCGTGTGAGTAGGGCCATGAACTAATTGGGTCAGGTCCATGGCCGTCATGGAAGCCATGAACTCCTGAGCCACCTCAGACGCCTCACCGACGGATGGCAGGTTGAAGTCCCCCATGACCATAAGTCTAGGGGTATCAATCGCCACCACGGCTATAATGTTGAGTAGCTCAGGCAAGGCCACTGCCACGTTGCAGGGAGCCAGGTACATAACCAGCAGGCCCATCTGCACCACATGACCCCACTTCACAAGGAGGGACTCACATCCGGCCGTCTGAGGAACAGTGGCCTCCCTCGGACTAAGACCCTCTTTAATGATAACTGCCACCCCACCGCCCCTTCCCTGTGACCTTGGCTGATGAAATGCCCGGAAACTGGGTGGGCACATCTCTACGAGAGGGACTCCCCCCTCCTGGCCCAACCAGGTCTCCGTAATACCCACCAGGTCCGCTCCCCCCTCCTGAACAAGATCACAAATGAGGGGGGCTTTATTTACCACGGACCTGGCATTGCATAGCATCAGCCGAAGGTCCAGGGCCTGAGGGTCTGTGCCACCTGGGGAACGAGAAGAGCATTGGGGGCCGGAGAGTGCCACCGCTTGAAGACAGCGAGTGCGCACTCCCGCAACTTGATGTGGCCCCCTACTCCCGCCATATCTACCCCTCCCACCTACAGTACTGATGTAATGTCTATCAACAGCACAAGCTCTAACCCTCTCCTTGGCCCCAGATTCTGCATCTCCTCCGCCGTGCTCTTCAGATGGACTAGACCCCGTCCCTCGCGAGTTAATCCCTGAACCCATACAACCCACCCCCCTCCCGGGAGGCCCCCCAGCCTCATTATTTACATTATATAATTTGGTGATTGGCAAATTTTCTTCTTTCAAGATTAGCAGTCAAGGTAGTCCTTGACTTACGACCACCATTGAACCACAAATTTCTCTTGTTCAGCGAGACAATTGTCAAGTGAATTTTGCCCCATTTTACAATCTTTCTTGCCACCGTTGTTAAGTGAATCACTGCAGTTGTTCAGTTGGTAACATGGCTGTTAAGTGAACCTGGCTTCCCAATTGAGTTTGCTTCTCAGAAGGTCGCAAAAGGGGATCACACACCCCAGGGACACGGCAACCATCATAGATATGAATCAGTTGCCAAGCGCTGAATTTTGATTATGTGACCATGGGGATGCTTCCATGGTCGTCAGTGTGAAAAATGGTCATAAGTCACATATTTTCAAACAGTCACTAAACAAATTATTGTAAGTTGAGGATTGCCTGTATCTATTTTACTAAGAGATAATATTTGTAGCTCAGGGTTGAACTCTGGTGTCCATGGTGCTTTCTGAGGTTGATTGGTTTTCTTGCAGACATTTCATTACCTAACTAGGTAAAATCATCAGTGGTGGTGATGACTCATTTGTTCAGCTTCAGAAACCATTAACTGATGGAGAATGTAGGGAGCTGTGTCAAACTTTGTGTCGAACTAACAGTCCTTCCACCATAAAAGCAATAACACTTAGACCTATATACTGCTTCACAGTGCTTTACAGCCCTCTCTACAGAGTTAGCATTTTGCCCCCAACAATCTGGGCTGGGTGAAATCCAGCAGCTTCTGACAGGTTCTAGAGAACTGGTAGCGGAAATTTTGAGTAGTTCGGAGAACCGGCAAATACCACCTCTGGCTGGCCCCAGAGTGGGGTGGGAATGAAGATTTTGCAGTATCCTTCCCCTGGAGTGGGGAGGGAATGGAGGTTTTGCAGTATCCTTCCCTTGGAGTGGGGAGGGAATGGAGGTTTTGCAGTATCCTTCTCCTGGAGTGGGGAGGGAATGGAGGTTTTGCAGTATCCTTCCCTTGGAGTGGGGAGGGAATGGGGATTTTGCAGTATCCTTCCCCTGGAGTGGGGAGGGAATGAAGCTTTTGCAGTCCCCTTCCCCTGCCATGCCCACCAAGCCACACCCACCAAGCCACACCACACCCACCAAGCCACGCCCACAGAACCGGTAGTAAAAAAAATTGGATTTCACCACTGAATCTGGGTCCTAATTTTACTGACCTCGGAAGGATAGAAGGCTGAGTCAACCTTGAGCCTGGTGAGATAATGGTGTCAGTGCTGCTGGTAGCTTTCCAGTGATTCCATTATGAGCTTTACAAGCCTTATTTGCAGGTAGCACGGATTAAGCTAGAGACTTTTCTGTGTGCAAATCACATGCTAATGTTCTGAGTTGTAGCCCTTTCTAGTTGTAAGGTGGAGTGAAATCCTGTGCACAACTTCTAAGTCTCAGAGTTGGAGAAGGGCATTGCATTAGAAAGGGCCATTCATATGCTAACTACCACATTTTCAGCAAAGCAACATTTGTAAACATTAAATCAATAATCAGTCTGCTTTAATTAAACATTATTGGGAGGCATAGGGGCATTGGTCGATGCATAACTTGGCCTGGAGAGCCATTTTAATTGGAATTCATCTTCAGTGCAAAGTAACTACTGATGAGTTCATGTGGGACCATCATTTTCAAACAGAACATCCTTTAAATGTAATTTCTCCGTTTCTCACAGAATGAAATGAAAAACACAGACATAAATAAGATTAAAAACATGGTAACAATTAAAAAAAATAAGAATGGCTGTTTTAAAAAGTCTAGGACATCAGTTTTTTTGCCAGAACACAAATAATAATAATAATAAAAAGTTGGCATTAAGTAGGCAACATTGGGAAGGAAGTTCCCCTAAGTTTTAAAAGTGCTCTCTTCTAATCACTATTTGTATGGTACAAAGTTGTGATATATTGTTAGATCCAATCAGGAGCCAGAGTTTCCCAGATTAGGAACATGGAGAAGATAAATAGGCAACTGTAACTTAAAATCTACTGTAAGAAATATAAGACCTAATTACCACTATTATCATCGTCTTTTAACGACCCCATAATCCCTTGCGGGGTGGAGTCTGGGCAACTGAACGGAGCTAGCAGAGTGTTTTAATGGCCGTATGTCCTTCCTGTCGCCAATGCAGAGTTTAGTTCAGCAGATATATACTCTGTGTGCGCAGAGAAAGAAATATCTGCCTCTATCTAGGATCGAACTCACCATTTCCTGATTGTGAGGCGAGAGCTCCACCTCTAGGCCACCACTTCACCTATTTACCACTATGTTAGGAGAAAATTGAGATAAGAAGATTCTGATCTTGAATTCTTCATTCACTGAATATGTGGCACTCCATTTCCAAAAACTTGCTACATTAGACCAGGGGTGTCAAACTCACGTCGTCACGTTGTCGTGACGTGACGTATCATGACTTTTTTTCCCTTTGCTAAAATGGGGGTGGGGGTAGCCTGTGTGTGATGCATCTGGCCTGTGGGCTGCGAGTTCCACTGTTGGGGCCCATTATGATTATGTCCAGTAGTGTGTTCCACTTACCTTCACTACTGGTTTGGAACTTTGTTCGCGTGAGGCACTTCTGCGCATGTGCAGAACCTTCCAGGCGGAAGGTTCCAGGTGGGTGGGTGGAGCCTCCCACCACTGCCACTACCGGTTCGCCCTGGTTCGGGCCGAACCGGGCCGCACCGGTAAAAACCGACCACTGATTATGTTCTACAGTTCTTCCAAAATAAATTTGAAATCCAGGAACGAAATTAAAAGGAGTAAAAGAAAGATAAACCAAAAAGTAAGACAGCATCCTCTTTTACCTCGAATTCTGCACACATGAAGCAAAATGAACCCAGAATGATAGAGAAACAGAAATGCAGAGTTGAAAAGGATTACAAGAATCTACTCCAAAATCCCTAGCAATGTGCAAAAAAAAAAAAAAAAAAAAAAAATTAAAATGAACCTCTTTTATAGGTAGCTACCTGGCCTTTTGTTAAAAAGTACCAGACCCTTCACATCCTGGACATAAACTGTTTCAACTCCTACCCTCAAAATGACGCTATAGAGCACAGCACACCAGAGCAACTAGACACAAGAACAGCTTTTTCCTGAATGCCAGCACTCTGTTAAACAAATAATTCCCTCAACACTGTCAAATATTTACTAAGTCTGCACTACTATTAATCTTCTCATTGTTCCCACCACCCATCTCCTTCCACTTATGACTGTATGACTGTAACTTTGTTGCTTGTATCCTTACGATTTATATTGATATTGTTTCCTGATTGCTTATTTGTACTCTATGCCTATCATTAAGTGTTGTAACTTATGATTCTTGATGAACATATCTTTTCTTTTATGTACACTGAGAGAATATGCACCAAGACAAATTCCTTGTGTGTCCAAACACACTTGGCCAATAATTTTTTTTATTCTGTTCTATTCTATTCTATTCTATTCTATTCTATTCTATTCTATTCTATTCTATTCTATTCTATTCTATTCTATTCTATTCTATTCTATTGAGATCAACCATCTCCAAACCTAGATTGCTCTACTGTTGCTTACTTTTCTTATCATCAGAAAATTTTCTTTATGTTTACATGAAATGTAGATAGCTGCAATCTACATTTATTATTTCTGGACCTAATTTCTATGATCATGGAAAATAGTTAATAATCCATCTTCTTTTTATGTACTTGTCCATGGCTATCATGTCCCAACTAACTCTTGCTTTTTCTTCAGACTGAACATCTAAAGTTCCTTCATCCTATGCTCATAGGGCATATATTCGAGTCCCAATATCACCTTCATTCTCCTCCTTTGAATTTTCTCCAAACTGTCGATATTCTTTTAAAAAGAAGGTGCCCAGAATCATACACAGTACTCTTGTTCTATATCTTCATTCAATCCAGCTTCAGATTGACTCATCTGTTCCTGTTAAGATTCAGCATCCAATATAGAGGAGAAAACCTTAAGTAATGAAAAGAAAGCTTTACAAATGCAAAATGTCAAACAGGTATCAGCAAGTTTATACTGTCAATAGGACGCTGCTAAGTATGTCTTCTTAACAATAAGCCCTGCTAAGATTAATAGGGCTTACTTCTAGGTAAGCAGAATAGAAACATATAGGATTGCTCTCTACGATTCTGTACGATTTGCTTTCCTTGACTAACTCCAATCAATGAGACAGCTACAGCAGGTCGAAAGCAACAGTGATAAAATGCCACCTTATGAAGTAATTGCATTCATAGATCTTGCCAAATGAGTCATAAAACCATCCATCAATATCTTTTGGCGGTGCAAAAAAGCACAGCTACATAGAGAGCTGGGAATTCTTTGATCAGAAAAGCTTACGCTGTGGTTCTTTTTCTGGTCCATAAATCATAATTCCTTGAGTTTGGTACCAGAGTTTAGAAAGAATTCAAATCCCCCCTTGCCATTTGAAGATATCTAACAAGGTGCTAACATTTCCATTAAAGCTGCCGACAAGCTCAAACCTCTCATTTATGTCTCTGCCTTAAATGGATGAAAAAGGTGTCAGAAAGTTTCTGTTAACTGTTTTATCCCTGATAATTACATCATGTTTTCCAAAGATAGCTTTGATTTATGTTGTAAAATCACTGCTTTTAAATGATCCACTTCATTTTATAAATCTTCTGTAATGCATATTCAATTGCTATTTAGAAGCAGTCATATACCAGAGAAAAACAGGATATATATGTATACAACAAACAAACAAACAAACATATCTATCCATCTATCTATCTATCTATCTATCTATCTATCTATCTATCTATCTATCTATCTGCATATATATGCTTGTTTGTTTGTTTGTTTTTCCTATTTCTTAACCATCCATCTCCCTTAGATGTATTTGGATTCTTCACCACTGTCATTTTTAAAATAATGCTCTTAAAATATTGGATAAATGTAAGCCACATTTATCACACAAAGTATAAATATATTGGAGATCCTGGGTTAGCTATAGTTCCCAACTGAGAATAAATTTAGAAATAAAACCCAGAGAAAGTGTAAAATAGTCCTCGTTGTAATTTCTCAAAAGGACATTTGAAAATGATAAAGCATTGAAGTATTTCAGTACAAAATGCATTTCCATATTTCTCTCTCTCTCTCTCTCCCTCCCTCCCTCCCTCCCTCCCTCTCTCTCTCTCTCTCCCTCCCTCTCTCTCTCTCTCTCTCTCTCTCTCAAAACATATAAAAAGGAGGTTAGCATAATCATAAATACAAGTAACCATGGATTTACGGCTGTTGTAATTTACAAATTACAAATATAATTTATTTTATTTACTCTACAAGTGGCAGTTGGAACTTTAAAGTACAAATAAATAAATGTTAAATCCCATGTATGCAAATATAAACAAGGCAGACTGATATGTAGGACTGAATGAACAAAAATGTTCCCTTCGGTGAATATTTAAAATGCAAACAAACAAAGCAAAGTGAAGAAGGCTTGATGAAAAATAGGGCTAAAACACCTGCACAATATATGTATGTAATATTTGCGTGGGAGAGACCCACGCCAATGGGGGGAGGGGGCGTACATGTGGTACCCGGGCCACTCCCAATTTGTTGCTAGATGTTGATTCCTGTCCTGATTAAATTCACACTGATGGGTTTTTGGAGTAATGAAATTGGGATTCTCACCTCCCTCTCCACCAGCTGCTTGATCCCCTGATCTTTCCAGTTCAATATTCAGAAAAAATAATAGAATAGAATAGAATAGAATAGAATAGAATAGAATAGAATAGAATAGAATAGAATAGAATAGCAGAGTTGGAAGGGACCTTGGAGGTCTTCTAGTCCAACCTCCTGCTTAGGCAGGAAACCCTACACCACTTCAGACAAATGGCTATCCAACATCTTCTTAAAAACTTCCAGTGTTGGAGCATTCACAACTTCTGGAGGCAAGTTGTTCCACTGACTAATTGTTCTAATTGTCAGGAAATTTCTCTTTAGTTCTAAGTGGCTTCTCTCCTTGATTAATTTCCATCCATTGCTTTTTGTTCTGCTTTCAGGTCAGGGGTGGGTTCTACTTACCTTTACTACCAGTTTGCAATGGGATCATGTGCATGTGCACTTGCTTCACTTGCACGCACCTTGCTTCTGCACATGCGCAGATCACTTCTGATGATGTCAGGGTCAGTGGGCGGAGCCTCCCACTGGTTTTACTACCGGTTCTATAGAACTGATCAGAACTGGGGGCAACCCACCACTGCTTTCAGGTGCTTTGGAGAATAGATTGATTCCCTCTTCTTTGTGGCAGCCACTGAGCAGAACATTGCTATCATGTCTCCCCTAGTCCTCCTTTTCATTAAACTAGACATACCCAGTTCCTGCAACCATTCTTCATATGCTTTAGCCTCCAACCCCCTCATCACCTTTGTTGCTCTTCTCTGCACTCTTTCTAGAGTCTCCACATCTTTTTTACATCGTGGCGACCGAAACAAAAGAAGTTGTTCTTGAAATTGAGATGCCAATGGGAAGCCAACAAAACTTCAGTTGCTGTTGCAAGGCTTTTATTTCCTGGCTCCATTGTGCACCAAAGCCAAAATACCTAGAGTTGTTTTGGATTCTTCAGTATTGTCCTTCCTAGTCACAACTCTTCAGAAACTAAGCTTCTGTTTTCAGGGTCCTTGCTTTCTTCAATTACACAGAGAATTATCCAGTTGGAGGCCATCCAACTTTAAGTCTCTTACAACAGCAAAAGCAGGACACCCCTAAAAAGATCAGAACAGAGATTATGTTCCAGAAGAAGACAGATAGTTCTGTCTCTGGATAAAGTTCAGTAAGGTTTTAACACCAACCTAAGACTAGGACCTGGAAGAATAGGCAGATTTTCAATGACTTCTTAATCTACATCAAGGTGTGAGCCATATGAATTTTTGGGGAGATGCTATTCCAGAGGAGAAGCACTGCAATAAAGAAGGCTTTTTTTAAAAAAAGTTGTCCCCCCATATCTCACGTTTGGTCCCCCATGTTTACGCCTTTCCTCTCTCCAATTCTAGTCAATCTCCATGACAGTCTTTCCCTGTCTGTGTTAATCCTTCTTTCTTCCTTAGACAAGCCTTCCAAATTGTTCCGAGTCTCACTAAGAGAGGCATCCTTTCATTAGCCTTCTTTGAGAATGGCCATTATGTCCTGATGCCTTTGATAACAATGATCTCACACTCTGGGTTGCCATTTTTGTTTCTCACACTCCCCCTCCTTTTTTTTCCACAGCTACCTTTCTGCTCTTCATTGGCCCTTTTGCTAATATGATATCAGAGGTAGTATTCAGCAGGTTCTGACCAGTTCTGGAGAACCAGTAGCAGAAATTTTGAGTAGTTCGGAGAACCGGTAAATATCACTTCTGACTGGTCCCGCCTCCATCTATTCTCTGCCTCTCAAGTCCCAGCTGATCAGGAGGGAATGGGGATTTTGCAGTAACCTTCCCCTGAAATGGGGTGAGAATGGAGATTTTACAGTATCCTTCCCCTGCCACGCCCACCAAGCCACGCTCACCAAGACATGCCACGCCCACCAAGCCACACCCACAGAACCGGTAGTAAACAATTTTTGAAACCCACCACTGATATATATCCATTCATATACATATGTATATGTATATATATGCATATATATATATATATATATATATATATATATATATATATATATATATATATATATATATATATATATATATTTGTTTATGTAAGTTTTCACGGGTATGTATGTGTGTATAGTTGATATTTCGGGTTTCTTCCCGTGTAATTGTGGATATATCCCTAAAAGGGTAGAAGCGACGTTTCGACAGAATCCCATCTGCCATCATCAGGCTTATGTCAGCAGTCATTTTGTACTAATTTTAGTACAAAATGACTGCTGATATAAGCCTGATGATGGCAGATGGGATTCTGTCGAAACGTCGCTTCTACCCTTTTAGGGATATATCCACAATTACACGGGAAGAAACCCGAAATATCAACTATACACACACACACATACACACACACACACACACACACACACAGACATATATATATATATATATATATATATATATATGTTTTTCTTCTAGCCAGGTTTATATATATATAAATATATATATATATATATATATATATATATATATATATATATATATATATATATATATATATATATATATTTGTTTAATATGGATACATTGAACTTCATAGAAAAATATACAAGAGGTTTCTATTTGCCTTAATTCAGAAGAATTTTAGTTTAGTTTAGTTTAATTATATCCTGCTTTTATTATTTTTATAAACAACTTAAGGTGAGTAACATACCTGATACGCCTTCCTTCTCCTATTTCCCCCATAACAACAATCCTGTGAGGTTGGTTGGGCTGAGAGAGAGTGACTGGCCAAAAGTCACCCAGATGGCTTTCATGCCTAAAGTGGAACTAAATTCATAGGCTCCTGGTTTCTAGCCTTAACCACTAGGCCAAACTGTATGTAATGGTATGAGGGAATGATCTTCGTAGACTGGACCCAAAGAATACTATTCTATTTGCACAGTAATCACATGTAAACATCTTAATCATAACTACGTACACACAAATGTAAGACAACATGAAGCTGGGTCCACAGCCAACATCCTCTGATGTGAGTTGTTGCATTTGCATGAAAATGTCATTCATGTCAGCCATGATGGTGCAGTGATAAGAATGCAGTACTGTAGGCATAGTCTGCTCATAGTCGGGAGTTTGATTCTGACCAGCTCAAGGTTGACTCAGCCTTCTATTCTTCCGAGATTAGTAAAATGTGGACCCAGATTGTTGGGGGCAATATGCTGACTCTTGAAACTGCTTAGAAAGAGCTGCAAATGACTATGGAGCAGTATATAAGTTTAAGTGCTATTACTACTGCTATCCATGTTATAGGATAATTTTTCTGCCATAAGAGCTGCCTATTTTGAGGGCATTTTTTTAGTTATGAATCATACCACAAAATCCCAGAAAACACATACACTTGTTCTACAAACTGCCTGTATACAGTACTTAGTATACCCCAAATGTCATATATATATATATATATATATACAGTATATTCATCTTATGATTTCTCATTTGGCTCCCATAGAAATGAAATGTTCAGCAGGTTATTAATACAAATTAAAGTTATATCTTGAATATTAAAATAATATCAGGCTACTTCCCGCCATTCTTAGCTGTTAATTACATAAACATTTTTGGCTTCTTATCGATTTTTCTTTCCTTTTGTTAAATGACTGTATCTGGTCTCACCTCAAATTATCACAGGGCTTACTACTGTGCTGATGTCCCTAGGAAAAAAGTCACTGAACAGTCGAGGGAAAACTATATTCAAATCCGTAACTCAATTACGTAAAATTATGCACAGTTTCTATCAGTCTTTTTTTGTACTCCTGCAATTCTACAGTTCTGTTCCACATTTTTCTTGCTAATGAAGAATTTATGGAGCTCTTTCCATTTAATGCTTTGAAAGTTGAAACTATCACATTATTATTCAAGCCATAATCTCAGGGTCGGCAAGAGAAATCAAATGGAAAGTATGGAATAGCTGCACAGAAGACTCCTAAACTCACATGGACATTGTCAAGAAAAATGGGTATCAATAAGAAAGAAAGCAACCACCAAAGATAATGTGGAATCATTTGTTTGCAATGAAGTAAATGCGTATCAAAGATAATTGTCTTGGTAGACATTATTAAATTCATTCATTTTCACTGACTACTTGGCTAGGCTAGCTTTCAGCTTAGAGGTGGGAAAATACAGATCTACAGGAATAATTTCCATTTTAACTGGGCCAATCTTCAAGTGTACAATTTTTTTAAAAAAACATCAAATTATTTTAAAATATGTATGAAAGAAAGCAGTTGTTTCCTCCCTCGATTTTTTTCTCAAGTATGGAAGTTTTGAAGAGATAGAGTAAAAGTTCATGAACCTAGTTGTTTGGGAGTGATTTAGAGGTCAAACAAACATGGCTTTGTGAGAAATTGTAGGCAGAGCTATACATAGATACTCAATAGAGTAGAGTAGAGTAGAGTAGAGTAGAGTAGAGTAGAGTAGAATAGAGAAGAGTAGAATTCTTTATTGGCCAAGTGTGATTGGACACACAAGGAATTTGTCTTTGTATATGCTCTCAGTGTACTTTTTTTTTTTTTAATTTGATTTATATGCCGCCCTTCTCTGGAGACTCAGGGTGGCTTACAATGCGTTAAGCAATAGCCTTCATTCTTTTGTATATTTTATACAAAGTCAGCTTATTGCCCCCACAAACTGGGTCCTCATTTCACCTACCTTAGAAAGGATGGAAGGCTGAGTCAACCTTGAGCCTTGGAGAGATTCGAACCAGCAGAAATTGCAGGCAGCTGTGTTAATAACAGGGTGCATTAAACCACTGTACCATCAAGGCTCTTAAGGAGAGCTTAAGGTCTACTTAAGGAGAATAAAATACATTCATCAAGAATAAAAAGATACAACACTTCGTGATAGTCAATGTTACTAATAAGCTATCAAATCGTACTAGGAATCAAATAAAAACAATATAAATTGAAAGATACAAGCAACATGGTTATAGTCATAAGTGGGAAGAGCTAGATACTAGTAAGGAAGAGAGGAATAATAGTAATACAGTCTTAGTAAATTATTTGACAATGTTGAAGGAATTATTTGTTTAGCAGAGTGATGACATTTGGGGAAAAAACTGTCCTTGTGTCTAGTTGTTCTGGTGTGCAGTGCCCTATAGCATCGTTTTGAGGGTAGAAGTTGAAACTATTTATGTCCAGGATGTGAGGGATTTTTCACAGCCCTCTTTTTGACTCGTGCAGTATACAGATCCTCAATGGATATTGGAGAAGTCATGTCTCATACTGTACATGGCAGCTCAGCCCAAATGGAGAGAAATATGAGAAGAAGCATTTCAAACAAATATGCCTTAATTAACTCACTTTAAGGAAGCTGGGAAAATCCTATTACCATTTCCATTTTTTAAAAAAACAAAATTACCCCCAAGTAGCGCTAAAGATCTCTTAATGAAGTTTGTGTAGGTCTTGCTTCCTTGATCTCATCCAGCTGCATGGAGCTTAACTTTCCTCTTGGCAAGCAGAGGAAAATGCTACTTGGTAATTGATAAGAGGAGTGAGAGGATAACTTTATAGAGACTGATAGTATTTTTACAGTTTTAAAGGAGAACTGCAGATTTGATACCGGAAAAAGGAGGGATGCTACAGGACAATGCTGCCATCTGTGAAATAATGGATTAAGCCAGCGTTGATGCAATTTGCAAATCTGTTTCCACAGAGACTTATTTATTTACGTACTTAATTATTTTACAGTACCTATTTGTGACTTGCCCCAATTCCAAAGGACTCTGGTTGGCACACAAACACAAAGCAAAGCAAAACAAAAGCTACAATAATTGTAGCGTGGGGAAAACAACAGCCTCCCTTTGAATATGCCACAGCAGTAGGCTACAAGTTTCTGCAGGCTCTGTACCTACTGAGCATAAAGGCTGTTCTCCTGAAGAAGCAGGACTGGGGTTGGAGAAAATGTTTGGAGAGAGAGCAAGTGCCAGAGGACAATAATGAGACACCTGGAGAGAGAATAAAACACTCCAACAGATAGTTAAAGCTGCAGAAAGGACAACTGCAACCATCCTCTCTGCCACAGAAGTCCTATATATTACATGGGTCAGAAGGAGGGCTGAGATATCTGCAAATTCCTCACATCCTGGACAAAAACTATTTCAACTCCTCCTCTTGGGACGTTGCTATAGGGCCATGACGGCAAACCTATGGTATGTGTTCTGCGGACACGCGAATTGTCACTCAAGCTCAGCTCCACCACGTATGTGCACGCCTCCCACCGGCAAGCTAATTTTTGGGTGTCTGCCGTGCATGCGTGGGGGCAGGGAGAATGTGGGAGATGGGGTACATGCATGGGGGCATTGCGCGTGCAGGTGGGGGGGGGGTTGCACACGCATTGCATTATGGGTTATAAGTGCAGGGAGGCCTACTAGGCCCAAAATGGGGTGTGGGGGGTGCGGTACACTCCCGTTGGCCCGTTTTTGCTCCCAGGAGGCTGCAGGGAGGCCTACTAGGCCCAAAACGGGGTGTGTGGAACACAGGGGGTCATGCACACATTACATTAAGGTGCGGGAGCACGCATGCTTTTGGCATGTGACAACAAAAAGGTTAGCCATCACTGCTATAGGGCATTGTATGCCAGAACAACTAGACACATGGATAATTTTTTCCCTTTGTGCCATCACTCTGATGAACACCCAATTCTCTCAGTGCCTCCTAATGTCTATAGCAGGGCTGTCAAACTCCCGGTCCATGGGCCAGATATATCACGCGCTGGCCACACCTAAACCCGGTTTAGCAAAGGGGAAAAAAGTCCCGATACATCATGTGACGCTGCTGTGATGACATGAGTTTGACACCCTTGGTCTATTGTATGTGTATTGATCCAGGTAGTATGGCTGTAGCATTATTATTTATCCTTATTATCCTTCTTACTCCCCCTCTTATTAGTATTATTATCATTATTATGATTATCATTATTCTGTTGCTTTGCATATACACTGAGAGCTTCTGCACCAGAGACAAATTCCTCATGCTGTAGCCAAGAGAGAAGTTCCCTGAAGATGGGCTCCAGCACGAGTCTGAAAGCTCGGAAGACAAAACCTCTGGTCCCGGTGACTGACCCAGATTGAACCCTGCAAGCACTTTGAATTTATATTGAATCTCCTTGCCATACCTAGTTGTAACCAAGGTGGTGGTACATCAGTCACCAAATGAAATCACTGGGAAAAGATCTGCCTCCATCCTACATATTTTGAATAGTCCCTGCCTATAGATATATGAGACAGGGAGGTTTAAAATAATGTATCCTATCCTCAAAATTGCTCTTCAGTGATTATTTGGTTCAGACCTGAATCCTGGACTATTATAACTATCTGATGATTTATCTGCTTTGCAGCTTCTTTGCATCTGTATCAAGATGCAGATGCAAAGAAGGGCGGGATAATCGGGAAAAGGGCGGCATATAAATTTTAATAATAAAATAAATAAATAATAAGTATAAGTGACAGCAGGAAATATCTCCAGACGATCAGATTTTCTAAACAAACAAAATAATAATAAATTAGTCCTGTGGTTAGTAGAATTTAAATACATTATTTGCTTCAGATCTAAAACCATATATGAAGTGAGGCTTAAGTCCCCACCTACAAAGAAGTGTCACTGTATCATATTATCTTCCATGGTGCCAAGTAGTTTCATTAATACTTTTTCTTGTATTATTGAAATGGTTCCACATTTGCTCTAATCTTACCTTTTGCCCAATAAGAAAAACCTAGAAATTAGAATTGGAAGGATCTCAAAAATCATTGTCATGGTGATGGAATTAATTATTACAACCCTCTTCCTTTCTTTTCCAATAAATACAGTAAATGAAACGGTCCAGCATCAAGTCAGTTTTGTTCATCTCTTCTAGAAATTCCACAGTTCTTGTGTCCCAGGTCCTAGTCCTAACCTCTATCATTTCTTAAGTCTCTGTACCAAGTTAGAATCATGGAATTTTTTTCTTGGTTCCTCTATACAGTAGTGGCCAAAATTGTGGAATTTTGGGAAATTCCACAAATACACTTTTGGGAAAAGTGTATTTTTCTAAAACTAGCTAATAACACCACTTTTTTGGAGGGGAGTAGTACCATAAAATTATATCAATGGAAAGATAATTTAATCAAGAATGTAATTCAATAACATTTATGAAGGATTTGCTATTAGAGTAGCAGTTACTGTATAAAGAAGAAAATGAAACACGTAGAAAAAATGAGATATACAAAAATTATCACCATAGGAAAAACGAGATATACAAAAATTATCACCATATCAGTTAATAGTTGGGTAACCTTTAGTATGAATTACGGCCTTAAAACGTCTTCCCATGGAGTGAACCAAGTCTTTGAGTTCTGCAGCTGTTATAATGTGAAACCAAGATTGAATGATTGCTTCTATTAAATGGGTTTTGTTGCTGGGTCACTTCTGACTAACAAATTTCTTTAGTCGGCTCCATAGATTTTCAATTGGGTGAAGGTCTGGGCTATTCCCAGGCCATTCCAGCAGTGGAATAGGATTATCTTGAAACTCAAAAAAAAAAAAATGGTGTTATTAGCCATCAAAGCTCAAAAATACACTTTCCCCAAAAGGTTTCCACCATTTTGGCCACTACTGTAAATCAATGCTTTCTGTGATCAGCTTTTGACTGAATATGAAGAATGAACAAAACTCATTGTTGCAAAATGCTAACAAGAACAAATGAGATAAAAATGATTCTGGTGACACATTGGTCATCTTTGCCGCTCTAAAAAGGTCTTTTCTTCTCCTCTGCATTCCATTTGCAGTTTTTATTGCCATCATTATGCCCACAGACTAATTGCAAAGCAGGAAAATGCCTTGCCCAGCGACAGACTGTCAGCCCAACAAGCTGACTAATTTCCATGTGGAAGGAGGCCAGTTCTTCAGCATTTCAGAGAGAAGAGTTTTTCCTGGCCATGAAATGAACTTAAAATATTTTACACGCCAAGCATGTGCTCTCCTCATCAGTCACAGTTCTCCAGTAATGATATTGTGCATTAGTAACCACTCCAGGGAAAAAGAGATTGAGAAGAGACAAATAGAACACAAGAGAGAGAAACAATCAAAGAAATAAAGACATTAGCAAATCACGTATGTTCAACTGTCTAAACCAGGGGTGCTAAACTTGATCCCATTGCGGGCTGTATCAGGATTTTGTTTGCCTTTGGGGGGCCAAGGGGGCATGGCCTGGCCATCATGGCCCACTGGGTGGACATGGCCAGGGTGGGCCAGGGCCAGGATGGCACAGGCTGATCCCTCGCTGTCTCCGGGACAGTCCCGTAGGACAACTCTGGGCCTATCATAGAATAGGATAGGATAGGATACGGTAGGGTAGGGTAGGGTAGGGTAGGGTAGGGTAGAGCAGGACAGGACAGGACAGGGTAGGGTAGGGTAGAGTAAAGTAGAGGAGAACAGAACAGAACAGAACAGAACAGAACAGAAAAGAACAGAACAGAACAGAATAGAATAGAATTCTTTATTGGCCAAGTGTGATTGGACACACAAGGAATTTGTCTTTGGTATATATGCTCTCAGAGTACATAGGGAGAATAAAATACATTCATCGAGAATAAAAAGATACAATACTTAGTGGTAATCAAGGTTACTAATAAGCTATCAAATCGTACTAGGAAACAAAAACAATATAAATTGAAAGCTACAAGCAACATGGATATAGTAATACAGTAAGTGGGAAGAGATAGATACTAGTAAGAAAGAGGAGAATAAGGGAAGAATAATAGTAATACAGTCTTAATAAATTATTTTACTACTATTGGGGGCGAGATCTTGGCCCCCTCAGAGAGAGTTCGCAACTTGGGTGTTCTCCTGGATGCACGGCTGTCTTTGGAAGATCATATGACAACCGTGGCCAGGGGAGCTTTTTATCAGGTTCGCCTGATACGCCAGTTGTGTCCCTTTCTGGACCAGGATGCCCTGCGCATGGTCACTTATGCCCTCGTCACGTCCTGTCTGGACTACTGTAACGCTCTCTACATGGGGCTCCCCTTGAAGAGCGCTCGGAGGCTCCAACTGGTCCAGAATGCGGCCGCGCGGGTGATTATGGGGGTGACTCGGTGCACCCACGTAACACCTCTCCAGCGCAAGCTGCACTGGCTCCCGGTGGTCTTCCGGGTGCATTTCAAGGTGTTGGTTACCACCTTTAAAGCGCTCGATGGCTTAGGACCGGGGTATATATGAGACCGTCTTCTGCCACCGATAGCCTCCCACCGGCCAATACGCTCCCACAGAGAGGGGCTCCTCAGGGTGCCATCGGCCAAACAATGCCAACTGGAGACACTCAGGGGGAGAGCCTTCTCTGTGGGGGCACCAGCCCTCTGGAATGAGCTGCCCCTAGAGGTTCGTACGATCCCCAACCTGCGTATCTTTCGCCGTGCCCTGAAGACCCTTCTGTTCCAACAAGCCGGGCTGGCCTAATATGAATTTTATAATAGGTGTATGTTAGTTTTTAATTTGTGGACCAAATTTCTTATATATTCGATTTTAAATTATTTTTAAATTTTGTAAATTTATATGTGTTTTAATATGGCTGTACACCTCCCTGAGTCCTTCGGGAGAAGGGCAGTATAGAAGTCCAATAAACATAAACATAAACATAAACATTTGACAGTGTTGTAGGAATTAGTTGTTTAGCAGAGTGATGGCGTTCGGGAAAAAACTGTCCTTGTGTCTAGTTGTTCTGGTATGCAGTGCCCTATAGTGTTGTTTTGAGGGTAGAAGTTGAAACAATTTATGTCCAGGATGTGAGGGGTCTGTAGATATTTTCACAGCCCTCTTTTTGACTCGTGCAGTATACAGGTCCTCAGTGGAAGGCAGGTTGGTAGTTTTTTCTGCAGTTCTAATTATCTGTTGAAGTCTGTGTTTGTCTTGTTTGGTTGCAGAGCCAAACCAGACGGTTATGGAGGTGTAGATGACAGACTCAATAATTCCTCTGTAGAACTGGATCAGCAGGTCTTTGGGTAGTTTGAGCTTTTCTGATCATCGGCCGGATCCAGTCCACAAGCCGCGTGTTTGACACAGCTGGTCTAAACCTATGCCTGTATTCATTTGGTAACTATTTTTTGGAGGGAGTCAGTTTTGGGCTTCAGTGTTTAGAGACCATGATTTAGACAAGATTTCCAGATGTTTCACTGGCAACTATCTCTGGCATCATTAATGGCCTGATTGCAGATATCTGAACCGGACTGACTGGGCTTCTTTATGCCAGCAGTTCAGAGTTCTGATTGGTCTTCAGCCGACCTTCCTTTCTGATTGGTGTAAGCTGGTGAGGACTGGTCTCTGATTGGTTCTTTATTTGTACCTGATACTGATGAGTCATTATGATAGTGTTTGCTTCTTATTGGTTCTAACAAAAGAAGGTTAAAAAGATTACTTGTATTTTTTGGAGTACAAGACGCACCTTAGTTTTTAGGGAAGAAAATGGGTGGTGGTGGTGGTGGTGTGTGGAATCTGCCTACCAGGTATTCATCTGGCTAGTCCTTCGCCTGGTCAGCTTCAGCACATTAATTCACTCACTGGTTTTGGGGCTGGGGCTGGTTGGGGCTAAAGAAACAGCTTCTAAAGGAAAGCTGATCCTCAGAAAGCGCTCCAGTGACTAAAGCAGGCGAAGCGTAGAAGCGGTAAGAGAAGGCAGCAGCTGTTCCGGGTAGCCATTTTGGGCACCGCGCATCGAGTTTTCAGCCTCCAAATGCATCACATTTTCAGGTGGTGATCGGTGGCAATGTGCTTTGGTCATCCCTGCAGCCTTGAAGGGCTCTCAAATGGAGCATTCGGAGGCTGAAAACACGACGCACGGAGCCCAAAAACACAAGTCATTGTTGGTGGCAATCTCTGCAGCCAGGAAGAGGATACACTGAGGCCAAAGGGTGGGGGACAGTGGGTGGGCAGGGTTACATTCAGAGTATAAAACACACCCAAATTTTCAGCCTGTTTTAGGAGGGAAAAAAGTGTGTCTTATACTGGTATGTTATACTCTTATTTGGTATTTTTTGAGTCCTAATTCTTGGTTTGTGTTAAATTGTTCTCCTTTTGTTTTAACTACGCCTGCTTTTGCTCAGTAATAGCCAAGAGGCTGAAAGCTAGTTACTTTTGTGCTATCATTTGATTTGCTACAGGATCCCTGATTGTGTAGGATCACACACATTTCTGTTTTTTAAAAAAAGAAAAAAGAAGAAGATTGTCATGAACTAGTGTTTGGTGAGGTGTCTCAAATCTTTTACTTATGTATTTATTTGTTGCTGATTTTTTTATTTATTTCATTTTGATGCTGCTTTTCCTCCTGGAGGAGCTTATAAACTTCTCTAGAGAAGCAAATAAAATATTAAGTATCAATCTTGCAATCCCAATCCAACCAAAGCAGCTAGAATGTAAATGCAATTACCATCTCCCCCATGGAGACTTTTTTTCCCCATGGTCCAGTACAAACTTTAGACAAGTTTTTTTTTTCCCCTAACATTCCTCTAAGCATGGATCTCCGGGGAACAAAATATTCAGATCTACTCTCAGCAGGAATTCTGGCAGATTTTGTTTTAATCATTACCATGTGGCACAGAGATAAACAGCAGGGATTTCTAGAATTCATAAAAGTGAATTTTGGGTGGAAAACATGCCACATTAAGAGGGAAGGAAGGAAAGAAGGAAGGAAGGAAGGAAGGAAGGAAGGAAGGAAGGAAGGAAGGAAGGAAGGAAGGAAGGAAGGCTGGCTAAAGGTACACTGTACAATAAGAGAGTAGGTAAGTAATAAAATAATCTATATTCTACTAAAACTCTCATGTCTGTTTAATACTTTGTAAACTTCAGTTGGGCAAAATGATGCCTCACAGAGCAGCCTTTCTGAATAATGTACCTCAAATGGGCTAATTTACAGAATGAATCCAAAATCCAAGACAAAGGACACCTGTGAGACTGAAATTTAGCAAAATAGTAGTTTGTTCAATTCTACCGTGTTTTCCTGAAAATAAGACCCTGTCTTATATTTTTTTGAACCCCGAAATAAGCGCTTGGCCTTATTTTTGGGAAGGTCTTATTATTTTGGGGTGTGTGGAGGAAACCAGAGGAAATGGTGGAGACTGGCTGCACATGTGTTTAAATATTTTCAGGGGGGGCTTATTTTAGTGCATGTGCTCAAAAGCCCAATTGGGCTTATTATCAGGGGATGTCTTATTTTAGGGGACTATACTTCCCAAAAAGCAATAGGTTGCATGGTTCAAGTAAAGATAGGAAGGACATATCCTTAGCTTCTTTCCATTTCCCTCTGGCCCTTGCATGCAACTGAATGGCAACAAGGCCTAACAGGAACCAAATCTGAAATCTATTTAAGGTAGTAGCCAGTGAGGAAAGAATGAGAGGGCAACTCAGATGCTAGCTGGCAAGGTAGAGACTGGGGTTACCGGTGCTGGATGGGTGAACTAACTTCATTTCTGGAGTAAGGGGCCCTTGGAGACAATGCTATATGTGAGGAATGAGAATGCAGTTTTCCCTGTGATCTGTGGCTCCCTTCCCCCACCCCTTCCCCACAAAATTTATAGGCACGTCTCCAGGTCAGCTGAGGGGGAGGAAGCAGTGATGGGGTTCTCTTGAGAGTTGTCTAAAATGGAAGACAGAGAACTGGTGGGGTGTGTGTGACAGCAATGGGTGAACCCTTTTCCTTCCTGAAAAGTGTGGGGCCTTATGGACATGCCAGAATCGGAAATAGGGGGTACAGTTTTCCTCATGGTCCATGGCTCCCTTGTTCCCTCTTTCCCAAGCAAAATAGCAGGCAATTCCATGGGGGGGGGAGAGGAGGAGTGGGAGGAGGAGTGGGAGGAGTGGGAGGAGGAGGAGGAGGAGGAGAAGCTGAAGCTTATATTATATGTGGAAAGAAGAATGACCCAATGGATCACAGATAGTCTAGTATATATGTAAAAAATGGGACTATACAAAAGAAATTGGGACATGTCTAAGGAGAAGGTGAGAAGAGTTTTTATCTTCTTCTAACATACCATGCGGATCTGGATGGGGAGAAACAGGCTCAGATTCAACCCCTCCAAGACCGAGTGGCTGTGGTTTCCAGCATCCCGTTATAGTCAGCTGGTTCCATCACTGACTATTGGGGGTGAGATCTTGGCCCCCTCAGAGAGGGCTCGCAACTTGGGTGTCCTCCTGGATGCACAGCTGTCTCTAGAAGATCATGTGACAGCTGTGGCCAGGGGGACTTTTTATCAGGTTCGCCTGATTCACCAGTTGCATTCCTTTCTGGATCGGGACTCCTTGTGCACGGTCACTCATGCCCTCGTCACTTCCCATCTGAATTACTGTAATGCTCTCTACATGGGGCTCCCATTGAAGAGCACCCGGAGGTTCCAACTGGTCTAGAATGCGGCCGTGCGGGTGATTATGGGAGCGGCACAAAATCGCTCAGATTCGGGAAGGGCTGGCCTCTGACTGGGTATGTCCGGACGGGATGACTGAGGCAGGTCTTGAGAGTGTTATCTGGGGGGAGTTCGATCCTGTGGCTCCCGAGGACATGGACAGGGTCCTGGGACGGCTGAACGCGACCACATGTTTATTGGACCTGTGCCCCTCCTGGTTGGTACTGGCTTCCCGGGAGGTGACACGAGGCTGGCTCCAGAAGATTGTTAACGCTTCTTTGAGTGAGGGGGTCCTGCCGGCTGCTTTGAAAGAAGCGGTTGTGAGGCCCCTCCTCAAGAAGCCCTCTCTGGATCCGGCTGTTTTGACTATCGTCCAGTCTCCAATCTTCGCTTCGTTGTGAAGATTGTTGAGAGTGTGGTAGCGCAACAGCTTCCCCGGTACCTGGATGAAGCTGTCTATCTAGACCCGCTCCAGTCCGGCTTCCGGCCTGGGCACAGCACGGAAACGGCATTGGTCGCGTTGGTGGATGATCTCTGGAGGGCTCGGGATAGGCGTTGCTCCTCTATCCTGGTCCTGTTAGACCTCTCAGCGGCTTTTGATACCATCGACCATGGTATCATGTTGCGCCAGTTGGCGGGGTTGGGGGTGGGGGGCACCGTTTTGCGGTGGTTCTCCTCCTACCTCTCTGACCGGTCGCAATCTGTGTTGACGGGGGGGCAGCGGTCGACCCTGAGGCACCTTGCTTGTGGGGTGCCACAAGGGTGGGTCCTCTCGCCCCTGCTGTTCAACATTTATGTAAAGCCGCTGGGTGAGATCATCCGTGGCTTCGGGGTGGAGTTCCATCAGTACACTGATGACACCCAGCTGTACATCTCCACCCCAGGCCACCCCAACGATGCCCTTGAAGTGATATCCCAGTGCCTGGAGGCCGTGCGGGCCTGGATGGGGAGAAACAGGCTCCGACTCAACCCCTCCAAAACCGAGTGGCTGTGGCTTCCAGCGTCCTGATATAGCCAGCTGATGCCATCGCTGGCTATTGGGGGCGAATCACTCGCCCCCAAGGAGAGGGCTCGTAACTTGGGCGTCCTCCTGGACGCACGGCTGTCTTTAGAAGATCATTTGACGGCCGTGGCCAGGGGAGCTTTTTATCAGGTTCGCCTGATACACCAGTTGCGTCCCTTTCTAGATCGGGACTCTTTACGCACAGTCACTCGGGCACTAGTCACTTCCCGCCTGGACTACTGCAATGCTCTCTACATGGGGCTCCCCCTGGGGTGCACCCGGAGACTCCAGCTGGTCCAGAACGCGGCCGCGCGGGGGATTATGGGGGCGACGAGGCGCTCCCATGTGACACCTCTCCTGCGCGAGCTGCACTGGCTTCCGGTGGTCTTCCGGGTACGCTTCAAGGTGTTGGTGACCACCTTTAAAGCGCTCCATGGCTTAGGGCCGGGGTACTTACGAGACCGCCTTCTGCCACCAATAGCCTCCCACCGGCCAGTACGCTCTCACAGAGTGGGCCTCCTCAGGGTGCCGTCCGCCAGACAATGTCGGCTGGCGACCCCCAGGGGGAGAGCCTTCTCTGTGACGGCGCCCACCCTCTGGAACAACCTTCCCCCGGAGTTGCGTACAATAACAGACCTCCGGATTTTTCGTCGGGCCCTGAAAACCCATTTATTCCAACTAGCTGGGCTGGCTTGAGCCAAATTTTAAATTTTAAATTTTAAATTGATTTTAAATTGGGTTGTTTTAATTTACGGCCAAATATGTAATTATTTTAATACTGTTTTTAAATTTTGTATGCTCTGTTTTTACCTTGGCTGTGCACCGCCCTGAGTCCTATTTGGAGAAGGGTGGTATAGAAATTAAATAAATAAATAAATAAAAATAAAAATAACACCTCTCCTGAGCGAGCTGCACTGGCTCCCGGTGGTCTTCCGGGTGCGATTCAAGGTGTTGGTTACCATCTTTAGAGCGCTCCATGGCTTAGGACCTGGGTATTTACGAGATTGCCTTCTGCTACCGATAGCCTCTCACCGGCCAGTACGCTCCCACAGAGAGGGACTCCTCAGGGTACCGTCGTTCAAACATTTTCAACTGGCGACCCCCAGGGGGAGAGCTTTCTCTGTGGGGGCACCCGCCCTCTGGAATGAATTGCCCCCAGAGATACGGATGATCCCTGACCTATGCACCTTTCAACGTGCCCTCAAGATGTTATTGTTCCAACAAGCTGGGCTGGCCTAAATATTAATTTTAATGGGTTGCTTTTTGTTTTTAATGATGTCGGGCCAAATTATTTAATATGTTTTTAAATTGTTTTTAAATTTTATATATATGTTTGTTTTATCTTGGCTGTGCACCGCCCTGAATCCTTCAGGAGAAGGGCGGTATAAAAATTAGATTAAATACAATAAATAAATAAATAAATACAACTTTTTGATAAAACATCTCCCCTGTCAGTGGAAGAAAAAAAATGTCCTTTTTTTATATACTTCCTGAAGTAAATACTATAAAACGTATACTGTTACCTTGCTTGATAAATGAGAGCTAGCCTCCTCTGGAAGTCCACCTCTTAGAGTACAGCAAAGGATACATTCTGAAGATCCGTTCTGCTCATTCTACCCAAAGGTCAAGTTTCACATTTTTATAGCCAATAGCAGCTGTTCCTTTTGGCTTCATCCCAGCTGAATTCTCAGTCTTTCCCTCTTCCCCTTTCTAACTAAGGATAAAGAATAGGGCTCAAAACTCCCAGTTGTAGGGAAACAAAGAAGAGATGGGTCAAATTCATTCTTCTCCTCTCCCCCAAGAGGAAGTTCTGTTCATGGAAATTGATCCCTTTTTAGTGGACGTCTCCCCCATATGGATGTTTGCTTGAAAAGCTCCTACCCAAATCCTTATCACCTCATTAAGTGAATCAAAGAAGCCACTGAGGAAGGATAATTAATATATCTCAGTTCCACAGTGCCTTTCAGTCATGTGTCTTTCCTTTCATACCTATAGCTCGAAGCCTCCATTTGAGAGAATAAGATTATCGGCATCTGCTCCCGAAAAATAATGAAATTACACATGTTCCTTCCACTTGAAAATTTAATAAGGAGCAACATCTGCCTGTCTGGCAGAGACAATGCCAGGATGACTCAAGAGGTTTGAAGGGAGCAGGAGCACTTCACACAGTTTTCCTGGGGCTCAAATAAGACTGTGGCTGACATGGACTGGCTTGCGTGCTTTTTACAATTTTTTTTTTTTTTTTTTTTTTGGTTAAGCACAAAGATCACCGTCAAATATAGAATAAATGGAGAACTCAGGATTTTTTAAAGATTACCTAGCTTGGAAAAGATTGAGCCTCAGAGGGTAGTAGAGTCAGATATTCTTTTCCAAAAGCGAAGTTTTTGACTTCCTCCTTAGAGGAAATTGATCTGCCTAAATGACCTACAAAATTCTGAAGAGTGGAAAGTGGTGGCTTTTTTTTCTGTCAGTAATTATCACATCTTTCACTCAGAGACATTAAGAATGGCTTCCGAGCCTTCAAGATTGCTCACTTGATCCAGCATTTTTTTCACTGCTCTGATTCCTTCCTCTCCTCACCGTAAGACTACTTCATAGGATCACTTCAATCTCCATGGGGAGAGGCAACTGTGTCTGGGGAATCAGAAATCTCGCTGAATGAAGAGAACGCACTTGCTGTATCACAATTTCATCTGAGGCTTATTAAATCATATTGACCACATTGATTTATCAAGTAGAAATTTCAGTGTTCTTCAGAAGAAATGAGGTTCAGAGATAGGTCGTGCATTGGCTGGACTCCCTTTCTTCTCCTTCCTACTCTCTGAAGCAAACCTCTACAAACCTGGGTTTAAAAAATAGATGTCAGGGTTCCAAGTAACACCCCCAATGAAAGAAAATTCCGAGGCAGCTTTAAAGGCCTAATACAAAAGATGGCTTCCAGGCCTGACAATAGGTTGATTAGAGCTAAGAATCTATCCAAATACTGGATTAATTTAGACAAGTTCTTCAATTGATTCAAATACATCCTCTTCCTTGTTTACATTGTTTACATTGATCAATTGCTGGCAGGATATTTAGAAACATCTGACAGAAGATAAGAACATCCTGAAATAAAGAATAAGCTTGGTTTACATATTCATCATTCTAGAATTGATAAATCAAAATTTCTCGGAACTCCATAGCAGTACATGAAGGAATAATTCTCATCTGCTAACTCTGTATCATTTTATATCCCAAAGGAGCCTTGGTAGTACAGTGGTCTAAAGCACCCTGTTATTAAGACCAGCTGCCTGCAATTACTTCAGGTTCAAATCTCACTAGGCTCAAGGTTGACTCAGCCTTCCATCCTTTCTAAGATAGGTAAATTGAGGACCCAGTTGTGGGGGCAATAAGCTCATTTTGTATAAATATACAAAAGATGAAGGCTATTGCTTAGCACAGTGTAAGTTGCCGGAGAAGGGCGGCATATAAATCAAATTAAAAAAAAAATATTGTAACTGTCCATGGAGGCTCCCTTAAGTTAATGTTGATAGATTTATATTCTTTCTCGTTGTCTTTAAAAGGCCATTTAATGCTTTTAAATATTATACAATGTCCATAACATCCCCACAATAAGATGAATTTTATCAAACAATGTTCTTGTAGTGGATGATATGTCCAAACTAATAATCAAAGGTTTATTCTGAAGGACATCATAGAATGATTGAATAGTAGAATTGGAAGAGACCACAACATTCATCTAGTGCAACTTCTATAATGGGCTGGAAAACTAATTAAGCTATCATGAGGGGTGGATGTCCAATCTCTTTTTTAAAACCTTCAGATATGAAGAACCCTCAATATTTATTTATTTATTTATTTAATCATATTTGTATACCGCCCTACTCCCGAAGGACTCAGGGCGGTGAACAGCCAAGATAAAATACAAAGACATACAAAAGTTAAAAGACTATTAAAAACAGATTAAATAATTTAGGCTCAAAAAACAAATTTAAGACATCCAATTTATCTAAAAACATTTAAAACCCAATTTAACAGGGAGAGTTAGGCCAGACCAGCCTGTTGGAATAAAAATGTTTTTAGAGTTTCATTATCACACAGTATTTGATACCAGGAAATAGCAAAATATTTGATGCTAGAGCAGGTTTGTGAATACCACTTTTGCTCTGAAGAGATGAATAAAATGTTCATTCCCTCAGATATATTAGGGTCGGTGGAGTCCTTGGTGCTCTCTGAATTTGGTTGTTTGCATGTAGATGGTTCATTACCCAATGAAGTAACATCACCATCATTGCATTGATAAAGTTACCTAGTTGGGTAATGAAATGTCTGTAAGAAAACAACCAAGTTCAGAGAACCCCAAAGACTCCACCGTTCAGTTCCACCTGAACTACATATATTCTATTAATTCTAGGCCTTCTGGAAGTTTGATTCTGTATTGAAGTCAAGTGCAGGAACTAGCTCCTATCTAAATTTAGCATACATTTAAAAATCTACATTAGGTATATTCTACAAATTATCGCCCACACCTGCAAGTATAATACAATATAGCATATAATCTCTTCTGTAAGAAATCAGGTTTTCTTAAAAAAAGAAAAAAAACAACAACACCCTCTTTGATTCCGCTGAAGACTGTAAGAGCCTGAAACCTTTTCAAGGACATTGTAACAAGTGTGGAGTTGAAGCAGACAGTTCCCATAACAAAGTGAACTTGTTTACATGGTCTACATGAGAGGTTGGGGGTTTGGCTGGGGAAATTATTGTTTAATTCTATGAACTGGTGTTCGGGAATTTCAGAGTTAGTTTTGCTTCGACATTACCATGGAGTCTATTCAATAAACAGTAAGATTTTCAGAACTGGAATGAACCTGGAGTTTTATTTGGATTCTTGAACTGGATGTTAACAGGTCCATGGGGCTGCAAAGAGTTGGACATGACTTAGAAACTGAACAGCAAAAACAAATGGATGCCAAACAGGAAGCTTCAGAAAAGTTGGACTTCCCAGGGTGAGATCCCACCAGAATACATATATTTGCCTCTATGTATTTGCTAAGTTCTTAAACCTACTACTGCCTACTACCACCAATAGCCTCCCACCGGCCAGTACGCTCTCATAGAGAGGGACTCCTCCGGGTGCCGTCAGCCAAACAATGTCGGCTGGCGACCCCTAGGGGGAGAGCCTTCTCTGTGGGGGTACCAACCATCTGGAATGAGCTCCCCCCAGAGATACGGAGGATCCCGGATCTGCGCACCTTCCGCTGCGCTGTGAAGACTTTTTTATTCCATCAAGCAGACTTGGCCTAATCTCCTCCCTCTTTTAATATGTAAATTTTAATATGTAAATTTTAATCTGTTTTTAAATTATTGGGGTGTTTTAATTTGTCTGGGCCAAAATGATTTAATTTGATTTTAACTGGTTTTTTAAATTTTTTGTATTTATGTATTTTATTGTCTGGCTGTTCACCGCCCTGACTCCTTCGGGAGTAGGGCGGTATACAAATCAAATAAACCTAAACCTAAACCTAAACTTAAATACAATTGTAGACATTTTAGAGTTGATATAAATCAACTTCTTTGCACAAGCTTAACAATGTGCAAAGGTAGGAGTTATGCAACCTGAACAAAATGAAGTGCAAAGGAAGGAGTATCCTCAGAGTGCCATCAAAGTGGCCGCTGTGATGATGCAGTCAAAGCTCCACTTGTTTTCATGTGCATTGCACAATTGCAACCACCAACTTGACCTTTTTTGATGTCATCTATATAGGAAATCCCTTCATGATCTCTTCATGAGGACATCTGTGTAGGAAATCTTTCTAAGCATTTTTTTAAAAAATCATCATGCTCCTTCATATATATGACTTCAGAAACATCCCCAGGAGCTGAAAAAATTCAGTATCTAAATTAAGTATGAGTAAGTCTGAAACTGCACAGAGGCCAAATAAAATAGGGCACATTTCTTTCTGGTCATGGACGCAAAGTCCAGGCATAAAGTAAAGGCATTAACATCCTTTACTGTCAGTTTAAAAATATAATTTGTATTTTATTGCTGCCCTGCAGAAGGCAAGAGGGTTTTGGATTATTGCTGCTTTCTCAAAAAATATATAAAAACAGCCATTTGAAATGAAGTTTTTAACTTCTAGTGTAAGGTCCCAAAATGTACTTGAGTCACCAGAATGCCAAAGAGAGAGACTCAAGACAAGGCTTGGAAAAATATCAGCTTTAATTTGTACAAAGAAGAGTTGGGTAGACCATACCACTTTATATAGACAAAGAGCATGCAGTGAAAGGCCACACCTTGGGGAAGGTATGGCGTCCTTTTATACCTTCAGAGGCATTAGCTTAATACCCAATTCTGGCCCCCTGGCCCATGCCTTCCTTGTAGCCCTGCATTGGCTGTGCAGCAAGGGGCAGGGGCAGCGGGGCTGAGCACCTAGAAACAGAGGGCTGGGTGTTTAGCAACCCTATTTCTCGAGATATTCACCAGGCACAGAGTGGTACAGAAAAACAAGATAACACAGAGGTGAGATCACTGGTAGAAACACATGGCAGAGGCAATTCTTATACTTAACAAAAGCAATTCTTACAGAAGCAAAACAGCAAATCAAACCAATTCTACTGACTCTACTATTATGTCCCACTAATTCTACCTGTTCTATTATTATTATGTCCCTTCACTAGTTTACATAAAGCCAATCTGTGTTAGGAACACAGAAATATTGCATCTCCTTTCCTATTCAGTAATATGCATCACAATACCCAATAAATCACAAGGGCAATAGTTTAATTTCCACACTAGGAGGAAAATAAACCAAAGTGTGACTAAAGTTTTCATAAAAGTGTGAAAGCTGCTCCTTTCACACTTGGAGGAGAGGCATGGAGAAAGAAGCTTCAGGATTCACAGCAAGGCTCTTGGCTGCAGACAAGATTGATATTCAAAGGAACAATGTAAGTATCTTCCTGGTTGAAAGGTGGCTAAACGACACCCATGCAGAGCATGGTGATAGAATGACATGGATATTTCTGAAGTTCCTAGAGGCAGAGCCATGCCAAGCCTGGCACTTCTGCTGGATGATGAGAGGAAATCTTGACTATATCTCTGAAAGCCAGGATCCAAATGTTGAGGTTCTTCTAAGCATTTTCTGTCATTGTTCCTCACCTATAGACAGAAATCTAAAGTAAATTATTTGTACCATGAAACATCTACACGGAGAATTACTAGGGAACAACGGTCTTCTTTCTTTTTCCCCACACAAGCTAAATTAAACTTTACTATATTTTGCTCCTCTGGAATGTACTCATTTCCTTCTGGGAATCCAGTCTACATTCCACCACACTAAGTACCATACTTTTCGGAATGTAAGACATACTTTTTCCATTCGTGAAAAATGGGCCTGTTTTTGGCCTCCCAATACCCCACCTCATGCGTCCTGTTTTTGCTAAAAACAGGCCCATTTTTCACAAAAATGGGGTGCGTAGAATGTTTGGGAGGCCTGCAGAATGCTCCTGAGGGCTGGGGAGGGCAAAAACACATGGGGGATTTGGGAGGCCAAAAACGGGCCCGTTTTTCATGAAAATGGGACGTGCAGAGGGTTTGGGAGGCCTGCAGAGTGCTCCTGGGGGCTGGGGAGGGCAAAAACTTTTTTTTTTCCTCTTTGAAATCTTGGTGCGTCTTATACTCCGGTGCGTCTTATAGCCTGAAAAATATGGTATATTAAGACAGGCATGGATCCACCAGACTGAGAGGTTTTCCCTTTACAGTGTGCTTCAATATAGAGTCTATGCTATGCTACTATGCCTGGAATGCACACAGTTGAATTCCTTTAACTGTTTTTTTTTTTTTTTTTTGCTACGGCAATGAGGCAGTCATGACAATACATCCTCACTGTTTTGCATGCATGTATAACAGTGCAGGCTTTTAACTGAGTGTTTGTGGCCACAATTTTGATTTTTTAAAATCAAAATTGGCTTTAGGTGCAGTGAAATGGACAGTGGGCATAACAACGTGTGATCTTGGCTCCTCTACAGATTCTCATCCACCTTTATAACCTCCTCTGTCAAACATATGACATTTATCTCACCTTGTTACAAATTATGTCAAGGCAGGGCTGGAACATGGGTTATTTTTTAAGGCAAAAATAAAAGTTGTAAGTTTCTTCACTGTGATTGCTGAATGCTTAGTTCTCACATCTCTCTAAACCGAAATCAAACAATTCCTTTTGTGGTTTATGTGACTGTAAGCCAGTCCCTATAAGTGGAATTTAAATGTCAAACAGGGAGTATATTCAGTTAAGGCATCCATTGAGTTTGTAACTGAGAACTGCTGTTGTGTAGTGATTACATTGCTGGAGTCAATAGGAGAAGTCTATCTCTTTTGTATGTGTATCATATGTTGTATGCCTGTTTGTAAGGGGCAAAGCAGATTCTGATGAATTCCCCAGATTGGGCACCATTGGGCATCATAATGATCCAGAGCCACATGTCACAACCAATCACAAAACATGAATGTGGTCAAAGGAGTATTTTTCTGGCTCTTATTCCACTTCCTTCCCTTCTTCTTGCTTCTTTTCTCTCACACTTTCTCTCCTCCTTTCCATGTTTCCTTCTCCTCTTTTTTATGTATATAGAAACCCAACTGGTCCTACACAGTCAGATTGTTGCATTTCCTTAATGAAACAAAGGGAAAAATATTTTACTATTTTTTTTAGATTTTTATTCTAAGAGCTGCGGTGGCGCAGTGGTTAGAATGCAGTACCGCAGGCTATTTCTGCTGACTGCCAGCTGCCTGCAATTTGGCAGTTCGAATCTCACCAGGCTGAAAGTTGACTCAGCCTTCCATCCTTCCAAGATTGGTAAAATGAGGACCCAAATTGTTGGGGGCAATATGCTGACTCTAGAGAGGGCTGTAAAACACTGTAAAGAGGTATATAAGTCTAAGAGCTATTGCTAAGGCAGCAGAGTGGATACACAGTGGAAGCAAGACAGTTTGCAAAGCTAGAAAGTTACAATGAATGGTGTGGTCTAAATTAGGGCTAGCTATAATTCCTTTTCTTCTCATTGCCAGCAGTTTAACAGTTCGATTCCCACTGGCTCAAGGTTGACTCAGGCTTCCAACCTTCTGAGGTGGGTAAAATGAGGACCAAGATTGTTGGGGGCAATAGGCTGACTCTATAAACCTCTTAGAGAGGGCTGTAAAAGCACTGTGAAATTGTATATAAGTCTAAGTGCTAGTTCTATTGCTATTCTCCCTTTATTATGTTTGTAAATAAGTCAAAGTGACAAACATACACAATACTCTTTCCTCTTTCTATTTCCCTCAACCCTGTGAGGTGAGTTGGGCTGAAAGAGAGCGATTGGCCCCAAATCACCCAACCAGCTTTTATGGCTAAGGCAGGACTAGAACTCACAGTCTCCTAGTGATTGGCCCAAAGTCAACCATTTGGCTTTCATGCCTAAAGTGGGATTAGAACTCATAGTCTCCTATCCCAAAGGTGCTTTTTCAAACAATTGTTCAGAATTGAAGAAGCTTCTTTGAGGAGAAGCGAAATGTTTTCAAATGAAAAAAAAAAAAAACACAAGAAAAGTTCAGTTGCCTTTTGAAAAAGCTCATTTGGGACAACCATAACTTGGATGGTTGAGGGTCTCCATAGGCATCACAGCCTCATGGTTTCTAGCCTGGTGCCTTAACCGCTAAACCAATCTGGTCTATGTAACTTTGATCTGAAGAACTAGCATATAACCACCATCATCATCTCCTTTCTGAATGGCAGTATTATTCTTTCCTGGGATGAAATCCTCCTGAATCTGAAAACATTTATTTCTCAGTGGGCTTACAGAAGCTGGCACTGCATGTGGTTTAGCTCTAAAAAACTGCAGTTATTAAAAAGTCCACCAAGGACTTTTTATGATGCTTTCCCCTTTTGCCCAAAATAAGACAGAATTAAAATTACTTCTGATGGAAATACCTTTTTGAAATGCTGAGTAAAATGGAGATCAGCTACATAATGTTGAAGGAATTTCTTTTGTGGGAACACTCAGAAGTAGTAAGTTAAAAAACTTGTCTGTATAATAGGGAGAGAAATGGATAAAAAGAGTGAATCCTTTCTCTCTATGCATGGTCAATTTTTTTTTCAATCTTTTTATGCCACTCACGTGGCTATCTCATATGTTCACAGTGAATAATTTACAAATATAGTTTCTCTTCTCAAGCATAACATGAGCCCTGGCAACTTTGGAAAGCATTTTGAAAGAAAAGATGCCAAAGTAAAGTGTAGATTGCATTAAAAACTCATTTTCTGTGTCATCACGACATCGGTCAACCTGCCTTAATAGCTACTTTTCTTCGTTCCTCGTCAATTATGTTGAGAATAAAAAGATCAACAGTTTGCATCTGCCATTAGTTTGTGGGGAGAGAGTTGTGCTGGCTTGAAAGATTTCCTTTCCAGAAATGGCCCCAAAGACCAACCATGCATGAGAATTGTCAAATCAATATGTCAGGTTCAGCTTTCTTTCTTTCTTCACCTACCTGAGCTTTGTTTTTCTTGCTCTACCAATCACTTCCCACACAAAGTACCTTGTATTTGTTATTATCCCTAATAACTTTCATTTGATAGGACAAGAACAAATAGATGAACCTTTACTTGGGGAGAGCCTAATATGAAATAAGGAGGAATTTCCTTGCTAAGAAAGCTATTAAACAGTGGAACAGCCTACCTCTTGGTGTCATGGAAGCTACATCACTGGAGCTTTGGTTATGCAAGAATTTAGGTGTGACTCGGTAAAAAATAAAGGACGGAGTCCGGATTAGTCTTCATAAGCCAAGCGTGTTTATTCAGCTGAATAAAGATGAGTCCTCCCTTAAAGTGGAAGAACCCTGAACACTGTGTAAGGCAGATATTTATACATTACTTTTATTTAGTTACATAAAAGGAAGCTGGCACACAACATATAAGTTATAGAAGCATAAGGTAAAAGTAAAGATTCCCCTCGCACATATGTGCTAGTCGTTCCTTACTCTAGGGCGCAGTGCTCATCTCCATTTCAAAGCTGAAGAGCCAGCACTGTCCAAAGATGTCTCCGTGGTCATGTGGCTGGCATGACTAAATGCCAAAGGAGCACGGAACACTGTTGTCTTCCTACCAAAGGTGATCCCTATTTTTTCTACTTGCATTTTTTATGTGCTTTCAAACTGCTAGGTTGGCAGAAGCTAGGACAAATAATGGGAGATCGCCCAGTTACACGGCACTGGGGATTCAAACCACTGAATTGCCAACCTTTCGATCAACAACCTCAGCATCTTAGCCACTGAGCCACCATGCCCCTTTATAGAAGCATAGAAGTTATAAAAATACTCAAGCACATCTTCTGTGGTTTTGGTCACATGCCTAAGCCTCAGGCTAGTGGTTTCCTATGGAACGTTCCATGGCCTCAAGGGTCTACTGAGGCCTGAACTTCAATTCTGCCATCTCAACATATGTTCCCTTTAGCCAGTCATCAAATTCATCCGATTACTGATCAACACTTTCTAATCAAAGACAGACATCTATTTATTTGAGATGCTGTAAAGAATCCAGCTATGGGTAGAAGATGGGACTAGAAGACCTCCAAGGTCTATTTCAATCTTTTGATTTTATTATACTGTGACCAAGGACAACTTCTGCTATTGAGTGACTGCTCTACTAGAAAGGTAAAGGTTAAGGACACCATTGAGTTCAGCTGGACTTCTCTGAAGATCCTGTTTATATCTTCTATGTTTGGACCACAAAAATCCAGAGGCACAAAAAATACACCGCAGGGTAAAAAGAGTAGCTATATACTTCCATCCAAGTAACATGACCTAACACTACGTAGCTTCTTCCACCTGCTGAGACCTGTCAAAAAACATGTTCCTATGATGCGTGTACTGAACTTTTTCTTGGAAATATTCTCTCCCCCCAAAGAAAGAAAAACCTGCAAGGGGTCTACATTGTATGTAGACTGGAAAGCTAGAAAAAGAACCTGAGATCAGACAAAGACCATGATCAAAGTAGAGTTTAAGTTCCTTCAACATCCAAAAGAATGTAAAAAGTGAGTGGTCTATTACCCTGCAGGATGAAGAGGTACAAGACTTGAATCCTGGACTCAATGTTGTGCAAACTGGGATTAGAAAATTCAGATGGTGGCTGCAACTATGCAAGCAAAGTCCTCTCTTTTTTTATGTGCTGTATGTGTGACCCAAGCAAAAAAAAAATATGGCAGGACTTTGATAGCCTTGTTGCAGTGGCCATCTTGATTTTCTCAAGCTTTCCCTGGGGATGTCCAGTTTGTAACTGCTATAAACTAACATTTAAGGGCTTGATTCTTCAATAGCTGATCTGCATTTATCTGAGCTTTTTTGCATAAGCAAGGAAAGCTACTCATCTCACTCTTCACCTCTAGCTACTGGGTGGGCATTTAAGATCCTGGAAAGAAGTTGTTTTTAGTTCTGAGCATTCAGTGAAGCTCTGAGAGAAGTCCTTATTTAGAATACAATAGAATAACCGAGTTGGAAGGGACCTTGGAGGTCTTCTAGTCCAACCCCCTGCTTAGGCAGGAAGCCCTACACCACTTCAGACAAATGGTTATCCAACATCTTCTTAAAAACTTCCAGTGTTGAAGCATTCACAACTTCTGGGGACAAGTTGTTCCACTGATTAATTGTTCTAACTGTCAGGAAATTTCTCCTTAGTTCTAAGTTGCTTCTCACCTTGATTAGTTTCCACCCATTGCTTCTTGTCCTGCCCTCAGGTGCTTTGGAGAATAGCTTGACTCCCTCTTCTTTGTGGCAGCCCCTGAGATATTGGAAGACTGCTATCATGTCTCTATCTAGTCCTTCTTTTCATTAAACTAGACATGCCCAGTTCCTGCAACCATTCTTCGTATGTTTTAGCCTCCAGTCTCCTCATCATCTTTGTTGCTCTTCTCTGCACTCTTTCTAGAGTCTCCACATCTTTTTTTACATTGTGGAGACCAAAACTGAATGCAGTATTTCAAGTGTAGCCTTACCAAGGCCTTATAAAGTGGTATTAACACGTCACGTGATCTTTCATTTCATTTTCATTTCATTTTATTAAATTTGTATACAGCCCTACTCCCGAAGGACTCAGGGCGGTGAACAGCCATAATAAAACATATAAATACAAAATTTAAAAAAGAGATAAAACAAATTAAATAAATTTGGCTGACCATTTTAAAACCCCAATAATTTAAAACCAAATTTAAAATTTCCATTTAAAAGATTCTATCTCTCTGTTTATGCAGCCTAGAACTGTGTTGGCTTTTTTGGCAGCTGTTGCACACTGCTGTTTTCCCAAGAGGTTTAGCAATCATTTTAGAATTATTGAATATTGTTTTTTCTGCTAGCATTTTTGTGATGTTATCTGTTGGATTTATTATCTGTATATTACTATTGTTCATTGTTGATTCTATTTCTATAATATGCATCTGCTTTTATTGATTGACATTGATTGATTAAATAATATATCATTTTAAATTCACATTTGGGAACTACCCAAGGGAACATGGTTGCTGCACAATCCAGAAATATACTCAATAATTCTCCCTCTTTTTCCCTTTTAACCTCCATTCCCGCCAAAAAAAAATTATAACATCACTCAAGGCTTTCTCCATAAATTGATTCCTACTGCATTTGTTGGAAGTCCTTGGAAATCATCTGATATATTATGACTACATGAGATCTGGAGGGGCGGGGCAGTGGTGAGTTCCTCCCGGTTCGGTCCAGTTCGGCCGAGCTGGTAACGGTGACGATATGATGTCACCAAACCGGTTCTTCCCCCCCGCCCCCCACGCCCCCCCCCACGCCCCCCACGTTATTCTTACCTTTTATTTGGTCCCACCCCCAATCTATTGCTGCCTCCTGAGTCCCAGCTGATGACTAGAGGGGAAAAAAACTGTTTAAACTCTTGCCACGGGGCTTCAAAGGGCCGTCCTACAGCTGATCAGTGTTAAAAGCAAACAAATGAATCAAGTCGTAAGTGCGAGGACCTTCCAGAAATGACTCTGACCAGCTGGCCACGCCCACCTAGTCACATGACCTCCAAGCCACACCCACAAAATAAGCCACGCCCACAGAACTGGTAGTAAAAAAAATTAGAACCCACCCTGGGGTGGGGGGTGGAATGAGCATTACATTTCACCTTATTGAAAGAATGAAAGAAGAACATGACACTTAGCAAGTGTAAGGGAATATAGAGTTAACTTTAGTCTGCCTTTGCGATGGGATGTCCACAAGGTAGAAGCCAGGAATAAGGACAAGGTCTTAGCAATCATTGCTTGTCCTCAATTCTATGTTTGGGGGAGGCAACAAAGCAAGTTCCAGGCTTCTGAGAAAGAAAGACTTCAGGGAAGAGAAACAAGCAGATGTCTTGTTACTGTTTTGTTCTCTAAATTAGGAACATAAATTATGGATGGCTCGGTTTTGCACAAGCCAATTCCTCCAACTCCGTTTTTACTTTTCAGGGAAAAAAGAGTCTATGATATCAGGCTTTCTTTGAAAAGTTGAAGGTAGACGAAGGATGGACGCTGTCCCCAGTAAAGCCGCCTTTTGGAATTGACTGGTGGTGAATTTGTCAATGCCAATGCTGTTCAGGTAGTGCTCCAGTTGTTTTGGGATTGCACCCAAGATGCCTCATTGGCATCCTTCAGTCCCAAGAGACTATGGTATCGTGCTCTGGAAAGAGGTCCTAAAACAGCATCTGGTGTGACTAAAAAGGCCAATTCGAAAGTGGCAATCCCTTCCACACTGAGGGCAGATACATTCTGTCCCCTGCCCAGCCCCCAGATTTCGCTGGTTCCGGGACTGCCTCTTTGCCTCAGCTGCCGAACAAGTGTCTCTTCAAATTGGAGAAGGCCATGCTGCGTCTTTAGCCTCCAAGCTGAACGATCGGAGGTCAAGGTTTCCCAGTTGTTAATGTCCATTCCCAGGGCCTTTAGGTCCCTCTTGCAGATATCCTTATATCGCAGCTGTGGTCTCCCTCTGAGGAGCTTTCCCTGCACTAATTCTCCATACAGGAGATCTTTCGGAATCCGACCATCAGCCATTCTCACAACATGCCCCAGCCAGCGTAGATGTCGCTGTTCCAATAGTGTATACATGCTAGAAATTCTATTTCTAGCATGTATACACTAAGATACACTACACTAAGGAGCCTGGTGGCTCAGCAGACTGATAGCATTGTGATTAACACCAGCTGTCTGCAATTACTGTAAATTCAAATCTCACCAGGTTCAAGGCCTTCCATCCTTTCTAAGGTAGGTAAATTGAGGACCTAGTTTGTGGGGGCAATAAGCTGACTTACTTACTTACTTACTTACTTACTTACTTACTTACTTACTTTATTTATTTATTTATTTATTTATTTATTTATTTATTTATTTATTTATTTATTTATTTATTTATTTATTTATTTGCTTTAATTTATATGCCGCCCTTCTCCAGAGACTCAGGGCGGCTTACAATGTGTTAAGCAATAGCCTTCATTCATTTGTATATTTATACAAAGTCAGCTTATTGCCCCCACAAACTGGGTTCTCATTTTACCTACCTTTGAAAGGATGGAAGGCTGAGTCAACCTTGAGCCTGGTGAGATTTGAACTTGCAGTAATTGCAAGCAGCAGATGTTAGTAACAGTGCTTTAGTCCACTGTGCTACCAAGGCTCTTGGTATAAATATACAAAAGTATGAAGGCTATTGCTTAACGCATTGTAAGCCGCCCTGAGTCTCCGGAGAAGGGCGGCATATAAATCAAAAATTTTTTTTTAAAAAAAGATCCCTATTACTACTGGTACTACCCTTGCTTGCCTTTGCAACAGTTGTTCTATTTCTGTTTGTAGGTTTTTGTATTTTGTTATCTCCTTCAATTCTTTCTCTTCTCTTTCTCATTCTCCAGACACTGCCACATCTACTATCCAGATTTTTTTTTTTTTTTTTGTCTTTCTCATCAATTGTTAAATCGGGGGTGTTATGTGGCAGGTGCCTGTCTGTTTGAATTCTTCATTTTTACTTCGTCTTTTTAGGCATTTTAACTTCTTTGTTTTCTATGACTTTCTCTATTTTATGGTCCCACCAGTTCTTGTTTGCAGGCAAATGATTTCTTGCAGATCTTCCAATGATCTTCCAATGCACCATTGTTGCTACTTTGTCATGCCACTGTTTCTTCAGTTTCTTTGCATAAGCAACACTTACTGTCTGTTCCTGTTTTCTCAATTCCGGTGGTATTCGGCAGGTTCTGACCAGTTCTGGAGAACCGGTAGAGGAAATTTTGAGTAGTTCGGAGAACTGGTAAATACCACCTCTGACTGGCCCTGCCCCCATCTATTCTCTGCCTCCCAAGTCACAGCTGATCGGGAGGAAATGGGGATTTTGCAGTAACCTTCCCCTGGAATGGGGTGGGAATGGAGATTTTACAGTATCCTTCCCCTGCCATGCCCACCAAGCCATGCCACGCCCACCAAGCCATGCCCACAGAACTGGTAGTAAAAAAAATTTGAATCCCACCACTGCTTTCTAGGCATTTGTTGTTGTTATTGTTAATTTATTTATTTATATTTTTCCCAGACTGACACCCGTCTCCAAAAATTAGGGAATTTCTCTCTTATTGCTTCAATTATTATTATTATTATTATTATTATTATTATTATTATTATTATTTATTTAATTTCTATACCGCCCTTCTCCAAATAGGACTCAGGGCGGTGCACAGCCAAGGTAAAAACAGAGCATACAAAATTTAAAAACAGTATTAAAATAATTACATATTTGGCCGTAAATTAAAACAACCCAATTTAAAATCAATTTAAAATTTAAAATTTAAAATTTGGCTCAAGCCAGCCCAGCTAGTTGGAATAAATGGGTTTTCAGGGCCCGACAAAAAATCCGGAGGTCTGTTATTGTACGCAACTCCGGGGGAAGGTTGTTCCAGAGGGTGGGTGCCGTCACAGAGAAGGCTCTCCCCCTGGGGGTCGCCAGCCAACATTGTCTGGCGGACAGCACCCTGAGGAGGCCCACTCTGTGAGAGCGTACTGGCCGGTGGGAGGCTATTGGTGGCAGAAGGCGGTCTCGTAAGTACCCCGGCCCTAAGCCATGGAGCGCTTTAAAGGTGGTCACCAACACCTTGAAGCGCACCCGGAAGACCACCGGAAGCCAGTGCAGCTCGCGCAGGAGAGGTGTCACATGGGAGCACCTCGTCGCCCCCATAATCCCCCGCGCGGCCGCGTTCTGGACCAGCTGGAGTCTCCGGGTGCACCCCAGGGGGAGCCCCATGTAGAGAGTGTTGCAGTAGTCCAGGCGGGAAGTGACTAGTGCCTGAGTGACTGTGCATAAAGAGTCCCGATCTAGAAAGGGACGCAACTGGTGTATCAGGCGAACCTGATAAAAAGCCCCCCTGGCCACGGCCATCAAATGATCTTCTAAAGACAGCCGTGCGTCCAGGAGGACGCCCAAGTTACGAGCCCTCTCCGTGGGGACGAGTGATTTGCCCCCAATAGCCAGCGATGGCGTCAGCTGGCTATATCGGGACGCTGGAAGCCACAGCCACTCGGTCTTGGAGGGGTTGAGTCGGAGCCTGTTTCTCCCCATCCAGGCCCGCACGGCCTCCAGGCACTGGGACATCACTTCAAGGGCATCGTTGGGGTGGCCTGGGGTGGAGATGTACAGCTGGGTGTCATCAGCGTACTGATGGAACTCCACCCCGAAGCCACGGATGATCTCACCCAGCGGCTTTACATAAATGTTGAACAGCAGGGGCGAGAGGACCGACCCTTGTGGCACCCCACAAGCAAGGTGCCTCGGGGTCGACCGCTGCCCCCCCGTCAACACAGATTGCAACTGGTCAGAGAGGTAGGAGGAGAACCACCGCAAAACGGTGCCCCCCACCCCCAACCCCGCCAACCGGCGCAACATGATACCATGGTCGATGGTATCAAAAGCCGCTGAGAGGTCTAACAGGACCAGGATAGAGGAGCAACGCCTATCCCAAGCCCTCCAGAGATCATCCACCAACGCGACCAATGCCGTTTCCATGCTGTGCCCAGGCCGGAAGCCGGACTGGAGCGGGTCTAGATAGACAGCTTCATCCAGGTACCGGGGAAGCTGTTGCGCTACCACACTCTCAACAACCTTTGCAACAAAGCGAAGGTTGGAGACTGGACGATAGTTAGCCAAAACAGCCGGATCCAGAGAGGGCTTCTTGAGGAGGGGCCTCACAACCGCTTCTTTCAAAGCAGCCGGCAGGACCCCCTCACTCAAAGAAGCGTTAACAATCTTCTGGAGCCAGCCTCGTGTCACCTCCCGGGAAGCCAGTACCAACCAGGAGGGGCACGGGTCCAATAAACATGTGGTCGCGTTCAGCCGTCCCAGGACCCTGTCCATGTCCTCGGGAGCCACAGGATCGAACTCCCCCCAGATAACACTCCCAAGACCTGCCTCAGTCATCCCGTCCGGACATACCCAGTCAGAGGCCAGCCCTTCCCGAATCTGAGCGATTTTGTCATACAGATACTGCACAAAGTCCTCAGCTCGGCCCTGCAAGGAGTCATCCCGCGCCTCCAGATGGAGGAGGGAGCGGGTCACCCTAAACAGGGCGGCCGGGCGATTATCTGATGACGTGCTAAGAGCGGCAAAATAGCTAGGTTTCGCCGCTTTTATCGCCACTAGGTAGGTCTTAATATGAGACCTCACCAGTGTTCGGTCGGATTCAGAGCGGCTGGTCCTCCAACTACTCTCCAGGCGTCTTTTCCGGCGCTTCATCTCCCTGAGCTCCTCGGAGAACCAAGGAGCCAGGTGAGTTCAGTGCCGGGTCAGAGGCCGCAAAGGCATGACACGGTCCAAGGCCCCGGCAGCCGCACTATCCCAGGCGGCCACCAGGTCCTCAGCCGAGTCATGAGCCAGAGTCTCAGGAAATGGTCCAAGCTCCATCTGGAACCTATCAGGGTCCATCAGGCGCCTGGGGCGGAACCACCTGGTCGGTCCCGCCTCCCTGCAGCGGGGTGCAGCGGTTAGAAAGTCCAGTCGAAGGAGCGAGTGATCAGACCATGACAAGGGTTCGATGACTATATCCCCTGTATCAAGGCCACTCAACCACTGGCCAGAGACAAAAACTAAGTCCAGAGTGTGTCCACCCGTGTGAGTGGGGTCATGAATTAACTGAGTAAGGTCCATGGCCGTCATGGAAGCCATGAACTCTCGAGCCACCTCAGACGTTTCGCCGACAGATGGCAGGTTGAAATCCCCCATGACTAGAAGTCTGGGGGTACCAACCGCCACCTCAGCTATGACGTTGAGCAGCTCGAGCAGGGCTGTTGCCACACGGCAGGGAGCCAGGTACGTGATCAACAAGCCCATCTGTACTCCACGACCCCACTTCACAAAAAGGGACTCACATCCGGCTATCTGTGGAACAGTGGTCTCCCTCGGTTCAAGACTTTCCTTGATGGTAAATGCATGTTTTTACTGAAGCTCTATTCCTATCATTAGTATTTTTATATCTTGAGTGTGCCGAGGCCTGTTGCTATTAAAAATACATGCACAAAACTCATTATGTTGAAGAGGTAAACTGTCAACCAGGTAGTGATGCCTTAACGATGCAGGATAAAGATGCTTCCCATAGCTGGCATGTGTTCTTTTAACAAATTGTTTAACGTGCTGCTGTTTATTTTTATAGCATTATTATATACTAATAATAATATTATTAGTGTGGTGGTTCCCGGCATCCCGATATAGTCAGATGACTCCATCACTGACTATTGTGGGCGAGTCTTTGGCCCCCTTGGAGCGGGCCCGCAATCTGGGTGTCCTTCTGGATATGTGGCTGTCTTTGGAGGAACATCTGACGGCTGTGGCCAGGGGGACTTTTTGTTAGGTTCGCCTGATACGCCAGTTGCGGCCCTTTTTTTATCGGGATGCCCTGCGCACAGTCACTCATGCCCTCGTCACCTCTCGCCTGGACTACTGCAACACTCTCTACATGGGGCTCCCCTTGAGGGGCACCTGGAGGCTCCAACTAGTCCAGAATGTGGCCACGCGGGTAGTTACGGGAGCTGCATGGCGCTCCCATACAACACCTCTCCTGCGTGAGCTGCACTGGCTCCCAGTGGTCTTCCGGGTGTGCTTCAAGGTGTTGGTTATCACCTTTAAAGCGCTCCATGGCATAGGACCTAGATATCTTCGAGACCGCCTGCTGCTACTGACGGCCTCCCATCGACCTGTGCGCTCCCACAGAGAGGGCCTCCTCAGGGTGCCATCAGCCAAACAATGTAGGCTGGCGACCCCCAGGGGAAGGGCCTTCTCTGTGGGGGCACCCACCCTCTGGAACCAACTGCCCCAGAGATAAGGAGAATCCAAGACCTCGGTGCCTTCCACTGTGCCCTTAAAACCTTCTTTTTTCAGCAAGTCGGGCTGGCTTAACTTTTTTTCTTAATTTTTTAAATGTTTTAAATGGGTTTGTTATTGTTCTTAAATTACGGGGCCAAATTTATATATATTATTTTAATACTATTTTAATGTTTGTAATTTATGTTTTTATTCGGCTGTACACCACCCTGAGTCCTCAGGGAGAAGGGCGGTATATAAATTGGATATAAATAAATAAATAAAATAAATATAGGCTTTCCAGAACAAGGGAAACACTACCAAAGAAGCTCTGTGTTCAGGCTCCCTCCCTTTTGATTTCTCGCAGCAATATTTTCAGCCTGGCCACTAAGCCAGCAGGCAGTAGATAGAAAAAAATCTACCCTTTTTTTTTAATGTGAAATTCAAACTCAATTAAATATTATTTTCAGAGGCTAGTACTTGGCTTTTTTACATGACATCTTCTTTTCAAATATGGTCCCTTGTTTAAAAAAAGGGACCCTATTTGCTTGCCTGCCCTGCCTGATTGTCTGATTAACTAACAACTGATTGATTGACTGATTGACTGACTGATTTGACTGACAGGTTGACTGATTGGTTTTAAAGGACAGTGGGACAAGGAGTTCTACAAGTATCAAAGAAGGCATCATTGGGCATGTGATACCCACAGATTCCACAATGGGAACCAGGAATGAAAGCATTTCTAACCATTCAGAAAAAAAACATCCCATCTAGCTGCCTCCTGCACCAATGACTTATTCTTAGGAAGACTTTCCTGATATTTCCCTGATCTTCTTGCCCTTTGACCTCAATGTAGTCTCCGGCAACATTGTATTGCTAACTAGGGCATAGGAAACCTTTGCCAGACCAATTCTTGAATACAGCTCGTCCGCCTGGAACCCACACTGTATTTCGGACATTAACATGATTGATGGGTTCAGAGGTATTTCTCAAGAAGAGTACTCCACTCCTCTGCTCACAATAGAATTCCCTACGCCTCCAGGCTTGAAATTTTCGCCTTGGACAATTTGGACTTGGACTGCTGCCTACAGTCTGATCTAAGCATAGTACATAGTACACAAAATTATCTGCTACAATGTCTTGCCTGTCAACGACTTCTTCTGCTTCAAGCACAATAATACATGGGCAAGCAATCAATACAAATTTCAGGTAAACCGTTCCAAACTCGATTGCAGAAAGTACGGCTTCAGCAACAGTGGTCAACGCCTGGAATGCTCTACCCGACTCCATTGTTACAGCCTCAAACCCTCACAGCTTCAGTCTCAACCTGTCTACCGTGGACCTCACCCGATTCCTAAGAGGTCCGTAAAGGGGGCATGTATAAGCGCACTAGCGGGCCTACCGTCCCTGTCCTACTGTCCCCATTTATCTGTACTTATTTATTTGTTTGTTTGTTTTAATTTGTATACCGCCCTTCTCCAGCAGGACTCAGGGTGGTGAACAGCCAGAATAAAACAGAACACACAAAATTTAAAAACAGTTTAAAAATAATTAAATATTTTTGGCCACAATTTAAAACACCCAATTAAAATCAATTAAAATTAACCAAAACTGTGGGATCAAGCCAGCCCGGCTAGGTGAAATAAATAAGTTTTCAGGGCCCGACGAAAAGTCCGGAGGTCTGGTATTGTACGTATCTCTGGGGGGTGGTTTTTCCAGAGGGCAGGTGCCGCCACAGAGAAGGCTCTCCCCCTGGGAGTCGCCAGCCGACACTGTCTGGCGGACGGCACCCTGAGGAGGCCCTCTCTGTGCGAGCGTACTGGCCGGTGGGAGGTTATTGGTGGCAGAAGGCGGTCTCGTAAATACCCCAGCCCTAAGCCATGGAGTGCTTTAAAGGTGGTCACCAACACCTTGAAGCGCACCCGGAAGACCACCGGGAGCCAGTGCAGCTCGCGCAGGAGAGGTGTCACATGGGATCGCCCACTCCTTTGTTCATGTTTTTGTTCATACCTATACTTGTTATCTTGTACATGTTTGACAAACAAATAAAATAAAATAAATAAATAAATGTTCACTGACCTCTGTGACAAAAGGTCATAGCCTTAAATATTTGTGCCCGGTGGCATTTGAATGCTTTGCATTAGAATTTGAGAAGATTTTGGGGAGCCCCAGAGAAAGAGGATTCATAGGAGCTGTGCATCTTGATTTGCTTTGTGCCATCTGTTTTCTATAGGCACCAAGAGGTTTCTGTGTCCAAACACTTCTTTTTAAAGCGTCACCATCTTTGAATGCCAAAACAAAACAAAACCTTGGCAGGCATTAAGAGAACCCCTCCTAATTGCTGGATTCCAATCACCTTTTCTTCCCTACACCTCTTAGTATTTTAGGCAGCTTTCCCAGGTTTTTTCTTTTTTTTTTTTTGCAGAAGCCCAAAACAGCAGTTGATTGCAAATCCTAAAGTCCTCTGTGATGCCACGTTTGCCCTGGATTGTTCCCAAAACTCTAGGAAGTGTTTGCAACATCAAGATGAGCAAGCAAGTCTCTTCACAGTGCAGCCAGATCTCAGTGTGGGGCCATTCTATTTAAAAAATGAAAAGAGCATCTGGACAACTGTAAATAAAACATCTTTATTCATCAGAATTAAGTTGTTGTTTTTTTAATGAAGATGCTTTCAAGTCAAGGTTTACACCTGAAAATCTCATCGCTTGATGTTGTCTTCTAGTTACTAGTTTCTGAGATCAGCCAAGCTTGAGCTGAAGAGTGTCTCTTAATGAAACAGACCATCATCCATAACTAATCTTCCTATAATATAATAAACCCCTTTATCTTTGCAAACTTTTGTTTTCTTCTATCCATAATCCATCATTTCATATGATTATATTTAAAATAGCTCCAGACTATTTTTACACGTTTCCATATATTAAGTCTACCCTTTTAAAACAAAACTGGGGAATTTCTATTGGTCACGGTTCAGATGATAGATAGATAGATAGATAGATAGATAGATAGATAGATAGATAGATAGACAGGCAGACAGATACAAAGAGACAGAAACAGAAGGAGAGAGAGAGAGAGAGAGAGAGAGAGAGAGAGAGAGAGAGAGAGAGAGAGAGAGAGAGAGAGAGAGAGAGAGAGAGAGAGAGAGGGAGGGAGAGGGAGATGCAGAGAGAGAGAGAGAGAGAGAAACCCAGACAGAAGCAGACAGAGACACAGAGAGAGAGAAGCAGAGAGACAGAGAAGACACACACAGAGAGAGACAGACAGAGAGACGGAGAGAGACAGAGAAGAAGCAGAGAGAAACAGAGAGACAGAGACACACACAGAGAGAGAAACACAGGAGAGAAACAGAGACAAGCAGACAGAGAGAGAGACACACACACAGAGAGAAGACAGAGACAGAGAAAGAGAGAGACAGAAGCAGAGAGAGAGAGAAAAAAAACACAGGAGAGAGAAATAGAGACAGAAGAAGAAGAAGAAGAAGAAGAAGAAGAAGAAGAAGAAGAAGAAGAAGAAGAAGAAGAAGAAGAAGAAGAAGAAGAAGAAGAAGAAGAAGAAGAAGAAGAGAGAGAAACAGAGACAGAAGCAGAGAGAGAAATACACACACCTAGAGACAGAGGTACAGAGAGATAGATAGCTCTGCATGCAGCTTTCCTTAATACACCAATTTTCTCTACACCTTTCTTAAGCACTTTCACTCTATTTTGTCCTAATTAAAACCCTAGTGATTTGTGTTTTATGTCTTTAACTGCTACTATTTTTCTCTGTATTTTTTCTATTCTTTACAATGTCTAAATTGGTAGCCAATAGAAAGGTCTTTGGTTATTCGGGTTTTCTCCCACGTAAAATTGGAAGTGTCTTGGCGACGTTTTGACGAAGTCTCATTCGTCATCTTCAGGCTGGTGTTTTCGGCTTCATGCTTCTAGGAGCAATGTGAGATCACAGCTGTTTCTTCCTTTTAACTGCTAGTGGGGGTGTGAACTGATTGGGTGGGAGCTTGGCTGTTTTCTGATTGGGTGGAGGTGTGTTTTGATTGGTTGGGGGCTTGGCTATGCTCTGATTGGATGTGGGGTTGGCTGTGCTCTGATTGGATGGAGGTGTGTTCTGTTTGGGTGGGGGCTTCAACTCAGACTAACCCGAGCACAACCAAACCCCCACCCAAACGCTGGTACCTGGCCTTGCACTCCTGCAGGTCTTCCTTCTGCTTAGAAAGTCTATGCTCATAGTCCTCAGTGAGGTGCTTCTGCTGAGCCTCCTTCTTGGTCAGATCCACTTTGAACTGAGCTGTTTTGCCAACTCTTTCTCATGGTGGCTGCTTAGACTAACAACTGCTTCCTATTGGGGCCCTAAGGAGCCTGGGAACGTAGGCAAGGAGTGGCTGGGAGGGGAGGGGTGAGTAGAGGCTGTCAAGGCACCCCTCAACATAAGTGACATTGAGTTGGCCATGCCCACCCAGTCACATGACCACCTAGCCACGCCCACCCAGCCGGTCATTAGGCAGATCATATTAGTAGTCCACGGGATTTGAAATTATGAATTTAGTGCTCCCTGAGAGCCGAAAGGTTGGGGAACCCTGATTTAGACCATTTGTGGGAATGTAATGAGTCTAGGCTGATGACCTGTTTATCTCCACCTCTCAGCTCTGCTAGCTCTTCTCTTTCAATTACTCTTTCATAGAATTCTAGCATATAAGAGCTGGAATGAATGCTGGCTAATTATTATTGTTCCTACTTCTCAACTATCATCTCATCTGTTTAAATTGTAATCTAAAATTATTTAATCCCTCTTGCCAAATGGGCCTAGAAGAACCAAAATTGCATGTCCTGGTCTTAATTGTTTGAATGTACATATCCTGAATGAATTGCATGAGTAATGGCTACATGTGTAAAGATGTTTCAGAAATGGAAAAGTTTCTCCTCAATTTGCTTTGAGCTACAAAGTATATGCTAATGTCTAGGATTGCATAATTGGATGAGATTCAGTAAAAACGATTGAACCTGAGTTCTTTTGGATCTTTGAACACAGCGTGATGTGTTTTCTTGTCTCATTTCTTTTCTATCTTGCTTTGTCTATCTTGTCATATCTTGTCTCATTTCTCATAGAAAAGGTGGCCTGCTGGGTTTTCCCCATGGAAGCTTTTGAGACTGCAGGAGACAAGATGCCCTCTATATTTATAGGAGACAATTTGCAGGTTTCGGGACAAAAAGAAAAACACTTGAATTTTCAAGGTTATGGAAAAATAAAACAATAACCAATGTTTAAAATGTTCCAGACATTTGGGGAAAAAAAAATAATCTGATGAATTTGGTGGTGAATTGAAGGTCATAAAAATGGCAACAGGTGCTGACTTTTGCAGATCCAAAATGCAGCTGTTGTAAAAGACGTTGATCCCTAAAGCCAAACAAATTGAGTCTGCTTTTTAACAGTATGTGGTATAAATGTGGATGTCCACAATGGGACATAAATGTCAAATTGCATGTTGCAATGCAAATGTTGCCCTTTTAATACTTACACTCTGCATCAGTGGAGGGGCAAAGTTTGCATCACAATGTAAATTTATTATTTCTGGGAATATATATATATATATATCTGGGAATGTCTGGGAATATTTGTGTTAGTATGTTCATGCACTTTGATTCACTCTTGACTTCTGGTAAGCAGTTACATAAATCCATATAGTTGTCAGGAGTGGTTTGCCATTGCCTTCTTCCTAGGGCCCAAGTCACCCAACTGGCTTCTGTTGCCATGGTACAATCTCACATTTCCTGGCTATAGCTACACATTTGTGTACCTATAAACACTACACAAAACTGGCCTTCTGTCTAGGAACCGAGATAGATGATAGGTAGGTAGGTAGGTAGGTAGGTAGGTAGGTAGGTAGGTGGATGGATGGATGGATGATAATCACATAGGAGACAGAGAGAGAGATGACAGACAGACAGGATAGAGATAGATAGATAGATAGATAGATAGATAGATAGATAGATAGATAGATAGATAGATAGATAGAGATGGAAGGCTGGCTGGCTGGATGGTAGGCAGATAGGAGAGAGAAAGAGATAATAGACAGATAGGATATAGATAGATAGATAGATAGATAGATAGATAGATGGATGGATGGATGGATGGATGGATGGATAGATAGATAGATAGATAGATAGATAGAAAGATAGAATGGTCAGACAGACAGATCAAAATCTGACTATTTTCTTTCAAGATAAACAACATTATGCAATGCGTTAGAACAGAATTGTAAACCTTACAAATTGATGACCTGAGATTAAAAAAAAAAAGGAAATATTGCTAAATCTCATTTTACCAATGCTAATCATATTTTTCTCTGCTTTCAAATTGTCTTTGCTTCTCTCGTGGCAACTCACCACTTTATTCATTGTCGTTTATTCTTGGATATGCATCCTTTTAATTAGATATGTGGTCACCTGCATCCTCCAGTGTTTGTTTCAATCTACATTTAGATGTGGCTATATCTTCAGATCAGCGTTTGTATCAATGTATTCACCAGAATGTTCGTAAAGATCTAATTTGTCTTTTAATACCAATATATCAGCTTTTTTTTCCAACTTACGGACCTCCAGATATGATAGACCAAAACTCTCACAATCCCCGCTAGTACCCATATTCATTTCCAGTCTCGTAATACATATCTGTGAGCTCTCATTATTTTCTTCTTCCTATTTACAGCAACAGTGACAAATAGCAGTGCCTTTCGGAGCTCATTAAGAGATAAGGCTGAAATTCCAGAATGCACAAAAGACAAAATGTCTGTATTGAAAGGTGGACAACTGGTCAATATCTGTGTTCTTGTTAATCAAGGCAAACATTCCTACCTGTGTGTTGGCTTGTCACTTACCAATAACCCCTAAATGTTATTTAATCAGGTAATTCTAAGATCTTCCCCACCACAAGCACGACTCCATAGATCTTCCAAAAATATCTGAAGTCTTCAACTGTTGAAAGTTATTGATCTTTCTTCCTTTAAAGAAATCAATGGGGATATGCCCCGAGATTGTCAGAATGCTGCAAGGGATGATCTAATGTTTTGTCTTTCACTTGGCTGGCCTTTCCACCATGGAGAATTCTTATATTGTGGTTAAAAACTCCCAGTAGTCATATACCTTGTTTACAACTGTGCCCATTACATTAGTGAGTTCCATTACAAATGGGGATCAAAACCTCGTCTCTGACAATATTTTCATCTGTCTAAGCAGCTCTGGGAATTCTGCAGCAACTCTGCGGCCACGGTGAACATCAGAAAAAGGAATCTGATTGTCTATACAATGTCGTCCAACAAAAGGTATACCATGTTGGAAGAAATGTCCATCTGGGTTCAGTTCCAAGTGGGGGGAAAAAGACACTGGATTCATGGAAGTTGCTTGGAAAGAAGGTTTATTGGTGAACAGGATCACATGCCTTGAAGATCTTGGGTGAAGAAAAAGGAAGAGATGCTGAGAGTGCCTAGGTTTTATGCACCCTCTGCATAAAATGAGAGGGTGAATTGAGCTTGTATTCTGATTGGTTGTCAGACTCCCATGGGGCCATGCAGAGGTAACTCTGTAGGCTGTGTTTTGAGTCCCAAGCTTGGTTGAGCTTTGCTGGGTGATGTAATCTTCCCAGGTGCCATGTGGTGAGTTCTGTTGCTAGATGATGGGTAGAGGGCTAATCCTACCTTTTTTGGATCTTGGGTGAGGGCATTTTTTTTTTTTTAATTTGATTTATATGCCGCCCTTCTCCGGAGACTCAGGGCGGCTTACAATGCATTAAGCAATAGCCTTCATACTTTTGTATATTTTATACAAAGTCAGCTTATTGCCCCCACAAACTGGGTCCTCATTTCACCTACCTTAGAAAGGATGGAAGGCTGAGTCAACCTTGATCCTTGGAGAGATTCGAACCAGCAGAAATTGCAGGCAGCTGTGTTAATGACAGGGTGCACCAAACCACTGTACTATCAAGGCTCTTGCCTTCATTTGCGTATGAATAGACCTAGCTATCTCTTCATCTGCTGTGAGCTATTGAGGAGGGTGGGGGCTATTAAGAGTGTGTCTGCTTCCTGCCTTAAAAATATGATTCTCCATTGCTCGTCCAGGGAAATTTAATATTCTGCCTTTTTAATATTTCCTAGAATATTTCATTTTCCTAGGAGAGGGGTGGCTGCTAACTTCCTACAGCCCACACAACTTTATCAAAAAGTGCCTGACCATTCAACCTATTACAGCTCAACCAACACAAATGCTGTGAAAAGTATAATACTACCATATATCAAAAACACCTCAGAAACCACCAACAGACTATTGCAACGAGCTGATATCACTGTAGCACATAAACCAATGAAAATCATCCAGAACATCTTAAGTCAGAGGTCTTCAAATTTGGCAGCTTTAAAACTTGTGGACTTCAACTCCCAGAATTCTCCAGCCAGAAGGAATGGGAATTTTGCAGTATCCTTCCCCTGGAGTGGGGTGGGAATGGAGATTTTGTAGTATCCTTCCCCTGGAGTGGGGTGGGAATGGAGATTTTGCAGTATCGTTCCCCTGCCATGCCCACCAAGCCACGCCCACAGAACTGGTAGTAAAAAAAAAATTGGATTTCACCAGTGAGTGGTATGTAGATAGTTTATATCTCTGTTGATGGCCCATTTGTCTCAGGGCCAGGCTTCTCTGGGAATTCTCTGGGGTTTTTGGCCTTGGCTGGATCTAGGATGCTCACAGTTATCCTGTTGAAATTATGGTTGAGCCTGTCCATGTGTTGTGAAGTTAAGAAGCTCTCGTCATGTCTTCTGACTGCTAGTTGGTGTTCATGGATGTGCTGTGGTAGTCTTCTCCGGTGGTTGGTTTCAAATTTTTTTACTACTGGTTCTGTGGGTGTGGCTTGGTGGGCGTGGCATGGCTTGGTGGGTGTAGTCATGGCAAGGGAAGGATATTGTAAAATCTCCATTCCCACCCCACTCCATGGGAAGGATACTGTAAAATCTCCATTCCCGCCCCAATCCAGGGGAAGGATACTGCAAAATTCCCATTCCTTCCCGATCAGCTGGGATTTGGGAGGCAGAGTATAGATGGGGGCAGAGCAGGCAAAATTTTGACAACCGGTTCTCCGAACTATTCAAAATTTCTGCTACTGGTTCTCCAGAACTGGTCAGAACCTGCTGAAACCCACCTCTGGTCTTCTCCCTGTTTGTCCTACATAGTGGCTGTTACAGTCTTTACATGGTATATTTTAGATCAGGGGTGTCAAACTGGCAGCCCGTGAGCCTGATGTGTCATGAGCAGGCCACACCTACCCCAGCTTTGTGAATGGAAAAAACATCGTGAAATGTCACATGATGGCCACATGACGCAGTGAGTTTGACACCCGTGTTGTAGATGATTCATATTTTTTCTTCTGGGACAGCTGGGTCTTTTGGCTTACTTAAGACAGAGGTCTTCAAACTTGGCAGCTTTAAGACTTGTGGACTTCAACTCGCAGAATTCTCCAGCCAGCACATCTACAATGCGGGTGCAAATGGCAAGAAATTGCTACAGAACAGGGGTGAAATCCAGCAGGTTCTGACAGGTTCTGGAGAACCGGTAGCAGAAATTTTGAGTAGTTCGGAGAACCGGTTGTCAAAATTTTGACTGGCCCTGCCCCCATCTATACTCTGCCTCCCAAATCCCAGCTGATCGGGAAGGAATGGGAATTTTGCAGTATCCTTCCCCTGGATTGGGGAGGGAATGGAGATTTTACAGTATCCTTCCCATGGAGCGGGGTGGGAATGGAGATTTTACAGTATCCTTCCCTTGCCATGACCGCACCCACCAAGCCATGCCACACCCACCAAGCCACACCCACAGAACCAGTAGTAAAAAAATTTGAAACCCACCACCAGAGAAGACTACCACAGCACATCCATGAACACCAACTAGCAGTCAGAAGACATGACGAGAGCTTCTTAACTTCACAACACATGGACAGGCTCAACCATAATTTCAACAGGATAACTGTGAGCATCCTAGATCCAGCCAAGGCCAAAAACCCCAGAGAATTCCCAGAGAAGCCTGGCCCTGAGACAAATGGGCCATCAACAGAGATATAAACTATCTACATACCACTCACTGGTGAAATCCAAATTTCTTTTGCTACCAGTTCTGTGGGCGTGGCTTGGTGGGCGTGGTGTGGCTTGATGGGCGTTGCTTGATGGGCATGGCAGGGGAATGATACTGCAAAATCCCCATTCCCACCCAACTCTGGGGCCAGCCAGAGGTGATATTTGCTGGTTCTCCAGACTACTCAAAATTTCCGCTACCGGTTCTCCGAACTGCTCAAAATTTTCGCTACCAGCTCTTCAGAACCTGTCAGAACCTGCTGGATTTCACCTCTTATACCACTTCAAAGAGACATTCATCAATCAACACCTATATGAGCAGCGATTAACACCTAGATTAGCACTAGATCAACAATTAAAAAGTAAACAATACCCCAATTAAGGAACTACTAATGCAGACAAACAATCTATCTATAAACAACATCAAAGAACCACCAAGACTACTCCCACCAACATTGACAGGGCAAGTCACTAGTATATAAAAATAAGAGCAAAACCTACTCCCTTCTAGCACTGATTATATTATCTAGTTTGGGAATGAAACATCTGCAAGGAAGCCACCAAGCTCAGAGAGCATCAAGAACCCCAGAATTTAACCCTGAGCTACAAATATTCTCTCCTTTCAATGTTGGGTATCATAATTTCCCTGCATGAAGTTTTATCAGATCTTCATGTCACTCAAGGAGATTTTTTAAGTGGATGGTATTTAATGAGATTCTATCATTCAGACATATTTCAACCTGCAATTCAGCAGCAAGATGCTGCCAATTTAGTCTCTGGAAAGTATCCTGGGTATCTTTCCTTCTCTCTATGGTTCTGTAGCAGTGGTGGAATGGCTGGTTCTGTGGGTGTGGTGTGGCTTGATGGGCGTGGTTTGGTGGGCGTGGCAGGGGAAGGATATTGCAAAATCCCCATTCCCATCCCACTCCTGGAGGAAGGATATCGTAAAATCTCCATTCCTACCCCACTCCTGGGGGAAGGATATTGCAAAATCCTCATTCCCACCCCACTCCTGGGAAAGGATATTGCAAAATCTCCATTCCCACCCCACTCTGGGGCCAGCCAGAGGTGGTGTTTGCCAGTTCTCCAAACTACTCAAAATTTCCACTACCGGTTCTCCAGAACCTGTCAGAACCTAGGATTATTTGTTATATATATATATATATATATATATGTCATATGTGTTGCTCTTCATTAAAGTGAGGAAGGATCAAGAGGAAGGATCCTTAGTTTTTATTCAGATCACACTAATAGAGAGCAGGCAGGTTAGTTATTCAATTGACTTGATGATTGAACTTGCTCTCAGAAATGGTAAATCAAACATTGTGACAAATCAAATACAAATAAAACCCTTTGATTGTTTTAAGGGGTCGATACCACTCTACACAATCTCATGACCTCCAAACACAATGTAACTATGGCAACAGCAATAGCAATAGTACTTAGACTTATATACAGCTTCACAATGCTTTACAGCCCTCTCTAAGTGGTTTACAGAGTCAGCCTATTGCCCCCCAACAATCTGTGTCCTCATTTTACCAACCTCGGAAGGATGGAAGGCTGAGACAAACTTGAGCCGGTGAGGATCGAACTCCTGGCAGTGAGCAGTCAGTTAGCCACTTTTTTTTTTTTTTTTGTTTCAAAATAATCCTATTCCACTGCTGGAATATCCTGGGAATAGCCCAGACCTTAACCCAATTGAAAATCTATGGAGCCGACTAAAGAAACTTGTTAGTCAGAAGCGACCCAGCAATAAAACCCAGTTAATAGAAGCCATCATTCAATCTTAGTTTCACATTATAACAGTTGCAGAACTAAAAGACTTGGTTCACTCCATGGGAAGATGTTGTAAGGCCATAATTCATGCTAAAAGTTACCCAACTAAGTATTAACTGATATGATCATTTTTTTATATCTCATTTTTTCTATGGTGATAATTTTTGTATATCTTGTTTTTTCTGTGTTTCACTTTTCTTCTTTATAATGTAATTGCTATTCTAATAACAAATCCTTCATAAACATTATGGCATTACATTCTTGATTAAATTATCTTTCCATTGATATATAATTTTATGGTACTACTAAAAAAAAGTGGTGTTATTTCCCAATTTTAGAAAAATGAACTTTTCCCAAAATGTTTCCACAATTTTGGCCTCTACTGTAATGATTTTTCCACCTGTGGGTTTCATACAAGCTTGCATCAGGATGCAACCTTCTATTTTCACTTGCTTTGTTGTTCATCAAACTCAGCTGGTGTGGAAGTGGTGACATCAATCCTTGCATCACCAGCATAATTTAAATAATTTAATCTAGGCTGTATGGTTCTTAGGGAAATCCTTTCAGACAGCCAACAGCTCTGACAGTACTTTGCCTTTCAATGGTACTAATGCTGAGTTGCCAATTCTTCACCGGAGAAACTAAAGAAGATGTCACTTTGACTGGATAAAAAGTCTCTCTCTTTCCCTCTCCCTCTCCCTCTGTCTCTCTGTCTCTGTCTCTCTGTGGTGTCTCTCTCCCTCTCTCTCTCTCTCTTTCTCTCTCTCTCTCTCTCTCTCTCTTTTTCTGTCTCTGTCTCTCTCTGTCTTTGTCTCTCTCTGTCTCTCTCTGTCTCTCTCTCACTCACTCACTCACACACACAAACATAAACGTAAACACATATGCACACACACTAGACAGAGCAGGAGGGAGGGAGAGAGGGAGGAAGCAACCATTGTAGGAGAGCCAGAAGAAAAGGAAGGACTCACTGGAGAAGAGCCTTATGCTGGGAACGGTTTAGGGCAAAAGAAGAAGGGGACAACAGAGAATGAGGTGGCTGGATGGAGTTACTGAAGCAGTCGGTGTGAGCTTAAATGGACTCCAGAGGATGATAGAGGACAGGAAGGCCTGGAGGAATGTTGTCCATGAGGTCGCGATGGATCAGACACAACTTCGCAACTAACAACAACAACAAACCATGTCAGGCAGATGATCCAGTTTTACTCTGCAGGGACGAGGACCTTGTCAAAGGTGAAGCACAGGTGAGTATCACCTGCCCTTGTATCTCCCACTACCACCAATACACCGTGATGACTTCTTTCCCCAGTTCTGAATTTCCCTTCCAGCAAAATTTCCCCCCCATTTCCCATCCATAAATACTGGAATGTAATTACATGGGTCTTATTTAGCCTGAGGTTCTTTTTATTTATTGGAGACATTTTTATATCAATGTTTAGCTGAAAGAAATCCCTCAGGATGTTGTGAAGACAAATAAAAAAGAAGAAAGACTCTGCTTTGGGGGTCTGTTGGATTACAGTCCAACAGAAAGGAAAAAACGGATGTGGAGCCACCTCTAAACTCAGTATATTCTTTATACATATACACTACAGCCTCACACTGCATGCCCATATTTGAAGTAACAGAAGAACAGAAGAATAGAGTTGGAATGGACCTTGGGGACCTACTGAACTTTTTTCCATATCCAAGTACAATGACTGATTCTTACTACGTATAATTAACAGAGAACTCAGTTTTTACATGCCCTTATATTTTGTAAATCCAGTTCTCTTTTTGAAAGACAGACACCATGCATACTTTGAGTGAAAATATATAGAAAATTGTTTGTGCTGTGAGGAAAATTAGTGCAAAAAGAGTAAACACTTTAAAAGTTCAAATTGACACAGGACTGCAAAACACAGTACAGGTAGTCCTCAACGTACGACCACAATTGAGCCCAACATTTCTGTTGTTAAGTGAAGCATTTGTTACGTGAATTTTGCCCCATTTTGCAACTTTTCTTGCCGCAGTTGATAAGTGAATCACAGCAGTTGATAAATTGGCAACCTGGTTGTTCAGTGAATCCAGCTTCCTCATTGATTTTGCTTGTCAGAAGGTTGCAAAAGGTGATCACATGACCCTGGGGCACAACAACGGTCATAAGTATGGATCAGTTGCCAGGTATTTGACTTTTGACCACATGATCATGGGGATGCTACAAAGGCCATCTTTTTCTTTGGAAAAAGTTTGTAAGTGTGAAAAATGCTCATAAGTCACTTTTTCAGTGCTGTTGTAACTTTGAAGGGTCGCTAAATGAACTGTTATAAACGGAGGACGACCTGTAATTGTTTTGTTAAAAAAAAAAAAGGTTAACCATCATGAACAATGAACAACGAATGGATGGATTCATCACCTTTCAGTCAATGTATATAATTACTAACGCTTCTCTGATGCTTTATTTTCATAGATTGTAAGGCAGTGTCTATGGAGATTCTCAGTCATCCAGGTCATGGTTGTCCCAAAGATGCTTTTTCAAGAGGCAACTGGACTGCCTGGTTTTTTCTTTGAAGACATTTCGCTTCTCATCCAAGAGAATGAGCTGAAGAAGCTTCTTGGATGAGAAGTGAAACATCTTCAAAGGAAAAAAAAAAAACAGAAAGTCCAGTTGCCTCTTGAAAAAGTCAGGATCGAACTCCTGGATGTGGCCAGAACTTGGGACATCGTAAGGCAGTGCTTTTCAACTTGGCAACTGAAAGATGTGCTGATGTATATCTTGCCTCCTTTAAACAGGCTCCTTCTGTATAACTCACACAATCCCAAAGCAGAGGTTACATTTTTTGTTAGTTTCCTTTTTGACTGATTATAGGCCATCAAATCTGTGACCTAGAAAGGTTATGCCATGGCGGCACAGTGGTTAGAATGCAGTATTGCAGATTAATTCTGCCCACCTCCAGGAGTTCGATCCTGACTGGCTTGAAGTTGACTCAACCTTCTGAGGTTGGTAAAATGAGGACCCAGACTGTTGAGGGCAATATGCTGACTCTGTAAAAAGCTTAGAGAGGGCTATAAAAGTGCTATGGGGCAGTATATATGTCTAAGTGCTATCGATACAATAGATTGAATGGGTAGAGGGCAGCGGTGAAATCCTCTAAAGTCTGCAACTGGTTCTGTGAATCTGCTACCGAATGTGCGCTTCGCGCAGCGCTAAAAAAATGAACATTTTGAAGTCTGCAAAGGTAAGTAGAACAGCGAGGTGTGGGAATCCGCTGTGCCACGCGATTGAGATTAGCTAGAAAGCAGGAAATCCGAGGATTCTAGCTAATATAAATTGTGCGTCACAGCTGATCGTCGCCCAGCTGATTGTCAGAAATACCGTTTCTCCTGAACCGGTAGCATTTTTTACTACCAATTCACCTGAACCGGTCCGAACTGGTAGCATTTCACCCCTGGTAGAGGGGATGGATGGGTGGATGCCATTCTTTATTTTCTTTAACTTTCTTAATCTCTTTAAAGTTTTCCTCTCTTGTTCTTGTTCTGTTCCTCGATGCAAATAGAATCTTAAAGTTCAATAACTCAATAGAAGCATCAAGCTTTTACAACAGGATCATAATTAAATTATAGGGGAATTCTTTCCTTTTCAATAATTTAATATTACCTCCTGAGGAAAACATATCTGTACTTCTGAAATATTTGCTGTAGCTATACTTATAATTTCTGATTATATTTACACTGCTTTTAATTCTGCTTTGAACATTTTCCACTATTCTCAAATATAGATACAAAACATTGCCAATAATTATCAACATTTGGTTATCCTGATCCATAATTTATATAACCAGGAACTAAACCCCCATTACCTCAGTATCTGTTCTTATGCAGTTGGTATATGTTTTTATAAGATGCTTACTCCTGGGGAGGAAAGCTATGGCAAATCTAGACAGCATACTAAAAAGTAGAGACATCACCCTGCCAACAAAAGTGTGTATAGTCAAGGCTATGGTTTTCCCAGTTGCAATGTATGGATGTGAAAGTTGGACCATAAGAAAGGTTGAGCGCCAAAGAATTGAGGCCTTTGAACTATGGTCCTGCGAGTTTCTTGGACTGCAAGGTGATCAAACCAGTCAATCCTAGAGGAGATCAACCCTGACTGCTCTTTAGAAGGCCAGATCCTGAAGATGAAACTCTACTTTGGCCACCTAATGAGAAGGAAGGACTCCCTGGAGAAGAGCCTAATGCTGGGAAAGACTGAAGGCAAAAGAAGAAGGGGACAGCAGAGAATGAGGTGGCTGGATGGAGTCACTGAAGCTTAAATGGACTCCAGAGGATGGTAGAGGACAGGAAGGCCTGGAGGAACGTTGTCCATGGGGTTGTGATGGGTCGGACACAACTTCACAACTAACAATAAAAACAACATATGTTTTTGTGCCATTTTTACTTTCTTCCAAACAAATTTATCAACTGTCATACTTGCTGCATCCGGGTGCTCCTCAAGGGGAGCCCCATGTAGAGAGCATTTCGAGTCTGTTTCCAGACCTGGCTACCTTCAATGGCTAATATCAGTGGTGAAATCCATTTTTTTTACTACCAGTTCTGTGGGCGTGGCTTGGTGGGCATGGGTTGGTGGGCATAGCAGGGGAAGGATACTGCAAAATCCCCATTCTCTCCCCACTCTGGGGCCAGCCAGAGGTGGTATTTGCTGGTTCTCTGAACTACTCAAAATTTCCAGTACCGGTTCTCCGAACTGCTCAAAATTTCCACTACCAGTTCTCCAGAACCTGTCAGAACCTGCTGGATTTCACCCTGGCTAATATCATAAAAAAACAAAAAAACAAAGCCATGTTCATCTAGTAGTGTCTGTAATGGAGGGTCAAAACAGCAAGATGGCCGCCATGTTCAAAGCCCTTGTTCTGAATGTTGATATTGCAGGTATCTACAACTTTGATAATGAGCCATCATGTTGCTCATTTTGACCCACAAAATGAGACACCAGTGTACTCATTTTTCCCTTTATATTTCTGTAATCAGTTTTGTCTTAACCTTTTTGACAAGCAATGCCTCCATTTTTGTCAGGCTTGACAGATCCGGTCTACACGTGAAGGTCCAATTAAACTGATTGATTACTACTCAATCAGGAATCTTCTCAACTAATAGCCAGCACCTGCTTTTGGTTAGCAGTGTTCCAATATTTGAGGGTCTGCCATTGAGAGGAGGGGGCTCAAGCTGTTTTCCAAAGCACCTGAAAGCCAGACAAGGAATAATGGATGCAAACTGACCAAGGAGAGATTCAACCTAGAAATGAGGAGGAACTTTCTGACAGTGAGAACAATCAACCAATGGAACAGATGTTGCCTTCGGAAGTTGTGGGAGCTTCATCACTTGAGACTTTCAAGAAAAGATTGGACTGCCATTTGTCAGAAATGATATAGGGCAGGGATCACCAACCTTTCGGACCTCAGGGACCACCAAATTCATAATTTTAAATCCTGCAGACCACTAATATGATTTTTTTAAAAATGATAAATAGTATTTAGTGCAATATAAAAAATGCAAATAATTTTTCAGTGGACCACCATTTTCTTATGGACCACCAGTGGTCCACATACCACAGTTGGTGACCGCTGGTATACAGGTCTCCTGCTTGAGCTGGGGGTTGGACTAGATGACCTACAAGGTCCCTTCCAACTCTGTTAATCTGAATGAATGAGCTGGAAGGGACCTTGGAGGTCTTCTAGCCCAGCTCCCTGCTCAAGCAGAAGAACCTCTACTATTTCAGATAAGTGACTGTTTAGACTCTTCTTAAAAACCTCCAATGATAGAGCGCCCATGAATTCTGGAGGCAAGCTGTTCCATTGGTGATTTGTCCTCATTGTTAGGAAATTTCTCCTTAATTCCAGGTTGCTTCTCACTTTGATTAGTTTCCAAGGATTGTTTCTTGTCCTGCCCACTGGTGCTTTGGAGAATAATTTGACCCTCTCCTCTTTGTGGCAGCCCCTCAAGTACTGGTGGGACTAAAATTTACCATTTCCTGGCTTCTGGCCACTAGACCCACTAGACCAAACTGGTTCTCTTATTAGTCTTGAACTTGGCTTGTGGGGGGAAACTGTCATAGTTAAAACTGCCAAGTCAGTCCAGCATGGGGCTTTAATAGTTAATTTCTATTTCATCTTTCCATCCTTTGAGCACCCTTGATGCAAGAGTAACAGCCCAACCAAACATGCCTAAGAGCAAGTAAAAAGGTCACCAAACATGCAATTCATGCAATCAGCTTGGCAGCCGATAATTATTCCTGATGGCCCTACACTCAAGCTGAATGTGTGAAGAGACTGCAACTGAAACACATTGCATTAGGAAGTGGTGCAATGCAAAGAGGCCTACGGATTGCTTTTGCATTGCAATATTTCAGCTGGACCCATTCAGCTGGGTGCAGAATGTCATTTGATGTTGCGGTTATCAAACCAGAGGCAGGTTTGAGCTAGCCACAAGTGTTCAGAGAGGTGTACAAAAAGCAAGTGTTGTGTGCAAGCCATAATGTATCAGCACGTGCCATTCTGCTACCCACCCAACCTAATCCAAAGGCACAAGGTCTCCTCTATTTTTGCCAGTTTATACCCTGGGGCATCTGATTTGCAAAACTAGAGGAATAAAGAGATCAATCCAGTAATGGGCAATTTTATAGCTATAACTTTTGACTGTAACCAGTTTCCTATCTGCTCACTACCGTGTCCCGGAACTTCATTAACTGCAGGGAGATTGCTCGAATCAGTTGAAAAAAATTATACAGTAGTGTTAAATTGTTCTCTCTCTCTCTCTCTCTCTCTCTCTCTCTCTCTCTCTCTCTCTCTCTCTCTCTCTCTCTCTCTCCCCCTCTCTCTCCCTCCCACCCCCCCCTCTCTCTCTCACATACACACACACACACACACACACACACACACACACACAGAGAGAGAGAGAGAGAGACATATACAGAGAGACAGAGACAAAGACAGATAGATAGACCTAGAGAGAGAGAGACAGAGAAAGACAGAGGGAGAGACAGAGAGAGAGAGAGAAGGGGAGAGAGAGATGGAGAGAGAGAGAGAGGTGGAGAGAGAGGGAGAGGCAGAGCCGGATTTAGATGAAAAGAGGCCCTAGGCTATTCCACTTATGAGGCCCTTTCACCTATAGTGAAAGTGTAATTTTAATTTTGCTAACAATTTGAATGTAGGCCCCTCTTGATCTTGAGGCCCTAGGCTGAAGCCTAGTTAGCCTATAGGAAAATCCCTGGGGAGAGGGAGAGAGGGAGGGGGAGAGAGTGAGAGTGAAAGAGAGGGAGAGAGAGAGAGAGAGAGAGAGCACTGCAGGCAGATACACATTAGATACCATTGCACAGTTGGATAATTAAAAGAGCCATAAACATTTTATTGTGAGCATTAAAATTTCTAATGCTTCTTAGATTCTTAAGTAGTTGGCAATCCTGTCTTTAGCCCCCCATGGACACCTTGGCACAGTAGGGATTAAAAAGAAACCATGAGTGTAGCTGCATCTTAAGGGACACACTACCTGAGGTCTACATCATTAGAAGAGAGTAATAATACATTAGAAACTTGTCAGAAATATCCTTTAAAAAAAAAAAGCACATGATTGGGATTAAGCAAAAGATCATCCCAATGGATCTGCCTTCCAATTGCTTTCGATGCTTATATAAGCCGAAAAAAGCTGGGTATCCAATTCATAACAAATAAGTATACAAATAAATTGCACAGACTCCTTGTGTATCTTAGGATGCACTCAAGAGCCTGGATTTGCTTCATGGCCCAAGATGCTAGATCTAGTCAAGTGAGCAAGGCTTGCCTTATAAGCATTTATACGTTTCTGCAGAGAAATAGGTTTTCCCTTGGGCTGAGCGGAAGAAAGAGCTATGCTAATTCTGCAGCTTTTCTTAAACTAGTTCCTACCATGTATGACAGGTGTTCAATTCTCAGAATCCCCCATCACTTCCATCATTGGCTGCATAACTAGAAACTCTGGCTTTTGTTAACCCATCATATCTGCAGGAGATCATGTTTAAGAGAATGCTGCCGATATAGCTATGCTACCCTATTTCCCTCAAAATAAGACATCCCCTGATCATAAGCCCAATCAGGCTTTTGAGGACATGGCAATAAGGCCAAGCGCTTATTTCAGGGTTCAAAAAAATATAAGACAGGGTCTTATTTTTGGGGAAACATGATAGATACATCCTATTTTATTTATGTATTATTTGAGAGATTTTTATTCTGTCTTTTCTCTGGGAAGTTTATGTAGGGACCTTCCTTTCATCTTTACAAGAACCCACCTTAAAATAGGAAGACTCCATGGTTCAAGGATGGAGTTGAACCTAAGTCTTCATACGCTAAATTCAGTAGCTTAGCAATTATACTGCACGATGGTGCATCTGTTCATCTTAAATCCATAAAGGAGAAATTGGGTTTGAAGAGGAGGAGGAGGAGGAGGAGGAGGAGGAGGAGGAGGAGGAGGAGGAGGAGGAGGAGGAGATAAGGTTACATCCAGAGGTGGTATTCAGCTGGTTCAGACTGGTTCTCCCAAATCGGTAGCGGAAATCACAGGTAGACCTGGCCACCCGCCCTGGCTCTATGCCATCCTATTTAGGCACATTTTTGAGGCCGGGCACATGCACGGAAGGTGCACACTTGAGCAAAGCACATGCGCAGAAGGCTGGGTGCATGTCCTGAAGGCAGGTGCATGCAGAAACCGGGCGCGCACACGCCCGAAGTGAGCATGTGCACATGCGCGGCAAACCAGTAGTATCATAATGTGAAACCCACCGCTGGTTTCGTCTACTGTGTATACCGTTCCATCCTATGTAAGGGTCTGCCTCTCCTCTCTGTTCAAGAAAGTAAAACTCTTAAAACAATTAGCATTTCAGAAGGAATTTATTGAAGGAAAGGGATTGCAAGACAAAGGAAGCCGGATCTGAAGTTTCCCGGGCAATTCAGTTAGGATAAAGCAGTTAAGAACCCCTCCCCCTCAGTCTGATGTTGCCAATCCATAGGTGCGAAGTTGTTTTGAGAAATGCAGGCTGAGAAGGTGATAAGAAGCTCTTCCCAGGTGTCTCTTGCTGGAGGCTTTGGAACTGAGACAAAACAGATGGCCCTCTCCCTTTACATTCCCCAAAAGGTAAGTCAAAGTACAGGATACATAGGCATCAGGAAAAACGCTATAAACTAAAGAATGCACCCAAACCCCCTCCCCACTAGAATGGTAGTGTCCTGATAGGGATCTATGGGGTCTCTTTTTCTTTTGCTCCATTTTACATGTAGATTTATTTATAAAACTCCTTATACCAAAAACCTATATTAAATTTGTGAAAATTCAACAAATGGATAGTCCTTGACTTACCACATTTGTTTAGTGACCTTTAAAGTTACAATGGCACTGAGAAAAAGTGACTTATGACCAGTTGGTGAAATGTAAAATTTGTTACTATGGGTTCTGTGGGCGTGGCTTGGTGGGGGAGGGGTAATATGACTGAGTGGGTGTGGCCAACTTTTTTTTTTAACTTTTAAAACCTTTTTTTCTACAACCTCTTCGGCCAAAGAGGTTGTAAAAAAATGCTTTTAAAAGCCTCTGACGATCCCAGCTGACTTGCCTGATCGGCAGAGGCTTTTTTTTTTTTACTTTTAAAAGCATTTTTTCAGCCGAAGAGGTTGTAGAAAAAATGCTTTTAAAAATAAAATAAAAATCCTCTGATGATTGCGCAGCTCAGCTGGGCATGGGAGTGGGGAGGGATTTTTGTTACCGGTTCTCCGAACCACCCGCCGCCATCACTACCGGATCGGGCGATCTGGTCCAAACTAGGAGCATTTCACCCCTGCTTATGACCATTTTTAACACTTACAACCATCGAGTCATTCTCATGGTCTCAAGAACAAAATTCCAGTGCTTGGCAACTGGCATGTATTTATGACAGTTGCACTATTCCGGAGTAATGTGATTGTGCATTTGTAACTTTCTCAGCTGGCTTCCGACAAGCAACGTTAATGGGGGAAAGCCAGATATGTTTAATGACTGAATGATTTATTTAACAACCGCAGTGATTTACTTAACAACTTTGGCAGAAGAGGTCATAAAATGGGGCAAAACTCACTGAACAACTGCTTTGCTTAGCAACAGAAATGTTAGATTCAGTGGTGATCATAAGTCAAGTACTACCTGTACATTTTTAGACAAGAAGATATGAACACAGAATATCAGAATGTAAAAAAAGGCAACATAAGAAGAGCTACATTTCCTACCACCCTTTTGTGAATAGTTCTCCACTGTTCCTCATGTTTTTCTAGAAAACTGTTCCTAGGAGAAGGACAAAAAAAAATGTCTTGGTTTATTGGTCCAATGATGAATGCATAGAATAGAATAGAATAGAATAGAATAGAATAGAATAGAATAGAATAGAATAGAATAGAATAGAATAGAATACAATACAATACAATACAATACAATACAATACAATACAATACAATACAATACAATACAATAACAGAATTGGAAGGAACCTTGGAGGTCTTCTAGTCCAACCCCCTGTTTAGGCAGGAAACCCTATAACATTTCAGACAAATGGTTATCCAACATCTTCTTAAAAACTTCCAGTGTTGGAGCATTCACAACTTCTGGAGGCAAGTTGTTCCACTGATTAATTATTCTAACTGTCAGGAAATTTCTCCTTAGTTCTAAGTTGTTTCTCTCCTTGATTAGTTTCCATCCATTGCTTCTTGTCCTGCCCTCAGATGCTTTGGAGAGTAGCTTGACTCCCTCTTCTTTGTGGCAGCCCCTGAGATATTGGAACATTGCTATCACCCCTAGTCCTTCTTTTCATTAAACTAGATATACCCAATTCCAGCAACTGTTCTATCTAAATTAGATTCTATTTATTTACTATAGGTATAATAACACAGCACAGAAAATTGACAAAAGATGATGTTCGGGTATAAGAACATTGGTTGGCTGCTCATTTTGTTCAGCATATTTTGTACATATGTTCCCATTCTCCTGTTCCATAATCAAATTCCCTTCTGCATGGGATATTCTCACAGCAAGAGAATGATGAGAATAAACCATATTTTTCACAATTAAATCTCTATGCTGCAGTGATTTATGCATCAATAAAACCAAGCAAAAATGAATTGGGTAGGGGAGATTATCCAAAATTATGTTTGCAATAAAAATTGTGTGGGGAAGAGAAGTAGAACTAATTATGCTTAGTTCACTATTCCATTTGGCTATAATTCTACAGTCAGTTAGGATTCTGCTTAATTGTACAATTAATGAAAATATAAATTAAATTCATAGTTTATTCCTACTAAATTACTTACTTGAAACATCTTTGTGAAAGATGCAAGCGTAAAAAGACATTAGATTCAGTGCTCACGCTATTAAATGACTTCAGCAATCACACCCATAGACAATGCTTAATTGTTTTCTTTTAAAAAATTATTCTGTGATTATTGTTAGATCTGGACTCATGTTACTGGAAAATAATTCCATTTCTCTTTTCCCAAAGGGGCAGTTATCTGCTGTAACATCCTTATTTTCTCTTCCTGCAGCTTCTCAAGTTTAAACATTTTTTTTTTTTTTTTGCCAAGGCTCCCTAAAAGTACATTTTAAACTTTTCTTCTCTTGAACAAATAGTTTCTAATTTCATTGCTACCTCAGAAATAACAGCACTTAAAAAAGAGGCAGACATTGAAAATTAAGAAACGGGAAAGAACATTCCTACTACCAATGATTTTACATATATAAAATCTGGTGCATTTTTTTAAAAAAAACATTATTTGCGTTGTTATCTGCTTAAAGCTAATACTGTCTTACATGCTGGTCTTTGTTTTATATGTGCGTGGTTTTAAATTGATAGCATCGTATTAATTGTTTATGATTCTGCTCTATAGTACTGTAATTTTTCGAAATGTACTGTATTTTCATACAAGGGACTGTGCTTGTTTCCTCTGGTGTCACAGAAATAGGACCCGACCTAGAGTGCAATTACAGTCAGCAAAAGAAAAGTTATTTCAGTAAGCAATGCATTCACACATACACTAAGATTCTCCCAGTGATTTATCAGAATGGTTCCTGGCTGAAATTAGAAAATTTCTCTAGATTAGAAGAACAAAAAATTTGGAGGATTGAGGACAAACACGAATGTGGTGGCCTCACATACAAGCCCTGTCTCTAATCCTGTGTGTTGTGACATCACACACATGTTCAAAGGGGTTGGATCTTGCATTGCAATGTCCACAATATTCTCTTCATGAGCCTGAAAAAAAATCAGATATCCATGGATTGAGCTGAATGTGGGCACAGTTCAGAAATACCATATTTTTCGGAGTATAAGATGCACCTTCTCCCCCCCAAAAGAGAGTGAAAATTTGGGTGCATCTTGGATGCATTTTATACACCAAATGTAGCCCTGCCCAGCCTCTGAAATTTCCATCTTGAAAAAAAAAACAAGGCACAAAGCTCACAACCAGTGAACCTGTTGCTAAAGTTCACCTCTGGGAACAGCTGATTGAGGGTCTTCCGGGAGGCCGATCCACCCCCCAATCAGCTGTTTTCTTATTTTTCTCCCCAAAAACTAAGGTGCGTCTTATACTCCGGTGCGTCTTATAGTCTGAAAAATACGGTAAGTTATCTCTTTGTATTCTGTAGAGTTGATACCCACCGATGGGCAAATTAAAAGCAGCTACTGATTTATTCTGTATACATTTCTTCTGTCATTTTGTATAAGCCACTTTTGATCTCACCTTTTTTTTTTAATGTAAAGGTGGCCCCTCCCGTTTAGATCCTGGCTCAACCTATTCTTTGGAGTACTGTGCTTGAGCTGATGGGATTTTGACACCTCTGTTCAAGACTCTCGAATTTACAGCTGCATTCCAAATTCTAATCCAGTATATAAAAATAATAAAACTCACCAAATGATTTGTTAAAATTTACTGATTTTTATCATGTTTTTGAAGGATAGGATAGAACAAGAGGGAGAAAAAAAATCACACAACAGGATGATGATGTTATCCATTCAGTTGTGTCTGACTCTTGGCGATTCTATGGGTCAGATCTCTTCACATTTTCTGATCTTGCGCTACTTCTTTGAGTCGTTCTGTACTCTGATTGGTATCAGCCAGTGGTGGGTTGCTCCTGATTCACCCCGGGTTGGGCGAACCGGTAGTGGTGGAGGCAGGAGGCTCCACCCACCCATCCGGATGCTTCTGTGTATGCACGGAAGTGTCATGCACACACGCACCCACAAGCAAACTGGTAGCAATGGGTTTTAAAACCCACTACTGGTATCAGCTTTGACACTTTCCACCTACCATGTTCTTTGACGGCCTGGTTTCTTTTTACCACTCACTCTTCCAAACATAATTGCTTTCTCCAGTGAATTCCCACACATGACATAGCCAAAACATGTCACACAACATACAAGAAACAATATGAGTAATAAAATATTACCAATCAACAATATGAAGCAGGTACACAGGTTGCTTGTGGCCCTGGATGGCTGGTAATGTGGCCCCACAAGATCATATAAAAATAAAAAATGTACGTTTGTTATGCATATTCATTTATTATATATTTTACATGCAGACCAAGACAATTCCTCTTCGCTCAGTGCAGCCCGGGCAAGCAAAAAAGTTGGACATACATGGTGTAAAGCATCCTATGCACATTAAATGAAACGAAAGGTCAAATTCCTGCTAATAGAACACTGCTTTTCTAATGTTCAAAATGTCGCTATAGGTAGTTCTTGACGTATGACTGTAATGGAATCCAGAATTTCCATCATAAGTCATGGAAATCACAAGTTTGAGGTATCTATATGTCCAGACCCAATTGTATGACTTTTTTTTTTTTTTGCAGCTATTATTAAGTGAACACCATGGTTGTTAGATGAATCCTTATATTCGTATAGGCATTTTTTGCCAAAAACTGGCTGAAAAGGCCAGTGGTGGGACTTGAATAACTTAACAACAAGGTTCTCTGGCTGGATAGGCATGGCCAGTCGGTCATGTGACTGGGTGGGTGACATCACTCATCACACCCAGCCCCGTCTCCTGGCCACTCGCCTCAAAGGCAAAGGTAGGAGTCAGCTGGTTGGGGCTAATCACACCACTGGCTGGCCCCACCCATTTTTCGGCCTGTTTTTTGGCCATTTATTCAGGCCATTTTTGGACCATTTTCAGGCCGTTTTTGGCCCAGAAAATGGCCCAGAAAACAGGCCAAAAAATGAGCAGGGGCAGAGCCAGCCACTGTTGGGATTTGCCGGTTCACCAAACTGCACAGTATCTTAACTACCAGTTCGCCTGAACCGGTGTGAACCAGCAGCAGCTTACCTCTGGAAAAGGCAAGATACCATCATAAATTGAGGTCATGTGACCGCAGAATGCTGTAACCAGCCATAATGGTAATTTGATTGCCAAACACACAAAATGTTGTCAAGTGTGTGTGTTTTGTGTGTGTGTGTTTGTGTGTGTGTGTGCAGCTGTCAGAACTGCAGAACAGGTATAAGTACTTTTTTTGGTGGGAAGGGGAGTCTGTTTAACTTTGAATGGTTGCTAAGCAACCGGTTGTTAAGCAAGGACTACCTGTCAAGTAGGGAACATCTTTTCCTCCAGAGGCAGAATGCATCACAAGAAGGTGCCACTACTGAGAAGGCCTAGCCCCTTGTCCAGGGGTGGGTTCTACTTACTTTACTACTGGTTTACAATGGGGCTGCGCGCTCTTCTGCACATGCGCAGAAGCATTTTTATGATGTCAGGGTCAGTGGGCGGAGCTTCCCATCAGTTTTACTATCGGTTCTATAGAACCGGTGCGAACTGGGGGCAACCCACCACTGCCCTTATCCACAGCCCAGATCACCTCATCAGCAGGAGGAATTCTGCTCATCTTCCAGAAGATTCCTTCACTTATTCTCCATGCTAGTTGCAGTTGATAGATCATCTGGAGATGAGTTTTGAAGGCCGTCACAAACTGGAATCTTACCAAAGGAGAAGTACAGTGGTCGCACTGAAATTTAAAATTCATGGATTAACCCGTCTTTTTGCTTATCGTATTGATGTATTCTCATTTTGCTCCTTTTTATTGTTTATTTTATAGGTTCTATTATTTTACCTTTGTTCTGTTTACATGCCTTTTATTTTCTTCCTTTATTGTAAGTCGCCTAGAGTAGCCCTATGGCAAGATAGGTGGCAAATAAATTTAACGAATGAATAGAATAGAAATAGAAGTAATAATGAATGGAATGGAGTCAAATTTTCCCTTTTTAAATGGAAATTTTAAATCTGGTTTTAAATTATTGGGGTTTTAAATTTGTTCAGCCAAATTCATTCATTTTAATCTATTTTAAATTTTGTATTTATATGTTTTATTCCATAGCTGTTCACCGCCCTGAGTCCTTCGGGAGTAGGGCGGTATACAAATTCAATAAACAAACAAACAAACAAACAAACAAACAAATAAATAAATAAATAAATAAATAAATAAATGGACTGGACTGGACTGGACTGGACTGGGGAATAAGGAATAAGAGGATAGGATAGGATATGATAAGATAGGATAGGATAGGATAGGATAGGATAGGATAGGATAGGATAGGATAGAATAGAATAGAATAGAATAGAATAGAATAGAATAGAATAGAATAGAATAGAATAAAGAATAAGAGGATAGGCTAGGCTAGGCTAGGCCAGGCCAGGCCAGGCCAGGCCAGGACAGAACAGAACAGAACAGAACAGAACAGAACAGAACAGAACAGAACAGAACAGAACAGAAAGATAATTATTTAAAGTAATTTGGAATAAGAGAAGAAGGAATGTTCTTGTATTAAAGTTCATATATTATCATTCTTTCAAAACTTTCAATTTGGATGCTTTGAGCATTTCAAACTGAGGAACTTGTACTTGAGAATGTTGGCAAGAAACTATGCCATGGCATTTGCTGACCTAATGCATCGCAATGACAGCCAAGTGCAAGTCATGGAAAACTGTATCCAGATGTTTTCAATCACAGTAGGCATATTGCACCCAGAGCAACTTTGCTGAGGTGCATTAATCAGTTCAAGGACTGGTGTGAGCATTATTGCATTCTGCTAATGGAAAACAAAAGCAGGAGGGAAAACACTGATGAAGTATGAAAGTAACCTTGTATTTCCCTGTTGAGGCTGTAGCAACAATTATACACAAGCGTCACATTAACTACGGGATTTTCCAGTGGTTTGGGGGACACTGAATTGATGCTTCGAGAGTATTGCATTTTAGAAGACACGCACATGCCGTTAAAGCTGCCAAGAGCAACTGCAAGTGTTTCTCCCCTTTGCATAGTATCATGTGCTAATAATACCATCTGCTTTCTTGAATCTGAACTGAAATCAAGAGGAGAACAATGCAATTTAAGAAGAAGTGGGTGCTTTTGCAATGAAAGAGGGCACCCTTCATTGTTTGCTTCTGTAACATGTTGAATATCAGACTTCTTCCAAGTAAACCTTTAGAACTAGTTACCAAGGCCCATGGGCAAAACCTATTCCATACCATGTGTCATGCCCCAGCATATAACTTTTATATACTGTTTATTTATTGGTTCGATTTATATGCCGCCCTTTTCCGGAGACTCAGAGCGGCTTACAATGCATTAAGCAACAGCCTTCATACTTTTGCATATACCTGCTTAGTAGGGCTTTCACTCCCCCACCCCCAAAGCGGTGTTCTTCTTCTTTTTTTTTTTAATACAAAGTCAGCTTATTGCCCCCACAAACCGGGTCCTCATTTTACCTACCTCGAAAGGATGGAAGACTGAGTCAATCTTGACTGTTGTTGCTCTCTAGCCCCATCTAGTGGCTGGAGAGACAAATACCAAGAATATTGTTTGAAGCTTTACCCATCAGCCCGCACTCTCAAAACAAATGCATGCTGGGAAGCCAGACTCTATTTCCTTTAGCATTTGGAGAAGACAGAAGCTCAAAGAAGAATCCATTTTAATCTGTGGCACATGGTCATCCAAGGACAAATCCACATCCCAAACACAGAGCATCTCTGGTGGGATTTAAATTGCTTGTATTTATTAATTGTTATGTTCATCAGTAACTTAATACCGTCTATCTTGTATTCGGTTCTCATTGTATGTATCCCTAGTTTTCCCAGTTTCACCCTATCCTGTTCTTTCACTAAAGCATTCAGATCTATGTACAGGGTTTGTTTTATTGGAGGATAGGTGGGTTTAGCTGCATGTCGAGCTGCATACAGACTAATGTGTAGTGAGGACAGAACACCATGACTAAATCCATAAATCCATGAATTTTAATTGTGCTGAACAGTTACCACAACAACTCAGTTTTTCCTGGGATCACACCACAGTTATGGAGAACAGGCAGTCCATCATGAAAGAAGACCTAGGAACTTTAAGGAGTTACTACCAGGAGTTATTAGGTAATTTTCATCACAAACTCTGAAGGACCTTTTCACTTTCAAAGCCAAGTAGCCTTAAGATGTTAATTACATTAAATTGTCTTTTTTTTATATATTATATAGATGTAAAGCATCTCCAACTCAAGTCATGGATGAGCACTGTAGCAAAACAGAATATGCATCCAGAATTAAATAGGTAACAAGAGCCAAATTCACACATTGTTTGCTCCTCATAGGATACACAACCAGATGATCTAATTCAACTTTATTGTAAAGCTTTGTTAACAGAACCTTACAAGTATGAAAGTGAAAGTCTCCTGCTGTTGTAGAAAATAACCACCCTGTGGGTGAGGTAAACACAACATCAGCTTGAAGTCACTATGTCCTTATAAGAGAGCTAAATCCAGCTCCCCTTGAACTCCATTGATTCTTATCTGGCGTCAACTTGCCTTGAAGGTTAGTAGATTCTTGTGTATAGGTAGCATGGGATAAACTTGTAGTGATTTTGAACTCTATCCGGGCTCCTTATTTCTTGTGCTTGACAACTGTCTTTGCAGCTTGAGAAACTATGATGAGTCCCATCTGAGATTCTTGCCATGTCCATTATCCTGTTGTGGGCTATGGAGTCTTTCCAACCATTCCCTAGGCAGGTCTCTTTCTCAAGTCACCCAAGACCTTTCCCACATGCCATTATGTACATGGACTCTCTCACTACCCTGACTCCAGACGTGCAAGAAAAGCCAGGTTTTCAGTGTCTTTTGGAGCATTATGAGGGTGGAAGCCGGCTAGAGTTATATGCAACAAGATTTACAATATAATGTAACCTCAAAATTAATATTTACATTAATCAATTGCTTTATCAATGAAATAAAAGGAAGAAATACACCTGAGAAATAATTTGCAAATAGCAGTCCATTTGCTGGAAAACATAAACAATTTATATTGTTCAATTGCCTTCTTTCTTGACTCCACAAAAGAAAGAAACCCCAAAGGAAAACAAACCCTAATTCAAACCTTATGGAACAACACATGTTATTCATTGTTGCAAATCCAGGCTAGATTTCTCCAACCAGTTGAAAACTAATTATTTAGCCAATCCCCATATCCCCAACGTCCACAATTCTTGAATAGATTCCAAATACAGGAATAGAGTCAAGAAGAACATATGGGTCTTTAACAATAGTAAGTGATCCCAAGTCACATTAACACTCAGGCTGATTCTAGCTGAAGACATGGAGACAAAGAGACTGACTGTTTTGTCGTGTTGTTTTTTTAAATTTATATCTCACCTTAATTATTTTATAAATACCTCAAGACAGAAAACATACATAAAACTCCTGTCTCTTCCTATCTTCTTTTTCTTTTTCCTCTTATTTTTCTCCTTCCTCCTATTTTCATAACAACAACCCTGTCAGATGAGTTGGGCTGAGAGAAAGTGACAGGCCCAAAGTCACCCAGCCATTTTCCATGCCTAAAATGGAACTAGAACTCACAGTCTCCTGGTGAATGGCCCCAAGTCACCCAGCTGGTGTCAGGCCTGGCCCAAAATAATCATTTAAGAAAGGAGACTCTTGACTCCAATTGACTGAAGTGAAAATAACTTTTACGAAAGATGTTGGTTGCAGGAAAGTGAAGCGGAACCTGAAGTTCCCACTCACCGATACAAAAAGCCAAACCCAACGTTTCCCCATCCATCCTCCCAATGTCCGGTCAGTTGCCACCAATCCCGGATCACCATGATGTTGTGGGAAACTCTGGGTTGTTTAGGTTGCTGGAATTTGACACTCAGGGCAAGTGGCCTTGAAGATGTAACTGGTACAAACAGCTCTGGTCTTCTTCACATGTCAGCTCCCCCTCCCCATTTCCCATGATTTAATACACAGGTGTGGATTGCCCCAAATGCCTCCCCCCCCTCCTTTCCACTTTGATGGCAGGATGCCAGCAAGGCACCAGGCAGGGGTGAAATCCAGCAGCTTTTGACAGGTTCTGAAGAACCGGTAGCGGAACTTTTGAGTAATTCAGAGAACCGGTAGCGGAAATTTTGAATAGTTTGGCGAACCAGCAAATGCCACCTCTGGCTGGCCCCAGAGTTGGGTGGGAATGGAGATTTTGCAGTATCCTTCCCCACCAAGCCACACCCACAGAACCGGTAGTAAAAAATGTTGGATTTCACCACTGGCACCAGGCCAACAATGGAGATCCTGACGGCTGGCTTTAATGCTGAGAGAAATGAGAATTATTCCTGTAAAGAAAAGAGCAATAGTAACACCATGTTTATCCTCTGTAGAACCCAAGAAACTTCCCTTTTGGGGAAGATTGTGTGCCCAAACATCATCCAATGCAAGCCGACCAATGATGATGAGGGACAATAATGGGGAGGAGGTTTTTGGAAATGTATTTAAACCATTTAATCATTTGTATCATTGCTCTCTTCTGTTGCTCTACCTACATAAGCACAGGGGACCAACTTTGCAAAAGTTCCAATGAAGTTCTTGTATTGTTCATAGTGTCTCCTGTTGATTCAAACTGAGAAATGTAGATCTCACAATGCCTAAAATGGGATTAGGACACATTAGTCATTTAGAATCAAAATAGAGCTGGAAGGGATCTTGGAGGTCTTCTAATCCAACCATCTGCTCAAGCAGGAGACCCTGTACCATTTCAGACAAATGACTGTCCAGTCTCTTCTTAAAAACCTCCAGTGATGGTGCACCCATGACTTCTGAAGGCAAGTTGTTCCACTGGTTAATTGTCCACACTGTTAAATTTTTTCTAGGTTTCTCACCACCTTAACCACTGTACCAAACTGGCTCCCGGTTACCATCAAATACCTGAAAGATTGAAGTTGACCCAAGATGAGATCCAAAACATTTGGAATGTACCTAGGTCTTTCCTCTTGTGATCTTATCCAAGAAGAGTTCATAACTCAAGTTTGATTTAGACTTGTCCGCAACTGCACACAGGTGTTCTTGCATACCTATGCTGCGAAGGGGTTGATGGGTTGGTGCAGGTTGCAAAAAGTTGCAGATATACTGCCTACATCTCCCTAATCTCAACTTTGTACTGTGAGGAGATTCACAACCTGCATGCTTATTGGTTGATGTGGCTTCCTGTTGGAGCCCTGTTGTTTATGCACTCCTTGCCAAATCATTTGAAAAAATACCCGTGTTTCCCCAAAAGTAAGATCAGGTCTTATTTTCTTTTGGACCCCAAAATAAGCACTAGGATTTTTTTTTTTTTGGGGGGGGGTCTCTTATTTTTTTTTCCATGTACAGGAGGCCCACTTCTTCTGCTTGCTCGCAGCGGGACAGGAGGCCAGTGCTACCACTGTGAGGTGGAAGGGATAGAGCTGCCCCATGCACCTCACACAGGTGTACCTTAGGGCCCCTGCAGCCAGGCCACCCATGCCCTGACACGTGCTTCACCTTGCAGCCATGGCACCAACACACCGCTCAGCCTCCTGCTCCATTGCAGCTGTGAGCAAGCAAACGAAGTGAGCTGGCAGCCCTATGGGCTCCTGCTGCACAAGGTTATTGGTGCTGCCACTGCAGGACTAATGTTGGGGCATGTGTTGTGGCCCCGCCCTCTGAGCCTGTCCCATCGGAGGAAGAAAGCTCCGAGCATGAGGAAGAGGAGTCAGCCAGGCCTCCCTCTCCAGGCCCCTCCCCTCTGGCATTGTCTCAGGTGCCGGCCGAGGGAGAGGAGATCAGCAGGGAGACAGCTGATTCGGATCAGAGTGATGAAGAAACATCATTCCTGGACGCATGCCTCTGAAGGCGTGATAAACGATTGCAGCAGCTTAGGAGGCGTGCTAGGGATTAGAACTGAGTCACTGGACCACACCCCAGAGACTATATAATAGAGGGTAGTGGTCAGGGATCCTTGTGACGAACAAAAGCAAACCTTGGATAGTCACTAAAGCCTCGTCTGGAACTGCTGAGAGAAAGATTTATAGTGTCGGACATTTGGACTCTTGAGTATTTATCTTTCTGTTTTACTGTGAAAATAAAGTCACTTGGCAGACGGTGTGTCTATCACTGCCAAGTGGGAGATAAGACCTGGGTGCGTTCCAAAGTGTTTCCTTAACCCTCAGCTGGCTGTGTTTGTGTGTGTGTGGGTACGGGGACAGATCAGCATGTATGGCCCGGCTGTGGGGGCCCTGAGGTAAGCCGGTTCAGGGTACATGGGGCAGCTCCACCACCACCTCACCTCACCTCTTGGCCACAGCACTGCGAGCAACCAGATGGAATGGGCAGCCAGCCAGCTGTGCAGGCTCTTAAGTAGGACTTATTTTGGGGGAAGGGCTTATATTAGGTGCACATGTAAAACATGCTAGGGCTTATTTTCAGGATAGGTCTTATTTTTGGGGAAACAAGGTATAAATGCAACAGCAATGCAATCATCTCTGAATGACAGAAACATTTGTTCCCTGACATACAGTCATGCAGAAGTCTAATGCAGTATTTACATGCAGGAATCCCTGGCTTGAACCCAGAGCCTAGCCCTAGAATTCAACCGAACAGCAAAAAACTTCAAATGTTTTTGCTTCTAAAGAGGCCATCAAACTCACCTGCATGTCAGAACTACAAAACCTTCAGTGTTGTTTCAAATGTTACCCAAGGGCCATTGACATTTAGGGGAATTCAGTACTAATATGTATGTAAATAAGTAAGTGTGTGAATAAATATATCAGCTAATTACACATCGTGGTATTGCTCTGACTTAGCATGAAGCTGAAAACTTCCATGCAATGATGCTGCCTGGGGTGATATTTTAATTCATAGGGATTTCTAATACCTCAAATCCTCTGTAGAGTTTTGCCTTTGCTGTATAATTTGACAATTCAGCGGGATGCTCGTACTTAGCATTCTGGGGATCAAAGGGAATAATTTTCAAAAAATCAATCTTTGGTCAGGTAGAGATTAAAGTATTGGATTTGGACTAGAAAAACCCAGGTCCTTATTCAGCCCAACAGTTCAAGTGATCAGTTTAGTCTGTCACTGATTCTCCGACCAGTCTACCTCACAAGTTGTTATACGGGGAATGGTACCATGACTTGAACAGAATACATATTAAGTAAATAATAATGTCTTGCAGGGACATTGAAAAAGTCATGATGTATGGCACTTAGAAAATGAGGTGGTTTCATTACACAGTTGTGGCTGCCATTTTGAATTTTTGGACCATCAACCATTTTCCACAAACCTTTTGTTAGGTTTTATCAGGAGCTGTGATTGGACCATGTGACTACTTTCCTATAAAACCATAGGAGGTTTGTGGGGTTTAGTCAAAAAACAACAAGAGGAATATTGAGCTTAGGGTTGAAAGCTGCAATGGATAGTGTGAAGACATAAAATCCCCCCGGAGATACGGAGGATTCCGGATTTATGTACTTTCCGCCAGGCCCTCAAGACTTTTTTATTTCAACAAGCCGGGCTAGCCTAACTTCTCCAATTATTTAATTTTAATTTTAATTTTAAAAGGGGTATTTTAATTGTTGGGCCAAAATAGTTTAATATGTTTTTAAATTATTCTTAAATTTTTGTATTCTGTGTGTTTATCTTTGGCTGTTCACCGCCCTGAGTCCTTCGGGAGAAGGGCAGTATATAAATTTAAATATAAATAAATAAAATAAATAAATAAATAAATAAATAAAATAAGCATAGATGAACAATCACAAGTTTTTTCTGTTTATTGTCTAAGGGGCTTTTTTGTGTGTGAAATACCATTTATTCCCTTATATATTAGTAAACCTATTTCAGAGTGCATATTACCCTATATTATTATCTTATCAATGAAGATTTGATTTCTGTTTTATTGTGTTTGTGTTTTTCTCTCTCTAATGTATTTTTCTGTATCCCTTAGATATTTGTGTGGATAAGAGCCATGATGGCGCAGTGGTTAGAATGCAGTACTGCAAGCTATTTCTGCTGACTGCCGGCTACCTGCAATTTGGAAGTTCGAATCTCACCAGGCTCAAGGTTGACTCAGCCTTCCATCCTTCCAAGGTGGGTAAAATGAAGATTCAGATTGTTGGGGGGCAATATGCTGACTGTGTAAACTCCTTAGAGAGGGCTGTAAAGCACTGTGAAGCTGTATAGAAATGTAAGCGCTATTGCTATTGCTATTCTTCAGCTGTGCATGAGGGTATCATCTTTTAGGTGGGATGTAATGATTAATTATAAATTTGCTCCAGTATCTTTCTTTATCTTTTGGAGGGATGTTATTTGCTTCTGGCCATAACATCATGTGATTCCCATACTGTGTTCAGTTCTGTAATTCGTCTGTTTCACCCTCAAAAGTTTGCATTTTGAGTTTGTAAAATTGAAAAGGACTCTATCTTTGTTCTTGTTTTATAAAAAAATAAATTTGATTTTGTTTAGCTCTTGTGAGATTTGTCTAGGTCACATGTAAGAGAGGAAGAAGGAATTAATCTCTAGCCATATCAGTGGTGGGTCCTGATTCTGTCCAGTTTTTGAGAACTGGTAGTAAAAGTGGCAGGAAGCTCCACCCACCCGCCTGAACGTCATAAGGTACAATCTGCACATGCAGATGACCATGGGATCAGGGGTGAAATCCAGCAGGTTCTGACAGGTTCTGGAGAATCGGTAGCAGAAATTTTTAGTAGTTCAGAGAACCAGCAAATACCACCTCTGGCTGGCCCCACAGTGGGGTGGGAATGGAGATTTTGCAATATCTTTTCCCTGCCATGCCCACCAAGCCACGCCCACTGAACCTGTAGGGAAAAATTTGAATTCTATTACTGGTATAAGCAAAGGTCTCTTTCACACACATTAAGATTAGGAGAAAGATACTAAAGAAAGCAACCTTAGGGAGATTAATGGTGATAGTAGAACTAACAAGCTGCTACCCCAAAGCAAGAGGATGAGTGTGAAATTCTACTGAAATTTCAATTATTCATCCTACAACTGCAGATGGACAAACTCATACAATTATCTATATAATTATCCAAAGTTAGCTTGGCATTCTCTTCTTCCAGAATGTCTTATAATTTTTATCCCTACAATTCTGTTTGCTTCCCATCTCATTATTACCCATACTTAACTTGTTTCTTTGAAATGGACAAGTGCTCCCTTGAGCAGTCTTCAAATAGAAGAATGTCCTCTTCTAGAGGACACAAGATTATTCTTGGAGCTAGACCAAATTTCAGGAGCCATGATGGAGCAGTGGTTAGAATGCAGCATGGCAGGCTAATTCTGCCCACAGCCTAGAGTTCGATCCTGATGGGCTCAAGGTTGACTCAGCCTTCCATCCTTCTGAGGTCAGAAAAATGATGGACCCAGATTGTTGGAAGCAACATGCTGACTGGACTCGGAGTTTTAATTGGAGTGGGGTTTTCTGGAACTCTGACACTGACATTGTAAACTACTTAGAAAGGGCTGTAAAGCACTATGGAGAAGTATATAAGTCTAAGTGCTATTGCTATTGCAATAATGGGTGACAAAAATTGCTTCCTCTTATTTCAAACCAGTACTATCCCTTGGTCATTATCTAATGCTTAGAAACTAAGATGTTTAAGCATTCCTTGTTAGAGTACAGGTAGTCTTTGACTTATAATACAGGTGGTCCTCAGATTACAAATGCAATGGATTTGTAACCAGAGGATTCGTGGGAGTGAATCTCATACCTTGAATGCGATCACTCCCTTCTTTCACCCACACATTTGCTAATCGAATGCATGGTTTGTTAAATGCACATCAGGTATTTCACGGGAAAGGCCATGGGGGGCCTAGTGATGGAACAGGCCACCTGCTTAAGATCACCTGCTTAAGACCACCCTGAACCTCATGCTCCCCACAATTTCTCGCCCCCCCCAACCTGCCACACCAGGTCACTTACCGTGCAAAAATCTAGCGAGCTATCTCTTCTCCAGCCTCTCAGCCACACGTGCCCCTCCACACCTCTGTGTCAGCACTTCAAGCTGCATTTACTCTAATGCTGACATAAGAAGGAGAAGCGGAGGCGTCTGGAAAGGGACGTTTGACTTTTCACCTACTTATTTTCCCTGGAGATAATATCCCCTAGGAGATGGGATGGGAGGGGGGAAATTCCTTTGAGCTGGAGCGGTAGATTAGGGGTAGAATGACTTGGAAGATGGCCAATGAGTGCAGGGGAATGGGGAACGGAAAGGGAGGGTTTTGGGTCTGGAAGTCAGTGTTGGCTTCGATGGAGTCGGATCTAGAATGTTGTGCTTAATAAATAGGAGTTTTCCTTCAAAGACTTTGTTTGAAATGCCATTTATTTGAGACGACCTCGAAACCTGACACTCTGTTTTGGTGTGCACAGGCCTCTCCCAGCACTTTGCCAGCCAAAACGGAGCATCTTTGCTGACCTGTTTTGGCCAGCAAAGTGCAGGAGAAATGTTGCAGAGCCTCTGTGGTTGTTCGTGAGGGTGAACAACTGCCATGATGCTGCAAGATTCATAGTTTCAGGACTTGTTTGTAAACACTAGGGGGTGCTTATTGCACAACTCTGAACGTTTGCTAAGGGAACACTTGTAATCCGGAGATTGCCTGTAGTTCATTTAGTGACCATTCAAAGTTACAAAGGCCTGAAAAAAGTGACTTATGACCATTTTTCATACTTAAAGCTGTTGCGGCACTCTCATGATCACATGATCAAAATTCAGATGTTTGGATCAAAAGTCAGATGCTTGGCAGCTGACTCATATTTATGACGGTTGCAGTGTCCCAGGGTCGTGTGATCACTTTTTGCAACCTTCTGACAAGCAAAGTCAATGGGGAAGCCAGATTCCCTTAACAACTGTGTTACTAACTTAACAAATGCAATGATTCATTTAACACCTGTGCCAAGAAAAGTTGTAAAATGGGGCAAAACTCACTCAGCAAATATCTCACTTAGCAACAGAAATTTTGGACTCAATTGTAGTTGTATGTCAAGGACTACCTATAGTTAGGAGTAGTTCAGTACAGAATTATTATTTGGATTCAATAAGGAATTTCTTGTTTCTCCTTCTTTATCTAAACATTAATAAATGCTGGGGTATTGAAATGAAATCCTTGTTTCAGCAAGTAGCTATCAGATCCAATTTTGCAATAATTTCCCGAGGATCCTGGTTTATAGATCCAAGCCATTTTCAGTTATTGTTGGTGTTAATGATAAAGCTTCTAGATAAAAATTAGGGGAGAAAGACATTCCATTCATTTTTAATGCAAATTGATCCAGTTCACACGTATCCAATGCAAAGTGAAGCAGAGCCATATTGTGTTGTTTAAGATAGATAGATAGACATATATATATATATATATATATATATATATATATATATATATATATATATATATATATATATATATATATATATAAATTTATTAAATGCAAGGTGGAATGGAGTTATCATGCAGAACTTTCCTAAAAAAAAAAAAAAAGATGGCAATAGGGACAAGGAAATCAGGCAGAATGAATTTAAGATTGGGCAAATGAGACCCTAAGTGAAATTGACCTTGACAGATTCATAATGAAAAAAGTCTTTAAAAAGAATGTTATATGTCTGATCTGATTTACATTCACATGGATTCGGAGTTTTTTGAATCTCAAGGAGCCCCAGTGGTTCAGCTTTAATCATTCAGTAGCCTGTAAAGAAAAAAGCAGAAAGAAAAGAGACTTCTGGGTATTTTCAAATGAAAACTGAACTATAGGCAATCCAATGAAGGAAAGTAATACACATTCAGAGATAAATGGATCATTAGGTGTGTGTGTGTGTGTGTGTGTGTGTGTGTGTGTGTTTTCTGAGGTTTTCACGGGTGTCTGTATGTAGGTCCTGCCCTTTAGAATGAACTGCCCCCGGACATACGCAAGATCTCTGACCTCCAAGTTTTCCGCTGTGCTCTTAAGACCCTGCTCTTCCGACAGGCAGGGCTAGCTCCATAAATTGAGTTTTAAATTCAGAGTTCTTAAATTTTTGGGGGTTTTAGCTAATTTTGGCTTTAAATGTAATACTTTTAAGAATTTTTTAAATTTAAATTGTGATATTTGTATTGTGTTTTACCTGGCTGTACACCACCCCGAGTCCCTCGGGAGAGGGGCAGTATAGAAATAAAATTATCCTTATCCTTATCCTTATCTTCTCTGACATGCTAGGTTTCCATCTGCAAAGAATTGTGCATGGTTTTGAAATGACTATAATTATTAGTTCTCTATTCATAAGCCCATTTTTATCTCCGCTTGTGACATTTAAAAAGTGTGAAACTTTTCTCTATTTTTAAGTATGGCTTTCATAAAATACCTATTGTGTTGTAGAAGAAGCATTATTCTATGCATGTTTAGCACTTTAAACCCCAATGTTTTGGTATGCTTCTTGGTTCCTTTTTTGTTTGTGCGTCAAGAACATTATTATAAAACTGTATTCCAGCCTGCGTATGAGTGCAAGAAATCTGGCCAGTAAAATACGGACTGAAAAAAACCTCTTAAGCATAACATTTTAATATTGTTTGCTTGCTTGCTTTTTGCATTATATCAGATATTTCCTTCTGAAAGCTCAAGCAGCTTCTCCTCGTATTATCCCTTTGGTTATTGTATATTGATCTGATACAGAGTAGATGGTCCAAAATCACACAGTGATCACCATAGACATGTGGGGAAGTTAACCAAGAATGTTCTTTCTACGCCAACTCAGAAAGCTCAAACTGCTCAAAGAGCTGCTGATCCAGTTCTACAGGGGAATTATTGAGTCTCTCATCTGCACCTCCATAATTGTCTGGTTTGGTTCTGCAACCCAACAAGACACTCACCGACTTCAGAGGATAATTAGAACTGCAGAAAAAACAATTGCTATCAACCTGCCTTCCATTGAGGACCTGTATACTGAACGAGTCAAAAAGAGGGCTGTGAAAATATTTACAGACCCCTCACATCCTGGACATAACATAACATAACATAAACTGTTGCAACTCCTACCCTCCAAACGACGCTATAGAGCACTGCATATCAGAACAACTAGACACAAGGACAGTTTTGTCATGAACGCCATCACTCTGCTAAACAAAAATTCCCTCAACACTGTCAAACTAGTTACTAAGTCTGCATTACTATTAATTTTCTCATCGTTCCTATCATCCATCTCCTCCCACTTATGACTGTATGACTGTAACCTTGTTGTTGGTATCCTTAAGATTTATATTGACTGTTTCCCTTTGACTATCATTAAGTGTTGTACCTTATGATTCTTGACGGATGTATCTTTTATGTTATGTACACCAATAGCGTATGCACCAAGACAAATTCCTTGTTGTGTCCAATCACACTTGGCCAATAAAGAATTCTATTTTATTCTAATCTGTTTCTTCCAAATCCACATCTACTGTATCACCTTAACCATGATTGCAAATCTCCTGTCTTGGTCAGGTTTAAGCAGAATATGGGTTAAAGCAGGGATGTCAAACTCAAGGCCTGGAGGCCAGATCCGGCCCGCAAGGTGCATAGATCTGCCCCAGAGGGTTGCAGGAGTCTGTGGCAGCCGAAAACGGAGCTCGTGAGCCTGTTTTGGCTGGCAGAGCTCTCGGGCCACCACAGGCACCCTGACATGAGTGACGTCAAGTTGGTCATGCCCACCATGACCATGCTCACCTCACCCGCCCCCCAGGTCAAACACAACCCTGATGCAGCCCTCAATGAAATCAAGTTTGACACCCCGGGTTAAAGCTACTGATTGAGTTCTCTCAAGGATTCTAAGTTCCTAGTTACAGCCATGTTTATGGCTAAATTAGGCAGACTCTTAATAGCCCTCGCTCTTATAACTGTCACACCATCCCCACAATCACATCAAGGGTGGCATCTACTCAGTGGTGGGATTCAAGTAATTTAACAACCGGTTCTCTGTCCTAATGATTTCTTCCAACAACCAGTTTGCCAAACTGCACAGAAAGTTAACAACCGGTTCTTCCGAAGTGGTGCGAACTGGCTGAATCCCACCACTGGATCTACTTACCTTTACTACTAGTTTACAACAGGAGCACATGCACGCACTTCTGTGCATATGCAGAAGCTTCTGCGCATGCGCAGATCATCCATTATGATGTCCGGGCGGGTGGGCGTAGCCTCCTGCTGCTTTTACTACCAGTTCGCAAGAATCGGACAGAACCAAGAGTAACCCACCATTGAATCACATGATCAAAAGTTGGGTGCTTGGAAACCAGCATGTATTTATGATGGTTGTGGTGTCCAAGGATGGGATTGGCCTTTGCGACTTTCCAGTCAGCTTCCAAGAAGCAAAGTCAATGGAGGAAAGCCTGGCTTGCTTTAAAAGCAAGCCACAGGATTCACTTAACAATGGCAGCAATACCCTTAATTGTGGTTTTAAAAAAAATTGGGTGACTCACAACCGCCTTGCTTAACAATGGAAATTCTAGGCCCGAATGTGGTTATAAGTCAAGGACTACCTGTAATTCAGATTCAGATTTGGATGCTACTTCTGTGTATCAGTGATCTCAGTGTATTCAGGGCGAAGCAGTACATAATTGCTTTTTTTTTTTTTTTTTTTTTGCCATCTAGACAACAATTTTGTGTCCACCACCAATTGATGGATTCTTTCCCACTCTAAGGTACTAATGGAGTTGACTGGCAGCAGGGATGGGTTCAACTTACCTTTGCTACCTGTTCGCTTTTGCGCATGCACAGACCATATTTGATGATGTCCGCCCAGGTGGGCGGAGCCTCCTGCTGCTGCTGCTACCGGTTCACCCAAACCGGGGCGAACTGGTAGCAACCCACCACTGACTGGCAGGAGTGTTTCTGCCTTTCCTATAGAAATATCACTTTTTTAAAAAAAAGAATGAACATCGCCCTGTCTGTTAGATTAAATTGGCACGGCCTCATTGATTTTGCTTAATCCTTGTTTGTTGGCTTGTTTTGACATGAGTGCAGCTGTAGCCATTTACTTCATTAGAGAGTGTTTGCGGGTAAACATCTTCCCCTGTAAAAAAGACTGAACGTTGTAGGAAGGAGAAGAGATCTGATTAGCATTTTGTTATTCCTTTAACTTATTTTATATCCCCGGGAAGATCTGCGCTGCAGGTTCTGGAGTAATGCTGTTCTGGGTTTATTCCCTCTTACAATTACTGAAATGATAGAATTTTTTGATTGCAAGGACATAGTTACGCATAGGGCTAATCAAAAACCCCAATGTGAATTGAATCAAAGTGCATTTCGTTAATGCACCAAAATTAAGGGATGCATATTAAAAAGGAACTAAAGCCTTGCCCATTATTTCAAAGAGTAAGGGGCATCCAAAAATATATGTCGAAGTTAGTGTCTGAAGTTTGAAATCCACATTGTGTTTAGTGGATCCACCTTCCACAAACAGATTTACTTCTAATAGAAGAAAATACATGCAGCTCAGGAGTGAACTGTGGGTTACTGGGTTTTGGTTTGCTTAAAATGTTTTTGGAGGGCTTTAGTTGATTTGTGTGCTATGGTAATTTAAGAGAGGCCACAAATTTGCATGTAGACAAACCTCCACCAAGAGACAGAGATCCTTTCTGCATGAATGCCTATGACAGCATACCCTGTTTGCTGGTGTTAAATTCGAACCTCCAATAAGCTGCACAGCTGGATGGAAAATAGCTCAATGAAGCAGCTGAAAAATGATGTGGCTAATGATCATGGATGCCCACCTCAGACTAACAAATACCAGCATACTAAACTGCAACATCAAGGGGCAATATTGTGGTCCGCCCGCAGCCTGCGGAGCTGGCAGCGGAGTTGGACAGCGATGAGGCTGAGGAAGAACATGGGCCAGTCGTGGAGGCTGGGGAAGGCACGGATAAGGGCTCTGTGTCAGAGGCAGAGATGGGGCCAGGGCCATTGGGGAGTGATGTGTGGACTTCGGAGCCTCCAGAGGCTGACATAGAGAGGCAGAGGAACAGGAGGAGCCTGTTCCTGGTGCACATATGAGAAGAGCTGCCAGAAGGCAGGAGCAGATAAAGCAGGGAGGATGACTCAGGAATAGGGCCAAGAGATAATTGGCCCGTCCGATAAGGCTTAAAAGATCAGCAACGGCTCTTGGCCTCTTTGCCGAAAAACAACGTTGAGGGAATTGCTTCTTGTTTCACTGTATTCATTTCTTGTCAGTGCCTTCTGCTTCTGAACTTTTGCCAAGAAAAGCCTTTGGCAGTTTGCCTAATTATACCAAGGTTGGTGATAAACTGAGGAATGGTGTTTTGAAGAATTTGCTTTAATTTAGTTTGGACTACGCTGAGAATAAGTTAATTCTCAGCTGTTCTAATAAAGTCTGTTTGTTTTCAAACAGTTTGCATTTAATACTAACTACTTGGGCCTGGGTCACAACAGGCAGCTAGAACAAACCGTGACTCCAAAATACACAAAAATGCCAATCACTATCATTAAGACTACATCTCTAAGACAAACTGAAAAGAAAAGAAAAGAAAAGAAAACTCTAAACCAAAGTTCTCGACCTAAACTCTAGAAGTAAAAAAAAGAAAAAAAAAGGATGTAGGGATTTTTAAATGAGGCAACTTTAAGATGTGTTGACATGATGGCTGTGGAGTTTTGGGCATTGAAGTCCCAGAACACACACTAGAAAGTTGACAAGTTTGACAAAACACTGGTGTAGATTATGTTCAAACAATATACTCTGGTGACAGGGGTGAAATCCAGCAGGTTCTGACAGGTTCTGGAGAACCGGTAGCGGAAATTTTGAGCAGTTTGGAGAACTGGCAAATACCACCTCTGACTGGCCCCAGAGTGGGGTAGGAATGGAGATTTTGAAGTATTCTTCCCCTGCCACACCCACCAAGCCATGCCCACCAAGCCACACCACACCCACCAAACCACACCCACAGAACCAGTAGTATAAAAAAATTTGGATTTCACACTGTATGGTGACTGCAAACCAGTGGTGGGATTCAGCTGGTTCTCTCCGGATTGCGTGAATCGGTAGCGGTGACTGCGGGAGGCTCCGCCCACTCACCTGGACACAATATGTGACTACTGAGCATGCACAGAAGGCCATGCACATGCACAGATGTGGGCGCGCATGCTCACATTTGTGAACCAATAGGGAAGGTAAGTGAATCCCTCTGCTGCAAACCTATTTGGCGGATATACATAGTAAAACAATATATGGTAGGTTACACACTAGGTTAAGCAATTTGTTTATATGCTGCTTTTATTTGACTGGTGGCCCCCAGGGGGAGAGCCTTCTCTGTGGGGGCACCTGCCATCTGGAACGAGCTCCCCCCGGAGATGCGGAGGATCCAAGACCTACGCATCTTCCGCCGCGCCCTAAAAACGTTTTATTCCAACAGGCTGGTCTGGCCTAACTCTCCTTTTAAATTGGCCTTTAAATTGGCTTTAAATTGGGTTTTAAATCTCTTTTAGATAAATTTGGATGTTTTAATCTTTGAACCTAAACCTAAATTATTTAATATTTTTTAATAGTTTTTAACTTTTGTATGTCTTTGTATTTATTTATGGCTGTTCACCGCCCTGAGTCCCTCGGGGGTAGGGCGGTATACAAATATGATAAATAAATAAATAAATAAATAAATAAATAAATAAATAAATAAATAAATAAATAAATATTCAAGAGTTCAAGGCTAGATAATGTGTGCTCTTTTCAATTGTTTTTTTTTCCAGTCAGAGGCAATTGCTCAGAGGCAATTGGGAGGGAGATTTCTTTTTCTTCTTTTCTCACCAAAAAAGGTAGGTGTGTCTTATACTCCGGTGCATCTTATACTCCGAAAAATACGGTAATTGCTTTCTACAGTGAATTCTCCCATATGGCATGGCACCAAAGTAAGTGAGACACAGTTTTGTGATTTTAGCCTTCCAGTGACATGTCTGGTGTTATGTGCTCCAGTACTTGTTAGTCACCTTTGCTATCCGAGGAATACCAAGAGCCTTCTCCAGCCCCATAGCTCAGAAAAGTTTATTTTCTTCCTGTTTTGCTTTTTTAAGGTCCAACTTTCACAGCCATAGGTAGCTATGGGGAACACAATAGAACATCTCCTAGAAATGATCCCTAAATCATTTCTAAAACCATTTTGGCCAAGAATTGCTGAAAATTACTACTTCTGAAGTAAACACGCCCTTCTTTAGGTCACATTCACTGACATGAAAAATGCCATAACAGGCCATTTTGCATCCTGCTGTGGATGAGGATCATCTTGATTTATACTTCCCTATCTTAATTATATGAATAAAATATAAATATCCTATCTGCCTTATGTCTGTTTGCCTATCAATCTATTAGATGCTCATGCAGGATTTTATGAGAGTCAAACAAGACATGATCTGAGAGATTTGTGATTCAATTTCAAGTCTTATTAAGGTTGTGTGCTGAAAGAAGGATTGAGTGTGATCTTGACCATGGCCTCCAGAAGGAGTCAATTCCTTCCTCCATACCATTTCTCTGATTTAACTTCCCACATTGTTCTAAAACAGAGGTCTTCAAACTTGGCAGCTTTAAGACTTGTGGACTTCAACTCCCAGAGTTCTCCAGCCAGCATAGCTGGAGCATAGCTGGCTGGAGAATTCTGGGAGTTGAAGTCCACAAGTCTTAAAGCTGCCGAGTTTGGGGACCCCTGTTCTAAGATATGAGGAGGGCAGTAATATATAGTATGACTATTTTTCATTACCCCTTTGATGCATAACATTTGTTTGGGAAATTAAAAGAACCCTTATCTCCTCAACTCCTCAGCATAATGCTAATTGACTACAGAGGCAGATGGTGGCTTAAATCTGAGGAAAAGATTTTAGAATGTTTTGATCATGGATCTCTCATATTGAATCCAGATTGGATTTTATAGCTTGGTTGATTTTATTTATTTTTTTTATTGAAAAAGTTTTTCAGATACAGATTTTCCCCCCCTTTTCCCCCCCTCCTCCCTAACCCCCCCCTCCCCCTCCCCTCCCCCTGTGGCTTCTCCAGAATAAAACCCAAATTAATAACAGATTATATAATACTTTACCATCCTTTTTGCTCCACCACCCATATGCTGACCCTTTCTTTCTAACAATATTATACTATACATTTATACTATACATTTATACTATACATTTCAAAGCAACATTCAGCTGTAAAATTATATAACAAATCCTAATTTGGCAATTTCAGCTCATAATCTATCCATTTCTTCCTCCCCCATACATATATCTCTTAATTCAAATCTTTTATGTATATTAATATAGCATAATACCCCTTTTCCTAAACTAAACAATCAGTAAGCTAACCTATCTCCACCCTTCTAACAATATTATTATATCCCCCTTATACTATACATTTCAAAGCAACATTCAGTTGTAAAATTATATAATAAATCCTAATTTAGCAATTTCAACTCATAATCTATCCATTTCCTCCTCCCCCATGCATATATCTCTTAATTCAAATCTTTTACGTATATTAATATAACATAACATCCCTTTACCTAAACTAAACAATCAGTAAGCTAACCTATCTCCACCCACTTTCCTACAGGTCTACCATACATAATATTTTCGATATCTTTGTTCTTCTGCCCACACCACTAAAAATATTTCCATATATAAATAAAATTCTCAAATGACTTTAAGCTTGTAATCCATATAATATCTTCTGTGATGTCTTTCAACTGGATTGTTAATTTCATCACCCATGTTAGGGTAACATCAAATTCTAGTTCCAACAGTCTGTTCAGTATCTTCAATTACCATCTGCCCCCATCAATAGCAAGTATTTTCATATAGCAAAAAACCACCCGAGTGACTTCATATTTGTATTCTATATAGTGTCTTTTGTAATGTCTTTCATCTAGATTATTCATTCCAACCACCGTGTTAGGGTAACAACCAGATCTTCTGCATGCCCCAATCCCATAATTCTCTTGCCTTGTAGCTCAGCATCAACGTAATCCATTTATCAGAGAGTCCAAAATAGAAAGTTCCAATCCACTCAATTTAAGGCCATCTTCCACATCCCAAGAGTACAGCACTGCAGAGATCTGTCACTCTCCTCAAGATAATATAAACCAATACTTTGCCTCAACTATATTTTCATATATTCAATCGTCTCTTAAGTAACTGGCATTACACTGTTGTTTAGTCTAAAAAATTTTATTTTTGTAGGACCTGTTTCTTCTTTTCTTAACTTTTTGTGGCTTAGATCTCCATCCTGGTTTCCTTTCTATAAGTTCTATATCAACTGTTTGATTTCCATGCTGGTCTGTAGCTTGATAAATCATCACATTAGAATCCAAAGCCGCCTCTCTTGTATTTATAGGTAATCCAACTATAACCTCTGAAGGAGAATCCAGAAGCGGCTTGTCCACAAAGGCCTCTATAGCTTGTTGCTTTTCCGTTACCTCCACCACCATCTGCTTAGCCTGAATTTCAATCTCTTGTTGATTTTGCTTTTCTTTATTCCCCTCATGTGTTATACATGGAGATGTTGAACCCATTTTAAAAACCTTATAGTAAAATTCTTCCGCTTTTTCAACAGTATTTAGTTGATATCTTTCTCCTTGATATCTCAATATTATACCAACTGGAACATTCCACCTAAATGGGATGTTTTGTTTCTTTAGCTCAGTCACCAAAAATCCAAAATCCTTTCTATCTTTTAACATCTTGGGCGGTAGCTCTTTAAATATCCAAATCTTCCTTCCATGCATTTCAAGAGTGGAGTTAAAAGACTTTTGCACAATATCATTTCTTATTTCTTTATCAGTAAAGTAGATCACCACATCTCTAGGCAGCTGTCTTTGCTTTGCCACCCAAGAATTAACTCTGTAGGCCTTATCAATCTTGCAGGATACCTCTTCAGGACTAACCTTTAAAATCCCAGCCAGAACTTCAGCAGACATCTTTCTCAAATCTTCTCTTTTATCTTCCTGTATTCCCCTAATTCTGACCGCAAATTCCATAAATCTGAATTGCATCATTATGACTTCATTTTCAATCCTTTGTTTTATATTATCTGCATTGTAAGTCTTGTAATCAGCTTCCTTTATTTTTGGCTCTACTTCTGAGCTATTTTCTTGAATCATTGTTAAATCATTTTCAATTCTTTGTATTTTATTATCCAAATTATGAATCTTGTAATCAACTTCATATTAGACTCTATTTCTGAATTAAACTTTTCATCCATCTTTATCATTGCGTCTAAGAAACTTATCATATGTTGCTTGAATTTATCATATTTTTGTTGAACCAACTCTTTAATTTCCTGTCTAAATTTTTCAAGGTTCTGGTTCACAATCTCATCATGTCTTGTCATCTCCTCCAATACAAATTGTGTTAGATCTTTAAAGCCATTCCTCTGCATCTGCAAACTCAAAACTTGTTCATGTGGTCTATGAATGGGGGAGCCCCCCCCACAGCTTGGTTTATTTATGTATTTATTTATTATTCGAATTTCTATATCGCCCTTCTCCTGTCGGACTCAGGGCGGTGAACAGCCAAAATAAAAACATTTATACATAAAATGCGATTAAAAATAGATTTAAAATAATTAAATTTGGCCCATAGTTTAAAATTTATCAATTTAAAATCCATATCAAAATTTAAAACCAACCATAAAATCATAAAATCAAGAGAGACCGGTTGTCTGGCTTTGTGAGTTTTAACGCCATCCTGCCACACAAGCAGATTTTTTTTTCTTTTTTCCCCTTTAAAGAAGAAGACTTCTCTCCAAACAATATCAATATCAAGTCTCTAAGAAGGAAGAAGCATGAAATAAGAATTTTTCTCTTCACTTCTAGCCAGCACTGTTATCTCAGTTACTTTGTAACATATTAAACTAGTCAAACGGAAGGACTTTCGCTTTCAGCTCTTATCAAGCCTCAGCCAGTCGCCATTTTAAACTTTCTTTTTTCCCCCCTTCCACTCTTCTTTGCTTTTAAAGTCAGTCTTAGGGTTGTTAGAAGTACTTGCAATTTAGGGTCCCAGGTCCAGATTTCATCCTTCTTATTCAGAAAGTCTGTTAGTTTTCGTTGGTTGGTCTGGTCCCATCGCCTGGCTCTGCAAAGCGCAGAGTTCGTCCGAAGCCCGGAGCAGCGGCGAGGAGAATAGGGAGCCTCATCCTGCTTCCTCCCCAGAGGTAAAAAAGAACTCTGGGGACTTCGCAGAGGGCTCTACCTGCCCTCGCCGGCTCTGTCTCACGTTTCCTTACGGAAATGGAGTTTTTCAAGCCGCCTTTCAGGTGTAAAGGCGGCTCTTTATGGGCGACAGGGCTGGCGGTCTCAAAGGACCATCTGGCGGCGACGGAAGCCAGACCAGAAGCCGTGACGGAAGCCAGACCGGAAGCCTTGGTTGATTTGTTTTGACTTCTCTTATCAATCTTCCCCCCCACCCCATATCTCCAAACACATAAACATGCTGAATAACGCCCATGGAACGGATGGCATTTCAGCTACCCAGCTAATTACTTCAACTAGAAGTAAGATAAATATTCTAGTAAATACACTTATTTTTTAAGATGAGAGATGGAAGCGATAATGTGAAAATGCAAAGTCATTTACTACCACAGGGCATGACAGATTATTGCTGAGTATATCAAAAGCAAAGTCTTCTTACGCTGAGTTGGACTCGAGGTGATTTTAGGGACATGTGTTTTTTTGGCACAAAACTGGTTTGTCACTGTTTTTTTTTTTCCAACATCCCAATCTATGACTCTGAAGGTTTCCCTTCCAAATATTAAATAAGTCCAACCCTGTTTTGCTTTCTGAGATTGGCCAAGGTTGGTTAAGCACAGCCATCTGCTGTACTTATTGCTGGGTGTGAATAAATGATAATAATAAGCCATTTTATTACTGAAGCCAGACATCTGAAGACATCTTATTCATGCAACTTTCTGTAAGAGATGACCAGGCTGAGACTGAAGGAGGGGTCAAACGCATCATCTCTCATGAGTCCCTTCATGCTCACAAGAGATCTAAGTCCAGCCCACCTTGAATTCCTTCCATTGCAGTCATACCCATGAGTGGTGCGGTGTCCTAGAGGTGGAACTCTCGCCTCACAATCAGGAGGCTCTGAGTTCAAGCCTAGGTAGAGGTAGGTATTTCTTTCTCTGGGCACAATGAGAATATATCTGCTGAACAAAACTCGGCATTGGTGACAGGAAGGGCATCTGGCAATACACACTCAGCTCCATTCAGTAGCCCAGACTCCACCCCACAAGGGATTATGGGGTCATTAAAAAAAGATGATGATTGCAATCATACCCACCATCTTTTTAAAATTAATTTTTATTGTTAAAATTGTGAAATACAAAAGAATCAGTCTCCATTAAATGGTGATGGTAAGAGGGGAAAAAAAACCAACTAAATATATTATAGTGAATAAATGAACCCATCTTGTCTAGAGGCGACTCTGGGCAGCTTACAAATATTAAAAACTGGTAAACATTTAAATAAGAAAACAATAAAAAACAATGAAGTAGCAACAATGGTGCATTGGAAGATCTGCAAGAGATACCATTTGCCTGCAGGCAAGAACCGTTGGGACCATAAAATAGAGACAGTCATAGAAAATGAAGAAACTAAAATGCTCTGGGACTTTAAGAATTTAAACAGACAGACAGCTGCCACACAACACCCCAGACTTAACAATTGTCAATAAGAAAAACAAAAAAAGTCTGGATAATGAATGTGGCAGTATCTGGAGACAGCAGAATAAAAGAAAAAGAATTGGAGAAGCTAACAAAATACAAAGACCTGCAAATAGAAATAGAACAATTGTGGCAAAAGCAAGCAAAGGTGGTACCAATAGTAATACACTCCTTGGATACATTGAATACAGTATCCAATGGATTCTTGAATACAGCTCATTTGTTTGGAACCCGCACTGCGTATTGGACATAAATACAATCGAGAGTGTCCAGAGATATTTTACGAGAAGAGTCCTCCATTCCTCTAACCACAATAAAATACCTTATGCCACCAGACTCCAAATTTTGGGTTTAGACAACTTAGAACTACGCAGTCTGACCTAAGCATAGTACATAAAATTATCTGCCACAATGTCTTTCCTTTCAATGACTACTTCAGCTTCAACCACAACAATACACGAGCAAATAATAGATACAAACTCAAGGTAAACCACTCCAAACTCGATTGCAGAAAATATGACTTCAGTAACAGTGGTCAATGCCTGGAATACACTACCTGACTCTGTGGTTTCTTCCCCAAACCCCCAAAACCTTAACCTTAAACTGTCTACTGTTGACCTCACCCCATTCCTAAGAGGTCTGTAAGGGGCGTGCATAAGTGCACCAGCGTGCCTACTGTCCCTGTCCCAATATTCCTTTTTACTTACTATTTTCATGTATTCAAATTATGTTTATACTTATATATGCTTGACAAATAAACTTATGATTATGATTATGGATGCAATCTCAAAACAACTGGAGTACCACTTGAACACAATTGGCATTGACAGGTCCACTGTCAGTCAATTGCAAAAGGCAGCTTTACTTGGAACAGCTTACATCCTATGACGATGTGTGTAACACCATCAAACATTCACATGTGCTTATCCCAGGTCCTTTGAAAGGACTCGATAGGTAGACAAAAATGCCAAATCTAGGCTGAACATCTGGCTGACCATAATTTACAATTAAAAGATGGAGGGAGAAGAGGGCAGAAAACACATGGGGAGAGGTGGGGTCTTTTGTAATCCGATAGCTATCACCACATTGGTGCACCCCTGCTCTGTGCCAACTGGCAGACCTATATTGTCAGGCCCTTACAGAAGGTCAGGAGAAGATATGTGAATCTCATCTTGGGGGCTACCATGTTCTGAAGTGCAGGAGTGTTGTGTATTACCCTAACAATCATCATCATCTCCTTTTAATGACTCCATAATCTCTTGCAGGGTGGAGTCTGGGCAACTGAATGGAGCTGAGTGTTTACTGGCTGGATGCCCTTCCTGTCGCCAATGCAGAATTTTATTCAGCAGATATATTCTAATTGTGCCCAGAGAGAGAAATATCTGCCTCTACCTAGGATCAAACTCATAGCCTCCTGATTGTGAGGCGAGAGCTCCATCTCTAGGCCACCGCACCATTTATGTTCCCCTAACAATGGTAGGGTAAATATTGAAACGGAATTATTTCTTTTAAAAAATATCTGCCCCATAGGTTTCCCAAAGTATTTTCAAAACTTTCTCCAAACCAAAGAAATACCTCTAAAGCATAATTTTAAACATTAAGCGACTCAAGATTCATGTAAATTATTTTAAACCACTAAAATGTGGCTCAGATTGACAAAGACTTTGATTTAGAGCCTGGTCACACTGTTGAAAAAAAGAAAACCAGTTCCATTATGTCTGTCAGCTATCTTTTCTCTGAAAATCCCACAGTATTTTAGTTCTCCCTGGAAGCTCATAAATACGTCTCTGTCCCTGTCCCAAAAGAACACGGCTTCTGTATACTTATGATTTATTATTCCATACTTAGTAGTATTACTTTTCTTGCTTTCAATCTAATTTTTTCCCCTCCTTGCTGTTGTTGCTTTTTTCCCTTCATTTAGATATGGCCTAAGAGGATATAAATGAATTCTTCTCATTTAAAATGCAGTAAACAAGATAAGAAGAGAAGACCAACATTTCTTCAGCTTTCCTTACACATAATGAAAGACAAGTATGCCTCACAGAATGGTACAGTTTGTTTATGTGGAAAAATAAATCTATATGAGCTCATATGAGATCACTTCAGTAAGATGACTTTCCAGAATTTTATTATTCTCATAATTCACCTGTCAATATCTCTCCCTCTCTCTCTTTCTTTCTCTCTCTCTCTTTCACACACACACACACACACACACATACACACACCAGTGAAGTAACGTGGTAAAAAGTACTGGTTGGAAAACAGAATTTGAAAGTATATTACTCAGCATGTAACTGATGTTTCTTAGTAATGTACTTAAATTGCAATGAAGCCAGTTTTGATTGGCCATCTAGAGTCATTTCTGAATGGGAAAAAGCATTCTGTGGTGGAACAGGAGACTGTGGGAAGTGGTCAACTTTCTTTTAATGGAGAGTTTTAAAGATGGATGACTAACTGGCAGGAATGGGATAGAGCTGAGTTCCTACTTTGAGTAGGATGTTGAAGTAGATGATCTCCCAAGTTCTCTTTCCAGCCTTGCTGTCAGGGTTCCGACGGATGCCATGAGCCTTGAGCCAAGCTTCAAAAGAAATCCAGTTATTTATTAGGAGCTTCATGTCGGCACGTTCCCAAGTGAAGCCAGCTCTGACCCTATGTAATTTTATGCTACAATAATGACCCTGTTTCTTCCCTCACCCCAGGGTATATCATCAATCACATTAGCCAATGGAGCAATTTCACAGGTTGAAGAGGTCACTCCCCTTCGACTGCTGCAGGTATCCCTGGGATACAGCCATGAGGGAGATAAGCGTGGAATGTGCATCTGCATTTTGCTGCTGTGCAGTTTCACCAGTTTCCCATCCCCCCCGGCCTATGGCAACTCGAGAGCAGGCCAGGGATGCTTTGTCAGTTGACACCAACCATAACTAAAGTAGGTCCCACAATAATCCTATCTACAAGGCCTGGGAGAGCATCCAGATCTTTTAACAATTTCTTAAATGTCACAAATCTTCTTTTGCTATACCTGTAGACATCTCTGGTTGCTTCCATTACCTGCTATCTGGGTAGCAATGTGAACTTATCATCATGAGGGTAAGTTTCTAAGAGCAGCCTTGTCCAGCAATAAGTGGTCTTGAATTATATTTCAGAGTTTGACTATGCGTGCCACAGCCTTTAGAAATAAATCCTTATAATGTCTATTTTGTGTGTCTCTATCACTGTGTGGCCTTGAAAAAGAAAGGGGAAAAAAGTCCATAAGTATTCTATGGGAACTGTGTAGAATTCATATTCATTTTTCGTGTACATGCCAAGGTGGAAAAAAAAGCAGATTTATGGGAAACTCATTAGAAAATCAGGTTATAACTCTAGTGATTCATTCCAGCTCATAATTAACAGCCTGATCTGAAAAACTACTGTGTGCACAACAAAATGAACTAAGCTTTGTGGGGATGAGAGCGTTGAATGGAGCTTAGTATTAATCATGTTCATTATTAGGAGAGGTGCTTGAGTTGTTAGTGTATTTTGAATACTCTGGTGTCAGTCTTTCTTTTCATTTCTTCTCCATCTCAGAAACTTGTGTTTTTGTTCAATTTGACAATGAAGATGCAACCATCATGGCTTCCACTGGGTGATGAACTCCCACTGGGAGAAAGTAAATGTAAAGTCTCTTCTGAGTCAAACTTAGCTCTTGGTGACATGTCATTTCAGTTTTCTTGGCCACAGTTTGAAGCATAGAAGCCAGTCATTAGGAGAGATGAAGTTTCCAGAATTTCATGTTACTGGCAAGAAATATGTTGACTAGAAGATACCGATAGTCTCTCAGGACTGCTATCCGTTTGCTCCAGCTTTGCTTCACTGGATACCAGTCTGCCTGAACTATCGAATAGAATAGAATAACAGAGTTGGAAGGGACCTTGGAGGTCTTCTATTCCAGCCCCCTGCTTAGGCAGGAAACCCTACACCACTTCAGACAAATGGTTATCCAACATCTTCTTAAAAACTTCCAGTGTTGGAGCATTCACAACTTCTGGAGGCAAGTTGTTCCACTGATTAATTGTTCTCACTGCTAGGAAATTTCTCCTTAGTTCTAAGTTGCTTCTCTCCTTGATTAGTTTCCACCCATTGTTTCTTGTCCTACCCTCAGGTGCTTTGGAGAATAGCTTGACTCCCTCTTCTTTGTGGCAGCCCCCAAGATATTGGAATACTGCTATCATGTCACCCCTAGTCCTTCTTTTCATTAAACTAGACATACCCAGTTCCTGCAACCGTTCTTCATATGTTTGAGCCTCCAGTCCCCTAATCATCTTTGTTGCTCTTCACTGCACTCTTTCTAGAGTTTCCACATCTTTTTTACATCATGGCGAACAAAACTGGATACAGTATTCCAAGTGTGGCCTTACCAAGGCATTATAAATGGTATTAACACTTCATGCAATCTTGATTCTATCCCTCTGTTTATGCAGCCTGGAACTGTGTTGGCTTTTTTGGCAGCTGCTGCACACAGCTGGATCATATTGAAATGTTTGTCCACTAGGACTCCAAGATCCTTCTCACGGTTACTACTATTGAGCCAGGTACCGCCTATACTGTACCTGTGCATTTTGTTTGTCTTGCCTAAATGTAGAACCTTACTTTTTTCACCATTGAATTTCATGTGGGGAGGGGGTTGGGGAAAAGAGGGAAACCTGGAGTCATATGATCACCTTTTGATAAGCACAATCAATGGGGAAGGCAGATTCACTCAACCGTCATATTACTAATTTAACAGCTGCAATGATTCACTGAACATCTGTAGCAAGAAAAGTCATCGTAAAATAGGGCAAAACTAATAATTGTCTCACTTACCAACAGAAATGTTGGGGTCAATTGTGGTTATAAGTCGAGGACTAACTGTACTATCATTGATTCCAATTTGACTTTGACTTTCTTCTACTTTTGAGGTTTTCTCCGGAAGATCCTGAATTTGTCCTCTGTTCTACTTCTTCTGACTTCATCTAACCCACAATTTTGCACTTGAATGTCCCAGATTTAAGACAGTTAAGTAAATAAATAAAAAACCACGCTGGATGTCGTCGCCCTGTAGGAAGTTATCACCCACTCCTTTCCTGGAAGAGTGAAATATTTTAGGAAATATGAAAAAGGCAGAATATTATATTTCCCTGGATGAGAAATATGAGAAGCATATTTTACAGACAAAGCAGCTCCCACCTTCCTGCCCCCACCCTTTGTCAATGAGCCATTAAGGCCTGGGCCAGTCTATTCTACATAACAAAGATCTGCCTCCTTCAGGCAGAGCCATAGTAGGAATTGCCAAAGATAGGATTAGCCCTCTACACAATAGCAGCAGAAACTCACCACATGTGACCTGGGAAGCACATGTGACCATCAGCCAGCAAGGCCCCCACTCCCTGGGAGTCTGACAACCAATCAGGATACTCTTTTGGGGCCCCAAGAAATGCAGAGCCAGAGAGAGCATAAAAACCCGAAGATTTTCTGTATCTGCCCCTTTTCTGTTCAGGAACTCAAGCCATGTGATCCTGTCCACCATTAAACCATCTTTCCAAGCAGTCTCCATGTTTCCAGTGTCTGTTTCCCCACTTGGAGCAGAACCTAGAAGGATGTTTCTTCCAACAGCCCTGAAACAGAACTTAGGAAAATCAAGGGGAATGTCAAGGAATATACAGTACAATGATAAGCTCCAAGTCCCAGCATCCTCAGAGGAAAATATAACAGGAGGTATCACATGCCCTAGTTATTTCAGAAACATAACAGCGTATGCATCTATTTAGGGCAAATAAAATGCAGGCCCATTTCATGGTGAAATTAGAGCCATTTCTCCCTTCCAGGGAGAGCAGCCTTATTATTGACAATGTGAAATTGGCTCTCATCTCATGTTTGCAAAAAAAAAAAAAGAAAAGAAAAGAAAAGAAAAAAATATACACCATTGGAATGATGAACCTAGTGACAATTGCAGGGAGTGTGAAATTACACCCAAGGAAAGATCCGGAATTCGCCTTGCAACAAAACAAAACAATCCAGGAGGAGGGTGGAGGGAAGCTTTTGAACATGTCTGGCTGAGAAAAATAAAATAAAATAAAAAGGTCTTTAAAAAATTAAAACACAAGCTTTTCTTTGAAACTGAGCCAGTAAGAAGTAGCCCAAAGCCATAAATTCTATAGCAGTAGCAAATACTGTAATATGTTTATTACTATTCTGCTTAGATCAGCTAGTAGCTTTCTCATTTCTCTCTCTCTCAAAATGCATAGGTGATGAAAAATAATCATGGTTATTCTTATCCAGTTCCGCTCCGAAGCATTCAACAAACTTCATTGCTAATTCCATTTCTATATGATTTCATACGCATAAACTAGCTAATAGCGGTTTTTTTTTTTTAATGAAGATGTCACACCAAAAACTTACAGCATCTATCTAAGAGTTTATTTATAAGTGGAGATATATGAACTCTAATTAGGGTTGAGGGTTTGGGAAGGGGGAGCTTCCATTACCTATTTTTTTAATGTGCCTTTCCAATTTGCTTACCTGGAGTTCACTCCTAAAAGCAAATTAAGTGACGTCTCTTTCTAGTCAAGCTTGGCTCTTGGTGTTTACATGGCCATATTCATGTAACATTTTGGGCAATAAGAGGGAAGTGGATTGCCACTGTCATTCTCTGGGGAGTCATTCCAGTTTTCTAATTTAGCCTAAACACTGGGATCTCCTCATGGTCTCCCATCTAAGAAAATATGGTCCTGCCTTTCTTTTTTTTCTTTTTTTTTTTTTAGATTAACTGATTACCAGGAAGCAGCCTGGGACCATTTAACTGTAGCTGGGACTTGTCAAGCTATCTCTTGGTCTTGGTCAGTTGGTGACATAACACCACAGAGAGCAAATTACTGTAATATTTAATATTAGTTATTGGTTACATCAACCAATTACTATATCATATCACAAGGGGTCATCCATCTCTTTAAATATTTCCAAAATGTTAGCAGGGTTGGGGAATCTACAAATCTTAGTTGTATAATGGTATGTGGGAATGGCCTTGGGAGACAGGAGGAAGAGCAGTAGTCTACCCACTGGTCTGATGAATGAATTCTGAGTCTGAAGAAAGGATGGAGTGGGGGGAAGCCTCTCAGAAGGGACCCTCCCTAGTTTTCTGAAAAGTAAAAATAAAAAGGGATAAAAGTGCTTTGAAACTTGTATGATTCTGGTATTGTAACCTTTCAATAGAGGTAGCATTATTACTCACAATTGGTGATTCTCGTGTAGATTATCTCAAAGGGCTGACATGAATCTTGCAAGTCTGAAAATATCTCTCCCCTCCCTTACTTTCCTCTCCCACAAACTAGGGAGGGTCCCTTCTGAGATGCTATCTCAGAAGGTAATCCTCAGATTTCTCAGTCTCAGATTTCATTTATCAGACCATACTATTATTCTTCTCATCTTTTCTATTACTTCTTTTACAGATATCTTATGATTATATTATTTTTTTGTTTGTATGTACATTGAGAGTTTATGCACCAGAGACAAATTTCTTGTGTGCCTAATCACACTCAACCAATAGTCTTGTCCTCTCCTCTCCTCTCCTCTCCTCTCCTCTCCTCTCCTCTCCTCTCCTCTCCTCTCCTCTCCTCTCCTCTCCTCTCCTCTCCTCTCCTCTCCTCTCTTCTCTTCTCTTCTCTTCTCTTCTCTTCTCTTCTCTTCTCTTCTCTTCTCTTCTCTTCTCTAAGAACCATTGTGGTGCAGTGGTTAGAATGTAATACTGCAATATAACTCACTGTTCACTCCAGGAGTTTAGTTCTGAGTGGCTCAAGGTGGACTCAGTCTTCCATCCTTCAGAGGTCAATAAAATGAGGACCCAGATTGTTGGGGGCAATATGCGGACTCTATAAACCACTTAGAGTGGGCTGTAAAAATCCAGGAGACTTTTAAGCAAAACTTTTGCAAAACATTTTTGAGAAATTGGAACGCTCGTACATCTTGCCTCACATGTCAGCAGCTCTGCCAACACCAGGAAAGATCGATTTCAATTAACTAAATATAGAACTCTCACATATAGCAGCTATAGAGATGTTGTATGCATGTGGGTGGGTGGGTGGATGAATGGGTGTGATTCTTCATGCACACCTACTTGTCAGAGCTTGGCAGGTAAGCAGGGGTCAGCCTCTTCATTAAATGTATAGATAGAAAATTATAGAGAAAGCCAGGATACAGGTTAGATGGGTATTGATGACGTGTCTTTGCAGCTTCGCATTCAAAGAATTGTAGAAAGCAAGGCTTGAAGTGGACTTTGGAAATCACCCAGCCCAACCCTTGACTGAGCTAAGGAGTCTATAGCATTCTAGAGAGATGGTCATCCAAACTCTGTTTCAACACCTCAAGCAAAAGATAATCCAGCTAGCTTGCCCAGCACTGTGTCAGGTTTCGATGTCGTCTCAAATAAAATAAATTGCATTTCCAAACAAATAGTCTTTGAAGAATTTTTTCATTTTATTAAGCACGACAACCTGTTCCTGATTGTGGCGTAGCCAACACTGACTTCCTGACTCCAAAACCTTCCCTTTCCGTTCCCCAATTCTCTGCGTCTCATTGGCCCTCTACCCAAATCACTCTCCCCATATCTACTACTTCAGCTTCCAGGAATGTCCCCCCTCCCATCTCATCTCCTAGGGGATATTATCTTCAGAGAAAATAAGTAGGTGAGAAGTCAAGCGTCCTCTTGCCAGCTGCCCCCTCTTCTCCTTCTTATGTCAGCACTAGAGTAAATGCAGGTTGAAGTGCTGACACGCTGATTATGTTACCTAGTTGGGTAATGAAACATCTGCAAGAAAACAATCAAGCTCAGAGAACACCAAGAGCCCCTCATTTCAACCCTGGACTAGAAATATTCTCCTTTAAAAGAGAATTCATTGCCTATGAAAGTCTGAAGAATCCCCAAAGAAAGTCAGTTGTGGTCAATACAACCCCAAGCTGTATGTTTGAAGCCACCTAGGATCAAGCTTGCCTGGAAAGTGACTTGGTCTTATATAGTTTACATTTTGAGATGCATCTCTGCTTGCAACACAAGGCTGTGCCATTAGAAGATGAGTTGTGTTGGCTCTTTCATACATTTTGCTTCTTCACCCCTCCACAAACAGGTCCAGTGGTGGGTTCCTCCCAGTTCCACGCAGTTCCGCTGAGCCAGTAGCAGTGACGATATGAAGTCACCAAACTGGTTCTGCCCCCTGTCCCCCTGCCCGCCCCCCGCATTAGTCTTACCTTTTATTTGGCCCCACCCCCAATCTATTGCTGCCTCCTGAGTCCCAGCTGATCAGCTAGAGGGAAAAAAAACTGTTTAAACTCTTGCCCTGGAGCTTCAAAGGGCCACCCTACAACTGATCAGTGTTAAAAGGAAACAAATGAGTAGACCAGTGCCTGCAAAAATAAATGGGTAGATCGGTGCCTCCAAAAACAAATGGGTAGACCCGTACAGCTCTGCAAGCAGTTAAAAGCCTGGTAGACCAGTACCTCTGCTAAACCCTAAAGAATTGTCACATGACCACCAAGCCACGCCCACAAAATAAGTCACGCCCACAGAACCGGTAGTAAAAAAATTTAGAACCCACCCCTGAACAGGTCCTGTTTTTTTCCATTTGTCTGCCAGGCATCAGATTCAACCAAGGACCAGATCATTCCTTTTTGCTGTTGTGTGGGCCTTGTTTGGCACAAGTATCTCTCTTGGAGATAGTGATGTAATTGCCACTTTTGGCCAGGAGCCATGAGCAGGAGTGGGAATGTGACAATTACTCGAAGTAGTCTATCACCGCCGCCTGGAAAGTCGTGTTATTTTTAATGGGCTTTGCACGGCTTGAATCCCCAAACTGATTATATACTCTGTACTGTACGAGGGAGATAACTGGAAACGGCTTCCAAATTCTAACTGGGAAAACTCAGCCTAACTTATATTCTTCCCAAGAATGCATAATTAGGACTCATTATTAGAGTCAATAGGAATGCTTTAAAAATCGTTGAATATGGGTTAATCTTGGTTACACTTAAAATGCCACCTGTTCGTTTCTTCGCTCTCGCGCTTTGTTCAAAGAAAGGAGCCCTGGCTATATTAGTTTTAGGTTTCAATGCAGCAGCTAATCCTTCGGTATTCAGTTTTGTCTTTTGAATATGCAATTGGCTTTGGAACGGCTCCCATTACTCAGACCATCAGTACAAACATTGGGGAAAGCTGCATATTGTTTCTTGCGATGTCTTCATTGCTCGGCAAAGAAAGGATGGGGATGGGGGTAGGGTGGGGGCAGCAAGACAAACCGGAGAGATGAACTCCCACCGGGAGAAAGCCAGGCGCTGCCAACTAGCTCAGATGTACAGAGCAGAGTGTGGAAAGATTTAAACGGCTGCAAGGCAGAAATGCTGATTCCGGGCACTGCTGAGAACCGATATGGCAATGCGCTGGATTCAAGATTTAATGACCCTGAAAAGAAAGCTACCGTACTTACTGCTGCAGCTCATAGCAGCAGGGACAGCCAGCAGGGGCAGTTCTAAGCCAGACTATTGTGGAAAGAGTTATTTTCCCTTACTAATTTCACCATTGTTGCAAATGCAAAAGAGGTTTGGCGTGCCTATGAGGTTTCAGGCCTGCGTTCAACTCCACGGTCCTAGGCTACTTGCGATCCGAATACTCAGGAGGGTAGAGGGTGGTGGGGGAATGCATATTTTTATCTGCATTTCCCCCCTCTTTCTATTCCCTAGCTTCATTTGAGAGTTGAAAGCCAGTTTTTCCTTCAAGTTCAGCACTTTGCCAAATTCTCCGCTGCAGATCTAAACTTGGATGAAAATTAATCCTGAAATGTTCGGCATAGACTGGAGAGTGGTATGCAGTGCGATGCCCCTAGTTAAAAATAAAATGCTTTTTAAAAAGTGTATTTTCTGGAAAGCGAACACCCACATAAATATGAATGTTCATGCAGCTTTTTGGAAAAGAAAATTTCACAATAACAGAATAACAGGGTTAAAAAGGGACCTCGGGGGTCAATGGGAGCCTGGATAGCTCTGCAGACTAAGCACTGTAATTTAACACCAGCTGTCTGCAATTAAAGTAAGTTCGAGTCTTGCCAGGCTCAAGGTTGACTCAGCCTTCCATCCTTTCTAAGGTAGGTAAATTGTGGACCCAGTTTGTGGGGGCAATAAGCTGACTTTGTATAAAAATATACAAAAGTATGAAGGCTATTGCTTAACGCACTGTAAGCCGCCCTGAGTCTCCGGAGAAGGGCGGCATATAAATCAAATTAAAAAAAAAAAAAACTGGTTCAATCCCTTACTCAAGCCTGCACTTGGAGTGGCATGACTGGGAGGCATCTCCAGTTGGGACGATGCATTGATTGGACCATGTGATGGACATGTGGGTGCAGGGGGAAGGGACTTGTACTTTCTTTTGGGTGGGGAAAACCTGGAAGTTTTCAGATTCGGGTTTTCCCAGATGTGCCAATATGACATCTCTAATAAAATGGAACTTTGAGGAACTTCTGGCCTCTGGGTCTTCTTTCGTTAGGGGTGTTACTTGGAACCCTGACATTAGCACTTAGACTTATTTACTGCTTCCCAGGAGTTTACAGAGTCAGCCTATTGCCCCCAACAATCTGGGTCCTCATTTTATTGACCTTGGAAGGATGGAAGGCTGAGTTAACCTTGAGCCTGGTGAGATTCAAACTGCCAAACTGCTGGCAGCTGGCAGCTGGCAGTCAGCAGAAGTAGCCTGCAGTACTGCATTCTAACCACTACACCACCATGGTTAATAAGTCTCTATAGGGCTGGAAGGGATCTTGGAGGTCTTCTAGTTCAATCCCTGGCCCAAGGGAGGAAATGTTACACCATCTTGGACAAGTGGTGCCCAACCTCTTCTTGTAAACCTCCAGTGATGGAGTCCCCACAACTCCAATGTCAGGGTTCCAAGTAACACCCCCAATGAAAGAAGACTCCAAGGCTTGAAGTTCCACAAAATTCCATTTTATTAGCGATGTCATATTGACACATCTGGTAAAACCCGAATCTGAAAGCTTCCAGGTTTTCCCCACCTAAAAAGAAACTCAAAAATCCATCCCTGCACCCACAAGTCCATCACATGGTCCAAACAATTCACCATCCCAATTGGAGACTCACCATCCCAACTGGAGACATCCTCCAGTCACTCCCATCCAGGTGCAGGCCGAATGCCCTTGATTCCCAGAGAAAGGAATGTTGTTATGGCTAATCCTCCACCACTCTTTGTAATCCCCTCTCCCGTCTTCCCAGGCACTAAATGTGGCAGCCGTGAAGCGCCAACAAAAAAGATGGCTTCCAGGGCTGACATCCAGGAGGCAAGCTGTTCCATTGATTAATTGTTCTGACTATTAAGAAATTCCTCCTTATTTTGAGGTTGGATCTTCCTCTGATGAGCTTCCAGCTATTTCTTCTTGTCCTGCCCTCTGGTGGTTTGGAGAATAAAGATACTCTCTTCCTTGTGACAGCCCTTCACCTATTGGAAGACTACTATCAAGTCTTTCCTAAACCTTCTCTCTGGTAAGTTAAAGATACCTACTTCCCTCAGCCATTCATAATAATATAATTTACAGGACCGCCTACTATCACAAACAGCCTCCCACCGGCCAGTACGCTCTCATAGAGAGGGCTCCTCCGGGTGCCATCAGCCAAGCAGTGTCGACTGGCGGCCCCCGGGGGAGGGCCTTCTCTGTGGGGGCACCCACTATCTGGAACGAGCTCCCCCCGGAGATACAGAGGATCCTGGATCTGCGCACTTTCCGCCGTGCTCTTAAGACCCTCTTATTCCAGCAAGCCAGCCTGGCCTAATTTTCTCCCCTTTCTTTTAAATTTTTAAATTGGAATTTTAATTTGTTTTAAATTATTGGGATTTTTAATTGTCTTGGGCTAAATGATTTAATTTGGTGCTAATTATGTTTCTAACTTTTGTATTTATGTATTTTATTTTGTGCCTGTTCACCGCCCTGAGTCCTTCGGGAGTAGGGCGGTATATAAATTTAATAAAACAAACAAACAAACAATATGATTTAGCCTCCAGACTCCTTATCATCTTTTTTACTCTTCTCTGCATTTTTTCTAGGATCTCAGCATCAAAATCATGTTTCACATCTTCAGTTTCCCTCTGGACTAATCACAATATTTGTCCAGAGGAGACAACCTCATAGTAAATCTTCTATCCTTTCCATTATCTTCTCCTGGATATCTCTCGCTGCTTTGAACTCCACTAACCCTGCAGGCAAGTGATTCAACAGTTGTCCTACAAAAAGGATCTCTCACAGCAGAGTATCACTCTCTCTTTCTTCCTCTGAACTCCTGCACTCCTCTTGAGACAGCTCTTTTGCCAAGACGTTGGATTTGGAGTTGTAACCTTTTGTTCAAATGATCATGGTAAGAAGAGAATGGCTTGTGGGGTGGTGGAGGATTTCTGCCAAGTGGCACTGGTGGACATTTGAGAATTTTTGTGGAGTTAAAAAAAAACCCTTTTCTCTTTTTAAAAAGGTATAATAGTAGAGGATGGAGGCTAAAAACATATGAAGAACAGCTGCAGGAATAAGATATTTCTAGTTTAATTAAAAGAAGGGCTGTGGGTGACATGACAGCTGTGTTCCATTATCTAAGGGGCTGCCACAAAGAAGAGGGGGTTAGTCTTTTTTCCAAAGCATCTGAAGGCAGGACAAGAAGCAATGGATGGAAACTAATCAAGGAGAGAACCAATCTAGAAATAATGAGGAATTACTTGACAGTGAGAACAATTACCGTATTTTTTCGGACTATAAGGCACACTTTTTTGTCTCCCAAAAGGGTATGAAAATGTCTGTGCATCTTATAGACTGAATATTGCTGAAGCCCTGCCCACCTGTCAGCCATTTTTTGGTCTCCGCAGACCCTGTTTCGAGCCTTTTTTCTGCCTTTTTCAGGCCATTTTTTGGCCCATTTTCAAGGCTTTTTTGGGGGGGGGGCTGTTTTTGAGGCTCTTTGGGCCCATTTTTAGGCTTTTTTCGACCTACTTTTCCCAAAAAAGCCTCAAAAATGGGCCAAAAAAAGCCTCAAAAACAGGTCAAAAAACGTGTCAAAGGTGCCCCCCCAAAGCCTTGAAAACAGGCCAAAAAAAAGCCCTGAAAATTAGCCAAAAAAGCCTCAAAATGGGCCAAAAAAACCTCAAAAGTGGCCCCCACAAAAGCCTTGAAAACAGGCCAAAAAAAGCACTGAAAACTAGCCAAAAAAGCCTCAAAAATGGGCTGAAACCCCCCACAAAAATGGGCTACAAAAAGCCCTGAAAATGGGTGGAAAAAAGCCTTGAAAATGGGCCAAAAAAGCCCCAGAAACAGGCTGAAAAAAGACTGGAAAAGGGCCAAAAAAAAAGGAGGCCAAAAACTTTTTTGTTGTTGTTGCTTTCCTCTTCTAAATTTAGGTCCATTTTATAGTCTGAAAAATATGATAACCAGTGGAACGTCTTGCCTCCAGAAGTTCTGGGTGCTCCATCACTGGAGGCTTTTAAGAAAAAGATTGGATAATCCTCTGTCTGAAATGGTACAAGGATTTCTGCTCGAACAGAGGGCTGGACTAGAAGACCTCCAAGTCCCTTCCAACTTTTTTATTCTTTTATGCTGTTAGTACATCCTAGGTAGAATTTCGTTTTGATGGGAGAAGTCGTATAGTTAGATGAAATTAATGTGGATAAAAGAAAGGAATCATACAGAGTCAGATACATGAGTTCTAAAGGACCCTCTCTATTCACATTATTATAAGGGGAAGACGTGCTTAGATACATGAACTCTGAGAGACTCTCTCTATTCACATTATTATAAGAGAGAAAAGTGCTTGCTTGGAGATTACATTAAAAGCAGCTAAACCCCATTAAGTGGTAATATATCTTCTGATGAGACCTAGATGTCACGGAAGGACAGCCATATGGAAAACATCTGAATGACCTCACTGTGAATGACACAAGGATATATATGTTACAAAGAGTTACTTAATCCAATAAATTTACCCAAGGACAGCAGTAAATTTCCCATTAGCAACTACAAGCAACTACAAGCTCTTAAGGAAAAGTTGTGTAGCTAAGATACTCTTATAAACTAAAAATAATGGTTTACTAGTGGTTTAGTAATTAGGAAATGTGTCAATTATCATATGACAGGTGTGTGTTAGCCATATATGGAGAATGTATGATCTCATGTTAACCATATATGGAAAATGCATGATCTCACCGAATCCTTTGTCTTAGAAATGTATAAAAACAGTTGTATCAGAGTTCTTTCCTTGTTCAAAGTTTCAGATACAAATCTGGCTCTGAACCTTGCGCAATAAAACTGTCTCTGGCTGACCCAGGAATGTTGTTTGGTCCCTTCATTCTACAACAAAATGACGTAGAATGATTTGGAAGGATGTGACCATACTGCAAATTCCCATTTCTGCTGAATTTTTTTTTTAAAAAAAATCAAGGTTTTCATGCTGCTATCAAAAGTATTTATTTCAACAGCTCACCAACTGTGCTGTTACTGATGCATATAGCAAGGCTTTAAAACACCAACAGCAAAGCAGAAATAAAGACACTGTCTCTCCCTTTTTAAACAGAAGAGTCCCTGGGGGATAAAAACTAAGCTTATTGATTAGTAAGAGAAAACTGGAAATATTGTTCAAAACCTTCTTCACTCTCTGTAATAATTTGCCAAGAATTTCCTGTCTGTGCGCAGGCCAGCTTATCCACCAAAACCTCATATGCATGCAGATATGTGTGTGAGAGAGTTTGCACTATGTCTGTACACACAGAGAAATACACCCAGGAGAATGGCTCACTAAGGGAACAAATATACATACTGGTTAAGCTAACATTTTAATATTAGTACTTTGAATTGATCTCAGATTCAGACTGACAGGGAACGTCGTTCCTTAGGTTTGAATTCTTCTGGTTTGGTGAGTGAGAGAGAGAGAAGATTTAAGCAGGCAGTCCACTCAAAAATTTAAAACACCACCCTATGAGCTCTGAACTAAATTGGAATAAAAAGGCAACATGAACATGGCCCAACATGGGTCTTGTGATGGGTCAGGCCCAACTTCTTTTGTGTGGTTCCTTCTCCCTGAAGAGATCTTCTAGACATAATCCCTTCTCACTTCTCTGTCTTATTTATGTGTCTGCTTCATCTTTAAGCCTGACAGCTTTAGACTAGTCTCACACGGCTCCTCTTACAGCAGTGACTCTTGAATCATTGTCATTGATAGATGGCTTCTGAAAATAGCAGTAAAAATAAGAATTAATAAAAAAGAGGGTGGAGCTTATTGACTACTGAAAATTCAGAAAGCTGGTATATGATAAAGAGCATCTTTCCCACGTATATTAAGTCCTACCTTTGCAAATGGACAAAAACAGGTCATATGTTAACTGCCAGTATTTCCTGATAGTGAACCTATGGCATGCGTGCCAAGATGGCACGTGTAGCCACATTGGTGGGCACGCAAGCTCAGCTCCGGCGTGCATCCGTGTGCCGGCCAGCTAATTTTCGGGCCTTCTGGGCCAACCAGAAGTAGGAAAACAGGCTGTTTTCTGCCTCCAGAGGACCTCAGGGGTGGGGAAGGCTCATTTTTCTCTCTCTCCAGCCTCCAGAAACTTTCTAGGAGTCTGAAAGGGTGAAAATGGCCTTCCCCATCCCCCGGAGGCCCTCTGGAGGCCAGAAATGGCCCGTTTGTTAACCCTCCCCAGACTCCTAGAAAGGCTCTGGAGGCTGGTGACAGCAAAAAAGGGGCCTTCCGGTCCCACTGGAAGTTGGCAAGTGGGCTGTTTCTGGCCTCCGGAGGGTCTCCGGGGAGGTAGGGAAGGCCGTTTTTGCCCTCCCCAGACTCCTAGAAAGGCTGTGGAGACTGGGGAGAGCAAAAAAACAGGCCTACTGTGCCATCGCGTGCTAGGAGCGGAGGGAGCGGGGGGGTGGTTTCATGCATGGGTGCAGGGCGCATATAATTATTGGTGTGGACATGCACCTGCGTGACCCCCACTCCCACTCCTGGCACGTGATGGCAAAAAGGTTAGCCATCACTGTCCTATGTGCATGCATTTATATGTGTATGCATGTACTGTGTAGACAATTACATACATGGCTATACATTTGTATACCCAAAACTGAAAATAGATAAGGTGTGGCTTATTATTGTGAAAGTTTAGCTATATAAACACAGTTTTAAAGGGAATAGTACTCTGAAAATCCTGTAATGCTGAGCTTTTAACAAACAAACAAACAAACAAACCCAATGTTTTTCTCAGTGACATGAAAAGGATGCAAAATGGATTCTATCCTAATACTTAATTTGATATGTTTGTGCTCTGTTTAAAAACATTGTTGATAAATTCCTGCTATACCCTTTCCTTGGAGTGTTTTATTACTGGATGTGAATTTATGCACAAAACCCAAAACATTTGGAAAGTTATGTTATCATGAAATTGTCTATTTGCCTTCATTCTCAAACAGTTTGCCAAACCCTTCAATGAGTGGTTTGACTTCCAACCCCCCCTTTTTTTTACACATTTGCTCACAAGTGTGATGTGCCAAAATTTAGTTCAACATAGAAATACAATCCAGGAGGAAAAGAAAAAACCTTCAGCGAGGAGTCAAGAGTTACTAATTCTGTAATATGAGTGAGAAGCTAGCTGTGTCTATCGTAGAGGCATCTAAGGAATACCATATGTCTTTGAGAAAATTATTAGATCCAGAATTTCTGAATATAATATTCACTTAGAGGTATTTAAGCAAAGGCCAGATAACCATCTGGTAGGTATAATATAACTGATTCATACACTGTAAATCCTGTCTGAAACAGAATGTTGGTTTAGTAAATAGAGTATAAGCAACTACATTTTTGTTGATCTCTAGTTCCTCTCTCACTGTTACTCAGTGATGTGATTCACTGTATGCCAGAGGATATTATCAATAGCTTCCTGGCTTGTCAATGACTCAGTGCAGGGGCACAATTCAGTCTTTCCTATCTAAAGGCATTATGTTCACCTTGGCATTATGCCAACAACCATATTCCCATTTTAATATTGCTTTCTGGGGGATTTAGCTTGTGTTCTCTGCTGTTTCAGGTTCTGTGGAAAAGTTTCAAGGACAGGGCTTTTTCTATCCACAAAGATAGCAAGATTTCCAGAACTTTTAAAAGCCAAGATTTGGTTCATAACATAATCAATTTGTTGGCAAAAGGCAGATCTTCTGATTGTTTGCTCCTAAACTTCTAACTAGCCTTTTCTTTAGTTTGGAGAAAATCTGAAGCTCTAGGGAGATTAATGTTACCATCTATATTCTCCCTCTCTCTCTTTCTCTTTCTCTCTCTCTCTCTCTCTCTCCCTCCCTCCTTCCCTCCCTCCCTCCCTCCCCCTCTCCCTCTCCCTCTCCCTCTCCCTATCCCTCCCTCTCTTATATCACATCTCATCTCATCTACTGTATCTTCTACCATCTATTTATTGTATGCCTTTGTGTTAAGTATCGAGTGACAATTCAAAAAGCCCTATCAGGAATCAATCCTGAGAGCGGGAATTTTAAAGAAGTGTCAGTGGCTGAAGCCGGGGACAGCTCCCATATAAAAGGAGCTGCTGCGGCTGTTATTGCCATTGCGACTATGGAGTTAAATAAAGGTATTAACTATACTGTGAGTCCTGTCCTTCTTTGCGCCCACGATCTAACACTGGTGACGAAGGTAGGATACCCCTATAGTGACACCCATCAAGCCAGACGGGTCAGTGCGTTTGTGCGGAGGCTATAAAAGTACAATTAGCAAGGCACTCCAGCAAAACGCCTACCCCGTTCCAGTGGTACAGCAGCTATTGCATTCGTTGGGCAGGGGGAAGATATTTGCGAAGCTGGATTTAGCACAGGCATACCAACAGCTCCCAGTAGATGAAGCCACCGCCGAAGCCCAAACGATCATCACTCACAGGGGAGGATTTAAATGCAAAAGACTACAATTTGGGGCAAGCGTAGCGCCCGGATTATTTCAGACCCTGATGGAACGGCTTCTGCAAGAATCGACGGAGTTATTCCTTACTTTGACAATGTCCTGATATCAGCAGGAGACCTATCACAATTGAAGCAGAGATTGCAGGAAGTACTGGCGAGATTTCAAAAAGTGGGGCTTAAAGTGAAAAGAGACAAGTGGCACCTAGCAGAGAAACAAGTTGAATTTTTGGGATATCTAATCGACGGGTCAGGGATCAGACCCACACCCGGGAAGCTGAGAGCCATCAAAGAAGCCCCTAACCCAAGAATAAGACAGAATTACAGGCGTTCTTAGGGTTGCTCAATTTTTATAATATATTCCTACCACAGAAGGCGACTACTGCTGAACCGCTCCACCAGCTGCTGGACAGAATAGCAGAATGGAGATGGGGGGGGGCTACCGAGAAGGAGGCATTCAAAGATTTAAAAAAGTTATTGACTTTGGACAGAGTACTGGTGCAATACAGCGAGACATTGCCAATAAAACTAACATGTGGTGCATCCCCTATCGGCATCGAGGCAGTATTGAGCCACACCATGCCAAACGGAAAAGAAGCCCCCATCGCATTTTTCTCTCGAACTCTGTCAAAACCAGAAAGGAACTACAGCCAATTGGACAAAGAAGCATTGGCTGCAGTAGCCGGAATAAAAAGGTTTCACGAATACCTCTACTGTTGGAAATTTGAACTCATAACCAACCACAAACCGCTACTTGGTATCATAGCGGGGGACAGACCCACACCACCTATTTTGTCGCCCCGAATGCTGAGGTGGATAGAATTTTTGGCTGCCTACAACTACACACTCTGACACAAGCCAGGAAAAACAATAGACCATGCAGACGCCTTAAGCAGATGCCCCCTTCCAGAAACAGGAGAGAATCCTGCTCCGACAACAACTACACTCCTCATCGAGACTTTGGAGGAAAACCGAATATCAGCAGCAGATATCGCGAGAACTACCACCAGAGACAGGACATTGGCGTGAGTTTTAAATTGGATTTGGAAAGGGTGGCCAGAAGAAGGCATCGATTCCGAATTCCAACCATTCAAAAGGAGACAGAACGAACTCTCGGGACTGAGGTGTTGTGTGTTATGGGGAGAATGGGTCTTCATTCCAAGCAAACTGAGACAAGGAATATTGAAGCTGCTACATGAAGGACACCCAGGCATTGTCAAGATGAAGGCTCTGGCTAGGAGCTACGTTTGGTGGCCCGGGATGGACAAAGAAATTGAAACATGGGTGTCAACCTGCGAGCCTTGCCAAGAATCACGAGCAGCCCCGAAAGCAGTGCCAACCCACAATTGGGAGAACCCAGGAGCACCATGGTCGAGACTGCACATGGACTTTGCCAGACCATGCAAAGGGAACACATACCTAATTATCATAGATGCATTCTCGAAATGGTTGGAGGTGGCCCTTATGAAATCAGCGACACCAGAAGCCATTATCCTGGTACTACGAAGACTATTCACCACGCACGGCCTACCAGACCTCATAGTCTCCGATAACGGTCCCCAGTTCACAGCGAATCATTTTGAAATGTTCTTAGCTGAACAAGGGATACGACACACATTATCAGCCCTGGGGAAACCATCGATGAACGGATTGGCTGAACGTATGGTCAAATCTACAAAAGAGACATTAGCAAGGTTGGACCAGGAGACATACTGGTGAAAATAGATAAACTACTAGCAATACAACACATCATGCCAAGCGCAACAACCCACCGGAGCCCGGCAGAACTGCTGATGGGAAGGAAGTTGAGATCTCCACTAGACAGACTACACCCCCAGTACAGTGCAGAAAAACCAACCAATTCCACGAGCAGAGTCCGGACGTTCCAAGAAGGAGAGAAAGTTTACGCCAAGAATCTGAATGGAAACCCTCTCTGGGTGCCAGCAGAAATAACACAAGTGACGGGCCCACTATCATACAGAATTCAGACGGAGGACGGACAGCACTGGAAGAGGCATATAGATCAACTCAGAGACAAGGAACAAGGAATGAGAGCGAGCAGGAAAAGGGGCCAGGGCAGAAGGAAAAGGACCGCCAAAAGATTTGGAAAGGGAGACATATGGCGACGGAAACGGCTCTATTACAATCGCGAAGGGACAACTCAGACCCGGATCGCAACACGGAAGACTTATCTGAAGGCCAAGAGGAAGAGCAGGAGCCCAGAGAGGAAATCCAGAGACAGCCGAGGGGAGCAGAAAAAAGAATTGAACAGGATAGATCCAATCCAGCCCCAGAGTTTGAGAGAGTTCCAGAGACAGCGCCAGGAGACCAGCAGAACTCAATCTCTCACTCCGAGAATACGAAAAGCAATTGAACTGCACAGGTTCAGTCGAGCCCCACGGTGACCCGCCTACTTGCGGGACTACGTTGCATAGCAGACACTGGATTGGCAGACACTGAACTAGAGGGGAGGAGTGTTAAGTATCAAGTGACAATTCAAATAGCCCTATCAGGAATCAATCCTGAGAGCGGGAATTTTAAAGAAGCGTCAGTGGCTGAAGCCGGGGACAAGTCCCATATAAAAGGAGCTGCTGCAACTGTTATTGCCATTGCGACTACAGAGTTAAATAAAGGTATTAACTATACTGTGAATCCTGTCCTTCTTTGTGCCCACGATCTAACACTTTGTGTTATTGTTGACTCCTGACGATCAGCCTGGAGGAGTCCTTGCAACTCTCTTGACACGTTTTTTCAGAAGAGGTTTGCTATTACCTTCTTCCTAGGGTGAAGACTGAGTGACTAGCCCAAGGTCATCTAGCTTGCTCCATGCTTAAGGTGGAACTAGAACTCATGGTCTCCCAGTTTCTAACCCAGTGCTTAACTGTTACACCAAATTGACTCTCTCTACTTTCAAATGCATTTTTTAATTATTATCCCATAATAATAATATGCTAGTCAGGGAAGGGTAGGTTAGTTAAAAATATATACCGTATTTTTCAGACCATAAGACGCACCGGTGTATAAAACGCACCAAGATTTCGAAGAGATAAGTAAGGGAGAAAAAAGGGTTTGGGAGGCCTGCAGAGTGCTCCTGGGGGCTGGGGGAGGGCAAAAACGCTCCCATTTTTTGCAAAAATGGAATGAGCAGGGCGGGGCTTTGGGAGGCCAAAAATGGCTGTATTTGGTGTGTAAGATGCACCAACATTTCCACCCTCTTTTAGGGGGGAAAAAGGTCCATCTTATGCTCCGTAAAATACGGTAGCTTGCACTACATATCGCAAGCCTGCTTATGCTTTATATGGAAAAAGTTCACACTGCCTGAAGCCTACTTTTATATGACTTTAACAAGTCTCTCTTTAAAAAAAAAAAAATAGTGCCTTTAGTTTATTCATTTTAAATTTCTAGAAAATGAAAATAAGAGAGAGAGAGAAAAAGAGTGTGTGTGAGAGAGAGAATCAGCCCAATAAGAAGTTACATCCAATTATCAGAAACTAAAAGAGAAAGGTAGATGATTTTTAATTGTTTATTTAAAATAATTGCGGCTTTTTGTTTATGTATTTAAAACTTTTTGCATTGCTTTCCATCAAAAAAATCTCAAAGTGATTTGCCATAAAATTCACTGAAACAATGAAAAGACTGAAGTTAAAAGTGTGTGTAATAATAAAATAATAAATCCAGCAATAACATGGAGAGTAAAAGCAGCATCGGAGAAGATAAAACTATCACAGGAACATATGAATTTATACATCCTTAAAAGGTGTGCAATAATAAAGATGTATTTGCCTGGCTTATATTTAAGACAATAGAGGTGGTACCCAGCCTACATTCCAAAGTCAGGGGGCTGTCACTGAATAGTTCTGCTCTTGGATAACATCCAGGGGTGGGTTGCTGTGATTTCGCAGGGGTTCGGGAGAACCACTAGCTAAGATTCTGTGCAATTTGGAGAATCCCCAAATCCCATTCCTGGCTGGCCCTGCCCACCCCACCCCACCCCACCCCTCCCAGGAGTCCCCACATGGCCCATGATTGATGCAGGTAAATGCAGGGTGTGCATGGAGATTCAGGTAGGGTGAAAAATGGGCCTACTGGAAGTTCAGGAAGGTGAGAAACAGGCCCATTTCCGGCCTCCAGAGGGCCTCTGGAGCCTGGGGAGGTCATTTTTGCCTGCCTGGAGGCTTGAAGAAAGCCTCCGGAGCCTGGGGAGGGAAACACACACACACCTCGCCGCCATGGTGCAGGAGGCCGACTAGGCCATGCCCACCATGGCCACACCCACCTAGCAACAGGGCACAGAGCCCCTTGCTAAAATTTTTGAAGCCCACCCCTGATAACATCTGTGTCTTACAGGGGTGGCCCAGAATGAACGATTCACTGTTGCTGTGGAACAACTTGCCATGGCCAACTCACCATGGAAAAACTCACAGGAAAATTCTATTTAATTATTTAAAATGATTATTTAAAATATTTTAATTTTTGTCATTGGCATTTCATTTTGTCCCTCCTTTGGCAATTGTTTTCTTTGACCACTCTTTGGCAACCATTTCTTTGATAACTCTTGTCCTGTGGTGAGTGGCTATGGCGAGTTGTTCCACAGTGAGTTGGCTGTGGCATATTGGCCATGGTGAGTTGGCTGCAGTGAGCAGATGGGAGACACAAGCAAAAGGAAAAGGAAGGAGGAGGAGAAAATTGGGAGGAACCATTTGATGGAAAGGAAAGAAGAATAAAGATTGAAATTTATTTATTTATTTATTTATTTATTTATTTATTTATTTATTTATTTCGATTTATATGCCGCCTTTCTCCCTAGGGACTCAAGGCGGTTTACAAAATGACAACTTCAATACAAATCACAATACAATACAAAATTAAAATCAATAACCCAGTAAAAAAAAATGATGGAAGAAGACAGATTGAAGGAAATAATAGCAGTGAAGAAGGAAGGGGTAGAAAAAGAAGAGAACAATAGGGAATGCAGGAGGAGTGAGATGGAAAATAAAGAAAGAAGGGCAAAGGAGACTGAACGTTTTTGTGATACTACTACAAAGTCTTCAAAATAATATACAATCAGTATTCCATCAATCCACATACCCACAAACACAGCTATATCAAAATGAGAGAAATATGTATCCTATAGTACAGCCAAGAAATTAAAAAATGCTTGCTCCTGGGGAGGAAAGCAATAGCAAAGTTAGACAGCATACTAAAAAGCAGAGACAACACCCTGCCAACAAAAGTGCGTATAGTCAAGGCTATGGTTTTCCCAGTTGTAATGTATGGCTGTGAAAGCTGGACCATAAGAAAGGCTGAGTGTCAAAGAATTGAGGCCTTTGAACTATGGTGCTGGAGAAGACTCCTGCGAGTCCCTTGGACTGCAAAGCAATCAAACCGGTCAGTCCTAGAGGAGATCAACCCTGACTGCTTTTTAGAAGGCCAGATCCTGAAGACGAAACTCAAATATTTTGGCCACCTAATGAGAAGGAAGGACTCACTGGAGAAGAACCTAATGCTGGGAAAGATTGAGGACAAAAGAAGAAGGGGATGACAGAGAATGAGGTAGCTGGATGGAGTCATTGAAGCAGTCGGCGTGAGTTTAAATGGACTCCAGAGGATGGTAGAGGAACAGGAAGGCCTGGAGGAAAGTTGTCCATGGGGTCGCGATGGGTTGGACACGACTTTGCAACTAACAACAACAAATCTTTCTTTCTAACTTAAAATGGATTTTCAAACCAGATTTAACATCTATCTATCTATCTATCTATCTATCTATCTATCTATCTATCTATCTATCTATTTATTTTGTTGAGTATGTATTAGATAACATATATAAGTATAGACATAATTATGAATACATGAGATGGATACAAATAAAAGGGAACATTAGGACAGGGACGGTAAGCACACTAGTGTACTTATGCACGCCCCTTACAGACCTCTTAGGGATTGGGTGAGGTCAACAATAGACAGTTTAAGGTTAAAGTTTTGGGGGTTTGGGGAAGAAACTACAGAGTCGGTAGTGCATTCCAGGCACTGACCACTCTGTTGCTGAAGTCATATTTTCTGCAATCGAGTTTGGAGCAGTTCACTTTAAGTTTGTATGTATTGTGTGCACATATATTGTTGTGGTTGAAGCTGAAGTAGTCATTGACAGGTAGGACATTGTAGCAGATAATTTTATAAGCTACGCTTAGGTCATATCGAAGGCAGCATAGTTCTAAATTTTCTAAGCCCAAAATTTCAAGTCTGGTGGCATAAGGTATTTTGTTGCAAGTGGAGGAGTGGAGGACTCTTCTTGTGAAATATTTCTGGACACGTTCAATTCAACCTTTCAATTCTTTCTTTCTAATTCCAGTAAAAAAAATAATCAACAGAATGACTCAAAGTCATTAAGCTGAATAATGGACAATAAATTTCTTTGCTATTCATTAGCTGATGTTTGCCATGGTGACATTCTAGGAATGTTGTCCTCTTCAAGAAGGAGGAACCATCTCTTTAACATACTGATTCTTCTGACATTGCCTCCTCTCTCATGCAGGACTGGGCACTGCTCTGAGGCCCATATTATTGTCTTAATAATGTTAGATCACTCTTCTTCTAGATAACATTGGTCTTTTAAATTCAGAGCAGCAACAGAAGGAAATTGTATTTGACCTGCAGAAATGGCTGGGCCCCAAACAACATACCAATTAACTAGTCAGGAAATTAGATAAGACAAAGAAAGGTGAACAATGAGGTGTTGTTTAGAATGCCTGCCGTGTGACTGATGGAGACTGACAATTCTTCCTGTGGCCTAAATTGAATTTTAGATTTGTCACAATGGTCTCACTGATGTCAAGAACAGACATGCTGCATTTCTCCTGTTGTTTGTTTCACATCGCTTTATGGGTTATCTGTGGCCACGACGGTAACTCATTGGAGCCCCCTGTAGCTTGAGTTCACACTGCTGAAATTTAGCAACAAAACAACCCATTTTGGGCCACCTTTATTTTTTTTCTTCTCCCATAACTGAGGATGGAATGGAAAATTGTGCTTCAAGATAGAGAAAAGGAGGAATAGGCGGGACATGATAGCAGTCAACCAGTATTTGAGGGGCTGCCATAAAGAAGAGGGAGTCAACTTATTTTCCAAAACAATGGATGGAAACTAATCAAGGAGAGAAGCAACCTGGAATTAAGGAGAAACTTCCTAAAAGTGAGGACAATTAACCAGTGGAATGACTTGCCTTCGGAAGTTGTAGGTGCTTCATCACTGGAGGTTTTTTAAAAAAGACTGAACAACCACCTATTCGAAATGGTATAGGGCAGGGGTGAAATGCTCCCGGTTCGGACCGGATCCCCCAATCCGGTAGCGATGGAGGCGGGTGGTTCGGAGAACCGGTAGCAAAAATCCCTGCCCCCCATGCCCAGCTGAGCTGTAAAATCATCAGAGGCTTTTTTTTTTTTACTTTTAAAAGCATTTTCTCTACAACCTCTTCGGCCGAAAAAATGCTTTTTTAAAAAAAAAGCCTCTGATGATCGCGCTGCTCAGCTGGGATCATCAGAGGTTTTTAAAAGCATTTTTTCTACAACCTCTTCGGCCAAAGAGGTTATAGAAAAAATGTTTTTAAAAGGAAAAAAAGCCTCTGCCGATCAGGCAAGTCAGCTGGGATCATCAGAGGCTTTAAAAAAAAAAGCTTCTGCCGATCAGGCAAGTCAGCTGGGATTGTCAGAGGCTTTAAAAAAAAAGAAAGAAAGCCTCTGCCAATCAGGCAAGTCAGCTGGGATCATCAGAGGCTTTAAAAGCATTTTTTTACAACCTCTTCAGCCAAAGAGGTTGTAGAAAAAATGGTTTTAAAAGAAGAAAAAAAAGTTGTCCACGCCCACTCAGTCATATTACCCCACCACCACCAAGCCACGCCCACAGAACCAGTAGTAACAAATTTTACATTTCACCTACAGAATAGGGTATTCTGTTTGAGCAGGGGGTTGCACTAGAAGACCTCCAAGGTCCCTTCCAGTTCTATTCTGATTGATTTTTTTAAATTTGGCCAAAGTCTCTTCCTTCCAATGATCTCATCACTCATCTGGGGATGCCATATAGTGTTCCAGTTGGTTAGGAAAACAAGTTGCACCCCCTAATCACAAGAAATTTATCTACCATCATCCATCCACAGAGCCGAGGTGGCCCAGTGGTTAGGGTGCAGTACTGCAGCTACTTCAGCTGACTGCTAGTTCAGCAGATCAGCGGATCAAATCTCACTGGCTCAAGGTTGACTCAGCCTTCCATCCTTCCGAGGTGGGTAAAATGGGAACCCAGATTGTTGGGGGCAATATGCTATTTAGTATACTGTCTTTGGTGTAAGCCGCCCAGAGTCCTCAGAGAGTGGGTGGCATAGAAATATGAATAATAATAATAATAATAATAATAATAATAATAATAATAATAATAGGTCCCCAATCTTTTTGATTCCATGAACTGGTAGCGGGAGCGGCTTCAGCAGTTTCAGCAGCAGGGTGGAATGGTTTCATTCATGGAAGTCGAGTTGCCTCTTGAAAAAAGCACCTTTGGGACAACGATGACCTGGATGACTGAGAATCTCCATAGACATTTTGGATGAACTGTTTGTTTCAGGTCCTGCCACAACTTTTCTCTAAGTTTTAGGTCTGGACTTCTATAGCAGCCCATTGAATTTATTCTCCTTCATCTTTTCTCTTGTAGATTTGGTCTATGATTGGAATCAATGTCTTGTTGCCTGAACTATTTGCATTTCAGCTTTCAACTGGCAGACAGAATTTCTCCTGCAGAGTTCTCTGGCAAGAAGCAGGATTCATGCTTTCTTCGGGGGTGGCAACTCACCTAAGCCCCGAGGCAGCGAAGCCTCCCCAGATCAGGATTATAACACCTCCAGCTGGTATGAGGTTCTTATTGGGGAATGAAGCATTTGGTTTCTCAGACAGAATTATAGCCATCTAAGTCTGAAAAATTCTACTTTTCTTTCATCTGTCTGTAGAGCATTCCTCCAAATGTCTGGGAGGTTATTCATTTATTTATATCCCACTTTTATTATTTTTTTTAAATAAATAACTCAAGGTTGTTAAATAAAAGTTTAAAAAAGGTTAAATAAATAACACAAGGGCCTGGTGGCTCAGCAGACTGATAGCATTGTGATTAACACCAGCTGTCTGCAATTACTGTAAGTTCGAATCTCACCAGGCTCAAGGTTGACTCAGCCTTCCATCCTTTCTAAGGTAGGTAAATTGAGGAGCCAGTTTGTGGGGGCAATAAGCTGACTTTGTATAAATATACAAAAGTATGAAGGCTATTGCTTAATGCATTGTAAGCCACCCTGAGTCTCCGGAGAAGGGTGGCATATAAATCAAATTAAAAAAAAAAAAAAAGGTTGTGAGCTTACCTAATCCTCCTTCCTTCTATTTTCCCTGCAACAATATCATGGTGGATTGGATTGAGAGAGAGTGACTGGCAGGGGTGGGCTGCTGGGGGTTCGCAGGGGTTCAGAAGAACCTCTAGCTAAGATTCTGTGCAGTTTGGAGAACCCCCAAATCCCATTCCTGGCTGGCCCTGCCCACCCCGCCCCACCCAGGAGTCCCCACGCAGCCTGTTTTGGATGCCGGTAAGTGCAGGGAGCGAGCAGAAACTTGGGGAGGGTGAAAAATGGGTCTACCAAAAGTTTGGGAAGCTCCAGAGGGCCTCCAGAGTCTGGGGAGGCCATTTTTGCCCTCCCGGATGCTCGAGGAACGCCTCCAGAGCCCAGGGAGGGCAAACCCCCCTCCTGCTGCCGTGGTGCAGGAGACCGACTAGGCCACGACCACACCCACCCAGCAATCAGGCAAAGAACCTGTTAGGATGGTGTTGAGGGTTGTCCCCGAACCATGAACCAGCTCACGAGCAAACACACTAGGACTGAAATAAAACTAGCAGAGGAGTCTTATATAAAAATATACTTTACTTCAAAATGTTTAAAAAACACTATATCTTTAAAAAAGCACATTAACAACAAAGTCTTATCTTGGTTAAATGAAGCCAGGCCATCTCCCTAAATTCCTCTCCACAATACCGAAACAGTCCATAAGAAAAAACTAACATGACATTAAACAGCTTTGGTGTTGATACATCATCGAGGTGGTAGAAGGGCAGCAGCATAGGCTTCACAGCTAAGTCACCTGTGAAAAGCAATTCAATCAGCAAAGGTGGCTTGAAGCTCCTGGGAGGGAAACTGTCCAGCTCTCCCTCCGATCGTAGCTCCAACAGCAGCAACAGTTCAGATGTTGGCTTGCGTGCTTCAACTCAGCAAAAAGCAAGCCGAAATTGGAGACTTCAAAAGGCTCCCAACTATCTCCGTGGGAGTATCTTTACACAGCTCTTCGGTTCCTCTTCGGTTCCTCTTCTGCTGCTATCTCTGCTGCAGCTGCCAGGACTCCTTAGCTGAGTTCTCCTCCCTTCTGCAGCTCTGCTCTGGGCTCTGCATCCAGGTGCTTCAGCACTGGCTCTGCATCTAGGCCTAAACAGTGTCTAGGCCCAAATAGCAAGCAGAAAGGTCCGTGCTTATATGGGGAGTTAACCTGCAATTAACTAGGGCGGGGAAGGCTTGCAGTTAATTGCAAACAGGAGATGGCTTGATTGGATCCATACTGTTTGTGACTGATCAAGTAGCTGCAGCAATTCTGAAAACACTCGTGACAGAACCCCTTTCTAAAATTTTTGAAGCCCACCCCTGGTGACTGGCCCAAAGTTGAAAGCTGTCTTTCATGCCTACAGCAGGACTAAAACTCACAGTCTGCTAGTGAGTGGCCCAAATCACAGTCTTCTGGTAATTGGCCCCCAAACACCCATCTGGCTTTCATGCCTAAAATGAAATTAGAACTCAGTGTCCTGGTGATTGGCCGAAAGTTACCTAAACAGCTTTCATGGCCAAAGTGGGACTAGTATTTCTGGTGATTGGCCCAAAGACTGCTTTTCACACCTAAAATGGAATTAGAACTCATTGTCTCCTGGTGATTGCCCCAAAGACAGACAGACAGCCTAACACAGGACTAGAACTCATGGTCTCCCAATTTCTAGCTTGGTGTCTTAACCACTAGACCAAAGTGTGCTGTTTGACAAACCTGAATTGAGCATCAATGTTCTTCTTTGAAGTGGTTCGGGAATAATGAGAGGCACAAGCAAGCAAGTGACAACAGCTCTTTAATATATAGTGAGACTTCAGCGAAAACTCAAGGGCTGCAGCCCTCCTTATATACAATCCTGGAGGGACTGTCAGCCAATCAGAAACTCATGCAGGTTTGAAACTCCCGCTCAAAAGTATCAATACATAACACCCCTCCCTTCCCAGAAAGCACTAACATTCAGAAATTTACATATGTACACACAAAATCTCACAGGTGCCTAGGACGAGTTCTCGCTCTAGTTGACCTGCGCAGTTCAGTGTCTGGTGGGGCGTCGAGCTGGTCAGAGGGACTCTCAGTCTCTCCCGGCTCCGCCAATGGAACCTCCTGGATTTTGTCCGGGGCGTGGTTATCCCCGGCTGGGAGTGGCGACTCGCTGGGGCAGCGCTGGAACCAGGGCTTGTCAGCTAAGTATTCGCGCGAACCCGGGCTTGAGTTAGCTGTTTTGGGAAAGTCGTTGTAGTTAGGTTCGGAGATGTCCAAATTAATATTTGCTTCACCGACTACCCTTTTTCTAAGCTGGTCTATGTGGCGCTTCCAGAGTCTGTCCACCCCTACGTCTACCGTATATGATTTTGGGCCAGTTATGCCCACTACGGTTCCTGCAACCCATAGAGGACCGCTGGCATAATTTCGAGCGAACACCGGGGATCCAACCTGAAACTGTCTTAGGCCGCAGGTTTCTCCCTTGAAGTTCTCGTGCGAGTAGTTAGGGTGAAGCCTGTCTAACACGCACCGAAGCTTCCTGCCCATGAGGAGCTCTGCTGGGCTTCTCCCTGTTGCTGTGCATGGTGTGGCATGCTGGACTGCTAGGAACTGATCTATCCTGGCCTGCCAGTCCCCGTTGTCTAATCTGGACAGTGCTTCTTTGGCTGTCCGAACAAAACGTTCAGCCAATCCGTTAGAAGCCAGGTGGAACGGAGCTGATAGGGCATGGCGGATGCCCAGTCCGGCCAGGTAGCCCTCGAAAAGGGTTGCCATGAATTGTGGGCCATTATCGGATACTAGGGTATCCGGTAGGCCGTGTGTGGCAAATAGCTTGCGAAGGGCCTTGATGACTGCCTCGGCTGTGGTTGATGGCATCAGAATTATTTCGAGCCATTTTGAAAAGGCGTCGACTACGATTAGGAATGTTTGCCCATGGAAAGGGCCAGCAAAGTCAATGTGGATCCTCCCCCATGGGCCTTTTGGTTTCTCCCACTCTCGGACGGGCCCTACTGGGGGATCGGGGCAGGGCCTGCACTTCCCCACCCACTCGGAGATGACTTGGTCCATGTTGGGCCACCAGACATAACTGCGGGCTAAGCTTTTCATTCTAACAATGCCCGGATGCCCTTCGTGCAGCAGCTCTAAAACTCTGTTACGAAGCTTCGAAGGGATTACCACCCTGTCACCCCACAGCAAGCAACCCCCCTGCATAAACAGTTCGTTGCGTTTGTTAGCAAAACCTTGGTACTCTCCCCCATCCACCTTGACCGGCCACCCCTTCAGCACCCAACCCATAACAGTACGGATGATTGGGTCTCTAGCCGAGGCTTTTGCCACCTCGCTAGAGGAGATAGGGCCCAAAGTCACAGTGTCCAACAATAGAACGGAGGCTTCCGGCATTGGGTTGTCAAGTAGGTCGGGCAGGGGGCAGTGGCTAAGTGCATCCGCATGACCCAGGGTTCGGCCGGGTCGATGGACGAGCTGGTATGAGTAGGCCGACAAAAAAATGGCCCATCTGGTCAGACGGGGGGAAAGGGCAGCGGGGGTTGGCCTATCGCCTGCCAGCAGTCCTAGCAAGGGCCTATGATCAGTCACAAGTTCGAATTTTCGGCCATAGAGGTATTCGTGGAACTTTTTAACCCCCGCAATCGCAGCCAGAGCCTCTCTGTCCAACTGACTATAGTTCCGCTCTGCGCTGGACAGGGTGCGAGAGTAGAACGCAATAGGCGCCTCTAGGCCGTTCGGCAGTCTATGGCCTAGGACGGCACCAACTCCTACGGGGGAGGCGTCGCAAACCAAAACAAGCGGCAGCGCTGTGTTGTACTGAATCAGGAAGCTGTCCTCAGATAGGAGTCTCTTCACTGCTTCAAAAGCGGCTGCCTGTGGTTTCCCCCAGACCCATGGTACATTCTTCCCTAGGAGTTTGTGCAGGGGATCAGCAACCGTGGCCTTGTCCTTTAAGAACATCGAATAAAAATTGAGCAGTCCAAGGAAGGCTTGGAGCTCCGCTTTGGATTTGGGGGCAGGTGCGCTCTTAATTGCTCTCACCTTGCTTTCGGTAGGGTGGATGCCTGTGCCGTCCACCCTGTACCCAGAAATTCAACGGAGGGGACAGCGATCATACATTTATTCCTCTTGAGTCTGAGTCCCGCTTCTCTGAATCTGGTCAGGACGTTTCTTACTCTGTCCCCCAGCTGGCGTTCGTCCTGGGCGCTAACTAAAACATCATCAAAATAGGGCACCACTCCAGGGAGTCCTTGCAAAAGGCGCTCCATGGTGCTTTGAAATAGGCCGGGTGCGACGCTCACCCCAAACTGGAGCCTGGTGCATTTAAATGCACCCCTATGAGTTACAATTGTTTGCGCCTCTGCCGTGGCGTCGTCAACCGGTAACTGCTGATAGGCTTGGGCCAGATCTAATTTGGCAAAAATTTTTCCGGGCCCCAGGGAGTGTAGTAGATGATGCACGATCGGCACCGGATAGGCACTCGGCTGCAAAGCCTTGTTGATCGTGCACTTGTAGTCGGCACAAATTCTTATTGAGCCGTCGGACTTAACTGGGGTCACTATAGGGGTTTCCCATTTTGCATGGTCAACGGGAACCAACACCCCTTGCCTAATTAATTTGTCCAGTTCCGCATCGATCTTTGGTTTTAATGCGAACGGCACCCGTCTGGCCTTAAGTCTTATTTGGGCTACGTTGGGGTCTAAGTTTAGAGAAATAGGGGTCCCCACATACTTGCCCAACGTGTCCCCGAAGACGTCCTGGAACTCGGACAGGAGGCTGTCTTTCAAGGTTGATTTGGACATCAGGTGGACGCCGGTAAAGCCCATGCCAAGGGCTCGGAACCACCCCATGCCCAGGAGGCTAGGAAGCTGCTTCGAGACGATGGTCAGCGGCAGGTTTCTTTCGTAGTCTCCGTAGGTGACTCGGAACGTGTCCACACCTTCGAGGGGGACTCGGTTCCCCTGGTAGTCTAGGATGCGCAGTCTCTGCTTGGAGAGCTGGTCCTTCCGGAACGATGGCAGGAGGGTCTTTAGGGTCGCCCACGACATTATGGAGAGAGCTGATCCGGTGTCGATCTCCATCGAGCAAGGCTTTCCGTTGATCTCGACCACCATGCTGACTTTGTCCTCGATCATCGTGCTGGCCTGGTCGATGTGTATGCTGCGGCCATCTCGCGGTTCAAATTTGCGCCGTTTTTTCGCGCCGCCTTCTCTCGTTGGCTGCTTCTGGCGCGCTGATTCCGGTTGGCTGCGGCGCTCACGTGGTTGGTGTTTTCTGGGCAGAATGGCTCTACAGACTCGCGCCAAGTGCCCTTTTTTCTCGCAGCACCTGCAAATAGCCTCTCTGTATTTGCAGGACAGTTTATCATGGTGCCCGCCACAGCTGGGACAGCTTCGCCGGGGGCTGCGAGTGTCTTTTCTCTGGTGCTCCGTTCGGAAGACGTCCTCATCCGACTCGGACTCCGAGCTGGATCCGGCGTCTTCTCTGTGCACCGGGGCAGACTTGGGGCTGTCTTTGCTGGTCAGCGGACGCTGCAGCGTTTCTGTGGCTTTTGTGGAGGCTTCATGAGCCCTGGCTTCGTCTAGGGCTCCAGCAAGCGTCAAATCAGGCTTGGCGAGCAGGCGCCGTTGCAGCCTAATGTCCCGAACACCACAGATGAGTTGCTCGAGCAACGCATCGTCCAAGTCTTTATAGTCGCAATGAGTTGCGGCTTTTCTCAGGCTGGCCATATACGCGCTGACCGGTTCTCCCTCTCGTTGGACGCACTGTCTGAGTTGGTATCGTTGCACGAACTTGGAGGGCAAGGGAGCATAGTGAGCCCGGAGAGTTGCCATCAGGGTGTCCCAGGAGACGGTTTGAACTGGCGTTGGCTCACACAGTGACTCGGCTATCTCAAACACGTCCGGTCCGCAGTGGCTAAGGAAGAGGGCTCTCTTTCGATTAACGGAGAGGCCCTGCATGTCGCTGGCTTCGAGCGAGCATTCGAATCGGGTTAAGTACGAGACCCATTTTTCGCGGGTCGGATCAAAAGGCTTGGGCGGAACGTAGGCAGACATGTTCGTATGCCTCCTGTGGTTCGCCTCATCGCCTAGCTGAAGCTCGTGGTCTCACTGGTCGGCTTCTTATAGCCTCTATCCCACCTTCGTCGCCAATGAAGTGGTTCGGGAATAACGAGAGGCACAAGCAAGCAAGTGACAACAGCTCTTTAATATATAGTGAGACTTCAGCGAAAACTCAAGGGCTGCAGCCCTCCTTATATACAATCCTGGAGGGACTGTCAGCCAATCAGAAACTCATGCAGGTTTGAAACTCCTGCTCAAAAGTATCAATACATAACATTCTTAGTAATCAGTGGCTTCCACCATGCTATATTCCCATCCATCCCATTTTACATTTTCTGACACAGTAGTAGAATTGTGAATACTGATTTTAGTCAAGGCAAGATAGAAATTAGCTTTGAAGTTCCCTGGATATTGTTCTAAAGTTCTTCTGAGTTCATTTTATGCTATGCCGCTGGAGTGGTTTTTATCAAGATGGTCTTGGACATATCATGATAGTTCCAAATATTTTCTATTTCAAGAGTATGTCTGACATCACCTTTTTCAAAAGGATAAGTATCAATTGTTTTGTTTTTTTTAACGGAGGTCAAGAAATTTATTTTGAGCAAGATAGGACTTGGTTCTAAAATATGTATAGCGAGAATTTTTCTGTGATGAGGGTTGTAAGATTTATGTATTGTATAATAACTGTATAATAAAATATTATACTGATTGTATAATAAAATATTTTTTTAAAAAATTTGATTTATATGCCGCCCTTCTCCGGAGACTCAGGGCGGCTTACAATGTGCTAAGCAATAGCCTTCATTCTTCTGTATATTTATATAAAGTCAGCTTATTGCCCCCACAACTGGATCCTCAATTTACCTACCTTAGAAAGGATGGAAGGCTGAGTCAACCTTGAGCCTTGGCGAGATTCGAACCTGCAGTAATTCACAGAACTGGCCCAAGTTAGCTCTTTAATTGAATTGACCGAACGATGGAGTGTGATTATTTTTTCACACTGGCACATTGCATATTGAATGACTTCTCTTGTGACATAAATGAAACCAGCACTGAATCTTAGCATTCTTTGTTCACTCATACTACTTTCTTCCTGCCCCAAATATTATGGCTGTCAATCTACAACAAAACATAAAATGAAACCGTTGAAGAATGGTGCTGCAACCAACCAATGGGAGCTAACATTCAGAAGTGTCCAATATGATGGTTTAGACCAGTGGTGAAATCCAATATTTTTTACTACCAGTTCTGTGGGCGTGGCTTGGTGGGTGTGATGTGGCTTGGTGGGCATGGCTGGGTGGGCATGGCAGGGAAAGGATACTGCAAAATCTCCATTCCCACCCCACTCTAGAGGAAGGAAACTGAAAAATCCCCATTCCTGTCCCACTCTGGGGCTAGCCAGAGGTGGTATTTGCCGGTTCTCCAAACTGCTCAAAATTTCCGCTACTGGTTCTCCAGAACCTGTCAGAACCTGCTGGATCTCACCCCTGGTTTAGACACGGAGTGTCTAAACCAATATTCATGACCCCATGCCAGTATCTACTTTTCTGGCTACAATGGCCTCCTGCAGCCCCCGCAAGCTCCATTTTTGCTGGCAGAGGCACCGCAGGCAGGTCCCTCACTGTTTCCAGGGCAACCCCATGGGCCAGGTGTAAGCAACCCTCAGGCCAGATCCGGCACCTGGGCCTTGAATTTGACACCTACCCTGTTTCCCCCAAAATAAGACATCCCCTGATAATAAGCCCAATAGGGCTTTTGAGCACATGGCAATAAGGCCAAGCGCTTATTTCAGGGTTCAAAAAAAATATAAGACAGGGTCTTATTTTTGGGGAAACACAGTAGTTCATCCAAAATTTTCCTGAATATAGAATTAATCTTAGATTATTGTCTCAAATCAGCAGCACATAGTCACCTTGTGATTTAGTTATCTTATTCATTTCCACAACCACCCTTTCCTTTGTTCTGGCTTGTCTCTTTATTATTTCAGCAAAACATAAACAGCTGTCCATGTTGCAAGCCCCTTTCCATGCTCTCCATAATATATTATAAGAAAAAGCAGGGATAAATGTTTAACGTTTTTCCCATTCAGTAATAGAATGCATCCATTATCTTGTTGAGTCACCTCAAATTCAATTTCCCATTCAGAATTCATCTGAATTACTAGTCCATGAATTAACAATCACAAATGCTAACCGAGACATTGAATTATATTATTTTTCAGCTGCTAGACTTGGAGAATGTAATTGCTGCTGACAAGATAATGTTTTCCTTCTTTTTCTTTCTTTCTTATTTTTTAAAGTGCATCTCACCTTTTAAAGATCAACAAAACAAAACAGGTTGGAAGGGGAAAAAATATTCATTTGCCCCTATCTCATTATTTAAATTAAGTAAGGCATGTCAGAGGGAACAATGGCAACTGTGGTGTTACAATCTAAGGCAGACTTTTAGGCGTAAACCTGGAAAGCGAGAGTGTAAGGGCCTGTATGTGAAAATAAGGGCTAAACAAGTAATTAATTCTAGGAGAAAAGGAATCTGTAGAAGAGTTCCTAGAATGAGGGGTCTTCGGTGCTCTCTGAGTTTGGTTGTTTTCCTGCAGATACTTCATTGCCCAAATTAGCACTGATGATGTTACTTAGTTTGAGTAATGACATGCCTGCAAGAAAACAACCACGCTTAGAGAGCACCAAAGACCCTTCATTTCAACCCTGAGCTACAAATATTCTCCTTTATTAATTCCTAGAATTATCTGAATGAGAGGTGATTTCCTTGCTTTGCAGATCATCAAGAGATGTTCCATTGTTATATGCACCACAGAGAATATTCTCCCTTCTAGTGCTAGTTCAGGGGTCTGCAACCTTAAACACACAAAGAGCCATTTGGACCTATTTCCCACCGAGAAGAAAACACCGGGAGCCACAAAACCCTTCCGGTGCCTGACTATTTCTTTCTTTCTTTCTTTCTTTCTTTTTTTTTTTATTGACCACATCATTTATTTTATTTATTACATTTTTATGCTTCCATCTCCCCTGTAAGGTGACTCTATGCAGATTACAGATTATAAAATAAGTAGAAAAATAATTAAAATATCTAAACATTACAACTACACATATTAAAAAATTAAAAACTATATTGAAACCAGAACTAAGAGATAGACAGGATGGGGATGACGTCTTCTTACATTGTCAACCACCTCCACCAGTGAGTGCTCCTCTTGGCGCTCCAGGCCAACTGGCAAAGCCAAGTTTTAATACCCTTCCAAAAGGTCAAAAGGGAGCACTTCTCACCTCTGATGATAGAATGTTTCACAGAGATGAGGCCGCAGCAGAAAAGGCTATTCTCCTTGAACCCATCTGTCGGAGTTCCTTAACAGATGGGATCCATAGCATGCCTCTTCCGCTGGTGTGAATGGAGCGGGCTAACCCATTGGGAAGAGATGGCTCCTAAAATACCCTGGACCCATGCCATCTGGGCTTTACAGGTAACAATCAACGCCTTGAATTGGATCTGGAAGCAACTTGGTAACCAATGCAGCTCATGCAGAAGTGGTGTTATATGTGCAGCCTTAAGGGCTCTCAGGACTGTGTGCACCATTATATTCTGCACATACCTCAGTTTCTGTGGAATTTTTATTTTTTTCTTCTTTCATTTTGATTCTGAAAAAAATTTATAAAAATAATACTCAGATTATAAACACAGATTCCTCTATCGCTATTTTTCAATAGATATTAAACCAAACAAACTAATGTTGAAAATTAATTGGCACTGAGAATGTGACTGGATTCTAAACTATGAGATAATCATTTACTACCTATTACATTATATGAATTCTGGAACAGAATAACTTTGACAATTTGACTATTTGACTATCCATGGTTGGCCTACTGGGGGTTGAAAAGCTCAATAAATTGCGTGCCGGCGGGTGTCGCACATTGGCGGTTCTGACACATATTTTGAGTTACAGGGAGCCTCAGCAGAGGGGTGAAAGAGCCACCTGCGGCTCCAGAGCTGCAGGTTGCTGACCCCTGTTCTAGTTCATCTAGTGAAGATTTATTTATTTATTTATTTGTTTGTTTGTTTATTGTTTATTAGTTTATTTATTTATTTTGGTCACCACACTATAAAAAAAGATGTTGAGACTCTAGAAAAAGTGCAGAGGAAAGCAACCAGGGTGATTAGGGGACTGGACCCTAAAACATATGAAGAACAATTAAAGGAACTGGGCATGGCTAGTCTAGTGAAGAGAAAGACCAGGGGAGACATGATAGCAGTTTTCCAATATCTGAGGGGCTGCCACAGAGAGGAGGGGGTCAAACTATTGTCTAAAGCACCTGAAGGCCAGACAAGAAATAATGGATGAAAACTGACCAAGGAGAGATTCAACCTAGAAATAAAGAGGAACTTTCTGACAACCAATGGAACAGAAGTGGCCTTCTGTTGTGGGAGCTTCATCACTGCGCCACTCAGGGAGCCTGAGTGGCGCAGCAGACTAATGCTACTGTTAAAAGGTAGTATTTAGCTTCCAGCTGCCTGCAATTACTGCGAGTTCAATTCTCACCAGGCTCAAGGTTGACTCAGCCTTCCATCCTTTCTAAGGTAGGTAAAATGAGGACCCGGTTTGTGGGGGCAATAAGCTGACTTTGTATAAAATATACAAAAGGATGAAGGCTATTGCTTAACGCCTTGTAAGGTGCCCTGAGTCTCCGGAGAAGGGCGGCATATAAATCAAAATCAAAATAAATAAAATAAAATAAAATAAATCACTTGAGACTTCCAAGAAGAGGTTGAACTGCCATTTGTCAGAAATGGTGTAGGGTCTCTTGTTTAGGCAGGGGGTTGGAATAGATGACCTATAAGGTCCCTTCCAACTCTGTTAATCTGTTATTATTTATGAACTACCAAAACCCTCAGAGAAGGGCTGTGTTCATTTGGTTCATTTTTCTGACACAGAATGCACTACATTTGAAAAAAATGTATTAATTCATGGGATGGGAAGAATAAGAGCTGTGCTTTGACCTAGCATGAATCCTGAACTCAGTGTGAAATGGGACATCAAAGCAACTAGCATTGATCTTCTTAGATGCACAAAAAGCATTCGACAACATGAGTTGGCAGTTTATAATACTACAACTAAAAAATATGAACCTTGGAAAGAAGTTTGTAAAGATGGTCCAAACAATATACTCCAACCAAATGGCGAAGGTGATAATAAATGAAGAAACAGCAGAAAAATTTAACATAAATAAGGGTGTAAGACAAGGATGTCCCCTATTGCCTCTCCTATTCATACTAACTCAAGAAGTCCTATTCAAACAGACCAGACCAGACCAGGAAATAAAAGGTCTGAAGATAAAAAAAATAACAATATAAAGTACAAGCATTTGCTGGTATTTATTTTGGAGAAACCATTAGAAACAGGGCCTAAATTAGTTTAAAAAATAGAAGAACTTGCACAGTGGCAGGACTTAAAATAAATAAGGATAAGACCAAGATAATAACAAAGAACCTTACAAATAAACAGAAAAATGTATTGATGGAAAAGATAGGCATGCAAGTGACCAAAAAGTCAAATATTTGGGAATTTGGTTAACAGCAAGATGTATATCAATCAAAGAAGTTAACTATACTAAATTAATGCAGCAAATAAAGATAGATCTGGACAAATGGAAAAAGCTACAACTCTCATTAATTGGAAGAATGGTCACAATTAAAATGAATATTCTACCAAAAATTTTATTCCTATTCCAAGTAATTCCCATAAAATTAGGGAAGAGCTTCTTAGGGAAGATTGGAATGGACATCTTAACTGCATCTTTCCCCCATTCAAAATCCCTCCCAGATTTACATTTGATGTAAATTCAAGTTCAATTGAGATGCAAGCCAAGCTTCACACTTTGGGGTTTAAAAAAAAACAACTAATTTGGTATTCACTTGCATAACAAATAGTAGTTTGATCAACAGGGAAGGGAGGTAGGTATTGAAAATGGAGATTAATCAGAGGGAACTTTGGGATCAATAGTCACAACATCGGATTTTGGATGGGCAGAGGATTAAAACATCCATTAAGATGTCATTCAGAAGATTTATTGCTCAAGCTTATAAACAAGAATCTAGTCTACTAAAGTTCAATCCTAAATTGGAGCCAGATAAGGGCCAACAGAATTCGGGGCAGGTGGGCGAGTGGACTTGGACTGTTTGTGACAATGTAATGATTCTAAGCTAATGACATGCTTAACTCTCCCCCTCCTCCCTCAGTTCGACCTGCTCTTCTCCTACAATGACTAGATCATCAAGAATAGAAAGAACAAGAGGATAGTTGACAAAGAGCCGAGGTGGCGCAGTGGTTAGAGTGCAGTACTGCAGCTACTTCAGCTGACTGCTAGTTCAGCAGATCAGCGGATCAAATCTCACCGGCTCAAGATTGACTCAGCCTTCCATCCTTCCGAGGTGGGTAAAATGAGGACCCAGATTGTTGGGGGCAATATGCTATTTAGTATACTGTCGATTGTTGTAAGCTGCCCAGAATCCTCGGAGAGTGGGCTGCATAGAAATATGACTAATAAAATGAATAAATAAAATAAATAAATAAAGGAAAGCCCTTATTAACTATTACTATAATCATATTTTATTTACTTCCAGGGTCTCTTTTATTTTTGGTTATTTTATGAATTTTGCTATTCTTTCTTAACAAAACAACCATTTTCCCCCCACTTCAGTAGCTTCATATTCATTCTCACTTACTGCATACCCCTCTTGAAGCTCCTTCAGTTTTTTTTTTCAATAACACTACTTTTTATTTATTCCTCTTCCCTGTTCCCAATTCTTTCTTCTTACACCCTTTTTACAACTTATCCAGGCTTTTATTTTGTTTCAAGGCAGTTGTCTCGCAAGTGCCCTGCTTAGGTCATTTCTGCAGTAGTGATTTATAGGGTCTCCTAGAGTCATCCAACCAATTTTGTTATGCCAAAATATAATAATGTGGATAGATTTTACATCACTTCAACAATGACTGGGAGAAGCTAATGTGGAAATGACCTTCATCTTCTTCCCTTGGTATCTATCCATCTTACATATCATTCTTTCATTAGTTTCCTTTTTGCTGTATAAAATTGAAAACAATCTAGTGTTATAGTTCAAGGAGAGAGGCAACCTAGAACTTTCCTAACCATGAGAACAATTAACCAATAGAACGGGTTGCCTTCAGAAGTTATGGGTGCCCCATCAGAGGCTTTTAAGAAGAGACTGGACAGCCACATGTCTGGAATGGTATAGGGTCTCCTGCTTGAGAAGGGGGTTGGACTAGAAGGTCTCCAAGATCCCTTCTAACTTTATTACTCTGTCATTCTTCTTTCTAGCTTTTGTTCTTCTAAGCAGAATCCATCTTTCCTGGTTTGATTCATTTTAAATTGATTACAGATAATCCCAGTCTTCCAACCGTTCATTTGGTGACCATGTGAAATTACCATGACACTGAGAATATGAGTTTTTCTGCTTACAATGATTGCAGCAGCATCATGGTCACATGAGCAAAATTTGGGCACTTGGCAACTGACATGTATTTACAATGGTTGGAGCATCTCAGGCAGGGGTGAAATGCTCCCGGTTCGGACAGGATTGCCTGATCCGGTAGTGATGGAGGCGGGTGGTTCGGAGAACCGGTAGCAAAAATCCCTGCCCCCCCCACCATGCCCAGCTGAGCTGCATGATCATCAGAGGCTTTTTTTCTTTTAAATGCCTCTGACGATCCAAACTGAGTTGCCTGATCGTCAAGCTGAGTTTGACGATCCAAGCTGATGATCCAAGCTGACGATCCAAGATGATGCCTGACGATCCCAGCTGAGTTGCCTGATCATCAAAGCCTCTGACGATCAGGCAACTCAGCTGGGATCGTCAGAGCCTTTTAAAACCATTTTTTTTCAACCTCTTTGCCATTAGTTTCCATCCATTGTTCATTTTCTTGCCTTTGGTACTTTAGAAAATAGTTTGATCTCCTCGTAGGAGCCCCTCAAATATTGTAACCTTCAAATATTGCAACATCCGAGTGGGTTCTTATAATATAGAGAAGCATGAAGGCAGCATCTGTCTGCAGCTGCATGCCACCCAACGCTAGTGGCTTGATTGAAGGAAAAGCCCACTGTAGAAATCAGATTTAACTTCCCAAGAAAATAAAAACAGGATCAAACCCAACTCATCCTGCTGTAGTTAATGCTGATTTATTTTCAGAGCTAACACCACATCTGTATTTGTGATTTAAGGCAACACATACTTTCAGTAAATCTTTCACCTATTTTGTTCTAGAAGGCCAATAATGACTACCACGGATTTTCTATGTTTCTTTTCAAAATTATTTTGCATTATTTATTTTTGCATCAGCAGATGCTCATTCTGTAACCTGTGCATAAAAGATGGGACCCAATCCTGCAGGACTGTATGGAAGGCTCACAAGTGTGATTCAACATAAGAGGGAAGTCAGCTTCTCATAACCAGCTAGCCCTTGGCCAGACAGCAGTGGCAGAGACAAGCAGTTTGAAGCTGCATAAAGTATCTCAAGCATATGGTATCTGAAATGCAAGCCAGTTGGAGATTCCTGCTCAAAATGAATGCTTGGCAAAGCTCTCTTGCTGGATAAACTTCAACACTTTTTGGCCTTGTATGGAAAAGCTAATTATCCTCAAGTCCACTATGCCAACTCCAACATGCCTTCAGCAACAACACACAAAAAGATTTGCAAGCCAAACACCAGACATATATATATTTACTTGCACACAAACATATAGCTTCAACAAGAAGAAGCAGAAACGTTTTCTGCTACAAGTAGTGCTCAATTTACAATCACAATTGGGGTGAGATTTCCAGTTGTAAATCATTACAATTGTAAATCAAGGCACCCGCACGGCTAGACCCGATTTTACAACATTTTTAGAGACAGTTGTTAAGCGAATCTTACAGATTAACAGCGTTGGAAGGGACCTTGTAGGTCATCTAGTCCAACCCCCCCTCCAAGCAGGAGACCCTACACCATTTCTGACAAATGGCAGTCCAATCTCTTCTATTGATGAAGTGAAAAATGTGGTTATAAGTGCAAGTGCGAGTTCAAATCTCACCAGGCTCAAGGTTGACTCAGCCTTCCATCCTTCCGAGGTAGGTAAATTGAGGACCCGGATTGTGAGGGCAATAAACTGACTTTGTAGAAACACCGCTTATGAGGGGCCAAAAGCCCTAATAAGCAGGTATATACAAAAGAATGAAGGCTATTGCTATAAGTGCATTGTAAGCCACCTTGAGTCTTCGGAGGAGGGCGGCATATAAATTGAACTAATAAAACAAATAAAATAAAATAAATAAATTCTTCTGAATGGGGTGATTTTGTTAGAGACTGCAAAAAATCTCAGAAACTGGCCAGAAATGTTGCACAGGTCCCATGATTATGATTTGCAACATTTTTGGCCAGTTTCTGACATATTTTTTTGCAGTCTCTAACAAATTCAGAAAAATGGGTTTGCACTTATAACCACAGTTTTCATTTCATGAGTCCTAAAGGTGAACCAGTTGACAAGTGCCCAAAATGCAGTCATGTGACTACAGTGGAGTAAAGTAAGGGTAAAGAGTCCCTGCAGATTTTTCTCCACTAGTCGTTGCCAACTATAGGCAGTGGTGCTCATCTCTGTTTCAAGGCCATTGAGCCAGCACTGTCTGAAGACATTTCCATCATCATATGGCCGGTATGACATCACGGACCACTATTACCTTCCCACCAAAGTGGTACCTATTTATCTACTCAAATTTGCATCCTTTCAGGGTGCTAGGTTGGCAAGATCTGGGCTGAGAATGGGAACTCACTCTGTCATGTGGCGCTCAGGTTTCGAACCTGGGCTGTCAGCTTTCCAGTGGACAAGCCCAGCATCTTAACCGCTGAGCCACCACACAGCCCACAGGGGAGTATGTGCTGGTCTAATATTTTACAATGGCAGAAGTGCTTTAAGGAGCATCAAATACTTTTTCCAGGCCTGTCGTAATTTGTTAAAGTGGCCAGTCTTAAGTTAAGGACTACCTGTACTTTCTTTGCTCCAAAGCTATCAACATTTTATTTTTATTTTATTTTTTTTATTTATTTATTTATTTTATTTTATTTAAATAAATAAAGCATGTATGAGAAAACAAGTATAAGTATGAACATAACATATAAACATATAAGTATAAACAGGTATAAGTATATACATAATAAATGAGTACAAATAAATGGGGACAGTAGGACAGGGACGGTAGGCACACTGGTGCACTTATGCACGCCCCCTTACAGTCCTCTTAGGAATGGGGTGAGGTCCACAGTAGACAGTTTAAGGTTGAAGCTGTGGGGATTTGAGGATGTAACAATGGAGTTGGGTAGAACATTCCAGACGTTGACCACTCTCTTACTGAAGTCGTATTTTCTGCAGTTGAGTTTGGAGCAGTTTACTTTGAGTTTGTATCTATTGTTTGCCTGTGTATTATTGCGGTTGAAGCTGAAGAAGTTATTGACAGATAGGATATTGTAGCAGACAATTTTGTGTACTAAGCTTAGGTCAGACTGTAGGCGGCATAGTTCTAGGTTGTCCAGGTCCAAAATTTCAAGCCTGGCGGCATAAGGTATTCAATTGCGAGCAGAGGAGTAGAGTACTCTTCTTGTGAAATACCTCTGGACTCGCTCAATTGTATTGATATGATGTCCGATATACAGTGTGAATTTCAAGCAGACAAGCTGTATTCAAGAATTGGTCTAGCAAAGGTTTTGTATGCTCTGGTTTGCAGTACGTTACCGGAGAAGAAGCTTAGCAAAATTAGGTTAACAACTCTTAATGCCTTTTTGGCAATGCTGTTACAGTGAGCTCTGGGGCTTAGATCTTTTGAAATGAGTACTCCTAGGTTCTTGACAGAGTGAGGTTTGTCTAAAAAGTCGTATCCGCCCAGTTTGTATTTAGTTTTCTGATTTTTGTTGCCAATGTGTAGGACGGAGCATTTGTTGGTTGAGATTTGAAGTTGCCAATTGTTTGACCATTCTGACATATAGTTAAGATCGCTTTGTAGGGCTGCAATACTGTCAGTGGTATTAAATAATTTTATGTCATTAGCGAAGAGGACGCAGCTGCTTGTAATATGATCACTAAGGTTATTTATGTAAATTAGAAAGAGAGTGAGTCCTAGAACGCTGCCTTAGGGGACACTGCTGTTAACTGGTGCAGGGTTTGATAGGGCACTCCTTATTTTGACTATGTGTTGTCTGTTTGACAGGAATGCAGCTATCCATTTGTGCAGTGATCCAGAAATGCTGTAAGAGCATAGGTTTAACAGTAGTTTGTCGTGTACCACTGAATCAAAGGCTTTGCAGAAGTCTATGTACATTTTCCAAAATTTTCCAAAACTGTTAGAAAAATTGCAAAATATTCCGAAGATCAGAGGACATATGGATTGACATAGAATAGAAAGAACAGTGGGAAATTAAAAGATAGTATATTCATACATGGAAGAGAATTTGAGATGCAAGCAAGTGGTTCCAACCAAATAGTTGGAATAAGTTTGCATCATCATGACATTAGCCTATGGATAATTAGTCTGAAGAATGCACAGTTTTTTTTCACTGGTAGAGAATAACACTTCAGGTGTTTCTCTCTGTGTGTCTGTGTCTCTTTCTCCCTCTCTCTCTCTCTCTCTCTCTCTGTCTCTCTCTGTGTGTCTCTGTGTCTCTGTGTCTTCTCTTCTCTTCTGTCCCTTCCCTCTTCTCTTCTCTTCTCTTCTCTTCTCTTCTCTTCTCTTCTCTTCTCTTCTCTTCTCTTCTCTTCTTTCCCTTCCCTTCCCTTCCCTTCCCTTCCCTTCCCTTCCCTTCCCTTCCCTTCCCTTCCCTTCCCTTCTCTCTTCCCTTCTCTTCAACCAAGCCAAGGAAATATGTGTAGAGATATCACACCAAACTGGCGGTTTTTTAAAAAAAATCCTCTTTCTAACATCCCTTCTCCCCCCAAAAGCTAGAAAATCCCCAAATAATGTATTTCAATATTAAATTAAACATAGAACACTTTTATTAGGACAACATGCGATTTTCAGCAAAATGATCAGAGTGGCATCCAGGATTGTGCAATCGATCAAGCAGGCTGTGAGAACTCTGTGACAAACAAAAGAAGACTAGATCTGCTCACTGAAGAAAGAAAGCACAGATAGATACAGATACATCTTGAAAAAGATGAGGATGCGGATTTTGTTATATAGGATGGGAAAAGAAAATAAATGCAATTGGATTTGAACAAGGACTTGCTCTTGAAACCACATCAGTTGCTGACATTCTTTGGGGTACGTCCTCCTAACTTTCCTCTGCAAACATTTCTGCTTTTAAGTTCTTGAATTTCTCATGGGCATGCCTGAATAGCTTCTGTTTGGCTTGTTTGGGTGAAACCTGATCTATGAGCTGCTCACCTCTGATTCTGGTAGAAATGATGGTCAAATGTGCCAGTAAAGGTACGGATGTTAGGTAAAGCTATATTACGAACACTTGTCACTTTTGCTACTGTAGATATCTCAATTAATTAATTAGTCTTTTGCCTCATTAATCTTTAGTCTATTAACTGGTTCAGGGAATGTTGTAGAAATGTGAGGGCTGTTAATCAATTTTCAATCTTCAAATAAGGGAAATGGATGGGAAGAATGCCTTAGTTTTCTTCCATGCAAATATTAGAGGCTGATGTAATTATGGAAGGGATCCATATTCTTCTCTAATTTCTACATTATTGGACTGCATTGAGTGAGTTCACAAGAAATTTCTGTAGGTCCCATGGATCTGAGGTTATATATATTGGGGCTTCACACCAGAACTCAGTATTAAATTGTAACTGTACAGACACTTAATCTTAGTTCAGCTTTTCAGCTTGACCTGCAAAAGGCTTCCAGATCTGACTTGGCTAGATTAGAACTTGTATTACAGAAAACATTGAAGTCTCACATATAACCCACCTGTCCTCATCCCAGTTACCTACCAAACTAGCAGTTCGAAAGCATGCAAATGTAGGTAGATAAATAAGTACTACTGTGGTGGGAAGGTAGCAGCACTCCATGGTGTCATGCTGGTCACATGACTGCGGAAATGTCTTTCGACATCACTGACTCAATGGCCTTGAAACAGAGATGAGCACTGCCTTTTAGAATTGGCAACAACTAGCAGAATAAAATCTATAGGGACTCCTTCTATCTCTATCTCTCTCTATTTTTCTCCATCTATCTCTGGCTCCATTATCTCCATCTCCATCATTTCTATCTCTCTCTCCATCTCCATCATCCCCATCTCTATCATCTCTATCATCTCTATCTCTCTATTCCAGAGTGAAAATTCAAGCCTTTATTTCCTACATGTAGAGGGAGGTGTACTTACCAAAGGAATGCAGAAGTCATTAATGGATACAAGAGACAGTAAATGAAAACTAAACCCCCAGGAAGTAGTAAGCATAAGCAACAAGATACTAAAATAATTGCACCAAAATTCCTCATGGCCTAACAAAGGATGGAGGGCAGCTTTGTTTTCTCACCTGGCTTAGCTTTAATGGAAACTTGGTTGGTTTCTTGTTAATGGATGCTTGGTTGATGTCTTGATAGCTTTACAAGGCAGTTGAGATGTGTTTTGAATTCTCTTGAGCCTAGGAACCAATGATTTCTGCTTCACTAACCTCCAAGTGATGCAGCTTAAAATGCAACATCCCATGTTAACATCGATTCACAATGGCAGAGGCAGCAGCTCCAGTTCTGATCACTAAGTCAGTCCCATGTGGTTGTTAAGTACAATGTCACCTGATTGCCATTTGCAACCATCTGCCAGTTTCCCCATTGATTTTGCTTGGTTAGAAGCCAACAGTGAAGGTTGAAGTGGTCCCACGTGGCTGTGGGACACAACTACCATGGCAATTGTGAGCCAGTTACCAAGTGCCCAAATTACAATAATTGTGATTGCAGAGATGCTGTGATGGCCGCAACTCTGAGTGCTGGTCATAAGTCTCCTTGTTCAGCACCAGTGGTGGGTTGCTCCTGGTTCAGTCCGGTTCTATAGAACCGGTAGTAAAACCAGTGGGAGGCTCCACCCACTCACCACAATGTCATCATGGGTGATCTGCGCATGCGCAGAAACACGCGTGCATGTACTCCCATTGCGAACCAGTAGTGAAGGTAAGTGGAACCCACCCCTGTTCAGCACAGTCATAACTTTGCATGATTGCTGAACAAGTGGTCATTAACCAAGGGCTACCTGTCCCAAAGGTACTTTTTCAGAAGGCAACTGGACTTTCTTTTTTTTTTTCTTCTTCTTTTTTTTTAAAGACTTTTTGCTTCTCATCCGAGAAGGTTCTTCAGCTCTCACAGGATAGTGGGGAATGGAAGGATTTATATTCCTTGCAGACAGCTGGTCATTTGCATCCTTTTAGATGGTCATTGAAGCACTTGGAGGTTTCTCTGTGTTCTTAGGGTCACCTGAGTAGTGCCAATTGTTCCTGTAGTCTGCCATTTTTTTCCCAATCTGGAAATCCATTCCTACTCCCACACCATTCAAAGGGTGTTCATCCCAAATTGTGTAGCTAAAAGTCCGTAGAGATTCTCAATCATCCAGGGCACTGAAGACAACATCTTCAAAAGAAAAATCAAGAAAGTCCAGTTGCCTTCTGAAAAAGCATCTATGGGACAACCGTGACCTGGATGACTGAGAATCTCTGCATACTCCAAGGACAACCTGCAATTCAGGTCTAGCTTAAGTAAAGAGATGACCCTGTAAGCATCTTTCCAACTAACATTGTTGTATCAGTAAAGCATAATAAAGCAAACTTTCTCCTTGTTTTGCCAGTCATATGTTGAGCCTTTTGTTCTTTAAAAGAGAATTTATATTATTGTTGGAGATATTGATTGATTGATTGATTGATTTGATTTGATTTGATTTGATTTCTATACTGCCCTACTCCCGAAGGACTCAGGATGGTGCACAGTCAAGCAATAAAATACATACATACAAAATTTAAAAAGTGGAATTAAAATCAAATTAAATAGTTTTGGCCCAGACAAATTAAAACCCCAATCAATTTGAAACCAATTTTAAAATTTGAATATATAAAATACTAAAAAATATTAAAAATTAAAAATCTTTTATAAAAGAGGGAGAAAATTAGGCCAGGCCCGCCTGGTGAAATAAAAAGTTCTTTAGAGCGCGACGGAAGGTGCGCAGATCCGGGATCCTCCGTATCTCCGGGAGGAGCTCGTTCCAGATAGTAGGTGCCTCCACAGAGAAGGCTCTCTACCTGGGGGCCGCCAGTCGGCATTGTTTGGCCGACGGCACCCGGAGGAGCCCCTCTCTATGGGAGCGTACTGGCTGGTGGGAGGCTATGGGTGGTAGTAGGCGGTCCCGCAAGTACCCAGGTTCTGAGCCATGGAGCGCTTTAAAGGTGGTAACCAAAACCTTGAAGCTCACCCGGAAGACCACCGGGAGCCAGTGCAGTTCGTGCAGGAGGGGTGTTACATGGGAACGCCATGTCGCTCCCATTACCACCCGTGCGGACGCACTCTGCACCAGTTGGAGCCTCCAGGTGCTCCTCAATGGGAGCCCCATGTAGAGAGTGTTACAATAGTCCAGGCGGGAGGTGACGAGGACATGAGTGACCATGCGTAAGGAGTCCCGATCCAGAAAGGATAAAGCCTCTAGGAAAACTTGACATTCTCTTTCTTCTTAATTTTTGTCTTTTCCACTATGTTAATATTTATTTCAATGTATGTGCCTACGCTGGCACTGATTTGTACTTTTTACCCAATATCTGGAGTGTTAAAACAGTTTTTTAAAATGACCATGGGGATTTCACTTGATGGTGCACACAGCCTTGAAGGTGTTAAGACTACACAATGGCTGAATAATAAATAAATCTGCATATATAATGGACAACCATTTAAATATGAGCCAGCAGTGTGCAGCAGCTGCCAAAAAAGCCAACACAGTTCTAGGCTGCATAAACAGAGGGATAGAATCAAGAGCACATGAAGTGTTAATACCACTTTATAATGCATTAGTAAGGCCACACTTGGAATATTGTATCCAGTTTTTGTTACCACGATATAAAAAAGATGTTGAAACTCTAGAAAGAGTGCATAGAAGAGCAACAAAGATGATTAGGGGACTGGAGGCTAAAACATACAAAGAACGGTTGCAGAAACTGGGTATGTCTAGTTTAATGAAAAGAAGGATTAGAGGTGACATGATAGCAGTGATCCAATATCTCAGGGGCTGCCACAAAGAAGAAGGAGTCAAGCTATTCTCCAAAGCACCTGAGGGCAGGACAAGAAACAATGGGTGGAAACTAATCAAGGAGAGAAGCAACTTAGAACTAAGGAGAAATTTCCTGACAGTGAAAACAATTAATCAGTGGAACAACTTGCTTCCAGAAGTTGTGAATGCTCCAACACTGGAAGTTTTTAAGAAGAGGTTGGATAACCATTTGTCTGAAGTGGTGTATGGTTTCCTGCATAAGCAGGGGGTTGGACTAGAAGACCTCCAAAGTCCCTTCCAACTCTGTTATTCTATTCTATTCTATTCTATTCTATTCTATTCTATTCTATTCTATTCTATTCTATTCTATTCTATATGTCTTGATATATAAAGTAATATTGCGAAGTCAGCTGAAGTCATACAAGAGTCCATTTACAGTACACCAATCCTTTTGATCCAAATCCAACTCTTTTAATCGAAATGAAAGCATCCTTTAACAGATGGCTGTTTAGTCTTTGCCTTTGCTGCCTTTCATTTGCAATGAAAGGAATTCCACCATTTTTCTGGGCAACTTACTCTATTATTGAACAGTCCTTTAGTGTTAGGAGTTTGTGTTTCTCCCCCTCCCTTAACTTTCAGTTAAAATTGAAAGTTGAAGAGCCTGTAGTACAGTGGACTAAAGCACTGTTATTAACATCTGCTGCTTGCAATTACTGCAAGTTCAAATCTCACCAGGCTCAAGGTTGACTCAGCCGTCCATGCTTTCAAAGGTAGGTAAAATGAGGACCCAGATTGTGGGGGCAATAAACTGACTTTGTATAAATATACAAAAGTATGAAGGCTATTGCTTAACGCATTGTAAGCCGCCCTGAGTCTCCGGAGAAGGGCGGCATATAAATTAAAGCAAAAAAATAAAATAAAAAATCTACTGCATTGGCCATTCTATATCAGAAACGTAACAAGATTATGTTTAGTTTAGCAATGAGCAGATACAGTCACACAACATGCTACAATTAATTTATTAGCTATAAAAATATAGTCTACATTTTAAAGTAATTAGGGTTGTTGATTGTTTTGTGACTTAATGTTTTGTGTGAACCAAATCTGTTCAGTTTATGGGGAAATGCATTATGCATATTGAGACAATTTGGTGAGAATTCAGACATTTGGTTGATCAAGCAGAACTAATGGCAGAGAACCTAGAATGGATTTCCATAATAGTTCGGCGCAGAACAAGTAATTCTGTTTTACTGCTTATTGGCCCAATCCCATGCAGCCTACCATCCTACTGATGATTGATCCCTTTCCTAAATACTTATCCATCCTGAAACAAGCACACACAAAGTGGTTTGATTCTGAAAATCAATTCAGTTTGGAGATTTGTCTCCAAGGGAATTATATGTAAAATAAGATTTTATTTTTTAAAAAATCAGTTTTTGCAAGTTTTTATTTGCATTGGTTTAACACAATTTATCTGGAGACCCTTTGTCTGGAGACAATTTGGAAGTTCTGTACTGTTCTTTCTTCATCCATCCGTCATACCAGATTTAAGGGAAACATTTTTTAAAAAATACAGTAAAACTCTTTAAAGTATTTTAAGATCTAGCATATTTTCTATTTAGTTCAGTCCAGATAATGAAGCAGCTGCAGACATTTTGATATTTCTCCATTATATACTATGGTCAAAACATTTTCTAACCTGAATCGCAAATCTCCAAGTGGTTGATCGTATTATGTTGCCTCCAAAATTGAAAGCATAAAAAGCAGACTGAATTATGGTTTTGAAAAATGTCAGTTGTTAAATCTGAAAGGAGTCCAGCTGATTTACATACCACATTGTTTAATATTTCTGGGTATATGGCACACCCAGGAATTTGCAAAGCTGGGCTTTTAGAAATCTACAATGTATTTATTTTACAAAGCACAAGTTGTTATATAAAAGTAGAGTAGAGGGTTATAGAGTCTGTTCGTTTTTCTCCTCCCTTCTTTACTACAACATATGGATCACACAAAAACTGATTTCTAATGTTCTTCTATTTAAAAAAAACATAAATTCCCACAAACAGGTGACAGTAGGAAATCATGTTTGAGACCAGATAAGTATATCTCAGGATAATTGATTGAATGAGTAATAGCACCCAAAATGATTACACAGTCTGGTACTTACAAAAATAATTACACTTCTGAAAATCAAAATTAATTTGTACACTCCTGCTGCATTTTTAAAAAGTTGTTGACATTTCATTGTAGTGCTCCTAATGAAATGAAAATTGTTAATAATTGTTTGCGCTTAAGTGTGACAAATGTCATTTAACTCAAAGCGGAGAAGCTTCACACAGGGCATTGCCAGACAGCTAAACTGGCAGCTTTTTATTCAGACTTACATGCAAACTAGCAGCTGTCTTGAAAGGGTAAGCTGAGGTGGGGGGCGGGGGGGGGGAAATACAACAGTGAAGAAAGGAACAATTTAAGAGAAATAAAGCCTTTTGGAAACCCAAGCATTTCCCCCCAAAGTTAAACAGGCCCATAATTAATACTTTATCTTAGTCAATCACACTATTACATTCAAGACAAATGTATTTTCTTCACAGTGAGCAACCTATATTTTCTTGATTTTAGGGTCCTGCTTGATCATCTGTTTAACCAATTAAATGGAACTGTCAATGTTCAGGGAATTGGAGGCAAGTCTATTGTCAGTCCCATAATTTCTGGAAGCCGCTTAACTTTTCTCAGTTCAAAGAAATCCTGTAATTCACAAGAAGTTGCTTCCATGGTAGGTTGCATGAGCTCTGGTAATATTCACCAGGGATCTTTCAGGGGAAAAAAAATATATCTATGATTAATAATGTTACTAATGAATCATTAGTGAATCTCAGCAAACAGAAGTTTCTTTATGCATAAATGCTTCCTTTGGATATTTATTGTATTTATTTATTGGTTCGATTTATATGCCGCCCTTCTCCAGAGACTCAGGGCGGCTTACAATGCGTTAAGCAATAGCCTTCATCCTTTTGTATATACCTGCTTAGTAGAGCTTTCGCCCCCCCCCCCAAAGCGGTGTTTTTTTTATACGAAGTCAGCTTATTGCCCCCACAATCCGAGTCCTCATTTTACCTACCTCGAAAGGATGGAAGGCTGAGTCAACCTTGAGCCTGATGAGATTTGAACTTGCAGTAATTGCAGGCAGTTGGTGCTACTTAACAGCACTTTAGTCTGCTGCGTGACCAAGGATAGGACCAGGGGTGAAATCCAGCAGGTTCTGACAGGTTCTGGAGAACCGGTAGCGGAAAATTTGAGTAGTTCAGAGAACCGGCAAATACCACCTCTGGCTGGTCCCAGAGTGGGGTGGGAATGGGGATTTTGCAGTATCCTTCCTCTGGAGTGGGGTGGGAATGGAGATTTTGCAGTATCTATTTAGTCCAACCCAAGATCATTTCTACAGTGCTACTTGTTCTGCCATACCAATCTGTGCTACCAAGGAGCCTTGGTAGCACAGTGGACTAATGCACTGTTATTAACTGTTATTAACATCTGCTGCTTGCAATTACTGCAAGTTCAAATCCCACCAGGCTCAAGGTTGAGTCAGCCTTCCATCCTTTCAAAGGTAGGTAAAATGAGGACCCAGTTTGTGAGGGCAATAAGCTGACTTTGTATAAATATACAAAAAGTATGAAGGCTATTGCTTAACGCATTGTAAGCCGCCCTGAGTCTCCGGAGAAGGGCAGCATATAATTTTTTTAAAAAAAAAAATTCTGTAAATGGAATGGGACCTAGGGTACTATCATTTCCAATTTGTGACCAGGACAATTTCCCCACCCAAGAATTAATAATACTGGTTTGCTGAGACTGTTTTGTTCTAAAAGACTTTTTTTTTTCTCCCCCTAAGTGAAAAGATGCATCACCTCTTGTAACATTTTGGGGATAATGGTTCCATTCATCTGCCAAATACTATTTAGCTGAATCGGGTGTCTTCTTCGTTAGAGTCAATGTATAAGTTATTTCGTGCACAAGTCCTATTGGTGCTAAGTGGTTAAGCAACTCTTCCAAACTTGATGGAAAGAAGATGAACGTCTATGGAGATTCTCAGTCATCCAAGTAATGGTGCTTTTTCAAAAGGCAGCTGGACTTTCTTTGGGGTTTTTTTTTTCCCTCTTTGAAGATGTTTCACTTCTCATCCAAGAAGCATCTAAAGGCAATACAAGAAACAATGGATGGAAACTAATCAAAGAGAGAAGCAACCTAGAACTAAGGAGAAATTTCCTAACAGTGAGAACAATTAACCAGTGGAACAACTTGCCTCCAGAAGTTGTGAATGCTTCATCACTGGAGGCTTTTAAGAAGAGACTGGACCAGAGGTGGGTTTCAGCAGGTTCTGACCAGTTTTGGAAAACCGGTAGCGGAAATTTTGAGTAGTTCGGAACTGAATCCTATTAAAATTCTGACTGGCCCTGCCCACATTTATTCTCTGCCTCCCAAGTCCCAGCTGATTGGGAGGAAATGGGGATTTTGCAGTAACCTTCTCCTAGATTGGGGAGGGAATGGAGATTTTACAGTATCCTCCCCCTGCCATGCCCACCAAGCCACACCCACCAAGCTACACCCACAAAACCGGTAGTAACAAATTTTGAAACCCACCACTGGACTGGAGAGCTACTTATCTGGAATGATATAGGGCAGGGGTGTCAAACTCGATTTCACTGAGTGCCGCATCAGGGTTGTGTTTGACCTTGGGGGACCTGGGTGGCCGTGGCCAGGGTGGGCATGGCCAGTTCAACGTCACTTGTGTCGGGGGTGCCTGTGGTGGCCCAAATGCTCTGCCAGTGAAAATGGGCTCCAAAACTCCATTTTTGGCTGCCATGGCCTCCTGCAACTTTCTGCCAGTGAAAACAGAGCTCAGGAGGGCTGTGTGCGGCCCTCCCGAGCTCTGTTTTCACTGGCAGAAGCACCATGGGCCGGTCCTTTGCTATTTCCAGGACATCACCATGGGCCAGATCTAAGTACTCCGTGGGCCAGATCCAGTCCCCAGGCCTTGAGTTTGACACCCCTGATATAGGGGTATAGGACATACCTGGTCTCCTGCTTGAGCAGGAGGTTGCACTAGAAGTCCTCCAAGTTCCCTTCTAACTCTGTTCTTCTGTTCTTGATTTTTGCACTCCACCATAACTGGATCAGTGTCTGTCCGTCCCCCAAATTCCTGATATCCGATTTAGTGAAAAATTTCTATTCAGATTTCCTTTCTATATTTTTGCACAGCTGCACTTCATCCAGATGTGTGGGCTCCCTCCCTCCCGTCTTCCTATCCCCTTTCTGGTTTTTGTTGGGCAAAAGAACAAATTCCTTTGAAAAATGCCTTTCCCTTCATGTTGCCCTCCCATAATTAACTTCGGAGTATCTGAGCAGCAAGGATTCCATCAATTAATCAATATATTCTTATTTCTCCTAAGTGCCACTTGAATAATATTTGCAGTTGTACACAAACGGCCATATGCTGCACATCCATGGCAGTTTTTAAAGGCAGGCTCCAGTTTTGTACAAATCAAGGCTTTTATCAATGAAGGTTTTATTAATATTTCAAAAGTTTTCCTCATTTATGCCAAACTTATTCATAGAACCCTGTCTGATGATAAAAACAGGAGCTGCCTCTAAGAAGAAAACGGCCTGACTGGGTTGTGCATAGGAAATGAATATGTCTCTTCTCCCAGGAATTGCTGTAATTCTGAGAGGTGTATTGGTAGCCATGGCAGAATAGAATAGAATAGAATAGAATAGAATAGAATAGAATAGAATAGAATAGAATAGAATAGAATAGAATAGAATAGAATAGAATAGTTGGAAAGGACCTTGGAGGTCTTCTAGTCCAACCCCCTGCTTAAGCAGGAAATCCTATACCATTTCAGACAAATGATTGTCCAATCTCTTCTTAAAACCTTCCAGTGTTGGAGCATTTACAACTTCTGGAGGCAGGTTGTCCCACTGATTAATTGTTCTAACTGTCAGGAAATTTCTCCTTAGTTCTAAGTTGCTTCTCTCCTTGATGACTTTCCACGCATTGCTCCTTGTCCTTCCCTGAGATACTCTGGAGACTAGCTTGACTCCCTCTTCTTTATGGCAGCCCCTCAGATATTGGAATCTACATGATACTGCTATCATGTCACTCAAAGTTTTTCTTTTCATTAAACTAGACATACCCAATTCCAGCAACTGTTCTTTATATGTTTTGGCTCCAATCCCTGTGAAGAGCTGGAATACAGTAAATCTACCCTTGAGGTAAATATATCCTTACTTGATAGCAGGGAAATTTTTATACAGAATGTCTGCTTGCAATAGTGCAGCTAGATTTGGATCTCGGGGTGAAGTTAGACACAGAATCACTTCCAGGTTTTCTTGATGGATCTTCATCTCAGAGAGGAACACATGATCGAACAGGATTGGCAACCAAACCTAGGCTGACATAGAAATTTGAGAACACATCAAGGGCATACATATGCATACAGTGAGGGAGAGAATGAGAGAGGCAACCAACTGTTCCTTTGATTATATCTTCCTTAGATTTCTTCTTTTTTTGCTGTAATGCTACATTTTGCATTAAGTTAAGACATGACTGCTTAAAGGGAGCAGTTCAGTAGTTCAGTTAGTTCTACTTTTAAAATCAGGACAGGAGTGTTGTACCCTTTAAATTTGCTTTATCTGAATTAAAATGAAGTCAATATATATGGGGCATGGGTAAAATCCAGCAGGTTCTAACAGGATCTAAAGAACTGGTAGTGGAAATTTTGAATAGTTCGGAGAACCGGCAAATACCACCTCTGGCTGGCCCCAGAGTGGGGTAAGAATGGAGATTTTGCAATATCCTTCCCCCAGGAGGGGAGGGAATGGAGATTTTGCAGTATCCTTCCCCTGGAGTCAGGTGAGAATAGAGATTTTGCAATATCCTTCCCCTGCCACACCCACCAAGCCACGCCCACAGAACCTGTAGGGAAAAATTTTAGATTTCACCCCTGATATGGGGGTATCCTAAGTATGTGATGGTGCTCTTGGAAGAAATATCCATCTGGTTCAGTGCCAAGCCGGGAGAAAGACATTGGCAACATGGAGGGTGATTGGAAAGATGGTTTAATGATGAAGCAGAACCACCAAGCACATGGTTCTCTGGTGCAGCTGACCACATTAAGTTGAGAATGGGGGGGGTGCTTTTATACCTTCTCTTGGGCTTTGCACTTCAGCTTCCTGTTCCTGTGCAAGAACATGTATTCTATTACCTGTTGTCAGAGTCCCTTGGGGCTCTGTAGGGGTCATGTTTGTTTGAGCTAAGATTGGTTGAAGTTTGGACTGCTGATGCAATGTCCTTAGGAGATTGTGCAATGTGGTGAACTCTGTGTCTTCTGCTAAATAGTCCTATTATGTCCTGAAGGGTCATGTCTTAATCCCATCACCCTGGAGCTGAAGATTTTTTGTCTTGTAGAAAGGCTGGCCCAGTCCTCTGGAGCTATTAAGAAAAGTGGGGGCTGCTTTCCAAGGGCATGCTTCTCTTTTAAGGAAATATAATATTCTGTCTTCTTAATATTTCTCAAAATATTCCATTCTTCTAGGAAAGGGGTGGGTGCTAACTTTCTACAATGGACTTCATTCATGTTGTAGTTGGTGGGGTGTGGGCAACAGCAACTTGAGATGAAAGATAATTTTTAGATGTAAAAGCCTAGCTTGCTTACATGAATATGCTGGGTTAAACTAGGCATAGGGTATTTTTATGGCACGCTGGTCAAACACCACCAAAACTGACTGATACTTTTCTTACAATTAGCAGTAACAGTAGTAACAGTAACAGAGTTGGAAGGTACCTTGGAGGTCATCTAGTCCAAGCCCCTGCTCACGCAGGAGACCTGGTCTAGGGATTCGAACCGCTGAACTGCCGAACCTTTCTGATCGACAAGCTCAATGTCTTAGTCACCGAGCCACCTAGTCAGCCTAGTCAGGCAGAACTTGCTGCATGCACGATGTGAAAAATCTGAATTTTTTTTTTTAATTTGATTTATATGCCGCCCTTCTCCGAAGACTCAGGGCGGCTTACAATGTGCTCAGCAATAGCCTTCATCCTTTTGTATATTTATACAAAGTCAGCTTATTGCCCCCACAACTGGGTCCTCATTTCACCTACCTTAGAAAGGATGGAAGGCTGAGTCAACCTTGAGCCTTGGCGAGATTCGAACCCTGCAGTAATTGCAGGCAGCTGGTCTTAATAACCAGCTTAATAACAGGGTGCCTTAAACCCCTGTACTTCAAACAGTTTGGTAGTTTGATCTTATAGAAAGACGCTGATAAATATACGCAAGGAAGGGAATGCATATGTTAATTTATGAAATTATTATTTGTATTTATTTACATAATTTATATCCTTTCTAAGGGTGATAATTGAATTGATGCTATCTGTGGAGAACGAAGATGGCAAAACAGGAGCCGGTCGTTCCCAGGCTAAACAGAATGGTTATATCAACACATTAGATGGTTTTCAAGGCCTCCTGTACAATGGCCACGTATCTATGGCCAGTGAAAAGAAAAAGGTTGGAATTTTACTCTGTTAGTACAGATCTTTGAAAGGGTTTTGACTCATGCATACAAAACATCTGGGTCAGCGGTGCTTTTCACATTTTGTTGCTACCGGTTCGTCGCGTGCTCACATGCTCACTTTGTGCACATGTGCACCTTCCATACGTATACCCAGCCTTCTGCACATATGCTTTGCTCATGCACGTGCATTCCGTGCATGCAGCCGACCTCAAAATCATGCCTAAATAGAACGGCATAGAGCTGGGACACGTGGGCGGGCCCACCTGCGATCTCCTCTACCGGTTCGCATGAACCAGGATGAACCGGCTGTATTATTACAGCCGGTTCGTTTATTTATTATTTATTAATAAATAAATAAATAATTTATTTATTATTTAAATTTGTATACCACCCTTCTCCCGAAGGACTCAGGGCGGTGAACAGCCAAAATTTAAAACACATACAGTATAAAAATTAAAAAGAATTAAAACAGAATTAAATCAGTTTGGCTTCCCTACATTTTAAAACCCTTTCCCCATAAAATAACCCATTAAAATTTTAAGCCAGCCCGGCTTGCTGAAATAAGAAGGTCTTTAATGCTCGGCGGAAAGTACGGAGGTCCGGGATCAGTCGTATTCCTGGGGGTAGCTCGTTCCATAGGGCGGGTGTCCCCACAGAGAAGGCTCTCCCCCGGGGGTCATCAGTTGACATTGCTTGACCGACAGCACCCTGAGGAGACCCTCTCTGTGGGAGCGAATTGGCCGGTGGGAGGTTATCGGTGGCAGACGGTGGTCTCGTAAGTATATCACCTCTGATCTGGGTGTATATTATTTCATTTTTGTCTGCAATCAAGAGATTAATCTTGTCAAAGAAAGGGGTACAAAGTATGGTTTGCTGGACTTGTCTGCTCCGAAGCCCAATGCTGTCTTATTAAACATTCTATATAAAGGTTTTGATTGACCCACGCAATAATGGATGACAGAAATCAATATCTACGGGTCTGTCTATCGGTGATCATAGTATATAGAGGATTTTTGCCTGGAACATAAGTACAATAAATGGTAAAGAGCACAAATTAATGAGTGAAAGGAATGAAAGAAAAATAAGGTTTAGGAGAAATAAGGGTGATGGGAAAGGATGCAATAGACCTGAATTCAAAGAGTTTGATCTTATAGAAAGAAGCTGATAAATGTATGCAAGGAAGGGAATGTATATGTTAATTCATGAATTCATTATTTGCTTTTATTTCCATAATTTATATCCTGTCCAATTTTACAACTCCAGGCGGCTTGCATAAAAGCATCCTGAAAGGATATGCACAAAAATAAGAATCCTTAGTGTTCATTGCACATGATATTCCATTTAATAGCGCTAATGGAGGAATCCATTGAGCCGAGGAACTCAAATTATAATCATATTTCCTCCCAATAACAGGGCATTCCCAGAGGCATGTAATCTACCTACTAATAGATATGAAAAGAGCCCTGGTGGTGCAGTGATTAAAGTGAAGTATTGCAGGCAAACTCTGCCCACAGCCTGGAATTCGATCCTGACAGGTTTCAAGTTTGACTCAGCTTTTCATCCTTCCAAGATTAGAAAAACGAGGACCCAGATTGTTGGGAATACTATGCAAATAATGCTCCTATATTGTAAATTGTGCAGAGTGTGCTCTAAAGAATTACGGGGCATTATATAAGCCTAAATGCTATTGCTATTGCAGATACTTCTGATGATAGAATAGAATAGAATAGAATAGAATAGAATAGAATAGAATAGAATAGAATAGAATAGAATAGAATAGAATAGAATAGAAGAGAAGAGAAGAGAAGAGAAGAGTTGAATTGAATTGAATTGGAAGGGAGCTTGGATGTCTTCTAGTCCAAATTAGTCCAGTTTCTCTCTACCTTTGTCCTCTGTACTCTCTCTCAGTCTCCCCCACTCACAGCCAGAAGCTCCTCCCACCAGCCTCTGGGAAGTTGAAGTTAATGCTAATACAGTTTCTCTGTAGAAAGGGAAAGATACTAAAGTTGACATAATGAAGATGTGAAGCAGTTGCTCCTGCTTTCCCTATTCGATATATAAAGCTGGTTGAACTCTATACATTGGCTTGATATTCTCTAAAGATACCTATGTGAAGTTTCTGAAAGATGCCCTAATTAATTCATGAGCCATGAGCCAAACTTCAAAAGAAATACAGTCATTTATTAGGAGCATCATTTTGGCAATATTCGGATGCACTTAGAACTAATCCCACGTAGATTTATGTTTCCCTATGACCCTGTCTCTCCCCTCCTCTCTGGCCATATCATAAATCACATTCTCCAATTAACCACTTTGGCTGGCTGTGAAACCCAACACCCTCCTACTGATTGAGGTAAGAAAGCATCTATGGAATGCAGCTTCAGTTATGGAAATCAATCAGCTTTATCAGTTCTCCCTCCCTCCTGCTTGAAAGCTTAGTAAGTTGACAACCTATTTAAGTTACTGGTATTGATTCATTGGATCATGGCACAAGGACAGGAACACCTAATCGTTTTGCCAATCTGCTTGTAGCTCACGCAGAGACCTAAATTCAACCCAATTTCCTAGACAGAGCTCAGAGGTACCTCCTCCCACCAATATAGCTGCATCACAGTTGTGAGTTTTTCTCCCTTTTGAGTCAACTTTAATCAGAATTCCACCTCCAGGCTGATTCATCAGAATTTTAAAAGGCACTAAAATCTTCCTTTTCTGGAGGAGTTTGCCAATTTTTAATTTGTTTGTATCCAGTCTTTATTGTTTTTATAAATAACTCAAGGCAGCGAAAACACACAATATTTCTTCTTCCTCTTGTTTTCCTCACAACAACAACCCAGTGAGGTAGATTGGGCTGAGAGAGAGTGACTGACCCCAAATCACCTAGTTGGCTTTCATGCTTAAGGGAGAACTAGAACTCATGGTCTCCTGGTCATTGGCGCAAAGCCATCCAGCTGGTTTCCATGTCTAAACCAGGACTAGAACTCACCATTTCCTGGTTTCTAGCATAGTGTCTTAACCACTAGACCAGGGGTCAGCAACCTGTGGCTCCAGAGCTGCATGCGGCTCTTTGGGCCCTCTGCTGTGGCTCCCTGTCAGGTGATCCCACCATTGGCTGACCCCGCCCCTTGCCCTCCCCTCCCAGTCACTCCTCGCCTGGCCTGAGAAGGTAAGGGCAACAGCGGCCATGGAGAAGTGGCCAGGGCAGAGAGAGAGAGATACAAAGAGAGAGAAAGATGGGAGGGAGGGAGGGAGGGGAGAGAGAGATATGTCAAAAGGATTATATGGTTCCTGATGTTTTTTAACAACTGGTTCTCTGCCCTAATGATCGGCTGGGTAGGTATGGCTGGGGGGGGGTTCATGTGTCTGGTGGAAGTGAGTGATATCAAGCTGGCCACACCCACCCAAGTTTTGTGGCTTTCGGTGTTTTCTTTTCTGTGGGAAATGGGTCCAAATGGCTCTTTGAGTATTTAAGGTTGCAGACCCCTGCACTAGACCAAACATTATGGCTCATTCAGGTTATGGGAGTTCTATATTTTAGTTGTGATTTTAAATTTGATTGTAGTGAAATATTTATTAATTTTTGAAATCGGAATGTCTTATTTTGTACTACGCCTAGTTATAGGCACATGAAAAATAATACTACTAATTATGCTTCATTGGCATTACAATCATCTCCTTTTTTCATCAGCACAAAAGATCTTCCTGTAACATTTACAAAGCTCTAATTTGAGTCTCTCTCTCTCTTCAATCATTGACAAGCCACAATATGGATCAAAATATTTCCATTCAGTGGAGTTTTAAAAAGAGGAAAAGTTTGCAAGATAATTTAAATATTCTTCAGATCTAGAACTATGTTGCCAAAATTCCACATTGAGAAGGAAAGATCAAAGCATTTGAAAGTTCCTAATTTTGATTATGATAGTTTAGGATGATGATGATGATGATGATGAATCAGAATAGAGCTGGAAGGGATCTTGGAGGTCTTCTAGTCCAACCCCCTGCTCAAGCAGGAAAACCTATACTATTTCAGACAAGTGGCTGTCCAGTCTCTTCTTAAAAGCCTCCAGTGATGAAGCACCCACAACTTCTGAAGGCAAGCAGTTCCACTGGTTAATTGTCCTCACTGTTAGGAAGTTTCTCCTTAATTCCTTGATTAGTTTCCATCCATTGTTTCATGTCCTGCCTTCTGGTGCTTTGGAGAATAAATTGACCCCCTCCTCTTTGTGGCAGCCTCTCAAATACTGGAATACTGCTATCATGTCCCCTCCTTCTTTTCTCTAGACTAGCCAAACCCAAACCCTGAAACCGTTCTTCATATGGTTTTGTCTCCAGGCCTTTAATCATCTTAGTCACTCTTCTTTGCACTTTTTCCAAAATCTCAACATCTTTTTTGTAATGTGGTGACTAAACCTGGATGCAGTATTCCAGGTGTGACCTTACTAAGGCTTTATAAAGTGGTACTAATACTTCATACAGTTTGGATTCTATGTCTCTGTTTATACAATCAAGAATTCTATTAGCTTGATAGATGATGATGATGATGATGATGATGATGATGATGATGATGATGATGAAATTTCTGATGGAGAATGCTCAGCAGATGATGGTAATTTAGGGTCAATTCAAGTTTTATCCCAAAGCTTAAGATTTAGAAGCACCTTCACATATGTTTGGACATTTTACAAGTTTATTTAAATCCTTTTTTATAGAGAAGTGACGGCGAACCTTTTCGGCACCAAGTGCCCAAACCGGAAAGTGCGTGCTGGAGCCCCGAAAACTCATAGACCAGCTGGTGTTCTGGTTTCGGGTGCACACATGTGCACCAGTCAGCCAGCTGGTCTTTGGGTTTCCGGGACTCCAACACGCGCGAAGATCAGCTGGTCGGCGAGCATGCTCATGCCAGAAACTAGAAGAGCAGCTGGCGATGGCGTGCATGCCCACAGAGAGGGCTCTGCATGCCACCTCTGGCACACGTGCCATAGATTTGCCATCACAGTTATAAAAAATAAAAACTCTGTCAGAATATTTATGAACTGGGACAGACATGGCAACAGGTCAGCCATTGGGGACTTGCTGGAATAGGACAGGGTAACAAGATTAGCCAATGTATAGGCATAGCAACTACCATATTTTTCGGAGTATAAAATGCACCGGAGTATAAGACGCACTGGAGTATAAGATGCAGCTTAGTTTTGGGGGAGGAAAATAGGGAAAAAAAATCTGCCTACCAGGTATTCATCTGGCTAACGTCCTTAGTCTGGTCAGCTTCAGCACATTAGTTTGCTGGGTTTTTATCCCCTGCTTGGGGATAAAAAAAACGGCTTCTATGGCACAGCTGAGAGGAAGCAGCAATGAGAAAAGCAGGCAAAGCATGGAGATCGCTTCACTCACTACTGCCTCGTTAAAGCACAGCGGAGAGTCGAGAGAGCAGGCAAAGCTGGGAAGATCACTTGTTAGTGCCTCACTACCACCTCATTAGGGCTGAAAAAAAGCTTTGAAAAAGCCACATTTGGAGTATAAGACGTACCCAAATTTTCAGCCTCTTTTAGGGGGGGAAAGGTGCATCTTATACACTGAAAAATACGGTAAGTCAGCCAAAGAGGGCTGTTTGGCAGCTGAAACAGCTTGGAGCCTGGGCGTGGCTTAGGCTTAGTTTAACTGCCCTGTATAGAGGAGGTTTTCTTTGTCTGTGTTAAGCTCTGAACTCTGAAGCTGCAAACAAGTCTGGTCTTGTTGCTCTGAATTGCTGGAACCGAAAGCAGTCCCTCCTCTCTACCACCTTGGAAAAATCTGCTGTTGGTATTGTAAATTTACTTCATGTGTTATTATGTATATAAAAAAGTTAATGAATCCTGCTGAATCAGTTTATCTGTATGTGCTTTCTGGATTTGATTTGGCGACAAACTCTGACAAAATCTCCCTATCCCTTACAGTGAAATATAAAGAAGCCACTTGATCCAGAAACTAGTGCTGAATTTTGCTAGATATTGTCATTGGCTCTAGTAAACTAGACTAATCCCATTGCATGCATGCATAAACAAATAAACAAAAATACTAATCTAAGCTCTTCCTTTCTTTCTCCAAAAAGACCAGATAGCAGTAGCCATCTTTCCATTTTTCTTGAAGGCTTCAACATAACATTTAAGCCAGGGTTGGGTTCTACTTAACTTTACAACCAGTTTGCATTGTGCCCGAGCGCTTGCTTCACTCGCGCGTGCCCACACTATTCTGCGCATGGGCAGATGCTTCTGCGCATGCGCAGATCACTTATGATGACATCTGGGTCAGTGGGCGGAGCTTCCCGGCAGTTTTACTACCAGTTCTTGTGAACCGGTCCAAACCGGGGGCAACCTACCACTGATTTAAGCACATCTCTGCATAAAAAAAAAGGAAAGAAAAAAAGTGGGTGAAATGGATATACACAAAGCTTTTGTATAAACTACTAGACAATCCTATGCAATTCTTTGTCATGTTTTCCTGGCAGAAAGAACTGAACACTTACCCCATCAACTGCAGTCCTACTGTTCAGAGGTGGGTTTCAGCAGGTTCTGACCAGTTCTGGAGAACTGGTAGCGGAAATTTTGAGTAGTTCGGAGAACAGGTAGTAAAAATTCTGACTGGCCCCACCCCCATCTATTCTCTGCCTCCCAAGTCCCAGCTGATTGGAAGGAAATGGGAATTTTGCAGTATTCTTCCCCTGGAGTGGGGTGGGAATGGAGATTTTACAGTATCCTTCCCTTGCCAAGCCCACCAAGCCACACCCACCGAACCGGTAGTAAAAAAATGTGAATCACACCACTGCTACTGTTGACCTGTGCTATGTCCAATCCCAAACATTTGTTTTTAACAATTAAGAACAGATAACAGGGTTGTTTTATTTAATCTTCCTGGTTACGTTAAGTCCTGTCTTCCTGTCCCACCAACATAACCCTCAACTTCATGGAGGATCTTAAATCCTTCCATCACAACCAGGTGTCCCCCCATGTATAATGATGATGATTAAGGGTTTACTTCATATTTTAGAAAGTTACTAAATACTTTTAATTTAGATTAAACCTAAGGACTCTTTTAGTGTTATGGAGCTGAGTGATTTACTAAAGGATAGGAAGCATTCATCCATAATATCTAGAGAGATCTTTCTGAGCACACACACCCCATGGGCAAATGGTGTAACTTTGATACATGCTTACCATGAATTTTAAATGCAGGCATAATAAATTAGGCTTAAAATGCACCTAGGGCTTTAAGGATATATGCTACTTTCCAAATGAATTACTGACATAGATGTAAGAACCCAGAATCATACCGAGTCATACTCATTGGGGAAAATGCCCTGTGATTTTTTTTTCGTGCAAAACCAGTATATCAAAGATATCCATGGAGCACTGTGTGACATAAAGAGCGGAAAGATTATTTATAGAACAATATGGAACGAAAGAGCATCTACAAAATCAATGAAAGACTCAGCTGCGAGTGAGCAATTTTGAAAGCAATGCAGATTCGTCAGCACTATCCGACCAATATCTTGTGGTTAGTTTCTTCCCATGGTGATTTATCTATTTATTTGTTTGATGAAGCAATTCCTAAACCTCTAGCGAAGTTACAAAGCCATCTCAATATATACGCTGTGATAAAGCTTCATTAAAATTGAGCAAAAAACTGATATGACAGGAATTAAATGTTAAGGGGGAAAATCAGAAGCCAACACGCACACCTCTGAGTTCCTTCAATTAAAAAAGACTGTTAGGCCTGGAAGCCATCTTTTTTGTTGGGCCTTCAGGCCTGCCACATTTCCTACTGTGGGAAACTGGGAGGGGGGATTGTGTGGAGCAAGGGTGATATCTAGTCATAATAACATTCCTTTCTCAGAGAGTCAAGGACATCTTGCCCTGCACCTGGATGGCTGGAACTGGGAGGCATCTCCAGTTGGGACAGTGCTTTGATTGGACCATGTGATGGATATGTAGGTGTTGGGCAGGGACTTGAACTTTTCTTTGGGGACAGGGTGGATTTTTTTTTTTAATTTGATTTATATGCCGCCCTTCTCCGGAGACTCAGGGCGGCTTACAATGTGCTCAGCAATAGCCTTCATCCTTTTGTATATTTATACAAAGTCAGCTTATTGCCCCCACAACTGGGTCCTCAATTTACCTACCTTAGAAAAGATGGAAGGCTGAGTCAACCTTGAGCCTTGGCGAGATTCGAACCTGCAGTAATTGCAGGCAGCTGGTCTTAATAACCAGCTTAATAACAGGGTGCCTTAGACCACTGTACTACCAAGGCTCTTATTTGATTTGATTTAAATCGAGTTGATTTAAATCACAATTTAAATCATGATTTAAATCACTAGTAAAAAGGCTTGATTCAAATCAACTCGATTTAAATCATAATTTTTAAAGAGCAACTGTCATCTCTGCTACTCCTTTGACCCACTGTTGACTCACCGATAGTCCCAGTGTTGCAGAATATACAGCCTCATGCTACATAACTAAGCTCCATTTCAGGCTGAATAAACTAAATTATTTATGTATCTTAAATAGAAAACTATCTTATGATAGATTTTTACCCCACAAGTTTTTTATTAAAATAAATTCGATAAAAATTAAAAAAAAATCCGATTTAAATCAAAAAATTCTGATTTTTTTTTATTATTTTTTTAAAAAAATCATTGTTTTTTATCCACCCTGTTTGGGGAGGGGGGGTGGAAACCTGGAAGCTTTCAGATTTGGGGTTTCCCAGATGTGCCAATATGACACCTCTAATAAAATGGGATTTTGAGAAACTTCAAGCCTCAAAATTTTCTTTCGTTGGGGTTAGCTTGGAACCCTGACATTGAGTTCATTTATATATTGATGCCTATTATATATATTATATAATTCTGTTATCTATCAGGAGCCCAACACCCTTCTGACTTTGCTTTTCAGAAGGCCACACAAAGTGAACACATAATCCGGGCACCCGTCATCAAATGAGTCAGTTGCTAAGCATACGATTTTTGATCATGTGACTATGTCGATACTGCGACAGTCATAAATGTGAAAAACGATCATAAGTCACTTTTTTCAGTGTCGTCGTAATTTTGAACAGCTATTAAGTGAACTGTTGTACGTCGAGGACTACCTGTATTGTTGATAGGAAAAACAACTTGTCCAACTTGAAAGGAATTCTATTATTTACACCTCTTTTAGCTCTTATCTATGTTTCTGCCTAAAAATGATAAGAAACACTCCACTACCAAACACCCACAAAAGAAAGTTATCTCTACCAATGACAACCCAAACGACTCCTGCACATGCTTTAAATCTACTGAAACTATCAAGAATAATGAGGATATCATGAAATGCTACCCATGTGACAAGTTCGCCTACCACACCTGCTTAAAAGTAACCAAACAAGTGGCCAATTTCCTACAAACATCAGCTGCATGTCCATCGTGTTTATTTAAGATGGACAAATTAATTGTCCTGTCTGATAGAGTCGAAACCACAGAAACATCCATTGATTCCATAGAAGCATGCTTAGAAACACATTTACAAGCACGTTTACAAGCACGTCTAACATCTCTTGAAAAAAAAAAAGTACAGCACAGAAAAGTCAATACACAACAGCTCAAAATCCCATCTCAATTCAACAACCACTACCATTACCACAACCACAAATAACCACCAACCCAGCAAATAATATCTCCATACTCATCAAAGATGCCATCAAAAGTGAACGGAAACATCCAAACGCTATTCTATTTGGTCTAGATGACACCAACGAATCTGATGATATCACTAAGATTCGCAACATTATCAGCAATTCTCATATATCGAGTGTTGTGTTCGGCTGAAGAACACGTGTTAAATAAAGAGTAGCTGATTGGTCCTGTTGCTGGTAGCTTGCTGGCGGGAGATTGGAGCCCTACAATTGGCTGAGCCACTGACAGCTCGAGTATAAAAGAGCTGTCAGCCGACCGAGCGCTCGCTTGCTCTCCTACCCGTTGTTGGTTGTTGTTCTCAATAAAAGAGCTGTTAGATCATTAACCTGCGTCTCCTCCTTTATTGCTTGTTATTCCAGGAATAGAACACTGGTGAAATTATCTTCCAGAGATGGCCCTGAATTCAAGTACAGTGGCGGCTTGGTAGCCCCACGATTTTGTAGAGTCGTTTGCAAGAATGAGTCCAGCAAACACAAATTCGTTTATACAATAAACTCCATCACCAAAAACAACACCAACCATAACGAACTTTGTTCGTGGCCTGACCTATCCATACTGCAACGAGCCGGCTCCCATGAACTCAGCTCTGAACTTAAAAGACATCAAGAACAAGGAGAGACTGACTTATACATTGACTACCACACTGACTGTATCAAAAGTAAGTCCTGCAACCCACATCCTAACATCCAATCCCCCCCCCCCATCATCCAAAACTAACCTTACTGTTAGATGACCTCACCCCTTTCCTAAGAGGTCTGTAAGGGGCATGTATAAGCACACTAGCGTGCCTACCCTCCCTGTCCTAATGTTCCTTTTATTTGTATTCCTTTTATGTATTCAATTCATGCTTATACTTATATCTGTTATCTAATGCATGCTTGACAAATAAAATACATAAATAAAAAATTCTTGCAGTTATCGGTAGCTCATTCGTGATTCGATTGAATTGGGTTAAACTGATATGACTGCAGGAAAGGAGATGTACTAGTTAAAAGTAAAAAATAAAGATAACTAGATTTTCAAGAGACATCCACTTTTGGGAGCTAAACAAACCCAACTAGATTTGAAATACATCCTGTGGGTTTTTGCAAATACGTGAAAATTGTCCCTCATCTTAAAGGTGTAAGTCTGACAGCTCTTGTCATCTTTTTCTTTAGCCAGCAGCCAAATACAACGGCCAAGAGAGGGAATATTTTAAAAAAGTTGCTTTCATCAGAACAGCATTTAAAACCCATTCACTGTTTATGGTCACCACTGTGCTGATTGTTTGAATTTTCTTTAACAGATATCTGTAAACATTCAGGAACAGCAAGAAATCTCTTTTTTTGCCTGCTGGTAGAATCTCAGTGTGCAGCCTTTTCAGTATCTGTTGCACTGATTGTGTAAGAGAGAAACTTTATTGAAGTTTCAATAAAGGGCTTGATGAGCCCTGTGCACTGACCAGTGGCTGTAGGCTGCATGCCAGCTTCTCCTTGAAATGGGACAAAGCCCAAGAAGTTGAGAACTATTGCCAATCTTCTTCTTCTTCTTCTTCTTCTTCTTCTTCTTCTTCTTCTTCTTCTTCTTCTTCTTCTTCTTCTTCTTCTTCTTCTTCTTCTTCTTCTTCTTCTTCTTCTTCTTCTTCTTCTTCCTCTTCTTCTTCTTCTTCTTCTTCTTTGTAATCTCTCCCTCTAAGGCAGGGGTGTCAAACTCAAGACCCAGAGGCTGGATCTGGCCCATGGAGAGTTTAGATCTGGCCCTCAGGGCTGCCATGGAACTAAAAAATTGACTGGCCCGCGATGCCTCTGTCAGTGAAAATGGAGTCCACGAGGGTCGCATGCAGCCCGTTTTACCTCTGTTTTCACTGGCAGAGGGTTGCAGAAGGCCATCCCAGCAGAAAACAGGGCTTGTGAGGGCTGCACATGACATCCCCTCCCCCCGGAGCTCTGTTTTCACTAGCAGAGGGTTGCAGGAGGCCGTCATAGCCAAAAATGGGGCTTGGGAGCCCGTTTTCACTGGCAGAGCACTTGGGCCACCACAGGTGCCCCTCAACACAAGTGACATCATGCTGGTCATGCCCATCCTGGCCACATACACCCTGCCGCCCCCCGCCCCCCCGAGATCAAACACAACTCTGATGTGGCCCTCAATAAAATCAGGTTTGACACCCCTGGTCTAAGGGCACATTCATATACCTTTCATTTCATGTCTGTCTCCACCAGTGGTGGTATTCAGCCAGTTCTATCCGGTTCTGGAAAACCGGTAGCGGCGGCTGCGGGAGGCTCCGCCCACCTACCCAGACATCATCACATCCTGTTTTTGATGCTCTACACTCACATTTGTGAACTGGTAGCAAAAGTAAGTGAATACCACCCCTGGTCTCCACTATGTTACCAGTCTCCATTCCTTCAACCAGCATTTATCCCTTTGATGAGCTGAAAGGACCATATCCAATATCTCCCTGCACCGATAGACCTAGAACCAAGGAATAATTTCCTGACAGCGAGAACAATGAACCTAGTGGAACAGCTTGGCTTCAGAAGTGGTGGGTGCTCTATCACTGGAGACTTTTGAGAAGAGACTGGACAGCCACCTGTCTGGAATGATATAGTGCAGTGATGGTGAACCTTTTCTGCACCGAGTGCCCAAACTGGAATGTGAAACCCGAAGATCAGCTGGCTGGCGCTCCGGTACATACAAAGACCAGCTGACTGGTGTACATACTGGAAACCAGAAGACCAGCTGGCGATGGCACACGTGCCCACAGCAGGGCTCTGCATGCCACCTCTGGCATGTGTGCCATAGGTTCACCATCACAGATAGTGCCTCCTGGTTGAGCAGGGGGTTGCACTAGAAGACCTCCAAGGTCCCTTCCAACTCTGATATACTATTCTGTTCTAAATAACGAAATACGTTAAATCATAAGAAAGTAAGAATAACTTTCGATTGAGCAATGGAAATCCTTTTCCTTGTTTTTGAGTTGGGCTCTTTTTTTCACAGGCAACATTTTATGTCTGTGTGTAAACAAGACCCTTGACCAGGTCAGGTAAAAATGTAACCGCTGCATGGACCCAGAGTGCTATACTTATTTTGTCTAACCTTGTACAAGGTTTTCTTTTAAAGCTCACGATGTGGATACAGCTACTTTGGTTAATTTATGATTTGGGGTATTATGTAAATTGAGACCAAGGATTACTTCAAAATCCAAGTTTAATATGTTGTATGAATATCATGAACTGTTTCTCATCACCAACTTTGAACGCCTTCTGCGGTGGCTTGTAATGGATTATTCTGACCCCAGGAATGCTAACAACTATTGGCTGAATGTTACAGAGCAGAAGGGATGCATATTCCTTCCACATCCAGCAAGCACAGAGCAACATTCCCCCACACCACCCCTGGATTAAGAGGGACTGAGAAAGAGGATCAAAGAGATCAAACAAACCTGGGTTTAGCATACTCACTGGGATTAAATTACACATACTTACTTTCCAAAATTCTACAGCCTAACCCCTTTTTCCCCTTTCAATAAATCTGACTAATGAGATTCTGAAAAACCTTGTTTTCTTGGTTGTGAATAGCTGCTAGGTGCTTGACACGATTCCTGCCAGAGTGCCTCATAAAACAAGAACGCCATGAAAATTTTTATAGAGTCTGGATTTTCTTGGCTTTTGATTTTTCTGTGTCTGAAACGAGTTGGCGATCCATGGGGTAGAAAGCTACAAGAGGTTTCTTGGTTCCTCCCAAGTTCATACTTCTAAAAACAGGGCAGCCAACCACTAAATATCAGGGACACTTCCAAAGAAAGAAGCAAAATAATAGTGTTCTTGAATTCTTCTCCTTCTCCTTCTCCTTCTCCTTCTCCTTCTCCTTCTCCTTCTCCTTCTCCTTCTCCTTCTCCTTCTCCTTCTCCTTCTCCTTCTCCTTCTCCTTTTCCTTCTCCTTCTCCTTCTTCTTCCTCTCCTTCTTTATTTATTTATTTATCTATTTATTAGTCATATTTCTAAGCTGCCCACTCTTCGAGGACTCTGGGCGGCTTACACCAAAGACAGTATACTAAATAGCATATTGCCCCATAACAATCTGGGTCCTCATTTTACCCACCTCGGAAGGATGGAAGGCTGAGTCAGCCTAGGTGATATTTGATCTGCTTATCTGCTGAACTAGCAGTCAGCTGAAGTAGCTGCAGTACTGCACTCTAACCATTGCGCCACCTCGGCTCTTCTTCTTCTCCTTCCTCCTCTCCTCCTTCCTCCCTCCTCCTCCTCCTCCTTCTTCCTCCTCCTCCCCCTCCTTCTTCTTTTTCTTCTCCTCTTCCTCCTCCTTCTTTTTCTTCTTCTCCTCTTCCTCCTTTTTCTTCCTCCTCCTCCTCCTCCTCCTCCTTCCTCCTCCTCCTTTTTCTTCTTCTCCTCCTCCCTCCCCCTCCCCTTCTTCTTTTTCTTCTTCTTCTCCTCTTCCTCCCTTTTCTTCCTCCTCCTCCTCCTCCTCCTCCTCCTCCTCCTCCTCCTCCTCCTCCTCCTCCTCCATGTGGGTTTGTAAATACCAATTTTTAGAAGTGACCACAGGAATTTTATTCAAGGACATAAAAACACTAAATAGAAGAGAGATGGAGCCCAAGTAATAACAACATATACCAATAGAAGAGAACATTTGTAGCTCAGGATTGAACTATTGAACATCATTCCCTTCCAGCACTGAGAATGTCACCTAGTTGGGTAAATTAAACATCTGCAAGAAAACAACCAAACTCAGAGACCACCAAGGATATCACAATAAAAATGTATTGTTATTAACAGTCTATTAGCCTCCAAATTTCACCCTTCCTTAACTTGTGCATTCCCCCTGGTTCTTCTCTCCAGGGTTTATGTTCATGCTTAAACCTTTATCCATTTTCTGTATTCACATGAAGCACACAACAATAAACTAATCAAAGCTGGCTTAGTCTGTAGATTCTAAGATTCTACTTTGGTAGATTTGAATTCTGCAATTTCCAAGAATTTTTTCCATATGTCTTATTTCAGAGTAACGATTCTACAAAATGCAATAGTTGCTTCAACCCACATGGCATCAGGGTTTCTCTTTTTTTTAATTAAAAAAAAAGTTTTTTATTTTTATTTCTCATAAACGTACATATATAAACTCTTAACCAGCATCAATCGTACATATTATCTTTGGATTCCATATTAAATCATTTTCTGCCTTAAATAATTAAAATAAGATATACCCTGGACTGCTCTTCTACCCTTCCATCTCTTCTACAAACCACAACAAACCTTCTCTTTCTTTTCTTTTTTTCTTTTCTCTTCCCTTTCCGTCTCTACTTCTATCCTTTCCAACTTTCCTCTTCCTCCTCTCCTTCCCCTTCCCTACTTCCCCTTCCCTTCCCCCACTCCTCTCTTCTTCCTTCCTTCCTAACCTTCTCTCCTAGTTTCCTTCCCACTCTTTTCCTTCCTCTCCTCTTCCCTTTCCTCTATCCTTCTCTCTCCTTCCCTCTCTTCTCCCCTCTTTCTCCTCTACACCTCTACTCCTCTCTTCATCCCCTCTCCATTGTTGTGTTTATTTTCCATTGTATATTTTCAATGTGGTATCAGGGTTTCTCAATGGTGAGGTATATGCTTTGTGTTAAAGGTCTCAGTTTTAATCTTTCATTTTGAAGCTTTTAATTTAAAAGATTCTTCAGTAACAGCACTTGGAAATAAACACTACTAAATATATTGGAGAGGGTACTCCAATACTTCTTGTGAAATTGGTCTGTGCGAGAGATTGTAACTCAGTGACACGACATGCATTCTGCAGGTTGCATCCCAGGTTTGTGTCTCTGATGACTCTGGTTGATAAGGCATTGATGAAAGAGCCTTCAGTCTTTTATGAAAGTAAAGGTACAAACGCTCTTTAAAGAATTGGTAGAATACAACTTCCTATATTCTAGAGTTACGTCCCCATCAATCTGGCAGATCTCCACCCCTCTGCCCTGTGCACTCTAGCTGGCAGCTCCACCCAAGCCGGCAGCTCCTCCCTCTCTTTCTCATTGGCCTGCGAGCTCTCCCCAGCCGAGGTCCTGTTCTGCCAGCAGCTCAGGGTCAGCAATACCAGACGTGCCAGGAATGCTCTCATTCTCCCTCAAGGCCTCTGAGGAAGACATGGATGAGCCATCATCCACAGGAGACATCACACCCTCATAACAACTTTTTCTTTAGCAATCGTGCAAAGTTACAACGGCACTGAAAAAAAGTGACCTACAACTGGACTTCGCACTTACAACCATCACATCATCCCCATGATCAAAATTCAGGCATTCAGCAACTGGCAGATATTTGTGATTCGCTTAATAACCGCCTTGCTTACCTATGGAAATTCTGCTCCCAATTGTGGTCGTACGTTGAGGACTACCTGTTTGGATTTATTCTATACTCTTCTTCCCTGTTCAGAAGCCCTTCTGAATGATCAAACTCATCTGAAGGCATCCAATTCAATTGGGTGAGTTAATTCAAACTATTGATGTGAATTACAGAGTTGATTGTATCCAGGGCTTTGACAAAGCAGCCTTGAACGAAGACAGAACACGACCTGAAAAAAATGCCTACTTTCTTAGCAGCAAGTTGCAAGCTGCACCTGCTGACTTCGAACGATGTCATTTTACGTACCACTTTCCGATGATGGCATGCGGGGCCATCAATATTGTTAAGGATATTCTTGGCTCATAACTGATGTTGTGGGTTATTGAGCAGAGTATCCTTTGAGTAAACGCATGAAAAGCGACTGGGAGTGGTTGTGAACAATCACAGTTAACATACAAACACACTGAGTTGTTGTAGTCTTTTACTTTTAGAAGAAGTAAAGCAAAGTTCAAAAACAATCCAAGTCATACAAAGATAAGGTTTAAAAGATCAATTCAGGAATATTTCAAGTACAAAGTCTTTTTACCAGTTGTGGTCATACACATTAAAACAGTTCTTCTTGAGTTTCAAAACAGGAACAAGTTCAATATCAAAACATTCAATAAATAGTAGAAAACAACATGTAGCTGTGATCAAACAGTGATCATGCAGAGAGATCAGGTAGAGAGTTACAGCAAATAAGCAGGCAAAATGGTGTAGTATCCACACAAGCCATGATCCTGACTTCCCTTAAGTACATTGGCTACAGAGCTTAGTCAATCAGGATACACGATGATTCAATATAGTCTTAAAGCAATATAATACCTTTCTAACTGCCAACATACATAGTTGGTTTATATATTGCCTGACTAACTAGTTAGACAAATAGCCATTTTCTAACAAATATCATGCCTCCTGTCCCCCTCCCCAGCAAAACACGAAAGTTGTATCACAGCTATCTACCTGTCCAATCTAGACTAGATCCCTGTCCGTTTTCCTTCTTGCTTCCTATCGTTGTCTTTTCTTCCTTGAATTTTGGATTGGTCCCACTTTTGTTGCTCATATCAAGGCAGACTTTTTGATGGCAGGAGTGGTGGTAGGGCAGAAGATAAATTTGATAAACAAGGTGTATATTTAATATTGCATGTACTATTGCAGGGTTATATTTGCGCAGCATTGGGAAAATGAAGATGAAGAGATAAATTTAGAAGATATTGGACTGTGCAGAAATGGACAGACTTACATTGAAGATTAAACAGAAAGAAGATACAGAATGCTACCAAACATGGAATTTATTTTATCAATGGCTGGAAAAAGGGGGTAAAGATGAGGAATATAATTTGTATTGTTAAGCAAACAAAATAACCCAGACAACACTATGTTTATTCAGCACTAATTAAATGTAATAGTAGAAAATTAATAAAAGTTTATTTAAAAAAAAAAATCTGATCGATCTATTCCTTCCCTAGTTCCACACCACGGGTGAAATTCAGCAGGTTCTGACAGGTTCTGGAGAACCGTTAGCGGATATTTTGAGCAGTTCAGAGAACCGGTAGCAGAAATTTTGAGTAATTCTGAGAACCAACAAATATCACCTCTGGCTGGCCCCAAAGTGGGGTGGGAATGGAGATTTTGCAATATCCTTCTCCCAGGAGTGGGGTCGGAATGGAGATTTTGCAGTATCCTTCCCCTGCCACACCCATCAAGCCATGCCCACCAAGTGTCAGGTTTCGGTGCTATCTTAAATAAGCTTCATTTTCAAGCGCAAAATCTCTAATGAATCATTTTTATTTATGAACAGAAATAAAACCGACATTCCTAACTCAAATTGCAGCCAAACTGGCTCCTCCTTCCAACCCCCTCCTCTTCCGCTCTCCAACCCAATGTCCCATTGGCCATCATGCAGATCCATCTCTACGTCCCGGCACTCTCTTTTCACAGGAATGTGGCCCCCACCCTCGTCCCCCAGGAAACCCTATCTGTTGCATACAGAAAACTAGGTAAAAGTTCATCTCAGCAATAAATCAACGCTTCTGGTCTTTGCTTCATCTCGTTCATGTCAGAACTGGAAGAGAGCCTAATTTGGAATGCTGACACACACCTTGTCCATCAAGCCATGTCCACAGAACCAGTAGTAAAAAATTTAGATTTCACCACTGTTCCTCTCAATTTCCTGCTTCCAACTTTCTTCGTCCTTCCCCATTAAGTGCTCTCAATTTCTTATTTTCCTTTCTAACCTTGTGTTGGACCCCCAACAGTCAGGGTTTAATTCCTTGAGCAAATATTATCCTGCCATTCAGAATCCTGCCCCTTTTTAGCTAACCTTGCATAGCTCAACTCTGTCTTCTCTTATTATAAACTCATGCTTGCTTTTGAGCTCCCCCCCCCTTTTTTTTTTCCACCTTTGAGAAAATGAGGAGCTATAAAGTCATACTTAATGATCCCACTGACTGGTATACTTTCAGATCAACCACTGCTTTGTTCCTACAGAATATATGTTTGATCTTCAGCTATTCACTGATATTCAAATTCCACAAGTCATCCCATTGATGCTCTGTTGATCTGTAAGCACCATCAACTATTAAACACGATGATTTAGCAAGCAGAGCAACAGGCTGAAGATCTCTGAGTTTAGAAACTAAGCAGGCTCAATCCTGATTTATGCTTCGATGGGAGAAGTCCAGGAAACATCAGTGCTAGTGGAAGCATCTGGACAGTTTTCTCTGTGGTTGAAATTTAAATAAGATTGATGCTTAGATAATACTTTTTTTAAAAAAAAAAAATCCCAAATAATACAATGGCAAGTTAACTTCTGCATTATTGCCCCTGTATATTCATTTTTACATCGTCACCGGAAGTTGACTTGTCACCTAGGAGCCTTGGTGGTGCAGTGGTTAGAATGGCTAACTCTGGCCACCGCCTGGAGTTTGATTCTGACCAGTTCGAAATTGATTCAGCCTTCCATCTTTCCAAAGTTGGTAAAATGAGGACCCAGATTGTTAGAGCAATATGCTGACATTGTAAACTGATCAGAGGGGGCTGCAAAGCACTGTGAAGCAGGGGTGGGTTCTAATTTTTTTTACTACCGGTTCTATGGGCGTGGCTTATTTTGTGGACATGGCTTGATGGTCATGTGACAATTCTTTTGGACTTAGCAGAGGTACTAGTCTACCAGGCTTTTAGTTGCTTGCAGAGCTGTACCGGTCTACTCATTTGTTTTTGGAGGCACCGGTCTACTTATTTGTTTTTGGAGGCACCGGTCTACTCATTTGTTTTTGGAGGCACCGGTCTACCACCACACTGCCTTTTAACACTAATCAGCTGTAGGGCATCCCTTTGAAGCCCCGCGGTAAGAGTTTAAACAGTTTTTTTTCTTCTAGTCGATCAGCTGGGACTCAGGAGGCAGCAATAGATTGGGGGTGGGGCCAAATAAAAGGTAAGAATAATGCAGGGAGGCACGGGGGTGGGGGAGGGCCCAGCTCCTGAACAAAGAGAACTGGTTCGGTGACATCATATCATCAGCGCTACCGGCTCGGCCGAACCAGGCCAAACTGGGAGGAACCCACCACTGATATGAAGCAGTCCATAGGTCTAAGTGTTGTGGTCCGCCAGCAGCCAGCGGAGCTGCTGGCAGACGTTGGGCAGTGAGGAGGTTGGAGAGGAACATGGACCAGTCCTGGAGTCTGGGGAAGGCTCTGATGAGTGCTCTGCATCAGAGGCAGAGATGGGGCCAGGGCCATCCAACAGTTATTAGCTACCTTCGGAGTCGGAGATAAGTGGAGCTGGAGCCTGTTCCCGATGCGCGCATGCACAGAACTGCCAGGAGAAGGGAACAGTTAAGGAACAAGGGCCAACTTGGGAGTAAAGGCACAGGTGGATGGTGAATGGCCCCTCCCATAGGGAATAAAGAGGAGCAAAAGGGGAGTGGTATTTGCAGGAGACAATTAGTTCATTTCATTGGTTCTCTGGATTCCAAATAGATACAGAATGATACATTCTGCTGCAGCTATTTTTTATTTATTTATTTATTTATAATTTGATTTATATGCCGCCTTTCTCCGGAGACTCAGGACGGCTTACAATGTGTTAAGCAATGGCCTTCATACTTTTGTATATTTATACAAAGTCATCTTATTGCCCCCACAAACTGGGTCCTCATTTTACCTACCTTTGAAAGGATGGAAGGCTGAGTCGACCTTGAGCCTGGGGAGAATTGAACTCGCAGTAATTGCAGGCAGCTGGATGTTAAATGCTGCCTTAGGAGGCATTAGCCTCCTACGCCACTCAGGCTCCTTTATGGAGGAAGATGCAGTGCAGTCAATGCAGTCAGAAAATCTCAAGTATTAAATGTTACATCTTACGCTTAGGATGCTAAAAAGGTTGTGCATTATCCCTGTATCATTTTGGTAAATAATTTTCTAAGATAATAATAACTTTATTGTCATTGTATGTGTATACACAGTATACCCATACAACGAAATTCACTTAACACCCAAAGACCAGGTCCAACACACATAACAATCCCCAAACACACTCCCACCCACCACAATTCCCCACCCCTAAACCACCCAAACATCCACACAACAGACTAAGTAATGCTGTCCAACAGCTCACTGATGGTGGCCCTTTAGTTCATTGTTGAGTGCAATTATAGTTCTGGGACACGGGTGGGTTCTACTTACCTTTACTACCAGTTCGCAACGGGGCCGTGTGTGTGTGCTTGCTTCGCTCGCGTGCGCACACGCTCTTCTGCGCAGAAGCATTTTGATGATGTCGGGTTTGGTGGGCGGAGCCTCCCGCCGGTTTTACTACTGGTTCTATAGAACCGGTGTGAACCGGGGGCAACCCACCACTGCTCTGGGATATTTTAGAAGATGATTTTCAGTCAAGATCAGCCAGGCTGGAAATAGATGTTCAAATCTCAAAAGAAAATAAAAACAATCTTATGCATTCTATTGTACCTTTTGTCAGTGTCATTTTTAGATGCAGCCATTTCTAAATTGGTTTTGTTTTTTTTTTGTTTTTTTGTGGTTCAAGACAATCGTTCATCAGATCAGATATGAAATTCACTTGGTTTTTATTTATGGAGATCAGAATCTAAGGAATCCCTTAGAAAGTTGTTGGTTTAGAAAACGTGGCAGACTTACTGCCGCAGACTTGATGCACTACAAATCTTGTTTCTGTTCACCCCACCATGGGAGGCGTGGCATTCGTATTAGTCACATGATCATTCCAGGAACTACCAAAGGACCAGGAGCAAATGTCCTCTTTGCAATAACTTTGTCAGCACTTCAAGCTGCATTTACTCTAGTGCTGACATAAGAAGGAGAAGCGGAGGCGTCTGGAAAGGGACGTTTGATTTTTCACCTACTTATTTTCCCAAGAGATAATATCCCCTAGGAGATGGGATGGGAGGGGGAAAATTCCTTTGAGCTGGAGCAGTAGATTAGGGGTAGAGTGACTTGGAAGATGGCCAATGAGTGCAGAGGAGTGGGGAATGGAAAGGGAGGGTTTTGGGTCTGGAAGTCAGTGCTGTCTGCGATGGAGTCGGAGTTAGAATGTCGTGCTTAATAAATGGAAGTTTTTCATCAAAGACTTTGTTTGAAATGCAATTTATTTGAGACGACCTCGAAACCTGACAAACTTGTTAGAGCATGATGGTTCTACAACGAAAAATAAAAGGTTATAATAAAATAAAGTAAAACGAAATAACAAGCAAGCTACGGGTAGTTTTCAACTTAAAACAATTGGGACCAAAATTTCCATTCTTAAGCAAAATGGTTGCTAAGCATTAAGAGCTGTCCAATTGTCCACTGGAGGATTTGATAGCCCATGCCTGGACTACATATTTTCAAAGCTGTTTGGTAAAGTCCAAAAGGATTTTTAAAAAGTTGATTTAGAGCAGGGGGGTCAAATTTAAGGCTTGCAAGCCAGATCTGGCCCACGGGGTACTTAGACCCTGACCCTAGAAACAGGAAAAGTCCGGCCTGTGGTGCCTTTGCCAGCAAAAATGGAGCTTGGGCGGGGCGGGGGGATCCATTTTCACTGGCAGAGGGTTGCAGGAGGCTGTTGCTGCCAAAACTGGAGCTCAGGAGCCTATTTTCACTGGCAGACTGCTCGGGCCACAGGCACCCCCCAACATGAGTGACGTCAAGCTGGCCACACCCACCCTGGCCATGCCCCCCCCAGGTCAAACACAACCCTGTTGCGGCCCTCAACGAAATCATGTTTGACATCCCTGATTTACAGACTAGCACAAGATAGGAGCAACTTAAACAGATGGTGCCAATATCCCTTTAGTTTAACTATCTCACATCATTGTTGTGGGAAGGAGTTCAGCCTTATTTTCCCCTCCTGTTATTTTATAGTAAGAAAAAGGTCCAAATACTGTTATCACCTCACTGTCTGTGTTTGTTTCCTTGGTGGTCAAATGCTGTTTTCCATTGTGGTCAAAGCAGTAGTGCTGTTTCTATCCAGCACGACAATGAAAAACATTTAAAGAGAATTGCAGAGTCCCAAAAAGCCTTTGCAAATGGCTTCCATATATCTCTGGGCTTCACACAAAGCTGTCAGGAGCTTTGGCTGGAAGCATACACTTTCCAATGAATACCTGCACAGAGACAAAATACCCTATGCATTTGGAGCACCAAGTAAAAAAATAAAATAAAAGCAAAAATTTTGATAAAGGTTGAAAAAAAGTGTTCCCCGGGTTTTTTATACAGCTTGCTTGCATTTTAGGAATACTAAATGGATTGTGCTTTCAAAGTCTATTTTCCTTTCTTTCTGTGAATCAGATATGTTTTTGTGCTTTATTAAAGAAATAACATCTCTACTGTGCTGGTATTATGATTCTCAAGCATTTGCCAATATATCCATCTATCCTTCCTTCCTTCCTTCCTTCCTTCCTTCCTTCCTTCCTTCCTTCCTTCCTTCCTTCCTTCCTCCCTCCCTCCCTCCCTCCCTCCCTTCCCATGCCATGCCTCCCTCCCTTCCTCCCTCCCTCCTTTCCTTCCTCCCTTCCTTCCCCCAATAAACTTCAGTTAAGCTATCTTATACAAAATTCAGAGAACTCAATTGTGATATTGCTCAAATAACATTATTCTTCCAATGCACCGTTGGGTTTATTAATAGCCATCCCATAAACAATAAAACTTAGCCGAGCATGAAATGCGTTTATGCGAATGTGCTCATTACCTTGGCATTAGAGTGCTGTGGATTTTTGGTGCTTTAACACCATTCATACTACAGCTGCCTGCCTTCTTCTTAAGCAAAAAGAAGGCAATTGGAAAAATGCAGTGGGAAGGAAGCATTTGACTGGATAATTTAAATCTAAATTAGCCAGTGTAGAGTGAATGTTTGTGATGCCTTTTAAACACATGTTTATGTCAAACCACCAACAGCACCAGCTCAAATTATCTTACTTTTTTTTTCAAGAAACACAACCGTTGCTGGATTTCTTATAATGCAGACCATTGGTGAAATCCATTTTTTTTTACTACAGGTACTGTGGGCGTGGCTTGGTGAGCGTGGCAGGGGAAGGATACTGTAAAATCTCCATTCCCACCCCACTCCAGGGGAAAGATATTGCAAAATCCCCATTCCCTCCCCACTCCTGGGGGAAGGATATTGCAAAATCTCCATTCCCACCCCACTCTGAGGCCAGCCAGAAGTGGTATTTGACGGTTCTCCAAACTACTCAAAATTTCCGCTACTGGTTCTCCAGAACCTGTCAGAACCTGCTGGATTTCACACCTGATGCAGATGAATAAAAGAACATTGTCTTTGGGGGAATGGGGAAGGTAACATTATGGGGAACAAAGCTTCCTTTTGGTTCTTATGAAAGCAAGATTAAGACATTTTTCAGTACTTGGATCTTACAAAATGTAGCCCACTGACTAGCTTCAAATGTTTGAGATTTCAAAGATACCACAGGCAGCCACCTTCTTCCTTCCCATTAATTAATAAGAGGGCGAGTTACTTTCTAGATTTGACCTGCAACTCCCAAAATATTCAGGCGAAGAATTCTTTGTATCACATTCTCGCTCTCTCCTTCCCACCCCACGCCCTGGTTTCATTTGTCTTGAAAATGAAAAAGAACACATCGGAATAGCTCTTGAAAAAGGCTGTGTGTAGTTTGAAAGGTAATTCTCCTGACATTTTGTCAGGATATGAAAGGCAGGACTTTGATTAACTCCATTGCTCCTTCAGCTTAAAAAGTACGTATCAGAGTGCTCAGAGCTTACATCTTCAAGTGCTGCCATTTGCTGGTACTGTGGAAAATGAGTCCTGAGGAAAAATAATAATAATAATAATCAGAAAATTCTCAACAAAAGTTTTCTTCTCTTGCAAAAGAAGCTTCTCTTTCTCAATCTCATCTTTGAGCTGTTCAGCATCTTCGTTGGGAAATGGTTGATGTTTTCTGTTTCCTTTCTGTCTACTACTCTACAGCAGGGGTCACCAACTTTTCGGACCTCAGGGACCACTAAATTCATAATTTTAAATCCCACGGACAAATAATATGATCTGCCTAATGACCGGATGGGTGGGCGTAGCTAGGTGGTCATGTGACTGGGTGGGCGTGGTCAACTCAATGTCACTCACATCGAGGGGTGCCTCGCTAGCCTCTACTCGCCCCTCCCATCCCAGCCACTCCTCGCCTCCCCACCCTGGCTCCTTAGGACCCCAACAGGAAGCAGTTGTTGGAGCTAATCAGCCACCACAAGAAAGAGTTGGCAAAACAGCTCAGTTCAAATTGGATCTGACCGAGAAGGAGGGTCAGCAGAAGCACCTCACTGAGGACTATGAGCATAGGCTTTCCAAGCAGAGGGAAGACCTGCAGGAGTGCAAGGCCACCTGGAGGCTCAATGGGCTGAGATGGTCAGTCAGTTCCAGGCCATGATGCAGTCCCACTGGAACTTCGCCACCAGCACCACTTCCCTCCAGCCTTCGCCCAAAGCCCCACACCAGGAGGTTGAAACAGACTCCAAGTCGGAATTTCTGGCCCCCTCCAACCCACACAAGAAGACCTTGAAGGGGGAGACACTCTGCAGCAACACAAATGTTCATTGCATGCATCCAGCCCAAGGGCCATTTCTTGAGGACCCCTGATTTAGTGCAATATAAAAAATGCAAATATTTTTTCTACGGACCACCAAAATTTTCTCGTGGACCATCAGTGGTCCATGGACCACTAGTTGGTGACCGCTGGTCTACAGTGTACCACAGAGATCTCTAACTTTTCCAGCTCAGCAGATCGGCGGAGGCAGTGGGGTCAAAAGAGGGGTGGGGAGGGGGGATGGTTTCATGCACAGTGCATGCTATTTTCACAAAAGCTTCCTGTGCTCGCCCACCATTTTCGCAGCCTGGTTTCAATGGGAGACTACCACACCGTGGTGGTATTCAGCCAGTTCTATCCGGTTCAGGCAAACTGATAGCGGTGGCTGCGGGAGGCTCCTCCCACCCGCCTGGATGTCATCATGTCCCATTTTTGACCCTCTGTGCATGCGCGGAAGGCTCTATGCATATGCGGAGGTGGTGCGGGTGAGCGAAGTGAGAGCACGCACCAGGGGTGGGTTCTAAATTTTTTTACTACCGGTTCTGTGGGCGTGGCTTATTTTGTGGGTGTGGCTTGGAGGTCATGTGACTAGGTGGGCATGGCTAGCTGGTCAGAGTCATTTCTGGAAGGTCCTCGCACTTACGACCAGTCCTCGCACTTACGACCTGACTCATTTGTTTGCTTTTAACACTGATCAGCTGTAGGACGGCCCTTTGAAGCCCCGTGGCAAGAGTTTAAACAGTTTTTTTCCCTCTAGTTATCAGCTGGGACTCAGGAGGCAGCAATAGATTGGGGGTGGGACCAAATAAAAGATAATAATAATGTGGGTGGGGGGGGTGGGAGGGCAGGGGGGAGAGAACCGGTTTGGTGACGTCATATCGCCACTGCTACCGGCTCGGCCAAACCGGACTGAACTTGGAGGAACCCACCACTGGCGCGCACGCTCACATTTGCGAACCAGTAGTGAAGGTAAATGAATACCACCCCTGCTATCATATCAGGCTCTGAACTAAACTGGGAAAGTAGCATTGGCAAACTAGTTCCATAATATCACCAAGAAGACTGCCTGGTCCATGACATGAGCAGGAGTTACAAAATGCAATGTGCTTGATGAAGAGGAAAAGAGCATTGGTCCTCTAACCTGTGACAGATCCCCTGCGATTCTTTCAGAGACGAGGCTAGATCAGCCTTTTCATTAGACCACAAATGTATCTGCAGGAGAAGACTGATTAATACATTTCAGTCCTCTGAATGACAAGAGATTCCAACCAGCCATGACTAAAGAGCAGCCATAACCCTTTTAATTGCATAAAATAACCATCTTCATTAGGCCAACTTATCCTCTTGAGTATACCCCTGGGAAGCAGTTCAATGACTATGGAGCACAATTCCTTTCTCCCGGCAGCTTCTTAGGGAGGCTTTCTACGTGATGCCATTTCTCCCCACTTGAAAAGGACAGCGTCCCAGGCATGCCCTTTTTCAATTTAATCTCTCTGAGAGAAAGGAATTAAAAACTAAATTTGGTACTGGGCAAATTCGGGCTAGGTTGAAAGGAACTGAACAAAGCAAAATGGGAAACATTGAAAGAAATCAGCAGGGTGCCGGTGTATTTCCAGGTGCAATTCAAGGTGCTGTTTGTCACCTATAAAGCCCCACGTGGCTTGGGACCGAGTTACCTGGGGGACCATCTTTTTCTGAGAGTCTCCGCCCATACAATTCAATCCAGCAGATTGGGCATGCTACTGATCCCATCAGCCAAAGAGTGTCCGTGGGTGGGAAGTAGAAGATGGGTCTTCCCTGTTGTAGCCCCTGCTTTGTGGAATAGTCTCCCCTTGGAAATTAGAATGGCTCTAACCATGTTGGCGTTTCACAAGGCTCTACAAACTTGGTTATGTACTCAGACTTAGGACTTAGAATGTGTTAAAAGCAGAGTAGAGTGGAATGGAGTGGAGTGGAATGGAATGGAATAGAATAGAATAGAATAGAATAGAATAGAATAGAATAGAATAGAATAGAATAGAATAGAATAGAATAGAATAGAATAGGTTTTATTGGCCAAGTGTGAAAGACACCCAAGGAATTTATCTCCAGTGCATAAGCTCTCAATGTAAATGCTAAACAACAAACTAATAATAATAATCATAATATTAAAGTGAAAATAATCATAATACTGATACCAATAAGAGAAGGTAGTGGAACAGATGAGAAGGATACATGTAATACAGTCATATTATATAGGTAAATATACTGAGACCTGAGACAGTAATGTGGGAATTGGATGTTCAGCAGAGTGATGGCATGAGAAAAAACAACTGTCTCTGTGTCTAGTTGTTTTGGCATGCAATGTCCTGTAGTGGCATCTCAGGGGGGATGAGTTTATTGGCTTTACTGCTAGCTGCTTAATTATCTTGGCTGCTGTATGCATTTATTTTCTGGATATTTATTGTTTTAAATTGTTTTATAATTTTAGAATTATAAGCTGCCCGGAGTTATTTGGTTGAGTTGGGTAACTACAGGAAATGAATGAATGAATAAATGAATGAATGAATGATGAATTGATGAATTAATGAATTAATGAATGAATGATGGATGGATGGATGGATGAACAAATGATAATCCTATACTTTACATTTTATAAATCCCTACCAATCTTTAAAGTGGTCTTTTTTTGTTGATTTGTAGCATGCTCGCCTCCATTTTTTCCCCATATTAACAACTGTTAAGATGGATTGTCCTGCGAGATAGTGACAGGTTCAAAGTCACTCAAGGGACTTCCATAGTTGAGCATGAACTGGTCAACTGCTTCTTCCTGATTTTAGTTCATCATGTCAACCATACAGGTTTCCTCTCCTTTGAATGTCGGGAGTTATTCAAGGGGATCAGGGTATAAGCAATCTGAAGAACCTTTTAGATGGTTATAAAATAGCAAGACAGTTGTGAGATTTGTGTATGTCAATCCTAGGGATGGATCGTAGGGATGGATGGATTGCCTTTGTAGAATTTTCTTCTGGTGGTGGCAGGCAAATGACTTGTTTACTGATGAATAATCTGCACCTTGCCTGGGATGAGAAGGAAGATGCCACACTGTATCTTACCTCCAGAGGTGGGCTGCCTGGGGTTCGGGAGAACCTTTAGCAGGGGTTCGGGAGAACTTCTAGCTAAGATTCTGTGCAGTTTGGAGAACCCCAAATCCCACTCCTGGCTGGCCCTGCCCACCCAACCCCGCTCCTCCCAGGAGTCCCCACATGGCCCGTTTTGGATGCAGGTAATTGCAGAGCACACTCAGAGGCTTGGGGAGGGTGAAAAACAGGCCTACCAGGAGTTCAGAAAGTCCAGAAACGGACCTGTTTCCAGCCTCCAGAGGGCCTCCGGAGCCTGGGGAGGCCATTTTCGCCCTCCTGGAGGCTCAAGCAAAACCTCCGGAACCCGGAGAGGGCAAACAGCCCCCCCCACACACACTGTGGTGCAGGCCTACTAGGCTACTCCCACCATGGCCACGCCCACCCAGCAACTGGGCAAAGAACCCCTTGCTAAAATTTTTGAAGACCACCCCTGCTTACCTTTGACCCTCAAACAGCAAAATGTCTCTAACCAGCCACCTAAGTGGAATCAAGACTTTAAAAACTGTAGATTCAGAGGAAAATGCATCTAGAAAATGGCATGGGAGGGAAAAGGGATATTAATGCTTTTTTTTTTTAATGTTGAAAATTAGGAAGAGTCCATCCAAGATGAACATCTTGTTTGTAAGTTGAGGGCCAAACCTGATCTATTGGGAGCCGAAACTCAAAATTGATAAGAGTGAGGCAGGAGAACAATGAAATCTGATCCGGCTCCATTTACGTTCTACTGTAATTAAACAGAGTCAATAGTGAGTATTCCTCGATCAGGGATTTAATAATGTTTTTGCTGCAGCTAGATTAAAACCTTCAAAGATGAACCAATGCTTGGAGATTTACATTTGAGGCTTTGGGCCCAACTGGGAGCCCTGGGTTTAGGATATGTACCTGTAGTTTAGAAACTTAACTAGAGTTTTAATTTAGCTTCTAATTGCTAAATATTTTTTTTAATAAAAAGGCAAACTTAAGTAGTGGTAGGAAACTTTCTTCCCCCCCCCCCCAAAAAAAATCAAATCCAATTAACTACCTCAGAATCCCCTCCCCCCTTTTTTTTCTCCAGAAAGCAACCTGCAGCTTATTGTCCACAGAAATCTTCCAAATCCAACATCAATTCCTTGGCTTCTGAAATTTCCCAGGAGCCCAAAAGGAACTCCCTGAGTGAGCAGGTCCCACACACTTTGTGACCATAGAAAAAGAGCAGGCAGAGCTGGGTAGATGGAGTCAAGGATGTCATCAGCTTAGAATCATTACATTGCCACATACAGTCCAAGTCAAATCCCTCTTGGACTCTGTTGACCCTTATCTGGTGCTGATTTAGTATTGAATTTTACTTGACCAAATTCTTGTACATACAGTATGTGTGAACAATAAATCTTCTGAACTACAATTTAATAAGGTCCTGATCCTTTGTGCCTGACAGTGTGAAAGGCAATTTTGAAAGGGGATTCATTTCCACTTAGGAATGCCAAACCTAAAAAAAAAAAAAAAAAAAAAAAAAGCTGATTTTTCTCCTATTTAAAAGGGTTCTGGGGACAAACTTCAGATTCTGAATTTTATTCCTTAAACCCTTAAACTTCTCCTTATCGTAGGTCAAAATGTCTGGCACTGCACGTTCCAGTGATATCATAACATGCTTCAATGCTTTGTCTTTCAAGGGGACTCTTCCATTCTCTCCTTTTTTCAGTCATTTTTCCAATTTCCATCCCCTCACATCTACAGACCCTCACACCCTGAACTTAAATTGTTTCAACTTCTCCCTTCAAGATCCCACTATATTGCATTGCATGCCAAAACAATTAGACACAAATATAGTTTCTTCCCCCATGCCACACTTAACTCCCACAGCACTTGTCTTATGCCTAAAGATATTTACACATATAGTAGGCCTGCACTACTTTTATCCTTCTCATCTGTTCTGCTACTTTTTCTTATCATCATCATCATCACATTAATATTATTATTACTTTGTTGTTTTGTATGTATACTGAAAGTTTATTCACCAAAGACAAATTCTTTGTGTGTCTATCCTATTTGGCCAATATTCTGTTCTGTTCTGTTCTGTTCTGTTCTGTTCTGTTCTGTTCTGTTCTGTTCTGTTCTGTTCTGTTCTGTTCCGTCCCGTCCTGTCCCGTCCCGTCCCATCCCATTGTCAGGCCTGGAAGCAGTGGTGGGTTTTAAAAATTTTTACTACTGGTTCTGTGGGTGTGGCTTGGTGGGCATGGCATGGCTTGGTGGCTGCGGTTTGTGGCTGTGGCAGGGGAAGGATACTGCAAAATCCCCATTCTGTCCCCAATCCAGGGGAAGGTTACTGCAAAATCCCCACTTCCTCCCAATCAGCTGGGACTCGGGAGGCAGAGAATAGATGGGGGCGGGGCCAGTCAGAGGTTATATTTACCGGTTTTCTGAACTACTCAAAATTTCCGCTACTGGTTCTCCAGAACTGGTCAGAACCTGCTGAAACCCACCTCTGCCTGGAATCCATCTTTTTTGTTGGATCTTCAAGCCTGCCACATTTACTACTACTGTGGAAAACTGGAAGGGGGGGGTTGTATGGAGCCAGGGTGATATCTAGTCATAATAACTTTCATAAAAAGGAACATAATAATTCCTTTCTCAGAGAGTCAAGGACATCTTGCCCTGCACCTGGAAGGCTGGAACTGGGAGGCATCTCCAGTTGGGACGGTCCTTTGATTGGACCATGTGATGGACATATGGGTGCTGGGCAGGGACTTGAACTTTCCTTTGGGTGGGGTCAACCGGGAAACTTTCAGATTCGGGTTTTCCCAGATGTGCCAATATGACATATCTAATAAAATGGAACTTTGAGGAAACTCAGGCCTCGGAGTTTTCTTTCGTTGTGGGTGTTACTTGGAACCCTGATGCACCAGAGACAAATTCCTTGTGTGTCCAATCATGCTTGGCCAATAAAGAATTTTATTCTATTCTCCAAAATATTAGTCTGTGATGATATCCTATGGAAATGCAGAAACTGCTTTTTTTTCTCCCTTTCTGGGTGCTTCCATTTACTACAGTATGAATTTAGGGCATGGTTACCCACTCGACTATGTAGAAGAAATTATATATTCACAAAAGGTGCACACCTAGGCAGAACAACAATAATAAAGATATCCGCCTTCATTTGGCATGTAATAAAACATAATAGTTTCGCCTTCTAGTTTAGCGTGCAACCTTCCCAAGCAATTTCATTGAGAGCGGTGGAAAAATTGTTCTTCGGCTGCGCTATCTAAACTAAAGTCAAAGTGACATTTTTCAACAAGAACACATTGTCGACTCCTTTGTCTCGCCTTTTCAATTCAGCTTTGTTACATCTTTTGTTTCTTTGATGCCTAGAATATTGCACCATTTGGCTTTAAAACCCACATTAGAAGAGCATTAATTAAAGGCAAGCACAGCGCAATGGAGACACTGTTAAAATTATGCTTGAAGGTACAATGTAATTAATTTTGTACAAGCGAAACATAAAAGAGATCGGATGAGACCAGGGGAAACAGTGGCATATCTTCACAAAATGATAATGAGAAATACAATTGCAGATTAGACACAATATGAAAGGACATATGGACTAATTAGACTTCAAAGGAAAGAGTCAAAACAAAAGGGGAACCTGCTAAGTGTTCATCAAAATTAAATTATATATATATATATATAATTTATAATTTATAATTTATAATTTATAATACACACATACACACACAAACACACACACATTTGATAGCCTCAGGGTTTTCATACTTTATGTATGTATGTATGTATGTATCAGGGGTGGGTTCTACTTACCTTTACTACCAGTGGGGCTTTGCTCACTTGTGCGCTCTTCTGGGCATGCGCAGAAGCATATTCATGATGTCGGGGTCGGTGGGCGGAGCTTCCCGCCAGTTTTACTACCGGTTCTATAGAACGGGTGCGAACCGGGGGCAACTCACCACTGGTATGTAGGTAGGTATGTATGTATACATGTATTTAATTGGCTTTTCATACTTTGTGTGTGTGTGTGTGTATGTACACACACACACACATGCACACAGAGTATGAAAACTGTCAGGGCTATTAATTGCAGGTAGTCCTCAACTTACGACCACAATTGAGACTAGGTTTTCTGTTGTTAAACAAGGTGGTTGTTAAATGAGCCATGGCTTATTTTGCAACCTTTTTTGCCTTACTTGTATAGGTGGGCTGCTGCCGGTTTGGACCAGTTTGGGCAAATCGGTAGTTGCGACCCGCGCTATCTCGTCCTATATTGCCATGTTTTTGAAGCCGCGTTCATGCATGGAATGCTGCGTGTATGTGTGGAAGGCATGCGCGTGAGTGAAGCGTGCGTGCACACTCACATTTTTGATGCTGGTTGTTACAACCAGCAGCAGCCCACCACTGCTTAATTGTTAAGGGAATGTGTGTGTATACATACATACATACATACATACATACATACATACATACATACACACACACCCACCACACTGTGGGTTTCAGCAGGTTCTGACCAGTTCTGGAGAACTGGTAGAGGAAATTTTGAGTAGCTTGCAGAACCAGTAGTAAAAATTCAGACTGGCCCCTCCCCCATCTATTGTCTACCTCCCAAGTCCCAACCGATTGGGAGGAAATGAGGATTTTTCAGTAACCTTCCCCTGCCACGCCCACCAAGCCACGCCCACCAAGCCATGCCACGCCCAGCAAGCCACACCCACAGAACCGGTAGTAAAAAATTTTGAAACCCACCACTGATATATTAGATACACACACACACACATACACACAATAGTGGTTTAGAGATACACACTACATTTCCTTTCATGCACAATTTTCCCCATCTGTGTATATGAAGTCTCTCCCTATGGATATTTATTGTAGAAGACTGAAGTTACGTCAATGTTTTCTTCAATTTATCCTTTGAAAATTTAAATTCATTTTTTTTTTCCCAGGGCAGTTCATCTGAACAGAAATAAAAATTGATAGATTTGACTATTCTTACCTTTAAGATCTCTTTGGGAAATTTAATTTAATTTAATTTAATTTCCAATTTATATACCGCCCTTCTCCCTAAGGACTCAGGGCGGTGTACAGCCAAGATAAAAAACATAGAATACAAATATTAAAAAACATTTTAAAATATATATAAATTTTGGCCCAAAAATTAAAAAATCACAGACTGATTAAAAGAATTTAAAAATTTAAAAATTTCTTCTTAAGCCAACCCGGCTTGCTGGAAAAGATGGGTTTTCAGGGAACGACGGAAGGCATTGAGGTCATGGATTCTCCTTATCTCTGGGGGCAACTGATTCCAGAGGGTAGGTACCCCCACAGAGAAGGCCCTCCCCCTGGAGGTCACCAGCCTACATTGTTTGGCTGATGGCACCCTGAGGAGGCCCTCTCTGTGGGAGCGCACGGGTCTCTGGGAGGTCGTCGATAGCAGCAGGCGGTCTCGCAGATAGCTAGGCCCTATGCCATAGAGCGGACATTTAGCATTTTGGGGGGGCTGGGGATAGGACAGTCTTCAGAATTTGAACAAGTGGGGAGATTTTTATTCTACGACCCTCTGAAACATGACCGTCCATGTCTTCTTTCTTATAAAGGAGTACTTAAATAAATAAATAAAAAATCTCAGAGTAGGCAAATGCATTTTTCCTGCTGTGATACATTACCGTTTACAAAATCATACACATACTCTTGAAATAGATGTTTTTTCCCCACCATAATTAGATATTTTTCACTACTTTCCAGAGACTTGCATTCATAGTTCTATTTTGGAACAGAAAGTAAGCTACTGCTTTGAAATGGCTATGAATCCAGCTCTAAAGAGCATCAGAGGCTGTCCTGAATCAACGGTGTCTTGAATTCAGGTCCAGATCTCAATATTGTGGTGGTGCTATCTAAAGTTACAATCAGAGACCATTAATCAGCCTAGAACTTTTTGTATGCAATACAGATATTTGTCCACTAAATTATTGTCCAGTCCTTGGCGAAACCACATATGTTCTAATCTATGTGAGAGCCAGGATAAACCATGCAAAAATAAATCCCTGCATGTCTAAAGGTCTGTAGTTCTGTAGGTCTGAGGTCACAGATGAACCTCCAAGTACTTCAACGACCCTCTAAAAGACGCAAATGACCACTAGCTGTCTGCAAGGAATATAAATCCTTCCATTCCCCGCTATCCTGTCAGACAGTGGTGGAATTCAATTTTTTTACTACCGGTTCTGTGGGAGTGGCTTGGTGGGCATGGCAGGGGAAGGATACTGCAAAATCCCCATTCCCTCCCCACTCCTGGGAAGGATACTGCAAAATCTCCATTCCCACCCCATTCCTGGGGGAAGGATATTGCAAAATCCCCATTCTCTCCCCACTCCTGGGGGAAAGGAATTGCAAAATCCCCATTCCTATCCCACTCTGTGGCCAGCCAAAGGCGGTATTTGCTGGTTCTCCGAACTACTCAAAATTTCCGCTACCAGTTCTCCAGAACCTGTCAGAACCTGCTGGATTTCACCCCTGCTGTCAGAGCTGAAGAAGCTTCTTGGATGAGAAGTGAAATGTCTTCAAAATGAAAAAACAAGAAAGTCCAGTTGCCTCCTGAAAAAGCACCTTTCAGGCAACCATGACCTGGATGATTGAGCATCCCTAAAGACTTGTAGCCAATTAGACAATTTGGGATGATCACCCTTTAAATGATGTGGGAGTAGCAATGGATTTTCAGAGGCAAAACAATTACAGACTACAGGAACCAGGATGTCTACTCAGGTGACCCTGAGGACACAGATAAGCCTCCAAGTGCTTCAATGACCCTCTAAAAGGATGCAAATGATCAGCTGTTTGCAAGAAATATAAATCCTTCCATTCCCCACCATCCAGTCAGAGCTGAAGAAGCTTCTTGGATGAGAAGTGAAATGTCTTCAAAATGAAAAAACAAGAAAGTCCAGTTGCCTCCTGAAAAAGCACCTTTCGGGCAACCATGACCTGGATGATTGAGCATCCCTACAGACTTGTAGCCAATTAGACAATTTGGGATGATCACCCTTTAAATGATGTGGGAGTAGCAATGGATTTTCAGAGGCAAAACAATTACAGACTACAGGAACCAGGATGTCTACTCAGGTGACCCTGAGGACACAGATAAACCTCCAAGTGCTTCAATGACCCTCTAAAAGGATGCAAATGATCAGCTGTTTGCAAGAAATATAAATCCTTCCATTCCCCACCATCCAGTCAGAGCTGAAGAAGCTTCTTGGATGAGAAGCAAAACATCTTCAAAAGAAAAAAAAGCCCAAGGACGTCCAGTTGCCTCCTGAAAAAGCACCTTTGGGACTGCATATCTAAAGGAATTGTATATTATATCCAAAACTAATCTTGGAGTTTACCTCCCCAATGAGAAATTTACTCTAGTGCAATTAATTCATTTTTTAAGCCCGTGATATCACTTCCCAGGGTGCACTGTCAACATGGATGGAGTATATAGTTCAGTCCTAATTAGTGACAAACCTATTCCACAATAAAAACCCCTCTCATTAGAACATTGCAGCACTCTTCAGCGTAAAGTATACTTCAACCTGTCTTCAATCCCACGGGACTCGGTATTCAAACATGTTATCCAGTCTTAATTATACTGCACAATTACTGTCATTGTGCATGGCGATGTGCCTAATTACCCACTGCTATTCACAATTATCTAATCCATGCATCCTGTCATGGTTGCAAAGGCGGTAAATTCTGTGCTTCTAAGAACAGCTACAGGCTGGATGGGTTTGAACATTCGGAGGAGAAAGGCTTGTCAACCGATAGTTGTCCTATTTCTGGATTCAGTTGTACCACTTGACTCTTTAGTTCTACGTTCTTGCTGAAATAGCAAAAATGTTAATCACAGCTTTCAGCTGACTTTCAGTTGTTTCCTGCATGCTCTGGACTCAGGGTTAAATATTTGGTCGCTCTCCTCTGATGCTGATTTTATAGCAACGTAACTTTTAATTAGGTTAGGTTTAGGTTTATTAAATTTGTATACCGCCCTTCTCCCGAAGGACTCAGGGCAGTGAGCAGCCAAACTTAAAATACATACAGTATAAAAATTAAAATAAATTAAAACAAAATTAGATCAGTTTGGCTTCCCCAAATTTTAAAACCCTTTACCCATAAAATAGCCCATTAAAATTTTAAGCCAGCCCGGCTTGCTGAAATAAGAAGGTCTTCAACGCTCGGCGGAAAGTACGGAGGTCCGGGATCAGTCGTATTCCTGGGGGTAGCTCGTTCCAGAGGGCGGGTGCCCCCACAGAGAAAGCTCTCCCCCTGGGGGTCATCAGTCGACATTGCTTGACCAACGGCACCCTGAGGAGACCCTCTCTGTGGGAGCGAATTGGCCGGTGGGAGGGTATCAGTGGCAGAAGGTGGTCTCGTAAATACCCGGGCCCTAAGACATGGAGCACTTTAAAGATGAGAACCAATACCTTGAAGCGCACCCAGAAGACCACCAGGAGCTAGTGCAGTTCACACAGGAGAGGTGTTACATCATGTCGCCCCCCATAATTACCCGTGCGGCTGCATTCTGGACCAGCTGGAGCCTCCGGGTGCTTCTCAAGGGGAGCCCAATGTAGAGAGCTTTGCAGTAGTCCAGGCGAGAGGTGACGAGGGTGTGAGTGACCGTGCATAAGGAGTCCCAATCCAGAAAGGGACGCAACTGGAGTATCAGGCGAACCTGATAAAAAGCCCCCCTGGCCACGGCCATCATATGCTCTTTTAAAGACAGCCGTACATCCAGGAGGACGCCCAAGTTACAAGCCCTCTCCGTGGGGGCCAATGACTCGCCCCCAATAGCCAGCGATGGCACCAGCTGGCTATATCAGGACGCTGGCAGCCACAGCCACTCGGTCTTGGAGGGGTTGAGTCAGAGCCTGTTCCGACTCAACGTTTGTCTTTCTCGTCAGAAGAAGAACACAATGCTTTTAGGTGGTTACTTATAATAGGAGACATGAAGAAAGAGTTGACAAAATGTCTCCCTACCATGGATAAGGGAAAAAACTTTTGGAGGGGTGGAGGGATGGATGAACAGATAGGGGTCCCCCAGTATTGTCAGAGTTGAAACCAAATTTAGATGACTGTCATCCTCAACTAAACATTTATCTTCACACCGGGCTTTGGGGTCAACTGCTGCTACTGCCTCATTGAATGTGTTTGTAATTGTAGCTATCATATTCCGCTTATTATTTCAACATTTGTCATTTTGTGTGAGTGTTTTGGTTGTATTATGTCTAGGAGGACATGGCTCAAGGGTCCATAACTCCTGTGGATGATTGGGTAGATACATACATTAAATAGATGTCTATCAGCCACCACCTGGATCTTACATGTATAGAAGCAAAAAAATATTGGACAAAAATAAAGACATGGTTGTAAAAGATGATAAAACAATGCATTGAGCTAAAGCCAAAAATATTTTTGCTGGGGATTTTACCTGAAAGTTATAATAAAGAAAATACTTATTTAATTATCCATGTTCTAACTGCAGCTAGAATTGTATTTGCACAACATTGGAAAAGTGAAGATTCCTATCGATGAGAAGGTGATTAGGAAAATATTAGAATGTGCAGAAATGAATAGATCAACACTAGCAATAAATATTATAAGATATAGGAAGTTTTTTATCAATGGTTAGAGGATATAAAAAGGGACACGGTGGCTCAGTGGCTAAGATGCTGAGCTTGTCGATCGCGACCCTAGTGCCACGTAATGGGGTAAGCTCCCATTACTTGTCCCAGCTTCTGCCACTCTGGCAGTTCAAAAGCACGTAAAAAATGCAAGTAGAAAAATAGGGACCACTTTGGTGGGAAGGTAACAGCGTTCCGTGCGCCTTTGGCATTTAGTCATGCTGGCCACATGACCACGGAGACGTCTTCGGACAGTGCTGGCTCTTCGGCTTTGAAACAGAGATGAACACCGCCCCCTAGAGTTGGGAATGACTAGCACATATGTGCGAGGGGGACCTTTACCTTTTAGAGGGTAAAAAGGAAAACTGGAAATAAAAGGAGAAAATTAAAGAAGAATAGAAAATATGTTAAGACAGAGGTATAAACAAGATGAAAATTGTTAGTGTTATGATGATGAGGATAATTATGTTTAATGATATCATTATTGTATTTTTACTAGAATACATGTTAAGAGGAAAAATGAATAGGCTTATAATGTCTAATTGTTTAATATATTATAATTTTAAGATTAGAGAATTATTATTAATGTGAATGAGGTTGTAAATGCTGAAAGTTGTTACACACTGTTTAAAGAAAGATGGGATGTTTATACTGTATTTTGAAAAATAAAAAATAAAAAACTTCTTATAAATAGATGCCCATCTCAGTCTCCCTTGAGTTGAATTTAGATCTCAGTGACTACAGAGATACTGGCATGTTTTATGGACAAGAATATAGAAGTTTACTTAGAAGTCATCTTCTAAGATGTTGCTTACACTTCTCAGTCTACCCTATAGCCCTGAGATTCCAGATTTACTACCGGTTCTTTGGGCGTGGCTTGTGGGTGTGGTGTGTCTTGGTGGGCATGGCAGGGGAAGGATACTGCAAAATCTCCATTCCCACCCCACTCCAGGGGAAGGATACTGCAAAATCCCCATTCTCTCCCCACTCCTGGGGGAAGGATATTGCAAAATTCCATTCCCACCCCACTCTGGGGCCAGCCAGAGGTGGTATTTGCCGGTTCTCCGAACTACTCAAAATTTCTGCTACCAGTTCTCCGAACTGCTCAGAATTTCTGCTACCGGTTCTCCAGAACCTGTCAGAACCTGCTGGATTTCACCCCTGATCCAAACGTTAACCAACTCTATCTCAGTTTAGCATGTCAAGATCAGATAAGTCCTTATGGTTTGCCAACTCTCCATCTATCATCCCTTAGGACAATAATGCAGTGAAGTATTTTTAATCAGTAATATAATTCCATTTCAAGAATATGTCCCTTTGGTTATCTCCGTTGCTCACACAGTATTTTGTTTGCTGGTTTGTTAGTTATATGAACTGCACGATGAACTTCATTCGGCATTTAATTAATTTTGGCTTGAAAGCTCCATATCAAAACTTTGGCATTTCTTAGTGAAATTCTAATTCTGCTTTTAGCAACAAAGTACAAAGTGTGGTCTTGCTATGTAAATTTTTGATCAGCTTCACAGCAACAACTAAAGATATATAAGTCCCAGAGCGAGAACTGTGAGCTTGTTTTGAATGAGGCAATCAGTAACTGTAAAAACAGCAAACTCCTTGGAAACCGAGGTTATAATATGATAGAGAGCAAATGGAGGAGATTTCCAAATGACACACACACACACACACACACATATATCTATCTATATCTATATCTATATCTATCTATGTATCTATCTATGTATCTATCTATCTATCTATCTATCTATCTATCTATCTATCTATCTATCTATCTATCTATATATCTATCTATATATCTGTCCAGTGCACTATGTAAACTTCTGGACATCTAAGTGACTTCCTAACCTGCAGAGCAAAAATGAAAAGACCTTCTAAACAGAAACAGGAGTTGTGTGATTATTACCTTGACGGAACTGTTGTAAATATCCAAGTAATACATGGCTTAATTCAAACCTTTAAGAAGCAAGGAAGGCATGGCTTTTATATAGTCCCTGATTTGCTTGCAATGTGGTTATAGTGTTGAGTTTGAACACGAACTCCAAATCCATTTTTTAAAGCATAGAATAATCACTATTACTATAGGATGTAAACAAATTCAGGCAGAAGAATGGCAGTTATATAACTTGCATCAAGTTATGTTGATCATAGAGTTTTTTAGAGCTACAGCCATTATTCAGGAGGTGGTATTCAATATGGCTCTGAAGGTTGATCAGGGTGATCTACTGGCAGGGTTATCCCAGTGCTGGTTATGGGAATCTTCAGATTTACAGCCATGAGGTTGATCAGGATCATTGGTGGGTTGCTCCCCGTTTGGTCCGGTTCCAGGGGTGAAATGCTCCCGGTTCGGATGAGATCACCTGTTCCGGTAGTGATGGAGGTAGGTGGTTTGGAGAACAGGTAGCAAAAATCCCTGCTTCCACACACACACACACCCATTGCCGAGCTGAGTCGCGCAATCATCAGAGGCTTTTTTTAGTTATTTTTAAAAGCATTTTTTCTACAACCTCTTTGACCGAAAAAATGCTTTTAAAAGTAAAAAAAAAAAGCCTCTGATGATCGTGCGGCTCAGCTGGGATCATCAGAGGCTTTTAAAAGCATTTTTTCTACAACCTCTTTGCCGAAGAGGTTATAGAAAAAATGTTTTTAAAAGGAAAAAAAAAAGCCTCTGCCAATCAGGCAAGTCAGCTGGGATCGTCAGAGCCTTTAAAAAAAAAAAAAAGAAAGCCTCTGCTGATCAGGCAAGTCAGCTGGGATCGTCAGAGGCTTTAAAAGCATTTTTTTTCTTCAGCCGAAAAAATGGTTTTAAAAGTTTAAAAAAAAAAAGTTGGCCATGCCCACTCAGTCATATTACAGCCCCCCCACTAAGCCATGGTCACAGAACCGGTAGTAACAAATTTTACATTTCACCACTGTCCGGTTCTATAGAACTGGTAGTAAAACCGGCAGGAGGCTCCGCCCACCCGCCATGACATCATCATGGGTGATCTGCGCATGCGCAGAAGCACGCACACACTCCCGTTGCGAACTGGTAGTAAAGGTAAGTAGAACCCACCCGTGATCAGGATGATCTACTGGCAGAGTGATCCAATGTTCACTTTGCCAGTAGTAAATTGGTTTTTTTTTAGAGCTACAGCCACGATTCAGCAGGAAGTGTTGAATATAGCTCTGAAGGTTGATCAGGGAAATCTACAGGCAGGGTAATCAACTGCTGGTTATGGGGATCTTCAGACCTACAGCCATAATTCAACAGGAATCGTTCAATATAGCTGTGAAGGTTGATCAGAGTGATGTTAATGTTAAGGTTTTATAATTATGTGTGTTTAATGTGTCTGTACGTTTTTTGTGTGTGTGTGCATTATTGTTTATTGTTGCTGAGTGCAATAAAGTTACACAATACATTTGCCACCTAAATCAAAGACTGTGAGATTGCGACTAAGTGGACAGCTCAACAAAGATTCCTGGATTGAGTACCAGCCATCTCATAATATGCGTGCAACATAATGCAACACAAGTCACTGGAAAATCTAAAGGGCATCAATGTGTAAATGGTCTAGGGACCACAAAACCCATTACAATGATCCCAGCAGAAAAAGACTGGCTGAAAAGTCACACGTATCATCAGAGAGACAGCAAAATACCATGCATTGTTAGACGTGAGACTTTCAAATGGTAGGAGCATATTTAGTCTGAATTTAGTTTCAGGTGCAACCATGACCTTGGCTTGGAGGACTGAGATCAACAGATAGTTTTATACATATGTCTCTGGCAAAACAGCTGCTCAGTAATGACTGTATATGCATAGCCAAGTTTTAATGATTCTGGGCCACTGAAGGTTTCGGGGGAAATAGCAAGAATTCCACAAATTGCTCTTGCATTACAAAGTGAATCAGCCCCTCTTCTTTATGGGACATTTTTCTCAACCTTGACAACTTTAACATGGGTGGACTTCAGTTCTCAGAATTGCAGTAAAGTTGTCTATGTTTTAGCGATAGCAATAGATGCATATACAGCTTCATAGTGCTTTACAGAACTCTCTGAGTGTCCCAAGAGTGTTTTTTTTTTTTTTCCAGGAGGCAACTGGACTTTGTTTTTTCTTTGAAGATGTTTCGCTTCTCATACAAGAAGCTTCTTCAGCTCTGACAGGATAGTGGGGAACAAAGGATTTATATTCCTTGCAGACAGCTGGTCATTTGCATCCTTTTAGAGGGTCGTTGAAGCACTTGGAGGTTTATCTGTGTCCTCTTCAAAGAAAAAATACAAAATCCAGTTTCCTCCTGAAAAAAGCACCTTTGGGACAACCATGATCGGGATGACTGAGAATCTCTACACACTCTCTGAGCGGTTTACAGAGTCAGCATATTGCACCCCAAAATCTGGGTCCTCATTTTACTGACCTCGGGAAGGATGGAGGGCTGAGTCAACCTTGAGCCAGTCAGAATTGAACACTTGACATTATTTATTATTTTATTTTATTTTATTTTATTTTATTTTATTTTATTTTATTTTATTTTATTTTATTTTATTTTATTTTATTTTATTTTATTTTATTTTATTTTATTTTATTTTATTTTATTTTATTTTATTTTATTTTATTTATTATTTTATTTTATTTTATTTTATGATTTGATTTGATTTATTTGATTTTATTTGATTTTATTATTTTATTTATTTTATTTTATTTTATTTTATTTATTATTTATTTATTTTGACAAGCATGTATTAGATAACAGATATAAATATAAACATGATTATGAATACATGAAATGGATATGAATAAAAAGGAACATTAGGACATGGATGGTAGGGATGCTGGTACACTTATGCACACCCCTTAAAGTCGTCTTAGGAAGGGGGTGAGGTCTACAGTAGACAGTTTACGGTTAAAGTTTTGGGGGTTTGGGGAAGAAAGAACAGAGTCAGGTAGTGCATTCCAGGCATTGACAACTCTGTTACTGAAATCGTATTTTCTGAAATCAAGTTTGGAGTGGTTTACCATAAGTTTGTATCTATCGTTTTCTCGTGTATTGTTGTAGTTGAAGCTGAAATATTCATTGACAGGTAGGACATTGTGGCAGATAATTTTATGTACTACGCTTAGCTCGGACTGAAGATGACCAAAGTAGGCAGAGCCAGACCTCCAATATTGCATTCTAACCACTGCTTCACCAGGGCTCTTGATTTATTCTATTTAACACAAGAAAAATGTGGTTTGTCCTTATCTTTTACTGGGATGTTTTTCAAATTCCCAATTTCTTCTCACATCCAAGAATTTATCAGATCTGGCCCTATAGATCTTAGCTTTCTTCTAGATCAGCCAAGGTCACTTAGCAGCTAGCTGGCAAAATAAAATTACATCCAAGCTGAGACAAGTCCTGCTAAACCGCTTGGACACATCCATATGATTTGCTTGGCAACAGTTTAGAAGCAGCTTGTCAAAGCCTTCTTTGAAGACTACAGAACACCCTTGCAAGTAGTATTATAGATAGTCAATAGTTAAAAGTACCCAATGAAAAGTTGAGAGGCCAATGAGTCTCAATCAGAAGATGTCACTTGCAAATAACATTTGTTCATGCCCTGCCCTGCATAGATATCACAAAGGCTGATCAAACAGCCAAGCTGTTGTTCTTTTAACCATTTAGTTATGTGCAATTCTTGCCAACTTTATAGGCAAGTGTTCTCCATGCTACCCTGTCAAGCACAGCTTCTTTCAATTGTTGGATATTCAACTTTGTATCAGATTTCATGCTATTAAGCCAGCCTGTTCTTTGCTTGCCCCTTCTTGTTCCACTAACCATTCCTAGCATTATTGCCTTCTCCAATGAATATGAACACATGACATGACCAAAGTAAATCAGACGTAGTCTTATGATTTTAGCTTCTAGCAATGTATCTGGTTTTATATGATTTAACTCCTCTCTGTTAGTATTACAGTTTGCAGCAATCCAACCAGCACACAAGTAAATAATTCAGCAGGCTTCATTTATATAAGAAACTTCTTTATATATAATACCATACAGCAGAAACCAGAACTCAGAATCCAGAAATATAGAATCAATAATCACAGAAGCACTCATATATATATATACAGATCAGTGAACCTAAGCCACGCCCAGGCTTTGAGCCATCTGGGTCATCAAGCAGTCCCCATTGGCTGACCTGTTACCATGTCTATTCCAATTCATGAACCTTTATATACTGACAGTTAGTTACTCTGGCTGTCCATGGTATACGCAATAGTTTATGGCAGCACCACAGTTTAAAGGCATCAATTCTTCTTCAATCAGCCATTCTTAGTGGAAGCTTACAGAATCATAAAATTGTAGGTCTGGAAGGGCCCTCAGAGGTCTTCTAATCCAACTCTCTGCTCAAGGCAGGAAGTTTATACCATCCCAAGTCAAACGGCTGTCCAATCTGTTTTTGAAAACCTCCAGTGATGGAGTACCCACAACCTTAGGAACCAAGTTGATTACTGTATTTTTCAGAGTATAAGGCACACCTTTTTCCTCCAAAAAAGAGGGTAAAATCTGGGTGCATCTTATACTCCAAATGTAGCCCTGTCCAGCCTCGAGATTTCAAAGGCTGAAAGAAGCCTCTGAAAGAAGCTTCAGAAAAAAAGCCTCAGAAAAAAAGCCTTTAGAAAAAAAAGCCTCCTAACAGAGTTTCAGAAAAAAAGCCTCTGAAACGCTTTTATCTAAAATAATATGGCAAGCAACAAAAGAAGAATCAGTAAAGGTTCTAACCAAACTATGCTAACAAATCTGGAGAATGACACAATAACCAACAGATTGGAAGAGGTTAATCTATATACCAATACCAAAGAAAGGAGATTGAACAGAGTATAGATAGTCCTTCAGAAAAAAAGCATCTGAAAGAAGCTTCAGAAAAAAAGCCTCCAAACAGAGCTTCAGAAAAAAAGCCTTTTTTTCTGAAGCTCTGTTTCAGAGGCTTTCAGAGGCAGAAAAAAAAAACAAGGCACAGAGCTCACAACCAACGAACCTGTTGCTAAAATTTCCCTCTGGGAAAAGCTGATTGGAGGTATTCTGGGAGGCTGATCCACCCACCAATCATCTTTTTTCTTATTTTCCTCCCCAAAAACTAAGGTGTATTTTATACTCCAAAAAATACGGTAATTGCTCTCACTGACAGACAATTTCTTCTCACTTCTAGGTTGGCTCTCTCTTTGACAAGCTTCCACTCATTACTTCTTGTCTGGCCCTCAGAAATGGAAGTGCTCAGTCCCCTTCTCAGTTCTTAAAATGGAATGTGTTCAGGTGAAACAAACACCTGAAGTGAAGGATAAAGGATACAGAGAGGCAAGCAAACCTAGGAAAGGCTCTAGCCTTCCTGTCACTAGGATACAACAGATATATTGTCACTGCTGCCAACTATCTTACACAGCTAGAAACAACCTGTCATCAGAAAGCTTTCTCTCTTGTCCAATGCCTTGGCAATGCCTTGGCAGGACTGGATGGATTCCAGAGAGGCAAAAACAATAGCATATGTTATTCTTCATTGCTCCTTTTATGGAGACATCCAAACCAGATTCATACTGCCTCTGATTAGTAGATATCCTGGTCACCCAGATTCGGCCTATGATTAGATTGTTTTACAGTTTTATCTTAATTCTGTTTTAAATTTTATTTTGGTTATTGTCTATACTGATCTATGACTGCAATAAATTGAACTGAATTGAAAAGAGGTCCAGTCTTACATTAATCACATTCATTACAACCCCTTTAGCACAGTGGCGGTATTCAGCTGGTTCTATCCGGTTCGGGCAAACCAATAGCGGTGGCAGCAGGAGGCTCTGCCACCCGCCCGGACGTCATCATGTCCTGTTTTTGATGCTCTGCGTATGTGCAGAAGGTCCTGCGCATGTGTGGAGGTGGCATGTACGCTCACATTTGCAAACTGGTAGTGAAGGTAAGTTAATATCACTCCTGCTTTAGCATTACATCCATGCAACTTACTCATACTGACTTACTTCCTACACCTCCTATACCTCTGACATGGAGCTGGAGTGCTCTTTGGATTGATTTTATTTTATTTATATTTATGTATTTATTTAGGATTCATTCGTTTGTTTGTTTTTTAACAGATTAACACAGTTGGAAGGGACCTTATAGGTCATCTAGTCCAACCCCCACCCCCCCCACCCATGCAGGAGTCCCTACACCATTTCTGACAAATGGCAGTCCAATCTTTTCTTGAAAGCCTCCAGTGATGAAGCTCCCACAACTTCCAAAGGCAACTTCTGTTCCATTGGTTGATTATTCTCTCTGTCAGAAAGTTCCTCCTTATTTCTAGGTTGAATCTCTCCTTGGTCAGTTTTCATCCATTATTCCTTGTCTGGCCTTCAGGTGCTTTGGGAAACAGCTTGACCCCCTCCTCTCTGTGACAGCCCCTCAAGTATTGGAAGACGACTATCATGTCTGCCCTGGTCCTTCTCTTGGATTTGGATTTGGATTTATTGGACTTCTATACTGCCCTTCTCCCAAAGGATTCAGGGCGGTGTACAGCCATATTAAAACACATATAGATTTACAAAATTTAAAAACAATTTAAAACCGAATATATAAAAATTTGGCCCACAAAATTAAAAAACTAACATACACCCATTATAAAATTCATATTAGGCCAGCCCGGCTTGTTGGAACAAAATAGTCTTCAGGGCGTGGCAAAAGGTACGCAGGTCGGGGATCGTACGAACCTCTAGGGGCAGCTCATTCCAGAGGGCTGGTGCCCCCACAGAGAAGGGTCTCCCCCTGGGTGTTGCCAGTCGGCATTGTTTGGCCGACGGCACCCTGAGGAGCCCCTCTCTGTGGGAGCATATTGGCCGGTGGGAGGCTGTCAGTGGCAGAAGGCAGTCTTGTATATCTCGTATATCTTCACTAGAATATCCTAACCATGCCCAGTTCCTGTAACCGTTCTTCATATGTTTTAGTCTCCAGTCCCCTAATCATCCTGGTCACTCTTCTCTGCACTTTTTCTAGAGTCTCAACAGCTTTTTTATAGTGTGGTGACCAAAACTGGATGTAGTACTCTACGTGTGGTTTTACTAAGGCTTTATAGAGTGGTATTAGTACCTCACTTGATCTTGACGGTATCCCTCTGTTAATGCAATTTAGGATTGCATTGGTTCTTTCGGCTGCCTCTGCAGACTGCTGCACACTGCACACTGCTGGCTCATATTTAGCTGGTTGTCCACTAAGACGCTAAGATCCCTCTCACAGTCACTGCTATTAAGCCTGGTTTTTCCCGGTTGATATGTGTGTTTTTGGTTTTTCGTACCTAAGTGTAAGACTTTACTTTATTACACCTTCCTATTTTCTCCACAACAAGTCTGAGGGGAGTTGGGATGAGAGAGAGTGACTGACACAAGGTCACACAGCTGACTTTCATGGCTAAGGCAGAACTAGAACTCAGAGTCTCCCACTTCCTAGTCTGGTGCCTTAACCACTTGACTAAACTGATTCTCATCACAACTGGATGATAGTTACGGGGTCCTCCAACAGACACCTGTCCAAAGTGTCCTTTTAATGTTTGCCAGCAATGTCCATCACACAATCTTTTCCAATCACCTTAATCTCTAGCTGACTTGCTAGGTTGCAAAGTCAGATGTGACTTCTTTCAGGGAGGTTGATTATTAACTTTCTTATCTCTAGTTTCTGTCCCCTAGTCCTTGTTTGATCTTGAGGGATTGTTTTTTGTTGTTTTTTTTTTCATCTGCATGACAGCTCTTATCTCTGGAGTCCAGATCGGACATTTTATTTCTTGTTAAACAGCTATTTAAAGATATTCCTAATAGATAGTACATGTGTTTGTTTGGTTTTTATCCCACCTTTATTGTTTTTATAAGTAACTCAAGGCACTAAACATACCTAATATTCCTTACTCTTATTGTTTTCTCTACAACAACCACCCTGTGAGGAGACTTGGGCTGAAAGAAAGTGACTGGCCCAAACCAACTGACCCAGATGGCACTTCATGCCTAAGGTGGGACTAGAACTGACAGTCTGTTGTGACCTAGGCCCAAGTAGTTATTACCAGACACAATCAGTCCTAAACAAGCATATTTTATTAGAACAGCTGAGAATTACTTCATTCTTAGCTTAGTCCAAATTAAGTCCAAAACAAATTCTTCATTAACAGTCCTTCGGCCTTATCACCAACCTTTGTCTACTTTGGCACCTTGCCAAAGGCTTTTCTTGGCAAAAGTTCAGAAGCAAGAGACGCCGACAAGAAACAAATGTAGCAACATTGCTTTCCTACAAAGATCCCAAGAGCCATTGCTGCTCTTTTAAGTCTTCCGGGAAGGGCCAATAATCTCCTGGCCTTAGTCCCGAGTTGTCGTTTTTTATATATATATTGCTCTTGCCTTCTGGCAGCTCTTCGCATGCGTGCACTAGGAACAGGAGGAGCCTGTTCCTGTGCCTCTCTGCTATCTGCCTCTGGAGGCTCTGGAGTCCGCACATCGCTCCCAGATGGCCCTGGCCCCATCTCTGCCTCGGATGCAGAGCCCTCATCTGGGCCTTCCCCTGACTCCAGGACTAGTCCATTGTCCTCCCCAGCCTCCTCACTGCCCAACTCCGCTGCCAGCTCCTCAGGCTGCTGGCGGACCATAACACAGTCTCCTCAGCCTATCACCACAGTCTCCTGGTGATGGCCCAAAATGGAGCAGGTGACTTCCATGCCTAAGGTGGGACTAGAGCTCTCCCAACTTCTAGCCTAGTCTTGTAACCTGAGTTCACAGACACACTGTTTAATTCAAATAATTAAACATCCATTAAAATTCAGTATCATCCCTCTCTGCCTTTGCATAGTTTTTGTTTTTAAATTAGTGAATCCATGCACTTTAAATTGTATAGACTTCAAATTTCAGAATTCCTTAGCCAGTCCATACATGTTAAAGTTGTTGAGATAGAGAAAAACTGGTATAATCAAAGCTGCATCCACAGCAGCTCAAAGTCAACTCCCAATTCATTCAAAGAAACAGATACAAAGGTCTCTAAATATTTAGAGAATCTTGCTAATTTTCAGTATGTCTGCAGCTGGTTTCAAATTAAGATGGTGGTTGTGGCCACCTGTCATTACATAGCTGGCTCCCATTTAAACCATCTTGAAAAAGAGATTATGGATCCTTTGATGTAAGTGGGAGTTGTATCTGCCACAGAATGATGATTAGCTTAAACATTACAAATGTACCTCTAGGGAATCCTTCCTTCATCCAAATGTAATTTCAAATTGCATCTTTATCATCACTGAAATACAGCTATTGTATCTTTTTCATGGGTAGGTTATACATTTATACATGCAAGGCATAATGCATATGATTAATTGCATCATTTTGCTGCACCAGTTCCAAAAACATTTGTGGGCATGCCTACATTTATAAGAGAAATAGTTGCTTAATAGTGAAGGGAAGGCATTCTTCACATGTTTAGTACTAAAGGAAAAAAAAAAAGTTTTATTGAACCGAGTTTGATTCCTGGTGACTTCATAAACAGGTCCATTCAGTCTTCCTGGTTGTTGTTATTGTTAGTTGTGAAGTCGTGTCCAACCCATCGTGACCCCATGGACAATGTTCCTCCAGGCCTTCCTGTCCTCTACCATCCTCTGGAGTCCATTTAAGCTCACTGGAAATCCGCTCTATGGCTCCAGGTCCATGAGGCTGTCCCGGCTCCTGGAAGACTCTGCAGCAGGCGGCTGGCCCAACCGGCCTCTTCTCCACTTCCAGCCGGGGTTTGCAAGCTGCAGAGGAAGCCATCCACAGTCCTGGGATGGCGGCAGTGCGGACTCCCCATGCAGGGATGCGGCTCCCTTCACCCTTCACTGCCTCTCTGCCCTGGCTGCTGGAAGACTCTCTGCCCTGGTTCCTGAAGACTCAGCAGCAGGGGGCTGGCCTGACTGGCCTCTTCTCCACTTCCAGTGGCTTGCAGCTGGGGTTTGGAAGTCGCAGAAGAAGCCGGCCTCAGTGCTGGGATGGTGGCAGCATAGACTCCTCAAGGACCTGGTGCTCACTGGCTTCACCCACATCATGATCCTGGGATACCGCTCAGTCAGTGAGTGGTGCTCTGCTTGGCCAGAGGGGGAGGGGTATCTGCTGAGTGGGCACTAAGTGGCAAGAGGTGCTGGGTGGCTGATCTCTTGTGAACGAGGTAGGAGTTTTCAGGTGAGGGCGATGGATGGATGGGATGGGAGGCGGGCGAGTGCCAAGAACGCTGTAGATAGAGAGAGGATGAGAGGCAGCTCCCAATCAGCTCAGCTGATCTGCGGGTTACGATTAAGCGGCCCAGCTGCCATTAGCTGACCGGGAAAGGGGAGGGCTGCCTTCTGTGCTGCCCATGCTCAACCCTTCACTAGGACTTATTTTCAGGGGAGAGCATATATTTACGCCTACCCCAAAAATCAGGCTTGGCCTTATTTTCAGGACATGAAAAATTGGGGAAACACCGTAAGGGATGTTACATTGTTCAGCTTGTCCATCAATCAATTTCTCACAATCAATTTTCCATGAGAAGTTCTTAAGCAGCATCCAGTGATGGTGCTTAATTTCAACCCTACAGAAGTTCTCCAATAACTAATAGGAGAGATTCTAATAACTAATTTAGAGAATTCTTAAATCCCACAGCTGTGGATTCTATGATCAGCTTCTGAAATAGGTTATATTCATCTAATCTCACAGTTATACCCTTTCTTTTCTTGTGGGACTATCTTTTTTCTTTTTAAGATAAGTACTATGAACATTTTATAGATCAATCAAGGAAGATTTCACTGTCAGAGCTTCCAATGAGTACAGTTAGTCTTTGACGTATGACCTTAATTGAGCCCAAAATTATGGTCGGGACCACACCTATCATTAAGTGGGTCACCATATAACCACACCCAATTTTATGACTTTTTTATGGTTGTTAGGTGAATCATTGGGGCTGTGAAGCAAACATTGTGATCATTAAATAGATCCATTTTATCCATGGGGATTTTTTTTTAGCAGAAATCACAAGTAATTGCCAGTTTCTGGTGAAAAGTGTTATAAACTGTGGTTATGTTATGGGATACTGCAAACAACCATTAATGCAGTCTAGTTGCCAAATGCCCAAAATGTGATCACATGACTGCAGAGAGAGGCAGCTGTCAGAATTTCAAATCTGGATCATAAATAGCGTTGAGGAGGTCTATCGTAACTTTTTTTTTTTTAAATTTGATTTATATGCCGCCCTTCTCCGGAGACTCAGGGCGGATTACAATGCGTTAAGCAATAGCCTTCATACTTTTGTATATTTTATACAAAGTCAGCTTATTGCCCCCACAAACTGGGTCCTCATTTCACCTACCTTAGAAAGGATGGAAGGCTGAGTCACCTTGAGCCTTGGAGAGATTCGAACCAGCAGAAATTGCAGGCAGCTGTGTTAATAACAGGGTGCATTAAACCACTGTACCATCAAGGCTTCAAATTGTTGCTAAGCTATTGGTTGTAAGTTGAGGACTTGTATGCATTTAGAGAATAAATACAGAACAGAAGAGAAGGAGAAGGAGGAGGAGAAGGAAGAGAACAAGGATGCATTCTTGAATTGATCTAAAAGAATTTGAGCCTTCTGAGCCATATCCCTATTGTTATTTAACACAATATCACTTAGTGTTTTAAATGGTTGCTTTATTATATTGTGTTTTTATTTTGTTCATTACCCTGAATTGGTAGGTGGGTAGCCATATAAATTTAATAAAAAATTCCTGTAAGCTTATGGGGGAAGTCCCCGGAGACCAGTGTGGGATGCTGCCGGTTTAACAACTGATTTGGTGAGCACGCCAGTGTGCTTAAGGTGCTTGCACGCAGAGCTGAAAATGGAGCATTTAGAAGCTCAGCTACTTACCTTCCAAGTCAGCAATGGTAAATAGAACAGCAAGGGGGGAGGGGAATCAGCTGTGCCACATGATTGAGATAAGCTACAGAGCAGGAAATAAAAGACAGGATAGAGCGGGGGTGGATGGGCAGGGCCAGCTGATCGTCGGCGCTACCAGTTCACCTGAACTTGTCCAAACCAGCTGAATACCATCTCCGCCGGAGACCTCAACTGTTGTTACAAATTCTGACTTGTAATGATTGGATGGTAAATGCTTTCAGAGAGTAACCCTGTCTTTCGATTTTAATTAAATTGAAATGCCACTGCACAAAACAAATGTTGCCTTGGACCCGTACCTACCATTTTGAAACTGCATGCCCACATGACATTGTGGATGGTGGGGCCATCCATAGCCAAAAGAAGATGGCATCTCTGCTCTAGGATAAATATGCTTACTCGAGTTTCATGTCATGCATCTGGATCATATCTACAGAGGCCAAGTTTATTAACACGTACTAGCGATCTGCATATATCCAGAGCCCCCATCCAACGGTGTTGTTAAAGGCTATTGTTCCTTTTGATCAGCTGATTGAGATACAGAATGGTGGGGGGAAAAAATCAGCAAAAGGACAACGGCTTATAAAAAGCTCCATTAGTTTTTATGTGGGATGGCACATAGCATGGGCATTTATTGAGCTACACAAATTTTCACTGTAAATTTTTTTTCTGTCGTGCATCCTTCCTCACTTCGTGCTAGTTCTGCTTGCGTCTCCAACAATTGGCAGAGCAATAACTGTTGGGGCAAATGAATATTTGGCTAGGTAATTTGTTTTAATGAAGTGTTCCTGTATTTTATAAAAAGGCTTGTCATCAATCATTCATTGCGATGTTTCTTTCCATGTTCTTTCAGCGCATGCATAATGGATGTTTATTTAATCTCAGCTTCTGGCTTTTAGACTGTAAACCGAGCACTCCATAAGGTGAGAGTTGATGCCACTTTGCTCAAAGTTTTGTCACAATATTCTGGTTAGCATAGTTATATTAAGAATCATCAACCAAGTCCGTATAAGGCCAAGAATAATTGGACATTAATTTAATTTCCTTTAATTTAACTCGAACTTCAGTCTTTTCATTTCTGGGGGAAAGCGAAAGATTAAGACTATCACATCTGCCTTTAAGAAAGGTCCAATAAAATATCACAGACTCTCGGAGATGGTGGAGACTTCAAAAACCACCGAGTCCAACTATCTATTGAATAGATAGTTCCTCAAGAAGCCCTCTCTGGACCCAGCTGTTTTAGCAAACTATCGTCCAGTTTCCAACCTTCGCTTCTTGGGGAAGGTTGTTGAGAGTGTGGTTGCGCAACAGCTCCCGCAGTACCTGGATGAAACCGTCTATCTAGATCCGTTCCAGTCCGGCTACAGGCCCGGGTACAGCACAGAAATGGCATTGGTCGCGTTGGTTGATGATCTCTGGAGGGCTCGGGACAGAGGTTGCTCCTCTGTTCTGGTCCTATTAGACCTTTCAGCGGCTTTTGATACCATCGACCATGGTATCATGCTGCGCCGGTTGGAGGGGTTGGGAGTGGGAGGCACTGTTTTATGGTGGTTCTCCTCCTATCTCTCCAACCGGTCGCAGTCTGTGTTGGCTGGAGGGCAGAGGTCGACCTCAAGGCACTTGGTTTGTGGGGTGCCACAAGGGTCGGTCCTCTCGCCTCTCCTGTTCAACATTTATGTGAAGCCGCTGGGCGAGATCATCCGTGGTTTTGGGGTGCAGTGCCATCTGTACGCTGATGACACCCAGCTGTACATCTCCACCCCAGACCACCCCAACGATGCCCTTGAAGTGATGTTCCGGTGCCTGGAGGCGGTGCGGGTCTGGATGGGGAGGAACAGGCTCCGACTCAATCCCTCCAAGACTGAGTGGCTGTGGCTGCCGGCGTCCCGATATAGTCAGCTGGTGTCATCGCTAACTATTGGGGGTGAGACATTGGCCCCCACGGAGAGGGCGCGTAATTTGGGTGTCCTCCTGGACGCACGGCTGTCTTTAGAAGAGCATATGACGGCCATGGCCAGGGGGGCTTTCTATCAGGTTCGCCTGATACACCAGTTGCGCCCCTTTCTGGATCGGGACTCCCTATGCACGGTCACTCATGCCCTCGTTACTTCCCGCCTCGACTACTGCAATGCTCTCTACATGGAGCTCCCCTTGAGGAGCACTCGGAGGCTCCAACTGGTGCAGAATGCGGCCGCGCGGGTACTTATGGGGGCGATAAAGCGCTCCCACGTGACATCTCTCCTGCGCGAGCTGCATTGGCTTCCGGTAGTCTTCCGAGTGCGCTTCAAGGTGTTGGTTCTCATCTTCAAAGCGCTCCATGGCTTAGGACCCAGTTATTTACGAGACCACCTTCTGCCTCCGATAACCTCCCACCGGCCAACACGCTCCCACAGAGAGGGTCTCCTCAGGGTGCCGTCTGTCAGGCAATGTCGGCTGGCGACCCCCCAGGGAAGAGCCTTCTCTGTGGGGGCACCCGCCCTCTGGAATGAGCTACCCCCAGGGATACGACTAATCCCGGACCTCCGGACCTTCCGCTGGGCCCTGAAGACTTTTATTTCAGCAAGCCGGGCTGGGTTAAAAATTTTTAATTGGGTGAATTTTATGGGTAACGGGGTTTTAAATTGGAGAAGCCTAAGATAATTTAATTTTGTTTTAATGTATTTTAATATTTGTATTGTGTGTTTTTAATTCTGGCTGTTCACCGCCCCGAGTCCTTCGGGAGCGGGGGCGGTATAAAAATTTAATAAATAAATAAATAAATAAATAAATAAATAAATAAATAAATAAATAAATAAATAAATAAATAAATAGTTTGAATCCAGAATAAAAATAAAGGACACAAGCAAAACAAACCTGGTTTGCTGTTGCTGCCTTTTATTTCTGGCACTTATTGACCACTCAAACGAAAGTATTGTTAGGGCTATCTGCCCGGACTTCCCATCACCATTTATACATTGCACCTGTGCATTCAACCCTCTGTCAAGTTTCGAGGTCGTCTCGAATAAAAAGCATTTCAAACAAAATCTTTGAAGAAAAAACTCCTATTTATTGAGCACGACATCCTAATCTGACTCCAAACGAAGCCAGCACTGACTTCCGGCCCCAAAACCCTCCCTTTCTGTTCCCCACTCCCCTGCACTCATTGGCCATCTTCCAAGTCATTCTACCCCTAATCTACTCCAGCTCAAAGGAATTTCCCCATCCCATCTCATCTCCTAGGGGACATTATCTCCAGGGAAAATAAGTAGGTGAAAAGTCAGCTGTCCCTTTCCAGATGCCTTCGTTTCTCCTTCTTATGTCAGCACTAGAGTAAATGCAGGTTGAAGTGCTGACACCCTCATTACCCAATCCCGAATGGCTATCCCTCCCATGTAACCAGAAGTGTTTTTAATGTGTTTATGCTTCAGAATTCAGTCTGTGCCATGACCCTCAAGGTCAGGTTGCTAAGGTGGGTTTGCATGGGGAAGATGGCTCAGTTCCTGCTCTAGCAATAGCCAGAACCTGGCATCGACAACAGTACTTGGAAACGATATAGGGAGGCAGGGGGCAACTCTATCAGCTTCTGTCACTCCCCTGGTGATGTCATCGCCGCACAACCGCCTCTCGACTGCTTGGTGGCCACGTGGCTCCTCCACAATATGGTGGCCTTCATGGACGATGGGAAACCTCATCGCCGTCCATCCCTGTCTCCAGCAGGTCAATGATGCAGCATGCAGCATGCAGCCCCCGCAGTCTCCTTGGTCATCGCAATGTTCCCACCCCCTAAATGGCAGCAACAGGCCAGTTGGCACACCAGAGCTGACAACATACTTGTTAAATTGGTACTTTGGCACTGCTTCACTCTCATGAAGAACAATCCAGCAGCTTCTCAGGTAGTTTGCCTCAGCACAACATCAATTTTTATATTACTATACAAGACTTACTTTATCAAATTTCCTTTTATTCTTATAAAGTGTATTAGCATGAGTGCCATTCCCTTTATAGCCAGGTAGTAGCCATAAGATTATGTTAGGGCTACAAAAACAGGCCAAAACGGGAGATACATGATAGATATAGAGACAGACAGACAGATAGAGATAGAGCAGGGGTCTCCAACTCACAGCCTGTGGGCCGGATGCATCACGTGCTGGATACACCCCCCCCATTTAGCAAAGGGGAAAAGGCCGTGATATGTCACGTGATTACAACGTGACGCCTTGAGTTTGATACCCAAGAGAGAGGGGGAGGATTAGATATAGATAGATGGTAGATAGATGATAGACACTCTACTTGCTTATTGCAAATATTTTTTTTTCATTTCTTCAGTCTTTGCTACAGAATTTTTGCTAAACAAATTCACTGAGTCAGGTTGACATAATCACTTTTTTTTAAAAGAGAAAGATACCCAGTAGTTTGGCCTTCCCTCTTGTATCCTCCAGATCTGTTGGACATCAGTTCTCATGTTCATCAGCCAGCATGAAGAAAATTGAATATGCAACAAATCTGGGGGCAGCTAAGCTGCAGGAGCACAGTAATTTGCATATTAAATCTTTACCTTTTTATAAAATTAGGAAGGAATATTATATAGCAATGTCTTCTCATACTATGACATTACGCAGAAGACAACAGATATTAAAGGATTTGTTTGTTGCCTTACCAGAGTCTACGAGAGTTGAGTACTCTTTGTTGTTGTTAGTTATTAGTTGCAAAGTCGTGTCTGACCTATCACGACCCCATGGACAACGTTCCTCCAGGCCTTCCTGTCCTCTACCATCCTCTGGAGTCAATTTAAGCTCATGCTGACTGCTTCAGTGACTCCATTCAGCCACCTCATTCTCTGTCGTCCCCTTCTTCTTTTGCCCTCAATCTTTCCCAGCATTAGGATCTTCTCCAGTGAGTCCTTCCTTCTCATTAGGCGGCCAAAGTATTTGAATTTCATCTTCAAGATCTGGCCTTCTAAAGAGCAGTCAGGATTGATTTCCTCTAGGACTGACTAGTTTGATTGCCTTGCAGTCCAAGGGACTCGCAGGAGTCTTCTCCAGCACCATAATTCAAAGGCCTCAATTCTTATTACTCTTATGTCAGAATAATTGTGTAATTTTGAATCAGTGTAAATCTGTGCTTCATGAACAGCACTAATTATTACTTAGCTTCTAGGTGCAATTCAGGGTGCTAGTCACTATTTATTATAACCCTGCATGACACAAGGCCTTAATGTTCGAAGGTCCACTTGTCTCCCAAAGTATTTGCCCAGCCAATCTGGTCTGACAGGATTGGCATGCTCTGGATACCTTCAATTGAGCAATAACAACATTTGGTACTCCAGAAGTTCACTTTTTCTCTGTCACAATATCTTTCCTCTGGAATGAAATTTCCCTTGAGGTTCACATTTGTGTTTCAAAGGATCCTAAAGACCTGGTTCTTCACCCAGTCCTTTGCCAACCTTTTCTTCTTTTTCTCTGTTCTCCTCTGGTTAATTATCCTTGCCAGTTTTGATCTTTTTGGGGTATGTATACAGGGGTGGGCTTCAAAAATTTTAGTAAGGGGTTCTCTGCCTGGTTGCTGGGTGAGCGTGGCCATGGTGGCCATGGTCTAGTCAGCCTCCTACACCACAGCTGGCGGGGGATAGCCCTCCCCGGGCTCCGGAAGCTTTCCTCAAGCCTCCAGGAGGGTGGAAATAGCCTCACCAGACTTCTGGAGCCCATTTCCGGCTTTCCCGAATTTCCGGTAGGCCCGTTTTTCATCCTTCCTGAGCCTCTGCGTGCACCCTACACTTACCTACATCTAAAACATGCCACATGGGGACTCCTGGGAGGGGCGGGGTGGGCTGGGCTGGGCTGGGCCAGCCAAGAGTGGGATTTGTGGGTTTCTCCAAACTGCACAGAATCTTAGCTAGAGGTTCTCCCGAACCCCTGCAAACCCCCAGCAGCCCACCCCTATATGTATGTATGTATGTATGTATGTATGTATGTATGTATGTATTTATTTGATTTTTATTCCACCTTTATTAAAGTAACTCAAGGCAGTGAACATGTATAATACTCTTTTTTCCTCCTCTTTTCCCCACAACTACAGCCCCGTGAGATGATTTGGGCTGAGAGAGAATGACTGGCCCAAAGCCACCCAGCTGGCTTTCATGCCTAAGGCAGGATTAGAACTCACCATCTCCTAGTTTATGTGTATGTTGTTGTTGGAAGAAATATCTATCTGGTTCAGTTCCAAGCAGGAAGAAAGACACTGGAAACATGGAGGTTGATTGGAAAGATGGTTTAATGATGAAGCAGAACCACCAAGCACATGGTTCTGGTGCAGCTGACCACATAGAGTTAAGAGTGAGGGGTTTTTATACTTTCTCTTGGGCTTTGCACTTCAGCTTCCTGTTCCTGTGCAAGAACATGTATTCTATTAGCTATTATAGGGTTCATAGCTGGCTCTGTAGGTTGTCTGAGCTCCAGGTTTGGTTGAAGTTTCAGAGGGTGATGTAATGTCCTTAGGAGATTGTGCTCTGTGTCTTAGTGGGTTAATCCTATTACGTCCTCAAGGGTCATGTCTTAATCCCTTCACCCTGTAGCTGAAGGTCTTTTGTTTTGTAGATAGGCTGGCCCAGTCTTTCTTAATGGGCACAAAATATCTGCTGGGGGCAGGGAGCTGCGTTTCTGAGGTTCTGATTCCCATAAGATTTTTTTTTAATTTTTCTTTTAGGGGAAATATTTTATCCTGCCTTTTTAAAATATTCCTCAAAATATTTCATTCTTTAGGGGACGGGAGAGCTTCCCACATTGTTTTTTTGTTTGTTTGTTTGTTTTAAACATTACTCTTTTAAAAACATTTTGTAATGTTGCTGGCCAAGCTGTTGATTGGTGCAGCCAAAGGCTGCATTTGTCCTTCCCTGGTGCCAATTATCACACAAGGCAAGAAACGTCAGACCTGTGTATTCTGTTCAGCACAAAAAGGTGTGCTCAGGGGACTAAACCACAAACCAAGAGCACAAATTAGCATAGCTTCTATGCACTGTCGAAAAGCAAAGGCACAGGACTTCCGGTTTGTTTGCCGCCAGCGAGGACGGTCTCCCTTTAAGGACCGCCATCCCCGCTGTCTGTAGAGCCGCTTCGATACCTAGAAGTGGCTTGAAAACTCCAAAAATCTGAAGGATTTCTGGAGGAGAGAAGGCAAGGCACCGGTTGAGCCCCTGTGAGCCCCCAGAGAATCGCTGCTGGGGAGGAAACAGGCGCGGCTCCCTTTCAACTTGCCAGACTCCAGATGGCGTGGGACGTATTGATGCTCTGGTGACTTTTTAAATTAAGAGAAAGTATGATCGTGTGAAACTGATTTGAAAAAAATATGGCACCCAGCAGCTGAGCTAACAAGCTAGTGAAAGTGATTCTGAGAAGTTACTTTGAGCAGTTACAAAGTTACTCTGCCTGAAATACAAAGGAATAGGAGAAGAGAAAAAAATTTCTTCTTTAAAATCTGAGTTTGTTCAGTCTAGCATCTATCTGACTAAACCTGGGGGATTTTTTTAGAAGCCTTTGTGGAGGTGGAAAAGAAAAGAGGATTTCCCTCTTTAGAAAAACTAACCTAAGTAGCAGAATGGCTTCAAAGAAGCAGGAAGGAAAGGCAGCAGGGGGGGGATCCCCCACACACAAACATGAATCACAGCCTCCTTCTGTGCAACAAACTCAGAAAAAAGACAAAGATTTTGACTTTGAAAATTTAAAAGAATTTATATCCCAGGCTCTGGATGATAAATTTCAAAAATCACAACAGGAAATAGATGATAAACTTCAAAAATCTCAACAGGAAATTATGCAGGAAATTAATGAAATTAAAGATATGGTGCAACAGGATTATGGCAAGGTGACTAAAAAAATATCAGATGTGGCGTCTGGCCTTGCAGAATTTATTATTAAAGTGGACTCTAAAGTGGAAGAATTTAAATCAGAAGTCAATGTTAAGATGAAGGACAATGATTATAAAATTTCTGATGTTGATGATAAAATGCAGAGAGTCGAAAACGAAATTGTTATGATGCAATTCAGGGCAATGGAATTTGCTATAAGGCTTCGAGGAATTAGAGAGGATGACCGACAGGATTTGAGACAGATTTGTGCTGAGGCTTTGGCAGTAATATTAAAAATTAATCCTGATGTGGTTTTTTACAAAATAGACAAAATTTACAGAGTGAATTCCTGGGTGGCCAGACAAAGACAACTGCCTAGAGATGTGGTGATATATTTTACAGACAGAGCAATAAGAAATGACATCCTGCAAAAATCTTTTCTTACCTCTGTGCAAGTGGGGGGCGCACAAATTGGAGTTTATAAAGAACTACCACTTAAAATGTTGAAAGCCAGAAAAGATTTTGGCTTTCTAGTAAACGAATTGAAAAAACAAGAGATACCATTCCAGTGGGATGCCCCAACTGGCATAATTTTGAAGTACAAGGGAGAAAGATATCGTTTGAATACTGTGGAGAAGGCGGAGCATTTTTATAATACTATCTTTAAAGAAAGAACACCATCTCCACGTACATCTACAGTGCTGGAGATTAAGGAGAGTGATAAGAAGCAACCTCAACAAGAATTGCAAGAACAGTTTAAGCAGGTGGAGTTAGAGGAAACGCAGGGTGCTGTAGGAGGTTTCTTGGAGGAGCCCCTGTTAGAATCTTCTCCAATCTTAGACCCAGCTCGGATGGTTGAAGTTAAGGATCAGCGTATAACTTGTGCAAAATCCAAGCAACTTAAAGAAATGCAACAACAGGAAAGACAATATAAAAAGGGAGCTAAGAGCACTACACAAGAGACTGAAGTCATGGGGGGAGCAAGACCAAAGATCCAGGAAGATATTCGGTTATTCTGCTCGTTGCTTCAGAAAGATAAAGATGACGTTTAAGTGTTTATCTTGGAATGTGAATTGGTTGAACTCGGTACAGAAGAGGAAGAAGTTATTTGCATACCTGAGACAATTTAATAATGATATAATTTGTTTACAAGAAACTCATATCACAACTCAAGATCAAAAATACTTGATAAACTCTAAATTAGGAACACATTTTATATCTTCAACTTCGCAAAAAAAGAATGGTGTGGTTATTTATGTAAACAAAAGACTAACAGCTAAAATTATAGAAGCAGATGAAGATGGTAGGTTTATAGCAATTGAATTGCATACAGTAAATGGCCAAATTCTTTTGATTGGAATTTATGCTCCCAACCAACAACAGGATCATTTTTATAAAATGTTACATACTAAAATACTGCAATGGGACTATAGATCTATTTTAATTATGGGAGATTGGAATGGAGTAATTGATTCTAAATTAGACAAAAAGAGTTTGGCGAAATCCAGGATCAGACTTCCACAGACTTTTTTTTATATGAAAGAAGACTTGGAATTAAAAGATATTTGGAGAATACATAATCCAAAAGAATTGGACTATACTTTTTTCTCCGACAGACATAGATCCTTTTCTAGGATTGACTTTATTTTGTTGTCAGATGATTTACTTGTTAAGACAAAAAGAACAAAGATCTTCCCAAGAACTTTGACCGACCATAGCCCAGTATGGATAGAAATCGAGATGGGCAAGACTGAGCGACGCTCTTGGAGAATAAATGAAAACTTGTTCAGATATGAAAAAAATATAATAGAACTTAAAAAGCACTTGAAAGAATTTTTTGAAATAAACTTGAATAAAGGTACCCCAATTGAAATTGTGTGGGATGCGAGTAAAGCTTATATGAGAGGGGTGCTCATTTATATGAACTCTAAACATAGATTGATTCGACAAAAGAAAAGATCTGAATTGGAAGTAGAAATAAAGAACAAAGAACAGCTACTTATTAAAAACCCCAACAGATGACAGAATACGTGGTGTTATAAAACTTTTGAAAGACCAATTTCAAATGCTTATGGCGGAACAAGTTGCAACAAACTTACAATATGCGAAGCATAATACATTTTGTAATGCCAATAAGCCGGGCAGATGGTTGGCCTATACATTAAGGAAAAAGCAGAGTGTACGGACTATTGTTAGTATTGATACTGGAGGGAAAGAAATCTTTCAACAAAAATTAATTAAAGAAGCTTTTGTGGACTATTATACCAAACTATATGCTAAAGATGTTGTGCAGAATGGACTTATAGAAAAATACTTAGATAATAAAAGAGTTACAAAAATTACTGACCAACAAAAGGAAAGAATGAATTATCCTATAACAGACGAGGAGATAATAGCAGCAATTAAACAATTAAAAACAGCTAAAGCTCCTGGAACGGATGGTTTGACTGCAGTGTATTATAAAACCTTGCAAGCAGAAATGGTGGAACAACTTAGAGATTTATTTTGTAATATTCAACAAGGGGGTAAAATACCCCCATCATGGACAACAGCTTATATTTCTTTGATACCAAAAGAGCAAGCAGGTCCTAAAAAACCGGAGAATTATCGACCAATATCTCTTCTGAATACTGATTATAAAATTTATGCAAAAGTACTAGCCAACAGGTTGATGCCAGTAATCCAAAAGGTAATTCATGATGACCAAGCAGGATTTATCGAGGGTAGATACATGAAGGACAATGTAAGGCAAGTAATAGACTTATTGGAATATCTTGAGAAGAATAAACAGATCCCTGCAGTGCTGGTCTTCTTGGATGCAGAGAAGGCCTTTGATAGAGTGGGCTGGAACTTTCTACTAAAGACTTTTAAAAAGATGGATTTTGGGGATCAATTTATACAGGCGGTTTCAGCAATTTACCAAGAGCAAAAGGCACAGATTATTATTAATGGAAGTTTGACAACAGAGTTTAAAATTGAAAAAGGAACAAGACAGGGATGTCCGTTGTCCCCACTGTTGTTTATTTTATCACTAGAAGTCTTGTTAAACACAATACTGGACTCTAATATCTTGAAAGGTATAATGATAAGGCAAGAGGATTACAGAATAAAGGCATTTGCAGATGATCTGGTTGTTACCCTAACACAACCAATGGAATCATTAATCCAGATGAAGGACATTATACAAGACTATGGTAAAGTTTCAGGTTTTAGACTGAACCAGAAAAAAACTAAGATGATAGTTAAAAATATGACACAAGATCGTAAACACGAGCTTGAAAGGAGGGCAGGTTTTGAGATTGTACCAAACGTAAAATATCTAGGAGTTCAGGTTGCAGAATCAAATATGAAATTGTTTCAAAATAATTATGAGGTGTTGTGGCGAGAGGTGCAGAAAGATATGGAGACTTGGAAAAAACTGCAGCTGTCTTTACTTGGAAGAATAGCAGCAGTTAAGATGAACATTTTGCCAAGATTTCTTTTTTTGTTTCAAATGATCCCGGTGCTTAAAAGTGATAAACAACTAAAAGTGTGGCAAACTGGAGTGAATAAGTTTGTCTGGAACGAGAAAAAAACGAGAGTGAAATTGAAAATTATGCAAGATGTTCCAGAAAGGGGAGGCCTTAAACTTCCAAACCTACAGCTATATTATGAAGCAGCAGCTTTGACTCTAGCAAGTGATTGGTTTGGAAGGAAAAAGACTGGAATAATGAATATAGAAAGTTTTGATCTTGAATTTGGATGGCATGCTTACTTGTTTTATGACAACTAAGTGGATAAAGTATTTAAAAGCCATATACTTAGAGACTCTTTAATGAGAGTTTGGAAGAAGCACCGATACAAATGGGATTATAAAATACCGCTATGGCTGGATCTTGGTCATATTATGTGGAATACAAATATAATGTCACTCGGGGGGTTTTTATACAAAGAGGTTCTTTTTACAGATGCGGGCAGATGGCAGTTGAAGACACTACAGACACTGTTGGACGAAGGGATTAATTTAACTTGATTACAATATAATCAACTACAATTGAGATGGAAAGAGGACCAAAAAACTGGTACTATGTTGCATGAGGAAGAATTGGTTAGACACATTAAAGAGAAAGGTCCAATGCATATTAAAAGGCTTTATAATGTTTTGTTAGAAAGGGACTCGGAAACTGAACTGGTTAAAGATTGTATGATCAAGTGGGCACAAAATTTTGAAGAACCAGTGATGTTGGAAACATGGGAAAAAATTTGGGTTCAGAATGTTAAATTTACACAGTCGCAGAATTTGAGGGAAAATTTTTATAAAATGTTTTATAGATGGCATTTAGACCCAAAAAAATTGTTGTGTATGTACCCTAATGTTCAGCCAAAATGTTGGAGATGTGATTGTTTAGATGCTACATATTACCATGTTTGGTGGACCTGTAGGAAAGTTAAGGCTTTTTGGATAAAAATTTGGTGGGTCATGCAGAATGTTTTGAAGAAAAAAATTCAATTTTCTCCACAATTGTTTTTTATTGGGTATAGTTAAGGGTTTTACATTGGGTGAAACAAAATTGATATTGTATATGATAACAGCAGCAAGATTGTTGATAGGTAAATACTGGAAAAATGAAGCTTTGCCCACGATCGAGGAATGGACTTTGAAGATGGCCAGTTTTGCAGAGATGGCGAAGATTTCAGCATATTTAAAAGATTGTTCACAAGAGACTTATGAATGGGAATGGAAAAAGTGGATAGATTATGTTCAGAACAAATATCAAACTAGGAAGTACCAAATAGCTTTTATTTGAAAATGTTATATTAAGATAGAAATATTTTAATGTAATGAAGATGAAAATTTATAAGCGGGAGGGAGGGGTTCAAGTTTTATATAAGTTTTATATAAAGGAGGGGTTTTTTTTACCTGATATGAGTATACTGTGTGGAAGTCCGGGGGGAGGGGAGGATTAGGGTGGGTTAGGGAGGTTGGGAAGTTTGGGGTGGGTTGAGGGAGGGGGAAAGGGGTGAAAATGTAATTGTAAAACTTTTGCAATAAAAAAAAAGAAAAGAAAAGAAAAGGCACATAATCATTTACAAGCAATTGGCCACCAGTATTCACCCCCCTGGTAGAGGATGGTCTTCGCAGAAGGTGGGTTCCTTATTAAAATATTACAGCCCTCGTCCTTCTGTCTCTAACAGATAAGGCTGGTAATTAAGTATGCAAAACTTTCGAGCTAATTTATCTGCCACAAGAAACAGGAAATAAGCACATTCTAACTAATCCTCCATTCAAGATGGTGCATGTCCTTCAATAAGGTTTTCACGTTGCTTTTCGGGAATTTTAGGGCAAGGATGAGAAGCTCAAAGATGAGAGGTCAAAAAGGAAAACACCTAAAAACAAAAGTGAGCAAAATGAAGGCTTTTCAACAAAATGGGATTTCTCAGGATGCAGTAGTGGCCACAATTGTGGAAACCTTTTGGGAAAGGTGTATTTTTGAGGTTTGATGGCTAATAACACCACTTTTTTTTTTTTTTTTGGAGTTTCAAGATAATCCTATTCCACTGCTGGAATGGCCTGGGAATAGCCCAGACCTTAACCCAATTGAAAATCTATGGAGCCGACTAAAGAAACTTGTTAGTCAGAAGTGACAGCAATAAAACCCATTTAATAAAAGCCATCATTCAATCTTGGTTTCACATTATAACAGCTGCAGAACCAAGACTTGGTTCACTCCATGGAAGACGTTGTAAGGCCGAAATTCATGCTAAAAGTTATCCAAGTAAGTATTAACTGACATGGTAATAATTTTTGTATATCTCATTTTTTTCTACGTGTTTCACGTTTCTTCTTTATACTGTAACTGCTATTCTAATAGGAAATCCTTCATAAAAGGGCCTGGTGGCTCAGCAGACTGATAGCATTGTGATTAACACCAGCTGTCTGCAATTACTGTAAGTTCGAATCTCACCAGGCTCAAGGTTGACTCAGCCTTCCATCCTTTCTAAGGTAGGTGAAATGAGGACCCAGTTTGTGGAGGCAATAAGCTGACTTTGTATAAATATACAAAAGTATGAAGGCTATTGCTTAACGCATTGTAAACCGCCCTGAGTCTCCGGAGAAAGGCGGCATATAAATTATTTTTTTTAAAAAAAGTATTGCATTACATTCTTGGTTAAATTATCTTTCCATTGATATATAATTTTATGGTACTACTCAAAAAAAAAGTGGTGTTATTAGCTAGTTTTAGAAAATACACTTTTCCCAAAAGGTTTCCACAATTTTGGCCACTTCTGTAAAGCTAGCTAGACTAGTCCTACACACTGAGAATTCCTGTTGTTCCTGCCCTCTGGAACAACTTGCTCCCCTCAATGTGAAGTTGGCCCCAACTCTCCTATCCTTCAGCCCATAAAGAAAAGATCATGTAACACATAGCATTCCTTCCTTAGATGGTCATTCCAGGAAGCACTAAATAAATATTCTCATAAAGATGATAAAGATGAACACGGATCATTGGAAGCTTAAATGTTAGTCAGACTTCATTTGGAAATAGCATTAACTCTGGCATGATTTCTGCTGCAGCTGAAACCCAAAATCTACTTCCTGCCAAATTTCATGTGAAAATTCGGCTACCCCTCCACTCAAAAATCATGTGTAGGCATTTTAAGAAAAATATTTTGTGTACTTGTATACTTGTATATTTGAGGCCTCTGGCATCAAAAATAACTAAAGCTGCATTGCATCCAGCTCCCAGTCGTGAATGAGAATAACTGATTATATGTAATCGCCAGCAATTATATTTATAATGATTGATGGGATCTATTAGCAGCACATTAAGGTTTGATAATGAAACACCTTTACTCCTTCCTTCCACATATCATTTTGCACCTTCTCATCACCAATGGAGGAAAGCACTGGGGGAATTATTATTAGCTTAGCTGTGGCTTCACAAGAGCTATATTTTACCTGTCAGTCATAATCTTTTAAAAGAAAAACTGGCTGGAAAAGTTTGGAGGTCCCTCATCTATGTCAACCAAGTTTCATTAGGTGAAACAAAATAGATGTTAGGCTACGGGTAGACTTCCTATTCCAGCAACAGTAACAGAATGGGGATGTGGGAGGGTCAGCTAAGGATGTTAATGCTTCAGTTTGACCCAGAGGACAATTTTTGGAATCAATGTATTCTGGAAAGACAGTTTAGTGTAGTAGTTAAGATGTTCGAAAACTCAAGATTGCTGGCTCTAAACATATAAAGAACGATTGTAAAAACATAAAGAACAGTTCCTGGAATTGGATATGTCTAGTTTGATGAAAATAAGGACTAGGGATGACATGATAGCAATATCTCAGGGGTTGCCACAAAAAAGAGGGAGTCAACCTATTTTCCAAAACACCTGAGGGAAGGACAAGAAGCAATGGGTGGAAACTAATCAAGGAGAGAAGCAAGCTAGAACTAAGGAGAAATTTCCTGACAGTTAAAACAATTAATCAGTGGAACACTTGCCTCCAGAAGTTGTGAATGCTCCAACACTAGAAGTTTTTAAGAAGAGATTTGATAACTATTTATTTGAAATGGTATAGGGTTTCCTGCCTAAGCAGAGGGTTGGACTAGAAGACCTCCAAGGTCCCTTCCAACTCCTGTTCTGTTCTGTTTTGTTCTGTTCTGTTCTATTCTGTTCAGAGGTGGGTTTCAGATTCTGACCAGCGGAAATTTTGAGTAGTTTGGAGAACCCATAGTAAAAATTCTGACTGGCCCCACACCCATCTATTCTCTGCCTCCCCAGCTGATCAGGAGGAAACAGAGATTTTGCAGTAACCTTCTGGAGTTGGGTGGGAATGGAGATTTTACAGTATCCTTCCCCTGCCACACCCACCAAGTTATGCCACGTCCACCAAGCCAGACCCACAGAAAGATAGCCCTTCCTTAGGTGTGAAGCCAACTGGATAATTCGATTGTGGCCCGCCAACGGCCAGCGGAGCTGGTGGCAGTCTCAGACAGTGAGGACGCTGGGGAGGAAAATAGGCCAGTCCTGGGGAAGGCTCTGATGAGTGCTCTGCATCAGAGGCAGAGATGGAGCCAGAGCTATTCGACAGTTATCAGCTACCTTCAGAGTCAAAGATAAGTGGAACTGAAGAACAGCTGGAGCCTGTTCCCAATGTGTGCATGTGCAGAGCTGCCAGAAGAAGAGAACAGCTAAAGAACGAGGGCCGACTCAGGACTAAAGGTACATACAGATGGACAGTGAATGGCCACTCCCCATAGGAAATAAAGAGGAGCGAAAGCGGAGGGGAGTTTGCAGGAAACAATTAGTTCAATTCATTAGGGTGAAGATCTGTTCTTGACTTCTTGCCAAGTAATTGGTGTTGCTACAGCATGGCATTTGGAAGATATCAGCCTGGCCACTCTCCAAGACTGATAAAGGTCTGTAGTTGTGAAATCTCATGAAAGACTTTTTGCCGGGACTTTGCTGGAGAGGAATTTTCTTTTAACCTAAATAAAAGAGGTTTTACGAGGAGTCTGCTTCATGCTCTTGGGAAGCCTAGGTCAGAACAGATTCTGGGCTAGTCCCTCTTTCTCATCCCTAGGAAGAAGACACTGCAAATACTTCTGAAAATCTTGCTTTAAAAAATTGCAAGAACTTTGATCTGCTGCCAGGAGGCATGGCCATCTCAAAGGATCTAAAAAGTATTATTATTATTATTATTATTATTATTATTATTATTATTATTATTATTATTATTATTATTATAGGAAGGAATGACACTGAAGAAGAAGAAGACTAATGAATCAGAACAGAATCTCTGTGAGTTCAGCTTTCCATGGTCACCAGTGGCCAATCATGAAAATTCAAGAACAGAGAAAGAATCCTCTGAACACAAAAAGCCTACTTTTAATTATCATGGCTATTGATCACCAGTAGATCCTCTATGCATTTATAAATTCCCCCTTTCCAGACAACTGATATAATAACTTCCCCACGGCAGGATTTTTACTTCGCTAAAAATTTTATTTAGGTTAGAAATCCAGATACGCACCAGCCTTAATGAGGGAAAGATTCAGTCGATAAAGAAAGAAAAGGAATATGAACAAAGACTACAATTGCTTTTTATCTAGGCTATTTTCCTGCAGCTGAAGCCAGCAGAGGGCAAAAATTTATTTATTTATTTATTTATTTATTTATTTATTTATTTATTTATTTATTTATTTATTTATTTTAATTTCTATACCGCCCTACTCCTGAAGGATTCAGGGTGGTGCACAGCCAAACAATAAAACACATCCATACAAAATTTAAAAATAGAATAAAATCAAATTAAATAATTTTGGCTCCGACAAATTTAAAACCCCGAACTATTTAAAACCAATTTTAAAATTGAATGTATAAAATACTAAAAGATATTTAAAAATTAAAAATCTTTTATAAAAGAGGGAGAAAATTAGGCCAGGCCCGCCTGGTGAAATAATAAGGTCTTTAAAGCGTGGCGGAAGGTGCGCAGATCCGGGATCCTCCGTATCTCTGGGGGGAGCTCGTTCCAGATAGTAGGTGCCCCCACAGAGAAGGCTCTCCCCCTGGGGGCCGCCAGTCGGCATTGTTTGGCCGACGGCACCCGGAGGAGCCCCTCTCTATGAGAGCGTACCGGCCGGTGGAAGGCTATTGGTGGTAGTAGGCGGTCCCGCAAGTACCCAGGTCCTAAGCCATGGAGCACTTTAAAGTAGTAACCAAAACCTTGAAGTGCACCCAGAAGACCACCGGGAGCCAGTGCAGCTCGCGCAGGAGAGGTGTTACATGGGAACGCCATGTCACTCCCATTACAACCTGCGCGGCCGCACTCTGCGCCAGTTGGAGCCTCCGGGTGCTCCTCAAGGGGAGCCCCATGTATAATATATATATATATATTAAAAAGTATAATTAAAATTAAAAATTATAATTAAAAAGTATATGTGTGTGTGTGTGTGTGTGTGTGTGTGTGTGTGTGTGTGTGTTCGTAGACTTTCACGGGTAGAGGTATGCAAGTTTTGGTGTATTCAGGTCTTTTCCCATGTAAGATTGAGAGTATCTTGGCGACATTTCGACGAGGTCCCACTCGTCATCTTCAAGCTGGTGTCTTCGGCTTCGTGCTTGTGTGAGGAAAGCGTGATCGGAGTTGCTGTCTCTCTATAAATACTGGTGGGGTGGGATGGGGTGCTGGCTTTGTTGCTGTGAGCGGGTTGGTTGCCTGTGTTGTTACATCTTGATTAGTTGATGGAGTTGATGTTTGCAGATTAGTCAGCTGTTTCGTAGCATCCTGTGTGGGTGAGGTCCTTGATGTGTGCCCATTAGTCTTTTGTGTTTTAACGACCTGGGTAATGGGCTGTGTTAACATCCTGAGTTCTAGTATTGTGATATCTTGAGTTTTTTGATGTAATGTCCTGAGCAGATGGCTGTGATGCCACATCCCGGGCTTTGGTTTGGCTCCAAGTTTGAGGTCTTGCCACGTGTTCATGGCGTGTGTCAGTTTGCTTTGTGTGGGGATTGGAGGGGGGTGCAGCAGCTGGTGATGTCGCTGTGGTCTGGCTTCTGGATGATGGTTGTATTTCGTCTATGGGATGGGTTTGGGTTTGAATCTGGTGAGGATGATTGGTGGTGGTGTCATGTGTTACCTTGAGTCTGGTGTTAATCTTCATGACTGGGACTCTTCTGTTAACTAGGGCTAGTTTCCAGATGTCCGGTAGGCGGGAGGTATTGTCACGTTTATTCATGTTATGGGAGTGTTTCTCTATTTTGATGGCTTCCATGATTATACTCTTGTTGAAATGTTCAGTTTTGGAGATTAATTTGGTTCCTTCAAAGTCAATTTCGTGTCCTGTTGTTTTAAGGTGCTGGAAAAGGGAGGAAGTTTTTTTTTTCTTTTCTGATTGCGTTCTTGTGTTCTGCAATGCGTGCATTTATTCTCCTATTAGTTTGTCCAATGTATGTGGCTGGGCAGATTTTGCATGGGGCATTTCATAGACTCCTTGGTTTTCTAGCTGGATCTTGTCTTTGGGTTTTCTTAAGATGTTTGCTATTTTTTGGTCAGTGCAGAAGGCTGTCTTGATATTGTTTTTGTGTGTATATTTTTCTTCAACCGGGTATATTCCTACATAAACCAAGTTTCTCAACTTGCAGCCATAGCTCAGTGAAATCACATCCACTATCCTAGGCTTTTTCAGACAGCAAGCAAGCATTTTGCTGCCTATTGGGAGACTAATATAGATCTATTTCGGACTGATTGGTCCTCATCAGTTAGCCACACCCTTACCATATGTGTAAGAAAAATATGTGGTAAGGGTGTGGCTGAAGAAATATCCTTCTGGGTACAGTTCCAAGTGAGGAAAGAGAAACTGGATTCATGGAAGTTGCTTGGAAAGAAGGTTTAATGATGAACAGGATTACATGGCTAGAGTTCTTGAACAGAAAAGGGCTGAGATGCTGTTTTTATGCCCTTTGTTGGGCTTTGAATTTAAGCTTGTATTCTGACTGGTTGTCAGACTCCCATGGGGCCATGCAGGGGCAACTCTGTAGTCTGTCCTGAGTCCCAAGCTTGGTTGAGCCTTGCTGGGTGATGATGCAATCTCCCAGGTGCCATGTGGTGAGTTCTGTTGCTAAATGGGTAGAGTGCTAATTGTTGTGATCTAGGCTCCCTGAGTCATTAAAACACATGAATAGTCCCAAAAACCTCTTTTATTGCAACAGCTGTGAGTTACATTCATTCACAGCTGAGTCCCAATTAGTTCCTGGCCCATGTTCCTCCCCAGCCTCCTCACTGTCCGACTCCGCTGCCAGCTCCACAGGCTGCTGCAGACCACAACACTAATCCTACCTTTGTTGGATCTTGGGTGAGGGCATTTGCTTATGAATAGACCTAGCTATCTCTTTAACTCTTAAATGCTGACATCTATTGTGGATTATTGAGGATGGTATGGGATATTAAGAGTCTGCTTCCTGCCTAAAAAAAACATGTTTCTCCATTTCTCAGTCAGGGAAATATAATATTCTGCCTTTTTAATATTTCCTAGAATATTTCATTTTTTCTAGGAGAGGGGTGGGTGCTAACTTCCTACAGTACTAAACACTTAAGCCAGGTTTGATCCCACATGACTGCAGAAATAAATTCTAAATTGCATTTTTAGCTGTAGTTTCTTACCCCACGCAGGCATAGCCACTCTGATATCTCCCTCTGGGGCAGTTATCAGCTCCTCTTAATTAATTATCTCACTTGCAATCATTCATTACTTGAGGATCAGAAAGCAGTTACATTTTCAGATTCTTTTGAACAAAATGGAAAATGCACTAGGGATTCCAGTAATCAGACCCTCGGTCTTACTGATCCTTTTGGGCGGGGTGTTTATTTCAAATATTCATAGGTGGATCTGTTTTCCAAAAGGCCTTCTGGCTAGTTACAATCTATGCAGGTAGTCCTCCACTTACAACAATTCGTTTAGTGACCTTTTGAAGTTACAACGGCATTGAAAAAAGGGATTTATGACCATTTCTCACACTTATAACCTTGCAGCATCTCCATTGACACATGATCAAAACAGGGTTGCTTGGCAACGTTTATTTATGATGGTTGCAGTGTCCCAGGGCCTTGTAATATTCTTTTGCGATCTTCTTACAAGCAAAGACACTGGGAAAGCCCTGTTCGCTTAACAACCATATTACTAACTGAACAACTGCAGTGATTCATTTAGCAACTGTGGCAAGAAAGGTCACAAGATGGAGCAAAATTTACTTAACTTTTAGTCTTTTTTAGCTTTTTAAATTGTCAAATGGGTTTTAGTTTTCAATGTTTTAAATTTTTGGGCCACAGTTATATAATTCTTTTAATAATTTTAAATTTTGTATTGATATGTGTTTTAGTTCTGGCTTTGCACCGCCCTGAGTCCACTAGGAGAAGGGCAGGATATAAATTGAACAAACAAACAAACAAACAAATAAATAAACTGTCTTGCTTAGCAACAGAAATTTTGGCCTTAATTGTGTTTGTAAGTTGAGGACTACCTGTAGTACGATAAAATCAGTCTAAATAAACAATGATTTAATGAAAACCCATTTTTACACAAATTAATGAAGAAGGGGAGCAGACAGAGAGAGACTTAATGAACAAACACAGAGTTACATTTGTGGACACCAAGTTCCAAATTCAAGAGTATTATTACTACTGTTATGATTGTTCACTCAGCCAGCCAAATTTTCAGACTGGATTTGGCAATTTTATACGCCTATCAAATCCTTCCCAAGGAGCTGGGATAGGCAAATGTTGCTGTTTGATGGTGTTATTATTATTATTTAGGTTAATGAGCCTTGGTAGTACAGTGGTCTAAGCACCCCGTTATTAACACAGCTGCCTGCAATTACTGCTGGTTCGAATCTCTCCAAGGCTCAAGGTTGACTCAGCCTTCCATCCTTTCTAAGGTAGGTGAAATGAGGACCCAGTTTGTGGGGGCAATAAGCTGACTTTGTATAAATATACAAAAGAATGAAGGCTATTGCTTAACGCATTGTAAGCCGCCCTGAGTCTCCGGAGAAGAGCGGCATATAAATCAAATATATATATATATATATATATATATATATATATATATATATATATATATATATATATATATATATATATCCTACCTTTTATTTAGGAACACAAGGTGACGTTTACAGGATTCATTGCTCCCATTTTCCTCACAATAGCAACTCTGGGGTGTAGATTGAGTTGAAGAGAGTGGCCCAAAGTCACATAATGAAGCTGTCAGGGTTCCAAGTAATAGATCCATAGCAGTAGTGGGTTTCTATTAGGGGCCGCTACTGGTTCACAAGCATCGTGCACACTTGGATGCGTACAGAAGCTTCTGCACATGCGCAGAGATGTCTGGGTGGGTGGCAGAGCCTCCCCCTGCCACCGCTACTGGTTTGCCTGATCCGGGGCAAAATGGTAGCAACCCATCACTGATCCATAGCAAGCAAAACTCCGAGGCAGGTGGATTCCTCAAAGAATAGCTTTGTTGGAAATATCATATTGGCACATATCTGGTGAAAACCGGCTCTGAAGTCTCCTGCGGTTTTCCCCTAATTAAAAGTAAAAGTTTTTCTACTTTCTCAAAACAATCAGTCACATGGCCCAATCTTGGAGCGTGATTGGCAGCTGGGTAGCATCACTCCACCTTCCTCCGACCAGGTGTGAGAATGTCCTTGGTTCCCAAGAGAAAATACACTGCTCAAAAAAATAAAGGGAACACAAGCAGAAGACATCCGAGATCTGAATGAATGAAATAGCCTTATTAAATACTTTGTTCGTTACATACAGTAGTTTTGTGTTCCCTTTAGTTGTTTGAGCAGTGTATAAACTACTGTATGTAAAGAACAAAGTATTCAATAAGGCTATTTCATTCATTCAGATCTCAGATGTCGTCTGCTTGTGTTCCCTTTATTTTTTTTGAGCAGTATATTTTGTTTTGGCTACAGAATCCTCTCTATCTCAAATCCCTCCTCCTTATACCTCAAGCTCCAGTTTGGCAACACTGAAGCAGCCAAAAATGGCTTCAGTCAGGTCAGCTTCAGGATTGACAGAAGCTCCATGGCTGAAGGAATCCAGTCTCTTTGACTTGAATCAAGGTCTTTCCAGTCTAGTCTTAATCACTACAACACACCATCTCTCTAGAGTTGTGTTCCTCAGCCTCAGTAACTTTAAGATGGATTAGGCATGGATCAACTCCCAGAAGATACCATAAAAAAAAGTTCTTCTCCATGGTCATAATATAATATATTTGTTCCAGTTATGCAGGAAGATATATATATCTTAACATTCAGCCGCATTCATATTGGGAATACCACTCCATCAAGTACTGGAGTCTTAAATTTTATTACTAGAAGCTAAAAGTCTGCTGGTAATGTAAAGACATTTGGAACTGTTCTTTTAAGGTTTTTTCTTAAGCATGATTTCTAAAAGATCTGGAGATGTTGCTTTCTAACTCCAGCTCCTGGTTTTACTTGAATATAGGATTTGGGGTTTTATAATTATTTAATAAATTTATAACGGGACACGGTGGTTCAGAGGCTAAGACACTGAGCTTGTCGATCAAAATGTAGGCAGTTCAGCGGTTCGAATCCCTACCGCCACATAATGGGATGAGCTCCCGTTATTTGTCCCAGCTTCTGCCAACCTAGCAGTTCGAAAGCACGTAAAAAATGCAATTAGAAAAATAGGGACCACCTTTGGTGGGAAGGTAACAGTGTTCCATGCGCCTTTGGCATGTAGTCATGCCAGCCACATGATCACAGAGACATCTTCGGACAGCGCTGGCTCTTTGGCTTTGAAACGGAGATGAGCACCGCCCCCTAGAGTGGGGAACGACAAGCATATATGTGCAAGGGGAACCTTTACCTTTAATAAATTTATTTCATATACACGACTCTGTATTGCTCACAATTAAAACAGTTAAAAAAACAATTAAAAACAGAGTTAGAAACAACAGAAATGACAAGAATAGCAGCCAAGAACACCCATTAAGCCAGGGATGTTCAACCTTGGCAACTTTAAGACTTGTGGACTTCAACTTCCTGAATTCCCTAGCCAGCTCACAAACAGAAGATGGAGGACATATTTATTTATTTCAATTTATTAAATGTGTTTGCCACCTATCTCGTACTGAAACAATTTGACAGCTGTCCTACTCCTGATATTGCTCCCCTGCAACTGATGTTTACGAAGATGCTTCCCTTAACCTGAAGGTAACACTGAGTCTTCAAGATTAATCACGCTGGATAGACCTGTCCTCCATGAATTCATCAGGTCCTTCTTTATTGCCATTCAAGTTAGTGGCCATCACTGTATCTTGTGCTAATGAGTTTGACAAGTTAATTATGCACTGTGTGAAGAAGGGCTTTCTTTCGTCTATTCTAAATCTCCTTTCAATTAGCTTCACTGGATGGCCTCAGTCCTAATCTTTCCAGGAAAGGAGAAAAAATCTTTTCCCTTTATCTGTGCCATGCATGATTTTACACACTTCAGTTATGTCCCCTTTAGTCCTCTTCGAATCACAAGCGATCTAGCTTTTTCTTTGAAGCGTTTAATTTTGATTGCCCTCTTCTGCCATTTTTACAGATGCTTTACAGCATCTGTCAAACTCAAGGCCCGTGGGCTGGATCCGGCCCAATGGGTCCTTAGATCTGGCCCATGGGGACACCCCAGAAACAGTGAAGGGCCGGACCACAGTGCCTCTGCCAGTAAAAACAGAGCTCGGGAGGACTGCATGTGGCCCTCTCAAGCTCCGTTTTTGCTGGCAGAGGGTTGCAGGAAGCCATTGCAGCTAAAAACAGAGCTTGGGAGCCTGTTTTCGCTGGCAGAGTGCTCAGGCAACCACAGGTGCCCCCGACATGAGTGATGTCGAGCTGGCCATGCCCCCTGGCCATTCCCCTCCCCTTCGAGGTCAAATACAACCCTGATGCAGCCCTCAATGAAATCAAGTTTGACACCCCTGCCTTACAGCCTTTCCAAATACGATGGCCAGAACTGTATATAGTATGTGAACATACCACCAGTTTGTACATTGACATTACAATGTTGGCATTTTTATTTTCAGCCCAGTGGTGGGTTTCAAAAATTTTTACTACCAGTTCTGTGGACGTGGCTTGGTGGGCATGGCATGGCTTGGTGGGCATGGCTTGGTAAATATGGCAGGGGAAGGTTACTGCAAAATCCCCATTTCCTCTTGATCAGCTGGGAATTGGGAGGCAGAGAATAGATGGGGTGGGGCCAGTCAGAATTTTTACTATCGGTTCTCCAAACTACTCAAAATTTCCACTACCGGTTCTCCAGAACTGGTCAGAACCTCCTGAAACCCACCTCTGTTTCAGTCCCACCTGAAAGGTCCCTAGCATGGAATTTGCCTTTTTCATAACTGTTGTAAATTGAGGGCAAATAGCAGCCTAAGTTGCTTGTCTTCTAGATGGTACTCCTAGGTGTTTCTTTTGCTTATGTAAGGGATTCTAGATTGCTACGGGTTGGCAACAAAGTCAGGCTGGTTTCTGATCCAGAATATGGTTATTGCAAGACAAGATTGTTCATTTTGGTCTTAGAATGTAGAACACAGAATCATAGGGTTGGAAGGAATCTTAGAAGTCTTCTAGTTCAGCAGTCACCAACTAGTGGTCCATGGACCACTGGTGGTCCACGAAAAATTTTTGGTGTTCCGTAGAAAAATTATTTGCATTTTTTATATTGCACTAAATCAGGGGTCCTCAAACAATGGCCCTTGGGCTGGATACATGCAATGAACATTTGTGTTGCTGCAGAGAGTCTCCCCCTTCAGGGTCTTCTTGTGTGGTTGGAGGGGGCAGAAATTCCGACTCGGGGTCTGCTTCAACCTCCTGGTGCGGGGTTTTGGGCAAAGGCTGGAGGGAAGTGGTGCTGGTGGCGAAGAGCCAGAGGGCCTTGTTCCAGTAGGACTGCATCATGGGCCTGGAACTGACTGACCATCTCAGCCCACTGAGCCTCCAGGTGCCTGTACCTGGCCTCACACTCCCGCAGGTCTTCCCTCTGCTTGGAAAGCCTATGCTCATAATCCTCAGTGAGGTGCTTCTGCTGACTCTCCTTCTCAGCCAGATCCAATTTGAACTGAGCTGTTTTGCCAACTCTTTCTTGTGGTGGCTGATTATCTCCAACAACTGCTTCCTGTTGGGGCCCTAAGGAGCCAGGGCGGGGAGGCGAGGAGTGGCTGGGAGGGGAGGGGCAAGTAGAGGCACCCCTCGATGTGAGTGACGTTGAGTTGACCATGCCCACCCAGTCACATGACCACCTAGCTACGCCCACCCATCCGGTCATTAGGCAGATCATATTATTGGTCCGTGGGATTTAAAATTATGAATTTAGTGGTCCCTGAGGTCCGAAAGGTTGGTGACCCCTGTTCTAGTCCACAACTCCCTGCTCAGGGCAGGAGACCTTCTACCATCTCAGTCAAATGGTTCTCCAATCCATTTTTGAAAAGATCCAGTGGTGGAGCACCCACAACTCTGAGGGGCAAGCTGTCCCATGGATTAATTGCTCTCTTTGACAAAAATTTTTCTCCTTACTTCTAGGTTGGATCTCTCTTTAACAGGCTTCCACCCATTACTTCTTGCCCTGCTCTCTCATCCTTGCACAGAAGGAAGCCTCACTGCCTGCTTTCTGTGTGGACTATCAACCACGTCCTGCTTTCTTGTTTTAGGGATCCCCCGCCCTTACTAGTCCCTCTTCTTTCTGTATGATGCACATAAATCTCTTTTCATTTTGAAACAGCAAAAGAGATTAGGAGAATAAAGGAACTCCATATTTTTTATTTATTTATTATTAAACTTCTACACCGCCCATCTCATTGAGGCAACTCTAGGTGACTTACAGTCATACAATTAAAATACCATGTGAAACATTAAAACAATAAATAAGAGCCCTACATTTAAAGCAGTGGTGAAATTCAATTTTTTTTATTACCGGTTCTGTGGGCGTGACTTGGTGGGTGTGGTGTGGCGTGGTGGGCGTGGTTTGGTGGGCGTGGCAGGAGATTTTGGTGCAAAATCTCCATTCCCACCTCACTCCAGGGGAAGGATATTGCAAAATCTCCATTCCCACCCCACTCTGGAACCAGCCAGAGGTGGTATTTGCCAGTACTCCGAACTACTCAAAATTTCCACTAGTTCTCCAGAACCTGTCAGAACCTGCTGGATTTCACCCCTGATTTAAAGTATGCTGAGGACATGAGCTTTTTAAAATTATTATTATTTTAAGCACTTCAGAAAAATGTCTAGTTTTCAGATAATTGTTTGAATTTCGATCTATACAAAATGGGGACCCTGATCTGAAAAAATTTCAAGGCATAGATCTTTAGAAGTGTCCCCATGGATAAAAAAAACAAAATAGTGAATCTCCACAAATTACCTTCTTTCACCAAAATTGATGGGCATTTATCTGATTTTTAATATACCTCAGAATACCATGCTTCCGTTTGCCAGATCTTTTCAGCCTATTGTTTGTGTTCTTTGGAGCAAAGTCTGCATACAGTCTCTATCCAATATTCCCCTTTTACAGTGGGGACAGTAAAGTAAATTTCAAGCGCAGCTTATATTCTGTAGATATTACTCGGGGTTACAAGAAATCTCTAAAGTGAAACTGTCTTTCACTCCGTGTGTCAGGGCTCAGAGATCAATGTTGACTGATGCCAACTCTCTCTTCCTTGTATCAGAAGAAACTCAAAACTGTTACACAGGTGCTCCTCGACGTATGACCGTAATTGAGCCCAATGGTCATAGGTTTTTACAGTCCAACATCAAGGAATCACATGATCAGAATAGAAGTTACGATTGGTTTTTATGATGGTTGTTAAGCAGAGGTGGAATTCACATACTATAGCAACCAATTTGCCCAGCACTGGAAATGTGAGTGTGAGCATCATCTGAGCATAAGTGCGGTGTCACAAAACACAGCAATTCGCTTATGTGCGCCATTCGCACACGCATGCGTCAAACAACACGGCAATTAGTTCACGCGTGCCATCCTCACATGCATGCGGCATCAAAAACACAGGGATATAGAATGGGATTGCACCTGGGCGGGTGGGCGGGAAACCGGCTGAATATCACCTCTGTTGTTAAGCGAACATTGCCCTCATGAAGTAAATACCAATTGCTTAGCACTATAAGTACTAAGATTATTTCAATGTATGATTGCTGGGTTGAGATTATTACCGCGAAGAGATTTGATGCTGTTCAGTATGAAGGGATGGTTGGTGAAATTGACAGATTTTCCTGAGATGAATATTAACTTCCTTGATTAGAGAAGAGACACTATCTACCATCGTTGGTGACTGGAATGTTCTTATAGACTTTTTGTGTAAAAATGAAAAGAAAAATGAACCTATGTGATTTATGGCTTTGATGATTAGGCGGGATAGATTATAAAAAAAAAAGAGAGCATCATAACTTTAGAGCAGTGGTGAAAAGTAAAATTTGTTACTACCGGTTCTGTGGGCGTGGCTTGGTGGTGGTGGGGTAATATGACTGAGTGGGCATGGCCAACTTTTTTTTTTTTACTTTTAAAACCATTTTTTCTACAACCTCTTCAGCTGAAGAGGTCGTAAAAAAAATGCTTTTAAAGCCTCTGACGATCCCAGCTGGCTTGCCTGATCAGCAGAGGCTTTTTTTCCTTTTAAAAACATTTTTTCTATAACCTCTTCAGCTGAAGAGGTTACAGAAAAAAATGCTTTTAAAAGCCTCTGATGATCCCAGCTGAGCCGCGCAATCATCAGAGGCTTTTTTTTAACTTTTAAAAGCATTTTTTTCGGCTGAAGAGGTTATAGAAAAATGCTTTTAAAAATTAAAAAAAAGCCTCTGATGATTGCGCAGCTCAGCTGGGCAATGCGGCGGGGGGGGGGGAGGAATTTTTGCTACCTGTTCTCCGAACCACCTGCCTCCATCGCTACCTGATTGGGCGATCCGGTCCAAACCGAGAGAATTTCATCCCTGCTTTAGAGGGAGAGGTTACAATATAATTGTACATATATCTGCTGTGAAGAATATTGAAGCCCCTTCTTTATCGTTTTTTTCCCCCTTTCTTTTCTATTTTTCCTCAACCTTTTTGTTGTCATCTTGTGCTTTTTCTCTGTCTTTGATGAAAATGGAGCATTTACAAGCTCAGTTGCTTACCTTCCAAGTCAGCAATGGTAAGTAGAAGAGTGAGGGAGGAGAAATCAGCTGTGCCACATGATTGAGATGAGCTAGAAAGCAGGAAATAAAGGTCAGGATATGATGGGGTTGGGTGGGTGGGGCCAGGTGATCATCGGAGCTACCGGTTAGCCCGAACCGGTCAAAACCAGCTGAATTCCACCCTTGAATGTAGGACAATCTCTCATTTACTCAGGAGTCATGAATCCAGAACGTTCACCTGATGAATGCTTTGAAGAACACATATGCACACAGCCAACAGTGTTTCTCTAATGACGTGTGAATGAAAGGATGAGATATGATTTTCACATGAGGCAGGACTGTCCATAGCTTTCTTCCCACTGACAGTCATGATTGAACAGCCCCTGCAGGAAGCTGATGTCAATTGAATGACATCATGGATAGATGAATATTCCTGAAGGTTTTAAGTTTAGTACCTGGACAACTTTTTAATGTGTTTCAGTTAAGTTTACCAATCTGCTGATTTTTTTTTGTTTGTGTGGTGGAATAGAGACTGGATTCCCAGGAGGGAAGGGCTGCTTTCCAGAGGATCAAGAGACAGCAAAGTTTGGATAGCTTGGTTGGAAGAGAATTATGAAGTCTCCTCCCTACAAGTTCTCAGAGTATATATTTAATGATGCAAGCAGTTGCTTTAGTTTTGCAAGATTTCTATCTATAGGTGAGGAACCATAAAGGAAACTGCTTAGAAGTAGTTCTGCGTATCTTTCTTGATTTGGGGGGCCCTGACATCTTGTTTGTTTAAAAAAAAAACATTCCCCTGGTATCTGTTCAATTAGAAGTCAACTAGTCACAACATGTGTCACTTAATATGAGCACCAGTCATGAGGCTATTTGAAGAGGGGTAAACTTCAGTTCTGAGTAAATCCCAACACATTTGTGAACCGGTAGTGAAGATAAGTGACTACCACCCCTAAGCCTTATGGTGTTGGGATTTACTCAGAACTGAAGTTTACTTCTCCTCAAATAACAGAGTGTCAAAAATGGGACGTGATGTCGTCTGGGTGGGTGGGTGGAGCTCCTGCAGCCGCCACTACTGTTTCGCCCGAGCCAGATATAACCGGCTGAATACCACCACTGATAAGGCTGATTACACACGGATTCTGGTGGTTAAGTTGAAGTGGGCTTCTCCAATGTTTGGATCTAGCCCTAGAACCAAGTCTGCTTAGCAAAAAAGTGTGAGTTAAAACAGGATATTTTCCTAATTACTGAATTAGAATCTCAGTTCGTGTACTCCTTTACCTTTGAGGGCATTGGCAAAATAATAGTGAGGTGAAGAGAAAGACAGGATTATCGCTGAAATAAACTTACAAAAGATCCTAAAATATATATTGTATCAGGAGCCTGGATAGCTCTGCAGACTAAGCACTGTAATTTAACACCAGCTGTCTGCAATTAAAGTAAGTTCGAATCTTGCCAGGCTCAAGGTTGACTCAGCCTTCCATCCTTTCTAAGGTAGGTAAATTGAGGAGCCAGTTTGTGGGGGCAATAAGCTGACTTTGTATAAAATATACGAAAGTATGAAGGCTATTGCTTAACACACTGTAAGCCACCTTGAGTCTCCGGAGAAGGGCGGCATATAAATCAAATTAAATATATATATATATATCTACCCCAATAGTGGATATGCAAGTATAGAAAGTATAGCTTGTTTTTTTGTTTTTTGTGGCCTCAAGCCAGTTTTTGACTCCTGAAAATTGCCTTAATTTTTCTTGGCAAGGATTTAGAAGTAGTTTGTCCTTGCCTTCTTTTTCCTAGGGCTGAAAAAAGAGGGACTGGCCCAAAGTCACCTAGCTAGCTTATTACCTGTGAGACTAGAACTCACACTCTCCTGGTTTCTAGTCTGATACTTTAGCCACTACACCAAATTCTTAGAAAAATATAGTAAAGGTCAAAGCCATTCAAAGGGCCTAAGATTTTACTCTTCCTCCAATAACTGATCACAAATGATGAGATAAGGAAAACCACTGGAATTGTCTAGCACACAGAAATAATAAACGACTGTGGCAAAAGAAAGCAAAGATTATACCGATAATAATAGAGCCTTGAGTGGAATTCCAAAACATGAATACCATCAGCATTGGCAAAATCACCATCAGTCAATCTCAAAACACATTATTTGGAGCAAGCATACATCTGCAACAATATCTTTAACACCACCACACATCTGCATCTGCCTATCCTGGGTTCTTGGGAAGGACTCAAGAGGTGAATAAAAATGCCAAATTCATCTGGCTGACTATGCGACCAACCATAATGAGAATAACAATCAATTAACATCAGATGATAAGCAGACTCTCTTTGAAGACACCCAAGGAAAACATTGGCATGAAACCAAAGCAGGTTGTGGCATATGGCCAAATCCTCTGGTCTAGTCACCCATCAAAATTCATATCCTGCCCTTATCCCATTCCCATCTCCTGTTAAGGAAGGTGATTGGTAGATGTTTTCCTTGTGGCATGTAATATATGTAGCTCAAGATTAAACTGTGGTGCTCTCTGAGTGTTGTGACCCCGACTCCCGAGCCTGTCCTAACAGAGGAAGAGGACTCAGAAGGTGATGGGGAGGAACTGATAAGGCCTCCCTCTCCAGGACCCTCCTCTCTGGCAATGCCTCAGGTTCCATCCAAAGGCCAAGAGGAACAGCCTGGGATATGTCAGGAGGAAAGCATATCGGAACAACAACAGATAGGGAGTGAGGATGATGAATCCTGGCTGGATCCCAGGCAGCGTCGGAGGGAGAAGCGTGTGCAGCAACGAAAGAGGCCAGAGATTAAGCTGAGTCACTGAGCCACACCCCACAAGGAATAAAAGTGGATGTGATTGTTCGTCAGGCTTTGTGACGGTCAAAGTTAAAAACCTGAGAGTTACATCGCGTTACCTGAAATCTGGCTTGTGCATATTTGTATTGGACCTTGGCTAACTCTTGCTTCGTGGATTACTTTTTGCTACTGAACCGGACTGAGGATAAACTCTCTCTTGCTGACTATGAGTGAAAACTGACTTGGCAGGCATTTCTCAGTTTACTGCCAAAACTCTTATCTGAAAGAGTTTCTAGTCTGATTGCTTAATAAAATCTTGGCAGGCGTGCCTGGTTGTGTGTTTGCCTGTGTGGGGAAGGGGGACAGAACACTGAGCATGGTTGTTTGCCTGCAGACATTTCATTTCCTAACTAGGTAACATCATCAGTGCTGTTTATATACAGTAGTTTGCTCTGTTAGTGATGTAGTTATCTCCTTGGTAGTCCCTTGAAACAATGCCCTAATCAAGGAACTACCAAGGAGAGAATTATAATCCCACCCATACTGGCAGGCCAGCTACTGCAGTGGTGCAGAGATTAGAATGCAGTACTGCAGGCTATTTCTGCTGATCACCGGCTGCCAGCAGTTTGGCAGATCGAATCTCACTAGGCTCAAGGTTGACTCAGCTTTCCATCCTTCTGAGGTCGGTAAAATAAAGACCCAGATTGTTGGGCGCAATATATTGACTCTGTAAACCGCTTAAAGAGTTCTGTAAAGCACTATGAAGTGGTATATAAGTCTAAGTGCTATTGCTATTGCTAAACAGTCTTTGGCCTTAACATCTCCTGCGCACTAGAAATAAGGGTAGCAATGCCAGCTGGCATCATGCCTGTGGCAAGATAGGAATTGCTAGGAGAACAGTGGATGATATGCTGGTATAGGTATTTTTTTTAGCCAACAGAAGGAACTGGTGGATAGCATTTTATATTTGGCTTTAAAGAAGAGCTGTTATGTCCTAATGTGATGGAACTGTTCCATTTGCATAGATTCCCAAAGTTTGTATGGGTTGAAAATAAATACAGGTAGTCCTTGATTTATGACCACAACTGAGCCCAAAATTTATGTTGCTAATGAGACAGATGTTAAGTGAGTGTCGCCCCATTTTATGACCTCTCTTGCCATAGTTGTTAAGTGAATCACTGCAGTTGCTAAGTTAGTAACACAGTTATAAAATGAATCTGGCTTTGCTTGTCAGAAGGTCACAAAAGTTGATCGCAGAACCCCAGGACACTGCAATTATTATAAATATGAACCAGTTGCCAAGCATCCAAATTTTGATCACATGACCATGGGGGTGCTGCAATGGTTGTAAGTGTGAAAAACGTGCCGTTGTAACTTTGAGCAATCACTAAACTAATGGTTGTAAATTGAGGACTGCTGATAATTTGTATTTCTAAAAATGAGCCTTTTCAACAACAAAATGTCCCAAAGGTGCTTTTGCAAGAAGCAATTAGACTTCCTGGTTTTTCTTTGAAGATGTTTCTCTTCTCATCCAAGAAGCTTCTTCAGCTCTGGCTGGATGATGGAGAATGGAAGGATTTATACCAGTGGTGAAATCCAAATTTTTTTACTATCGGTTCTGTGGGCGTGACTTGGTGGGTGTGGTGTGGCTTAGTGGGCGTGGCTTGGTGAGTATGGCAGGGGAAGGATACTGCAAAATCTCCATCCCCACCTGACTCCAGGGGAAGGATACTGCAAAATCCCCATTCCCTCCCCACTCCTGGGGGAACGATATGGCAAAAACTCATTTCCCACCCCACTCTGGGGCCAGCCAAAGGTGGTATTTGCCAGTTCTCCGAACTACTCAAAATTTCCATTACCTGTTCTCCGAACTGCTCAAAATTTCTGCTACCGGTTCACTAGAACCTATCAGAACCTGCAGGATTTCACTCCTGATTTATACTCCTTGCAGACAGCTGGTCATTTGTATTCTTTTAGAGAGACATTGAGGCCACCTGGCGGTTTATCTGTGTCGTCAGGGTCACCTGAGTAGTGCAAATGGGTGTGGAGCCATCTTGGAACTGTTGAAAGGACTGTGATCCTTCCATTCTCCACCAACCAGCCAGAGCTGAAGAAGCTTCTTGGATGAGAAGCGAAACATCTTCAAAGAAAAACCAGCAAGTCCAGTTACCTATTGAGAAAATAGCTTTGGGACAACCATGACATCAAAGACTAAGAATCTCCATCGACGTAAGTGCTAATGGTTCTGTAAAAGCAAAGGTTAAGCATCCTTAAAGTGATGCAGACAATCGCACTATGAAACAGGGAATGGGAAAATAATCTTTGATATCGCTAGGAATGTTCAAGTCGCAGCCTGTCACCTGGGAAGCACAGCGACAAGCAAAAGTGACTGGCAAAATAACATTTTAGCAATTCCACATTGCTTCTCCATCAGTGACTTCAGTGTTGAATTGGTGGCATTTACAAGTCAAGAAAAGACAGTTATGCAAGCCCAACCGTATATTTGAAGATTAAGTTTTTCATCGCGAGGGCCTTCATCTCTGCCTGTTAACAAGGAAGCATCTAGAATCAGAGAGTCGCTAGCAATTTTGATGATGAATATGAAAAGAAAGCTAGTTCTGCTTTTTGCCAAAAAAATAAAAATAAAAAATAAAATAAAATAACAGGGTTTTCTTGTTTACTGAGGCTGATAAATCTTTAAAAGGCTGCTATTTAGCCCCATGGAAATGTATACTTTTTGTGGTGGAATGCTGGAAATTGTAATTTCTCTCCACAGAGGCTTACTGGTAATTTGGATAAATCAGGATTCCTAGCATTCAGCATATATGCCAGCAACCACTAACATCATTAGAAATTGCATAGTGTTTGTTAGTTTGGCGGGGGGGAGGACAAGTCAGACCTGAACCTCTCTCAATCTCCACTTGGCAATTGTGGCAGGAAATAGAACATAGAATAATAAGGTTGGAAGAGACCTTGGAGGTCTTGTAGTCCAACTCCTTGTTCAAGCAGAACACCCTATACCAGGGGTCTGCAACCTTAAACACTCCAAGAGCCATTTGGACCTGTTTCCCACAGAAAAGAAAACACCGGGAGCCACAAAACCCTTCCCGTGCCTGACTATTTCTTGAGCGGCCACAAAACTAGCATATGTAGTTGAATTAAACATTCTGTTTTCTTCTGAAACTTTTCTTTTCTTGGATTTATCCATGGTTGGCCTACCAGGGGTTGAGAAGCTCAATAAATTGTGTGCCACAGGTGTTGCTTATTGTGACGCATATTTTGAGTGACAGGGAGCCGCAGCAGAGGGGTGAAAGAGTCACATGCGGCTCCAGAGCCACTGGTTGCTGACCTCTGTCCTCTGTCCCAGACAAGTGGCTGATGAGACTCTTCTTCAACACCTCTTCCAGTAATGGAGGGATGAAATGCTACCGGTTCAGACCGGTTCTGCTGAACCGGTACCGATGGCGGCGGGTAGTTTGGAGAACCAGTACCGATGGCAGCGTGAGGCTCTGCCCATCCGACCAGTCATCGTTACTTCCTGGTTTTAACCAGGAAGTAACCTGTTTTTTAACCTCTGTGCATACGCAGAAGGGTTTGCACATGCGCAGAGGGTATGCACGCACATGTGACACGCATGCACGGGATGCATGCACTTCCGAACCAGTGGGGAAGGCAAGTAGATTTTACCCCGGAGCACCCACAACTTCTGGAAGTAAGCTGTTTCACTGAATAGTTGTTCTCACTGTCAAGAAATTATCACAGATGAAGTCAGATATATATGTCCCAGGATAATGTTGCAAGATCCAATCTGGGTTGGTCACTGAGACCAGAGATTTAACTCGTCCAAGTTTTCGGATTCATGCTGGAGCCAGTGGTGAAATGTAAAATTTGTTACTACCAGTTCTGTGGGCGTGGCTTGGTGGGGGGGGGGTAATATGACTGAGTGGGTGTGGCCAACTTTTTTTTTTTACTTTTAAAACCATTTTTTCTACAACCTCTTCGGCTGAAGAGGTTCTTAAAAAAAATGCTTTCAAAGCCTCTGACGATCCCAGCTGACTTGCCTGATCGGCAAAGGCTTTTTGTCCTTTTAAAAACATTTTTTCTATAACCTCTTCGGCCGAAGAGGTTGTAGAAAAAATGCTTTTAAAAGCCTCTGATGATCCCAGCTGAGCCGCGCGATCGTCAGAGTCTTTTTTTTCACTTTTAAAAGCATTTTTTTGGCCAAAGAGATTGTAGAAAAAATGCTTTTAAAAGTAAAAAAAATAGCCTCTGATGATTGCACAGCTCAGCTGGGCAATGGGGTGGGCAGGGATTTTTGCTACCGGTTCTCCGAACCACCTGCCTCCATCGCTACTGGATCGGGTGATCCGGTCTGAACCGGGAGCATTTCACCGCTGGCTGGAGCCCATCTTCAGGGAACTTCTCTCTATTGGAATAGAGTTGGGCTATTCTACAAGTCGTATTTATGTGGTGCCTTCCTATTGGTTGATCGGTGTGTTGTTGGCCGGTTATTGACTGTTGTTTCCTTGTGCTGCCAAGTCCTTGGCTCCTAAGTACCTGATAAGCTGGTAGTAAATCAGCACTCCTGTTGATTGACAAGGGGCCAATTCTCCAGGCTTCAATCATTTCCCCAGCTATCTTTGTAATTGTTAATTTCTTCTTAGTTCTAGGTTAGATCACTCTTTAATGATCTTCCACCTATTACATCTTGTCCTGCCCCAAGTGCTTTGGTTGACCCCCTCTTCCCTGTGACAGCCCCACAAGTACTGGAGTTGTTTGTATCATGTTTCATGTATCATGGAAATGTTAGTGTCAACATATGACTCCATTTCTACTCCAATGATAATGTGCAGACAGCTGATATCACATTCCGTTCTTTAATTTCTAAATCTAAGCAGGCAATAGAGCTGATCTTTTTCTGCACACGAAGGACCATCACATTTCTAATCTGAAAAATGATGTGAGCACTACCTTTGTTTCATAGCCAGATGCAGCAGGAAATTTGGGTTTTCTGGATGAACAGATCCCAGAGATCATATTGATGGTATTAGGGAATAACCCTGGAAAACAGTTTTTCCTTGGTGCTACACATCCAGATTTGGTGACTATATTATAAAAAAATATGTTGAGACTCTGGAAAGAGCCCAGAAGTGGGCAACGAAGATGATTAGAGGGCTAAAGGCTAAAACATATGAAGAACGGTTGCAGGAACTGGTAGGTCTACTCTAGTGAAAACAAGGTTTATGGGTGACCTGATAGCAGGGTTCCAATATTTGAGGGGTTGCCACAAAGAAGAGGGGATTAACTATTTTTTTTAAAAAAATATAAACACTTCATCTTCTCTTAAACAGTATGTCATCTGGATTCAAATATCTCTGTGCAACAACCATCAGAATTTACAACATCATTCACTACATTGATACTAATTCTCTAATCTTACAATTATAATATACTGTATTAAACAATTGAACATAGTAAACATTCATTTTCCCCTCTTAATGTGTCTTCTAATAAGAACATAATAATATAATAATAATAATATTAAGCATAATAATCATAGTACTAACAATTATCATATTGTTTGTGTGTCAGCACTTCAACCTGCATTTACTCTAGTGCTGACATAAGAAGGAGAAGAGGGGGCAGCTGGCAAGAGGACGCTTGACACTTCACCTACTTATTTTCCTTGAAGATAATATCCCCTAGGAGATGGGGGGGGGCATTCCTGGGAGCTTAGGTAGTAGATATGGGGAGAGTGATTTGGAAGAAGGCCAATGAGACGCAGTGATTTGGGGAACGGAAAGGGAGGGTTTGGGGTCAGGAAGCCAGAGCTGGCTACTCCACGATCGGGGCCAGATTGTCGTGCTTAATAAAATGAAAGAGTTCTTCAAAGACTATCTGTTTGGAAATGCAATTTATTTTATTTGAAGACGATATCGAAACCTGACATTGTGTCTCTATCTTAACATATTTTCTACTCTTCTTTAATTTTCTTCTTTATTTCCAACTTCCATTTTTATTCTCTAACCATTGAAGGGGGTTAACTATTTTCAAAACCACCAGAAGGCAAGTCAAAAAACAATGGATGGAAACTAATCACTGAGAGAAGCAATATAGAACTAAGGGGAAATTTTCTGGCAGTGAGAACAATTAAACTTGCCATCATTGTGGGCGCTTCATCACTGGAGGCTTTTAAGAAGAGACTGGACAGCCATTTGTCCGGAATGATACAGAGTCTTCTGCTTATGCATGAGGTTGGACTAGAAGACCTCCAAGGTCCCTTCCAACTCTGTTATTCTGTTTGGTAAGTTACAGCCTTGGATCACAATTTTTTTTAAAAAGGCAAATGTAACACTGAGCCGAGTGGTTAGAGTGCAGTACTGCAGCTACTTCAGCTGACTGCTAGTTCAGCAGATCAGCGGATCAAATCTCACCGGCTCAAGGTTGACTCAGCCTTCCATCCTTCCGAGATGGGTAAAATGAGGACCCAGATTGTTGGGGGCAATATGCTATTTAGTATACTGTCTTTGGTGTAAGCCGCCCAGAGTCCTCGGAGAGTGGGCGGCATAGAAATATGACTAATAAAATAAAATAAATAAAGTAACATAAAGAGGAAATACTCAAGTCCAATGTTCTGTTTGCCGTGATTGAGTTCTCTAAGTGGGAATGTTATTTTTATTTATTTTAAATCAATTGTGACAATCCCAGGCACCTTTACTGATTAAAATGGAACAGGGCAGATGTGGGTGAGCTTGGTGTCAGGTTTCGATGTCGTCTCAATTAAAATAAATTGCATTTCCAAACACATAGTCTTTGAAGAAATCTTTCATTTTATTAAGCACGACAACCTGTCCCCGATTGTGGCGTAGCCAACTCTGACTTCCTGACCCCAAACCTTCCCTTTCCGTTTCCCAATTCTCTGCGTCTCATTGGCCCTCTTCCAAATCATTCTCCCCATATCTATTACTTCAGCTCCCATCCCAGGAATGTCCCCCCTCCCATCTCATCTCCTAGGGGATATTATCTTCAGGGAAAATAAGTAGGTGAGAAGTCAAGCGTCCTCTTGCCAACTGCCCCCTCTTCTCCTTCTTATGTCAGCACTAGAGTAAATGCAGGTTGAAGTGCTGACATCAGGTTTTAAATAGCAGAAAAAGTCAGCACTGACCCTGCAGCTTCAAAAAAGTACCTGTACCTTTTGTTATTTAACAACAACAAAAAAAAAAACCACAAAGGTTCTGCAGAGCATTTTCTAGCCCATCTGCTAAACACTTAAAAAAAAAAAAATAGAAAATGGGGAGGGAGAAATCTCTCTGGTTTTAATCACATTGTCATGAACAAAATGAAGACAATGTACCAAGTGCAGAGTTCCCCCGCCGCCCCATTGGTACGCTTCTTAATTGCTTATGCTCACCATGAAAATAATAGAGCCACCGTAGCCTGGATTTTGAAATCTTTATTATTACTGTTTTCCGAGAGACAAAAGAAATAATTGCATGTTGATTATAAGCTAACAGGTAACTAGCTTGAAGAAAGGGACTGTCATGTTACTTTGGTTAGTTGAAATAGAAACGCACTTGCGTCTTCTCTTTTGTATTGAGTTTGGCTTATTCCAAATTATTAGCTACAGTGTGATACCTCCCCCAAAAAACATTAAAATGAAAAAAGAGGTACTATATAAATGTACGTTAAGGATGATATATGTCTAACCAGCAAAGTAGAAAAGAAATTGAAAGGAAAATGTGGTAAATATAAGATTGGGGTTGCTCGAATACCATCTTGATAAAATATTGAATTGAAAAGGGACACGATGACGGAGAGGGAACGGAGAGAGGAGTAGAGGGATAGGTAGGAAGGAGAGAGGAGAAGGGAGGAAAAAGAGAGAGAGAGAAGAAAGGGAAAAGGAGGGGAAGAAAGGGGGAAAATAATAGTAGGAGAGAGGGTTAGAAAGAGAGGAAGAGGGGAGGAGTGGGGGAAAGGAAGGGGAAGGAGAGGAGGAAAGAAGAAAGTTGAAAAGAAGAGAGGAAGGGAGGGAAGGAAGGGTAAGAGAGGAGAAGGAGAGGAATGGTTGTTTTGGAAGACGGGAGATATGGAACAGTAGAAGAGCAACTCCGAATGTATTTAAAAGCTTTAGGATGAAGAATGAACCAATATGGAAACCAAAAGATAATAAGTGTGATAAGAATGATTAAAGAGATTGTGCATTTATATATGCACAATATATCTTGGTATAGAGCCTTGGTAGTACAGTGGTCTAAAGCACCCTGTTATTAAGACCAGCTGACTGCAATTACTGCAGGTTCGAATTTCGCCAGGCTCAAGGTTGACTCAGCCTTCCATCCTTTCTAAGGTAGGTAAATTGAGGACCCAGTTGTGGGGGCAATAAGCTGACTTTGTATAAATATACAAAAGGATGAAGGCTATTGCTTAGCGCATTGTAAGCCGCCCTGAGTCTCCGGAGAAGGGCAGCATATAAATCAAATTTATATATATATATATATATATATATATATATATATATATATATATATATATATATATATATATATATATATATATATAATGAGAAATAAAAATAAAAAAAACTTTTATTAAAAAAAACATTAAAATGAATTGGAATAAATCTGCTAAATCCAAAAAAGTCTTTCCCATTGGAATAGTAATAGCAATAGCACTTAGATTTATACACTGCTTCATATAAGCCTATAAGTCCTCTCTAAGCAGTTTACAGAGTCAGCATATTGTCCCCAACAACCTGGGTCCTTATTTTACCAACCTTGAAAAGGTGGAAAGCTGAATCAACCTTGAGCCAGTAAGGATTGAACTCCTGGCAGTCAGCAGAATTAGCCCATAATACTGCATTCTAAAAACTGTGCCATCATGGCTCCTAAATATAATAAAAATTATAAAAATGACCATGATAGCAGTGCAGCACATTAAATTCGCTCTTCAAAAGGTGCACCAGTGTGTTTAGTGAGCATGAGTATCTCTGCAACACTGAAACAACATCTTCAAGAAGAAAATGAAGCTCAAAGAACACCAAGAATTCAACAACATCATCATATTCTAGGGCAGTGATAGCTAACATTTTCTGGACCGAGTGCCCAAAGCACACGTGCGTGCCCCCAAATGTGTGTACATGCACCTGAACCCCCAAAATGTAATGCATGCATGGGCTCTGTGCATGCACGCACAGCCCCCTACATGCACGTCCCCGTACATGCACGCACAGCCCCCACACACATGTCCCACCCCCCAAAAATGCAATGCACGCACAGGCTCCGTGTATGCGCACATGGCCCCACACACGCGCCCTGCCCCCCACAAATGTATGACTAAGACCCAAAGACCAGCTGGCTGGCAGGAGGCATGTGTGCATGTATAGCAGAGCTGAACTGGGGTGATAATAATATGAAGCATGGTTCTAGGGACATGGTGGCAGCTGCAAGATGCTGTTTTCATGTTTCGATGTGCTATGACATTTATCTATTAGAGTAGTAAAGAACAATCTCTTTATAGCATCATTGACAAGATCTCAACCTGATCCACATTAACTGTAATTCTGGCACAAGGATGGGAAGATGACTCTAGGACCTTGATGACGAACCTATGGCAGGCATGCCACAGGTGGCACATGGAGCCATATCTGTGGGCACGCGAGTATTGCCCTAGCTCAGCCCCAGCGCTCATGCGCGTGCCGGCCAGCTGATTTTCGGGCCTTCTGGGTCCACTGGAAGTCAGGAAACAGTCCATTTCTGGCCTCCGGAGGGTGGGGAAGGCTGTTTTTGCCCTCCCCAGGCTCCAAGAAAGCCTCTGGAGCCTGAGGAAGGCAAAAAATGGGCCTACCGGGCCCACCGGTAACCTTTTTGCCATCACAGGGGGAGGGGGTCACACATGCATGCAAGGGGGCGGCGCACGGGTGGCATTGAATTATGGGTGTGGGCACCCGCATGCGCAATCCCCCTGTGCTCCCCCCGCTTTTGGCATGCAACAGCAAAAAGGTTAGCCATCACTGCTCTAGGAGATGTAATAAAATTGGTGCTTTCTGAGCTTGGTTGTTTTTTTGCAATGTTTCATTACCCAACTAGACAACATCTTCAATGCTAGAAGGTTTGCTCTTTGTTTACTAGCACCTTGCCCTGTCAGTCTCAGTGAGAGTGTTCTTTGTGATTCCTTGATTAGGCTGTTGTCTACTGTCACATTGTTGGAACTGGTATTTTCTTGATTTATTTATTTATTAATCAAATTTCTATACCGCCCTACTCCCGAAGGACTCAGGGCGGTGAACAGCCAAGATAAAATACAGATAATACAAATATTTAAAAATCCCTTAAAATTATTAAATATTTCGGCCGAAACACAGATTAAAACACCCAATTTATAAAATCACGAATTAAAAAAAAATTAAAAATTTAAAAGATGGGAGTTAGGCCAGGCCAGCTTGCTGAAATAGAAAAGTTTTGAGAGCATGGCGAAAGGTGCGCAGGTCCGGGATCTTCCGTATCTCTGGGGGGAGCTCGTTCCAGATGGTAGGTGCCCCCACAGAGAAGGCTCTCCCCCTGTGGGCCGCCAGTCGACACTGTTTGGCCGACGGCACCCTGAGGAGCCCCTCTCTATGGGAGCGTACTGGTCGGTGAGAGGCTATTGGTAGCAGAAGGCGGTCTCGTAGATACCCCGGTCCGATGCCATGGAGCGCTCTAAAGGTGGTAACCAAAACCTTGAAACGCACCCGGAAGACCACCGGGAGCCAGTGCAGCTCGCACAGGAGGGGGGTCACATGGGAGCGCCACGTCGCTCCCATAACCACCCGCGCGGCCGCATTCTGGACCAGCTGGAGCCTCCGGGTGCTCCTCAAGGGGAGCCCCATGTAGAGAGCATTGCAGTAGTCCAAGCGGGAAGTAACGAGAGCATGAGTGACCGTATTTAACAAGTCCCGATCCAGAAAGGGACGCAACTGGCGAATCAGGCGGACCTGATAAAAAGTCCCCCTGGCCACGGCTGTCATGTGCTCTTCTAAAGACAGCCATGAGTCCAGGAGGACACCCAAGTTGCGAACCCTCTCCGTGGGGGCCAATGACTCGCCCCCAATAGTCAGTGATGGCACCAACTGACTATATCGGGATGTCGGAAACCACAGCCACTCGGTCTTGGATGGGTTGAGCCTGAGTCTGTTTCTCTCCATCCAGATCCGCACGGCCTCCAGGCACCGGGACATCACTTCAAGGGCATCATTGGGGTGGTCCGAGGTGGAGATTGGGGTATTGTTTACTGCATTATTGTTTATTTGGTATTAATCCCTGCTTATCTGGGTGTTGATTGCAGGGAAGGTACTTCTGGCCCATTCTTACTTTTCACTCATGTTGCAATTCTCACTAATTTGTCCAAATGTTAATTCTGACCTGCAATATGCAAAATAATAATGAAGAGTTGGGTGGCAAAGAGAAAGGAAAATTCAGTGAACAGACTGGAATAGAATTGCTTGTTGGAAACATAATAGAATAGGGTGTAAAAGACGTTAACAACAGAGTTCAAGCTAAAGTTGTTTTCCAACATTTTGTGGATGGGTGGAAGGTGAATCTTAGTGGGTTCTGTGAACGTAGCCAAATTGATTTCTTTATCGTTCAGTCCGTTGTGTCAGCTGAAACTTGCACTAGTTTAGAAACCAAGGTCAGCTGTTGTGAACTCTGCCAAAGTGACCAATGGAAGCAATCTGGTTTAAGTGAAACTTAACTTGTCCTATTATTCAATGGACCTTGGGAAACAACTAGTGGTAAAGGAGAGTAGCAAACAAAGACATCACTCTCTTCCATTGTCGGGCAAGCAAAATTAGGCAAAGTGCAGAAAGGGAGAAGGAGACAATAAGTCAAAGAATGAAAGGCATGAGAAGAAAAGGAATTATAGCTAGCCCTAACTTAGACCACACCATTCATTGTACCTTTCTAGCTTTGCAAAGCATCTGGCTTCCACTGTGTATCCACTCTGCTGCCTTAGCTATAGCACTTAGACTTATATACCTCTTTACATTGTTTTACAGCCCTCACTAAGCGGTTTAGAGTCAGCATATTGACCCCAACAATTTGGGTCCTCATTTTACCAACCTTGGAAGGATGGAAGGCTGAGTCAACCTTCAGCCTGGTGAGATTTGAACTGCCAAAAATTGCAGGCAGCCGGCAGGCAGCAGAAGTAGCCTGCAGTACTGCACTCTAACCACCGCGCCACCGCGGCTTCATTGCTTTTTCATTCTCTACACGTCTCATCACTATTTTCTCAGTATCCTAATAAGTTTCCTCAACCTTGATTTTATTGGCCTTTCCCTTCATTTCATCACATTCATTCTTCCTTCTCATTTTGTGATTCGGTCCTCGTTCGTTCTCTCTGTATAACCAAACACTCACCTTGTAGTTCTTCCAGAGTGGTCATCATCCACTGAATCAGGGGTGGTATTCAGAACTTACCTTCACTACCAATTCACAAATGTGAGCGCGCGCATGCACAGAGCCTTCCGCACATATGCAGAGCATCAAAAATGGGACATGATGACGTCTGGGTAGGTGGGCAAAGCCTCCTGCAGCTGCCGCTACCAGTTCACACGAACTGGATAGAACTGACTGAATACCACCACTGCACTGAATGTGTCTCATCCTTAATTGTGTCAATACACTGCATGAATCTCTTAGTTGGAAGAATGTAGGCAACAGTATATTGATTTGTGAGGTATTTTAGAATTACTAGCTTGTACAGAATTATGTAGAGCAAGCTGTGGTCACACCAGGCTTCAGTTGTGTTTGTGGTGAATTGACCCAAAAGTCATTGCCTTTAGTAGGGCATGGTGCATATGATGTGGTACAGCTAAGACTGGTAGCCCAATTACATTTTCTCCATTTGACTAAAAAAGCATGTTATATTTTAATTAAATAAACATTTGGCAGATGGGTCCGTATGGTATATTCTTCTTGAGCTTCTGGATTTGGGTCCACCCAAGAAGGATGTGATAAAAGCCAGATACTTTTAACATGGGGGGGAGGGGGCGGTGATCAGCTCTGTTTTAGAATAGAATAGAATAGAATTTTTTATTGGCCAAGTGTGATTGGACACCCAAGGAATTTGTCTTGGTGCATAAACTCTCAGTGTACATAAAAGAAAAGATACGTTCATCAAGAATCATAAGGTACAACACTTAATGATAGCCATGGGGTACAAATAAGCAATCAGGAAACAATATCAATATTAATCGTAAGGATACAAGCAACAAAATTGCAGTTTTGATTCACATGTTAGAATACTCTGCAGAAGTCATGGAGATGAGTGATGATTTTAAAGTGAATCCAATTTAAACCGATGTGTTCCAACAGCTCTGACAAAGTGACAGATCCAGGGGTGAAATCCAGCAGGTTGTGTATGACAGGTTCTGGAGAACCGGTAGTGGAAATTTTGAGCAGTTCAGAGTATCAGTAGCGGAAATTTTGAGTAGTTTGGAGAACCGGCAAATACCACCTCTGGCTGGCCCCAGAGTGGGGAGGGAATGGGGATTTTTCAGTATCCTTCCCCTGCCACGCCCAAGCCACACCCACAGAATCAATAGTAAAAAAATTTGGATTTCACCACTGGGCAGATCTACTTATCTTTCGGGGGGGGGGGGTGTTCTGTTTAATCATCTTTTGATTCTTGGAGAAGTCCCTGAGGTTTTTTTGGCAAGGTTTTTCAGAGATGGTTTGCCATTACCTCGTTCCTTGGGTTGAGAGGAGGCGACTGGCAATGTCACCTAACTGGTGTGTGCCTAGTATAGAGCTAGAATTCACAGTCTCCCGATTTCTACCCTGATGCCTTAACCAGTAGAACAAATTGCCTCTCCTGAATATGCCTCCAGTGCATATGTTAGAGATTAACTGAGTTGATTCTAACCCTTAGTGACTACATGGACAAATCAACTAATAATATGAAAGTATTTTGCTATTGTCATCTCCCAGGGTATTCTCTGACTTCTTGATCTAATTTACAACCCTGGGAGCTCCAATTTACCAAGCTCAATCCTGCTTAATTTCTGAGGCTAGCCAAAACTATCCAGCTACCATCACCTGCTGATATACCTAATAGAGCTCGAAACTTCACAAAATTTACAAAAATGTAATAACTGTATTCCCACTGGTCAGTGTCTAAATATGGAAGAAACCTGATTTTCATCCAGATAAAATTATTTATTTCTGCCAAAAAGAGAAGTGGCTTCCATTGATCTCTGATCACTATGTTGCAGCAAATATTGATTTACATTTATCTTTACGTTTCTGAGTAGGTATCTCCCCTGCATTTCTTTCTACAGTTTTGCTAAGCAGATTGTTCTAGTATTTCCTTCTAACAAATAAGGATGAAGTGCAAATGTAAACATACACTGATTTCTGAGCCATACACTCCACTTATTTGATAGAGGTATTGCTTTTGCTGGGCAAAGCAATGTTACTAATCAATGCAATATTCCTAACCTAGTTCTTTTCATTAAAGGACTGAGGTGACATGATAGTAGTGTTCCAATATCTAAGAGGCTACCACAATGAAGTGGGGGGGTCAATCTATTCTCCAAAGCACCAGAAGGCAGGACAAGAAGCAATGGATAGAAATTAATCAAGGAGAGAAGGAACCTAGGTAATATTACACTACTAACCAGAACATACAAAACATTTGCTAGACCAATTCTCGAATACAGCTCATCTATCTGGAACCCGCACTGCATATCGGACATTAATACAATTGAGCATGTCCAGAAATATTTCACAAGAAGAGTCCTCCACTCCTCTGCTCGCAACAAAATACCTTATGCCACCAGACTTGAAATTCTGGACTTAGAAAACTTAGAACTACGCCGCCTTTGGTATGACCTAAGCGTAGCTTATAAAATTATCTGCTACAATGTCCTACCTGTCAATTACTACTTCAGCTTCAACCATAACAATATACAAGCACACAATAGATACAAACCTAAAGTGAACCGCTCCAAACTCGATTGCAGAAAATATGACTTCAGCAACAGAGTGGTCAGTGCCTGGAATGCACTCCCTGACTCTGTGGTTTCATCCCCAAACCCCCAAAATTTTAACCTAAGACTGTCTACTGTTGACCTCACCCCATTCCTAAGAGGTCTGTAAGGGGCGTGCATAAGTGCACCAGCGTGCCTACCATCCCTGTCCTAATGTTTCCTCTATTTGTATCTATTTTATGTATTCAATCCATGCTTATACTTATATATATTACCTAACACATACTTGACAAATAAATAATAATAATAATAACAACAATAATAATAATAATAACAACAACAACTTGAAACAATTTGAAAAAGTCACCAGATATCAGGACTTGAGAATCGAACTGCAAGACTCTGGCATAAACCAGTGCAGGTGGTTCCAGTGGTACTCGGCACACTGGGTGCTGTGCCTAAAGACCTAGGCAAGCACTTAAAAACAATTGACACTGACAAGATCACCATTGGTCAGCTGCAGAAGGCCACCTTACTGGGATCTGCTCGCATAATCCGCCGATATATCACACAGTCCTAAACGCTTGGGAAGTCTTCGACTAGTGATTTGGGATACAAAATCCAGCATGGTCATCTCGTTTGCTGTTTATACTGTCAAGAAGAAGGAGAAGGAGAAGGAGAAGGAGAAGGAGAAGGAGAAGGAGAAGGAGAAGGAGAAGGAGAAGGAGAAGGAGAGGAAGAGGAAGAGGAAGAGGAAGAGAAAGAGGAAGAAAAAGTATAGTTCATTGACATTGCAATACCTGGTGATGCACGGATTGAAGATAAGCAGCAAGAAAATATCACAAAGTACCGGGACTTGCAAATTAAAGTTGAGCGACTGTGGAAAAAGAAATCGTGTGTTGTCCCAATTGTTGTCCCAATCTTGTTGTCCCAAGATACGAGTGATCTCCGACCTCCGGACTTTTCATCGGGCCCTAAAAACTCATCTCTTTCAGTTAGCCGGCCTCTCTTGATTTTATGATTTTGTGGTTGATTTTAAATTTTGATATGGATTTTAAATTGATAAATTTTAAACTATGGGCCAAATTTAATTATTTTAAATCTATTTTTAATCGTACTTTATGTATAAATGTTTTATTTTGGCTGTTCACCACCCTGAGTCCGAAAGGAGAAGGGCGGTATAGAAATTTGAATAATTAATAAATAAATAAATAAATTGTTGGAGCAATACCCAAAGGGCTACCTTGCTATTTAGAAATTCTAAATTTACCGGACTTGAACATTTTGACTCTACAAAAAACCACCTTACTCGGAACAGCTAACATCCTCCGACGATACCTTAACAGTTCCTAGGTCCTTGGTTAGGACTCGAGCTGCTGAGCTATTAAACAGCCTCAAAGGATGTGAATCTCACTAAAGATTAAATAATAATAATAATAATAATAATAATAATAATAATAATAATAATAATAGATACTATGGAGAAATTTCCTGAAAACAATTAACTAGTACAACAACTTGCCTTCAGAAGCTATGAGTGCTCCAATACTGGAGATTTTTAAGAAGAGATTGTCAGCCACATGTCTAGAATAGTATAGGGTTTCCTGCTTGAGTGGGGCTTTGGACTAGAAGACCTCCAAGGTCCCTTCCAAATCTGTTATTCTATTATTGTAATATCAGTATGCCCATGGAAGATTAAATGCTCAAGATGCACATGAAGAGAGATGATTGATTTTTTTTTCCCTTGGGTCTTTCTTCCTTGTTTTACAGTTGGTTGACATAATTCCGAACAAAAACCAAGCTAAACCTAAGAGACATTGGCTACTGGGTTAATAAGAGAATTGGATGACGAACGGGGTGGGCTTGATCCTTTAATAGAAAGGCCACAATTTGTGTTTCTTTTGTATGGCTAAACTGGTCCCTTCAAAATGTGACCTTTCCTACTGCTGCCTGTTTGAAACAGAAACAAACCATGATAAGTAGCAGATGCATTTAAGTGTGAAATAAGTTGTTCAGTCAGCTGTACATGAAAAGCTGAAGAAATGATGCAGACCAACAGCAATACCTCTGTTGTAGGTCTTGTCTATCTCCTGAGCATCCAGATGTAGAAAAAAACTCATATTTGTAGACTTGACGTGGGAAGCTGATGTATTCACAAACTGTAATCTGAAATGTAATGTAATATGAAGAACGGTTGCAGGAATTGGGTTTGTCTAGTCTAGTGAAAAGAAGGAATAGGGATGAACTGATAGCAGTGTTCCAATATCTAAAGCAGGAATGTCAAACTCAAGGCCCGGGGGCCAGATCCGGCCTGCGGGGTGCTTAGATCTGGCCCGTGGGGCAGTGGTGAAATCTGAACCAGTTTGCCACTGGTTCACTAGCTGTGCATGCACGATGCACGCCAAATGCATGCTTCATGCGGAAAAAGGAGGCTTGGGAAGGTAAGTAGAACAGCGAGGGGAGGGAACAGCTATGCCACACGATTTAGATTCACTAAAAAACAGGATTTCCTGCTTTCTAGCAATTTTAAATCACGTGGCACAGCTGATTGACGGAATTACTGTTTTGGAGCTTTTTTTTACTACTGGTTCGCCCGAACCGGTGCAAACTGGTAGCATTTCACCACTGCCATGGGGCCACCCTGGAGACAGTGAAGGACCAGAGGGTTGCAGGAGGCCGTCGCAGCCAGAAACAGAGCTCATGAGGGGTGTGTACGACCTTCCCGAGCTCCATTTTTGCTGGCAGAGGGTTGCAGGAGGCTGTTGCAGCCGTAAACAGACTTGGGAGCCCATTTTCACTGGCTGAGCATTCGGGCCTCCACAGGTGCTGCCCCCGACATGAGTGACATTGAACTGGCCATGACCATCCCAACCACGTCCACCCCGGCCCCTTGAGGTCAAACACAACCCTGATGCTGTCCTCAATGAAACCGAGTTTGATGCCCCTAATCTCAAGGGATGCCACAAAGCAGAGGGGGTCAACCTATTCTCCGGAGCAACAAAAGGCAAGACAAGAAACAATGGATGGAAACTAATCCTAACAGTGAGAACAATTAACTGATGGGATGGCTTGCCTTCAGAAGTTGTGGGCACTTCATCACTAGCAGCTTTTAAGAAGAGACTGGGCAGCCACTTGTCTGGAATGATAGAGGGTCTTCTGCTTGAGCAGGTGGTTGGACTAGATAACCTCCAAGTTCCATTCCAACTCCATTATTCTGTTATTTATTGAAAGACCTCCATTGATGAGAGTCATTTGTCAAAATATTCTAATGGCATACCAAAATAATATATAATTTCACAACTATTTTATTTTATGGTCTCCAGCTATAACCACCACCTAGTGGTGAAATGTAAAATTTGTTGCTACCAGTTCTGTGGGCGTGGCTTGGTGGAAGGGTGGAAGGTAGTCAGGGCCAACTTTTTTTTTTAACTTTTAAAAGCATTTTTTTCTACAACCTCTTCAGCCAAAGAGGTTGCAGAAAAAATGCTTTTAAAAGCCTCTGACAATCCCAGCTGAGCTACGCGATCTCCAGAGGCTTTTTTTTATTACTTTTAAAAGCATTTTTTCAGCCAAAGAGGTTGTAGAAAAAATGCTTTTAAAAGTTAAAAAAAAAAAAAAGCTTCTGATGATCGCATGGCTCAACTGGGCAGGGGCGGGGGGGGGGGAGCGCAGGAATTTTGCTACCAGTTCTCTGAACCACCCACCGTCATCACTACCAGATTGGACGATCCTGTGTGAACAGGGAGCATTTCACCCCTGCCACCACCCATCTTCACCCGTGTGATGGAGGGATCAGCAGCAGCTAAAGTAAATGCAGTAGCATGCAGATAAGAGCATGGCATCGTAATTGTTCCTGAACTACATCATTTAGGATAATGAGATGGGAATACAGTATTCCCTTTATGTAAAAATAATTTCTGGCACAAAGGGAAGATGGTGTCAGAGAGAATTCTACACTCCAATTACATGCTAGTTTCCTATAGAGTTAAGAAACCTTTTTACCTGGAAGTATACAGTACTTTATCTGATGTCGAGAATGATAAACTACTGTGTGTGCGCTGTGGTTTCTAGATGTCTTCTTCAAAATAAGCGATTCCACACCCTAAGCAGAGGTTTGAATTTTTCCAGCCATTAATGCAATTTACAGGTTGCATAAACATTACTTGTAATATTCTGCTTTGCATCTCAAAACAAATACAAAGATCAAATACGTATGCACACACTTTTATCATGTTCGTGTGTGCAATACAAATTACTGCCATGGAGAATTCACCCACACACCCCAGAAGATGAATGCAATCTAAGAAAAAAATCTGTACAAAAAAAAAAATCCACATTAATAATAAAAGACACATATACATTTTTGTGTAAAACTTAAAAAAAATAAAAATAAACTGAGATGAAAAGGGAGCTGAAACAAATATAAAGTCAGGGAATTAAAATACGCAGCAAATTAAATCACTAATGAAATCATTAACTGAAACGCATTTATTTGTTGGAAACATATGTGGATATTTGTCAAAGAACCCGAGATCTGAAGATTGCAAAATATCCATATAAAAATGTCCAGGTTCCTAGCTATCTGTTATGACAAACCAATTATCTTGACACTGGCTAGAAATTGGATACTACATAAGAACCACATCTTTAGAATATTCATAGTATCATCTCTGTCCTTTATCACACTCACCCTGACTGGGAATAGCATTTTTTATTATTATTTTCTGCTGTACCAGGACAGAATTATGTCATTTGCTATCTAAATTGGCAACCTGCTATCCCACAGAACGAAATAATCTGATATATCATCATCACAGCGAGCTTGATCTCATCACTGACAAGAATTATGCTGAAAATAGAGAATAACCTTATACATTATCTTCCCCCTCCCCTCACATTCCAGCTATAACAAAAACAACTATATTCGCTGAGTGAATAATGGGTCCCCTAAAGTCCCTATCAATGTAAGACAATGAAGCATGAAATGGTGTTCTTGAGATGATATCCATCTCAGGAGAAGTTAAAAGTAGTGGTGGATTAACAGTTGAGATTCAAAATAGAACGCAGGTAAAACTTTCATAATTAGGTAAATGATCTTTCTGTTTACATCCAAAGAATTCATATAGGGATGGTCATCAACTACCACTTGATTTCAGACAATAGCGCAGACATGAAAAATAATCCATATATATACATACATATATATATGTATGTATGTATGTATGTGTGTGTGTGTGTATGTATGTATATATATATATATATATATATATATATATATATATATATATATATATATATATATATATATATATATATATATATATACATACACGCAACTGGTATCACAACAAAACATTTTAGCAATTTTAGGGTTGGAAGAAAAATCCATCTGGTTCCGTTCCAAGCTGGGAGAAAGATGCTGGGAATAAAATGGAGGCTGGAGGCTGATTGGAAAGATGGTTTAATGATGAACAGAACCATCAGAGTTTGTGGTTCTGGTGCAGCTGGCCAATTGGTTTGGTGAGTACATGGATTTTTATAAATTTCAGAGATGCTGCTAGGAGGGTTGAAATGTTCTTAGGAGACTGTGCAATGTAGTGAGCTCTGTGTCTTCTGCTAAATGGTAGTGGGTTAATCCTATTATGTCCTCAAGGATCATGCCCTGTTCTCCTTAATCCCATAATCCTGGAGCTGAAGGTCTTTTGTTTTGTAGATAGGCTGGCCCAGTCTTTCTTAATGGGCACAAAATATCTTCAGGGACGGGAGGAGCTATTAAGAAAGACTGAGACTGCTTTCTGTCTTTAAGAGTATGTTTCTCCATTTCTCCCTTTGGGGAAATATAATATTCTGCCTTTTTAATATTTCCCAAAATATTTCATTCTTCTAGGCAGAGGGGAGGGGGTTTCCACTTTAGGATTTCACATAAGCAACCCAAACATTTGCACAAGTCAGCAATCATGTTATGATATTTCAGTTGACTAATTTCTTTTAAGTAACAAGGGTCAATGATTTGGGGATGGAGCAGACCTTTATGCTTATCCTTGAAGTAGCCACTAGGACGAGATTAAGGTTATAGACTTCAAATCTTAGGGGGGAAAAAAAAGAAAATGTTTAGAAAAGGCACGTGGTTCAAACCTTTTTGGATTCATAGTAAGTGAAGATGAATTTATGAACTTTTATGCAAAATGTATAACATGCCTGAATATTAGGATGTTTCAGAGAAGATGGCAAGTTAGTTTCCTCCCTAGTTTTCCACAGGCCAGAGAAAACCTGGACAGAACTGCTGAATGATAATGCAAATCTTTAATTAAACTGCAAAAAGAATGGAAGTAAAACATATATTTTCATTCTCACTTTCTCGCTCATAACATTGACCAACTGCATGTTCTAAGAATGAATAGGTCATTTTCTGAAATCTACCTGAATTGTCTGTTATCATATTTACATTTTTATTCCATTCATCTCCAAAAAAGCTACTATACTTTATTATTGTTATCATGATAAAATAGGTGTGGGCACCACAATGAAATTATAAATGTCCTATCTAGTAACATGGCCCAAGACTCAGATTGAGGCCCAGACTCTTAAGAAGCTGCTTCAGCTGAATCGGTAGTGTGAAAGCCTCAGGAGACACAAGGCAGGAATCATCTGAGGCTGATCAAGTAGAGGGACCATTAGAACAGCTGGAGAAGTTAAATTATGACCTACGGCCTCCAAGCTCTTGCACTCAGTGAGCATAGTGGAAAGCGGAACAAGGACTGGAAGCAGAACAAAGAACACTGTATATCAGACATTAATACAATTGAGCAAGTCCAGAGGTATTTCACGAGAAGAGTCCTCCACTCCTCTGCTCACAACAGAGTACCTTATGCCACCAGGCTTGAAATTTTGGGTTTAGACAATTTAGAACTACGCCGCCTTCAGTCTGACCTAAGCGTAGTACATAAAATTATCTGCTACAACGTCCTACCTGTCAATTACTACTTCAGCTTCAACCGCAACAATATACGAGCATACAATAGATACAAACTCAAAGTGACCCGCTCCAAACTCGATTGCACAAAATACGACTTCAGCAACAGAGTGGTCAATGCCTGGAATGCACTATCTGACTCTGTGGTTACTTCTCCAAACTCCCATAACTTTAACCTTAGACTGTCTACTGTTGACCTCACCCTATTCTTAAGAGGTCTAAGGGGTGTGCATAAGCGCACCAGCGTGCCTTCTGTCCCTGTCCTACTGTCTCCATTTATTCTTATCCATTCCCTGTATTAATATCCATGTTTATATTTATTCCTGTTATCTTATACATGTTTGACACACTAAATAAATGAATAAATAAATAAAATAAAAGACATTCAGTGAGGCTCTTTGCCCAACAAATTGAAGATAGGTGGCTAAAGACTGTTTTAAGAGGCAATCCAACCTTTCTCAGTTGAAATGGTATCTGATTTCCTGATCTGTAGTGTCATTTCTGAAAAGCCTGCTTGTGAAATGTCTATGGAGATTCTCAGTCATCCAGGCCATGGTTTTTCCAGAAAGTCCAGTTGTCTCTTGAAAAAAAGCACCTTTGGGACTTACTTGTGAAGCTGATCTTGGACTGGCTGACAAACCTGATTTGGCTCTCTGATCTTTGGACTGGTTTTTGACTACTCTTTTGCACGTTCCTGTTGAAAGTGAAAGCTTTCAATAAGCTTAGTTTCCAAAAAAAACATTGTTGATTTCCACTCCTTCTCTTATTTGGTATTGTTGGCTCAGTCTTGAATAAATTGCTATTCTCATCTAGCAACTTGGTGTGTGAGTTTGAACCTTAAACAGGGCACCTAGCAAACTTCATGATTAAGTGGTATTTGGAACCCAAGTCTCACTAGTTCACTACTGAGCCACTTTAAACCTTACTGCACCACAATAGATTTTTCTGAATTGGGTGATAATGCACCAGACAAATTCCTTGTGTGTCCAATCACACTTGACCAATAATTCTATTCTATTCTATTCTATTCTATTCTATTCTATTCTATTCTATTCTATTCTATTCTATTCTATTCTATTCTATTCTATTCTATTCTATTCTTATTTTGTCCTCTAAAAGAGATTCATCAAATGCATAAAGCTAATATTTGACCTTATTTCTAAGGCGGATGGTCTAATGGCTCAAATGACCAGATTTATTTTTTACAATTTTCTTTCTCATGCAAACTTTAAATTTCCATCTTTGAGGGCCGGGGGGTGAGGGGTGGGAGAAGGATAAGGAGCAGGGCTTTCTTAGCAAATCTTCTAGCTGGGAGAACCTTCTCCAAAGAGTTAAGTTGAACATCTGTTCTTAGCTGATTAAGCACCTTCACAAAACTCATCTGCTTCTTGAAGACATTTGGAAGGAAGAATGGAAGCAAGATGGAAGGAAGGATTATTTGGGGCGAGGGGGGGTTTACTAGCATTGTTCTTTTAAGTTTTAAATGTTTTCAGATTTCCACTAACAAAATGCTGCTTTTGTTCCACAAAATGGTTCAACATTATTGAAAATAATGGCATGAGCCACCTTGGGTAATTATTGAATGACAAGAGAAATATGTTTTTTAAAACAATGAACAATGAAAGAATATAGTTTTAAGAAAGCAGGGGAAAAGAAAACCGGGGGGAAAAACATGAGGAGAAAATATTCATCCTATAGCAACAGCTCGGCTTTCTTCCAGAAAATGAACATTTCATACATAAATGGTGTATTTCTCTGTTGCATTTAGTGGGGAAAACAAAAGCACACTCACTTAAGAAGTCCTGATGGCTTTTTGCTTCAGAATACTGCAGGAAAATAAGAGGAATACTTAGTGCTTGAAAACGTCCAATGTTTTTATCCATCTTAATAACGTTAGCCACAGAACATTATTATCTATCATTATTGTACTGGTTGTTATTTGGCATGGTATACTTATATTCCCAAAGTACTTTGTTCACATCTCTATGCATTATTCTTTTTTTCTCCAATGGAGCCTGCTCCATTGAAAAAAGGCATTCTGTTTGTATTAATTTTTGCAATTTCCTCCAAGGGAATCTTTGAGGAATTGGACTTTAGAACTGTAATAGAGGAAGTCCACTGAGGGCCTAAAATTAGGAAAGAACCAATTATCATAGATGTTAATTTGCTGGAGCTAAAAGATTTATATCCATGGAGAGAGATGATAGATAGATAGATAGATAGATAGATAGATAGATAGATAGATAGATAGATAGATAGACAGACAGACAGACAGACAGACAGACAGACAGACAGACAGACGGATGATAGGTAGGCAGGCAGGCAGGCAGGCAGGCATATATTTAGCATATGGTGATATTACCTTAGCCAGGAGACTACAGTGTTAGTACAAAGTAGTTGTTTGGCTGCCAACAATTGCTAGACTGTTCAGTTCACGTTCACATGCTATCCAGAGTATACCATAGGGAGTGGACTAGCTCCAAGCTTGGAAAGGCTCAATGGCATTCTACATCATCATCTGGGTCTTCTCCCTCCACTAATGTCACCTCGTGCTCAAGCATCGTATTGGGGAAGGTCCAGCACTGGCAGGGTTCATAGTACCATATGAAACATTGTTATTTTCCCACCAAAGTGGTATCTATTTATCTACTTGCATGTAGCATGCTTTCGAACTGCTAGCTGGACAGAAACTGATGCTAGTGATGGAAGCTCACTCCGCCATGTGGTGTTAGGACTCAAACCACTGCAGCAAAGACCATCTCCAGCCTCTTTAAGACATTGAGCCACTGTGCTTCTTATTGTAGACAGATAGATACCATAGATAGATAGATAGATAGATAGATAGATAGATAGATAGACAGACAGACAGACAGACAGACAGACAGACAGACAGACAGATAGACAGACAGACAGACAGACAGACAGACAGACAGACAGACAGACAGACAGACAGACATATGGACTTCAACTCCCAGAATTGGACAGCTACCATAGCCATTGCTGAGAATTCTGGGAATTGAAGTCGACTCACTTTCAATTTGCCAGAATTGAGAAACTCTGATCTAAGTGGAGGAGATGGAACTATATGTGCATCATATGGAGCTGAGGGGGACTTCAAATCTACCTGATGGTCAGCCCGGTTTTGCAATCAACCCCCAACCCTTTTGTATTGTGCCATCATCATATATTGTGTGGGCCTTGGATCGCTATGCTTTACCCAATTTCTTGCAAACTTTGACCTCCCCACCCCTTTCCTTGATAATGACCATGTAAACTATTGCTATAGCATAGATGAATCAGAACGGTCAATAAAGTTATCATGCAAGTACATGTCTCCTGGCATAGAATACAAGTGAAACTGTTACCTGAACAAATTATTTGCAAGCCAAACTATGTGCCATTCTCTCTTCTTTCATCTAAGCTTGCCCTGGAGGGATATTACAAAGCAGCTCTTACTGATGAATCCTTTGGATGCATCACCACTCTTCATTGAACCGAAATGCACCCCTGAGAGACCCACATCGTTTACAGCAAATTCAGTGCCTGTTTCTTTTCCCTTGTTAGAAGAAATTCAATATTAGAAGAAATAGATGGATGGAATTTGTACTCAAGGAAAAATGCAGATGTGTAGAGGAGGGGGAAAATACAGGAAAACCACCAAAACTGATCTGGATACCACCTACTGAAGAAGACAACTGCCATGTAGCAGGTTGCCTGGAATATATTAAAATCAGACAAGATACAGGGTGTCATCGGCCAAAGATAAGAACTACCATGCAGCAGATATTGTAATATTCAATGAACACTTGAGATGACATGGAAATATGCTGACAAAGGATTAAGAGGAAATCTGTAAGGGATTCCATTTTGTGAGACTTCACTATCTCTGCACATTATTATGAGTTTTGGGTGCTCTTGTTTCCCCCAGAATCCTATGTAAACTTAACAGAATAACAGAGTTGGAAGGGACTTTAGAGGTCTTCTAGTCCAACCCTGCTCAAGCAGAAGACCCTATATCATTCCAGACAAATGGCTGTTCAAACTCTTCCTATAAACCTCCATTAATGGAGCACCCACAACCTTAGGAAGCAAGCCATCCCACTGATTAATTGTTCTCACTGACAAAGTTTCTCCTTAGTTCTAGATAGGATCTCTCCGTGATAAATTTCTATTTATTACTTCTTGTCTTGCCCTCAGGTGGTTTGGCGAATAGGTTGAGCTCCTCTTCTCTATGACAGCCTATCAAATATCGGAAGACTGCTATGGTATCACCCCTAGGCCTTTTCTTCATTGGACTAGACATGTCCAATTCCTGCAACTATTCAATATATCAGCAGTCCCCAACTTTTTGGGTACCGGGGACTGGTTCTATAGAGATAGGTGTTACTGTGGATTGGAGGGGGCATCATTTCATATCTGCACCCACAGATGGGGCTTCACTTGCATGCTGCAGCCCGGTACTGGTCCACAGACCAGAGAGTGGGGACCCCTGCAATATATGTTTGACCAGTTCTTGGAGGAATGTGTGAATTAATTATTTTATTTTATTTTATTTTATTTTATTTTATTTTATTTTATTTTATTTTATTTTATTTTATTTTATTTTATTTTATTTTATTTTATTTTATTATTTTATTTTATTTTATTTTATTTTATTTTATTTTATTTTATTTTATTTTATTATTTTATTTTATTTTATTTTATTTTATTTTATTTTATTTTATTTTATTTTATTTTATTTTATTTTATTTTATTTTATTTTATTTTATTTTATTTTATTTTATTTTATTTTATTTTTATACTGCCCTTCTCCTGCGGGACTCAGGGCAGTGTACAGCCGAGATAAAACATAGCATATAAAATTTAAAAACAGTTTAAAAAACAATTAAATAATTTCAGCCCAATAATTTAAAACAACCCAATTAAAACCGAATTCAATTAAAACTGAGAGGATGGGATCAAGCCAGCCCAGCTAGATGGAATAAGTGTGTTTTCAGGGCCCGACGAAAAGTCCGGAAGTCTGATATTGTGCGTATCTCAGGGGGTAGGTCATCCCAGAGGGCAGGTGCTGCCACAGAGAAGGCTCTCCCCCTGGGAGTCACCAGCCGGCACTGTCTGGCCGACAGCACCCTGAGGAGGCCCTCTCTGTGCGAGTGAACCGGTCGGCATGAGATGAGTTACATGCATGTGGGTACTGTGATGCTTAAGCAAACTGTATCTAATAAAGACTTTGCAATGTAGCACAGACTTGGTGTGTCCTGTATTACTTGAGAATTTCATCTCTGCATAACATAGCAATAGCACTTAGAGTTATAAACCACTTCCCAGTGCTTTACAGCCCTCTCTAAGTAGTTTACAGAGTCAGCATATTGCCCCCAACAATCTGGGTCCTCATTTTACTAACCTCAGAAGGATGAAAGACTGAATCAATCTTGAATCGGTCAGGATCGAACTCCTGGCAGTGAGCTGTATTAGCTTGCAGTACTGCATTCTAACCACTGCACTACCAAGGCTCAATATTATCCTAAAGCTTGTTTAAATGGATTCTGGGTATTTAGATCTCTTTAGATTACTATTGGCCAGTGAATATTGTTGAAGGACAATCTTAAATATTTTATATCTTTCACTTGAGTGAACCTAGATAATGAGGATCCTAGTAAAAACCAACCTCTTTTCGAAACAGGACCATCTTGAAATTGGCTGAAATAGGTTCATTTTCTGACAGTAGTTCATGACAAGCATTCAGGAAGGTAAATACCAGAACAAGCACTATCAGTTTTGACCTGTTAATGGGATTAACAATTCCTCAGCTGCCCGTCGTTACAATTCCCTCCCCAATCTTTTGATTTTACAAGAAAACACAGAGGTGGAAGTTCAAGGAAAAATATCCACTCATATTGCCTCCACAAATAAATGTTTTGAATACCTGAGGAAAGATGATAAGGTTATTAGATTTATTTTTCAGAGGGTGAGAATGATGGGGCAATTGACTGCCCTGTCAGGTCCATAACCAAATTTGTTTTTAGAAGTACAGAAGATCTTGAGAAGGTGAGAAAAGATGGGGTCATTTAATGTCTGGTCCATGGTGATGATAGAATTTATGGGGCAAATTGAGAAAATAGAAGTTAAGAGAGAATGATGGGTGAAATTACAGCCATGTCTAAAAAAAGTGACTTGGAGAAAACCAAAAGAGAGAGTGAGAATGGCATGGATAAAAATGAAATCTGGTATTCTTGGCCCACTTCACTGTACTTCTTTAATAATAATTTTCCTTTTCATCCATATTTAGGGACAAATTAAATGTGACATTAAATGCTTCTTTGCATTTAATACCATATAATAATGATTAGGGATGCAGCTGGCATGAAAATGGAATTTAACTCTTACCATCCCAGCTGTGGTTTACTGAGGAGAAAAATTAAACTAGTTTTATTTAGAATAAATGCCCAGTTGGAGGAAATGCTATTTTCCCCCACTACCCAAACAGCATCATCCTCAGTTCCCTTTAGCACACCATCTAAATCGGGACTTAGATCTCATTCTTCGTTAGAAACCTTGAAGTGATTTACATTTAACCCTTCCAAACTTATCGATCCTTCTTAGCTTCATCACTACTAAAGAATTCAGCAAAGGCCTTAACTTCTCAAAATTGCTCTCAAATGTCTCACCATGCTGGATAGAACACTTGAAGCCTTACCTGATTCTTAAGTATTACATTGTAGAGTTGTGCAAATCTTTGAAAGAGTATTTCATTTCTCACCACAAAAAACAAACACAAAACCCCCAAAATAAATGAACTCAAACATTCAATTGAAAAAAAGCTGTCCACCTCTACCCCAAGATGCTTAGTCAAGCAACAAAGTTCCTTTGAAACAGTAAAGGTACCAGGTTGCCCCCACTGGGTCCACATTGGAGTATTTCTCTGCCAAACTATAGACAGTATTTATGTCATCTTTATTTGGTAGACCAGACTGAAAACTGGACCAGATTCAATGGTGAGTTGCCCCTGGTTCGGACCCTGGTTCTATAGAACTGGTAGTAAAACCGGCAGGAAGCTCCGCCCACTGACCCCAACATCATCAGGATGCTTCTGCACATGCGCAGAAGAGCATGCGTGAAGCGAGTGCGTGCTAACGGCCCCATTGCGAACCAGTAGTAAAAGTAAGTAGAACCCACCCCTGACCAGTTTGTACTTTATTGTAAAGCTACATTAACAGAATTTTATAAGTTTGAATGTAAAATTCTCCCGCAATCACCTTTAAAGCTTGATAACATAGGTAGATGTTATGGTAGATGTTATGATTTCAGCTCTGAAAATGATGTTTTTTGGAAATACACCGGTACTGAATTCTAAAGAATGGACTGAAATTCTTTTGTTGTTATCAGGCAAACAAGCTTTGCAGATTGGAAGACTCCAGAGAAGAATTTGTTCCTAAAACTTGACAATTTCGTGACTCTCAGACTAATTTGCTTATTATAATATAACTTTGGCTGCTGATCTTTCATGCTGTGGACCTAATTGGTTGGTGATGGACTTAAGATGGTGCCATCTCATGTAATCATTATCATGGTCATCTTCAGAAAAAGAAACACAACAAGGGAAAGAAGTCATCTGGTTTTATGGTCTGCTTTTCATAATGAGGGAGTGAAATTAAGAAAGTAGCAAGATACAGGAACGTGGGAAGATACATGGAATTATGATACTTAACCACTGCACTCTTTTCTAATCTGCTGCCCAGCCCTTATCCCCAGGTAGCTGCAAATGAGCACTCATAATCATCAAGTAATTAAAACATTTTGTGTTTATAAAAACCACTCAGCAGCCAGATATTAGGACTGTGAATTGACTGCACTGAAATTACGACCACCTAGTGCTATGGAATTCTGGTGATATATGTTAGCAGGGCTTCGTAAACCCAGAGTAATCAATCTGCATAGCACTTCTGTTAGGTAGGGAGACTTAATTATCACAATTTTTACCTATGGGCAAATTGAATCACAAAGAGGTTAATTTTCTGCATTAAGCTGTTAAAACTTCCCAACACATTTACATGCATAATTTCTCCACAGGTTCTTGAAGATACTCTTGCTGTTTTGTTTTTATTCTATGCTTCTTCAGCAAAAAGATAAAACTTAGTACTGGAAATACAAAACTTGAAGGCAGGATGTCAGAAGCAATGTCAGTAACAGTGTAACAGAGGTGGAAGGGACCTTGGAGATCTTCTAGTCCAACCCCACGCTCAAGCAGGAGACCTTCTACATTCCGGACAAATGACTGGTCCAATTTCTTCTTAAAAATCTTTAGTTTTTTTTTTTTTTTTTGGTTTTTTTTTTAAATTTGATTTATATGTCGCCCTTCTCCGGAGACTCAGGGCAGCTTACAATGCGTTAAGCAATAGCCTTCATACTTTTGTATATTTTATACAAAGTCAGCTTATTGCCCCCACAAACTGGGTCCTCATTTCACCTACCTTAGAAAGGATGGAAGGCTGAGTCGACCTTGAGCCTTGGAGAGATTCGAACCAGCAGAAATTGCAGGCAGCTGTGTTAATAACAGGGTGCACTAAACCACTGTACTATCAAGGCTCTTGATAGTGATGGAATTCCCACAACTTCTGGAGGCAAGTTGTTCATTCCACTGATTAATTTTTCTTGCTGTCAGGAAATTTCTCTTTAGTTCTAGGTTGGATTTCTTTTTGATAAATTTCCAACTATTATCCTTCTCTTCTTTGTAACAGCCCCTCAAATATTGGAAGTCTGCTGTCAAGTCTTTCTTTTCATTAGTCTATACATACCCACTTACTGCAACTATTCATTGTATGGTTTATCCTCGAGTCCCCTAATCATCTTTGCTGCTCTTCTCTGCATTCTTTAGCATCTCAGCATCTTTGTTTTATCAACATGACCAAAACTGGATACCGTATTCCAAGTGTGGTCTTAACCAGTGGTGGGATTCAAATAATTTAACAACCGGTTCTCTGCCCTAATGACCAGCTGGGTAACGTGGCTTGGTGGTCATGTGACCATGTGGGCGTGGCCAATTCAACATCACTCACGTCGATGGGCACTTTGCCTTAGCTGTTACAATGTAATAAGGGTTAACCGTAGAGGCAGTTTCTGTAAGCAGGGCAATAAAGATTAGGCTAGAAACACCACCAGAACGTTTCCTTCCTGCCTTCCTTACAGGATTAGCCCTGTAAAGTGGGGAAAAAGAAAATAAGATTTCTTCCAACAACCAGTTCTCCGAACTGCTTAGAAAGTTAACAACCAGTTCTCCCAAATAAGTGTGAACCGGCTGAATCCCACCACTGGTCTTAGCAATGCAGTATAAAGTGGTACTAACTTCATGTGATCTTTATACTGTTATACTCTGTTGATGCAGCTAGGGTTGTGTTGGCCTTTTTGGCAGCTGTAGCCAATTGCTAACTAATACTTAAGTGTTTGTCCACTAGGACTCCTAGATTCTTCTCACAGTTACTGCTGTTGAACCATGTATCACCTATTCTATACCTGTGCATTTGGTTTTTCTTGCCTAAGTGTTAAATCTTTACTTTTCTCACTTCAGAATTGTATTTTGTTAGATAGGGCCCAGTGTTCAAGTCTATCAGGGTCCTTCTGAATCTTGAGCCTGACTACTAAAATTTGATGTGTTCTCCTTTTAGCCCCTGATCTAAATTGTATATCAAGATATTGTTTATGAAGACTACTGGGCCTAAGAAAGATCACATGGATTATGTAGATCAGGAGTGTCAAACTCGCATCGTCACGGCGGCGTCACATGACATATTGGGACTTTTTTCCCCTTCACTAAACCGGGCATGGGTATGGCCAACACGTGATGCAGCCGGCCCATGGGCCAGGAGTTTGACAGCCCTAATCTAGACCAGTGTTTTCCAAAGTTGATGACTTTAAGATGTGTGGGCTTCAACCCAGAATTCCCTAGGCAAATTATCTTTGTGAATTTTTAAATTTCTCTGTCACTATTTTAAAAACAACAAAAGAGTAAATTATAATAAAAAAAGATCCTGCTTAGACATTTATAGGAGCTGAACTTCAGAAGTATAACTTCAGTTTTGAGACTGGGCCTGGGGGTTTCAAGGGATTGTCTGCATCTGCAAAGTTTAAGGTACCCATTTTGCTCTTAAAAACTCCAAAAGTTTAAGGTACCCATTTTGCTCTTAAAAACTCCAAAAGAGCAGATCATCTCCTTCTGGAAGGCTAAGTGGGAACATAGAACACACTTTTCCAATCCAATTTATGGTGTGTGTTTAGCGGATTCAAGATCTGAGAAAGGAGGTTGCACTAGATTAGATCATTCATGCAATCCACAATTCTATCTCTTTCCCCTGCCATACTACAGAACTAATATCAACCTTTTGGGGAGCCATCTCAACCATTCCCTCCCCAATACAGATGCCAACAAGTGTGATGTACATCAAGTTATGGGCCAATGCAGCACAGGGAGATCCAAGGGCGAGATCCCTACTACTCCAATGTAGGGTGAGACCAGTCTGTGAATTGTTTCTTTTTGTCATTCAGTTGCTCTGTTGTGTTGACTCTTCACAAACCCATGGACCATAGTGCATCAGGTCTCCCTGTCCTCCATTGTCTCCCTAGGTTTGCCCAAATTCATGTACATTGATAACACTATCTAACTATCTCATCCTCTGCCGTCCCCTTTCCTTTTGCCTTCAATTTTCCCCAACATTGGGGTCTTTTCCAACGAGTTCTCTCTTCTCATGTGGTGGCCAGAGTATTTGAGCTTCAGCTTTGGGATTTGTTTCTTTATTAATCTAATATTTTTATTTATGTTACGGTGGTTTTTAACTTTGTCTTTCCTGCCATATTAAAAACAGTAACATAGATACCATTTTCCTATGTAAACAGGAAGAAACTAGAATAGAATAGAATAGAACAGAACAGAACAGAATGGAAAAGAATGGAAAAGAATGGAATAGAATAACAGAGTTGGAAGGGAACTTGGAGGTCTTTTAGTCCAACCCCCTGCTTAGGCAGGAAACCCTATACCATTTCACACAAATGGTTATCCAATATCTTCTTAAAAACTCCCAGTGTTGGAGCATTCACAACTTCTGGAGGCAAGCTGTTCCATTGATTAATTGTTTTAACTGTCAGGAAATTTCTCCTTAGTCCTAAATTGCTTCTCTCCTTGATTAGTTTCCACCCATTGCTTCATGTCCTGCCTTCAGGTGCTTTGGAGAATAGCTTGACTCCCTCTTCTTTGTGGCAGCCCCTGAGATATTGGAACACTGCTATCAATTACTACCAACCTGCCTTCCATTGAGGACCTGTATACTGCACGAGTCAAAAAGAGGGCTGTGAAAATATTTACAGACTTCTCGCATCCTGGACATAAACTGTTTCAACTCCTACCCTCAAAACGACACTATAGGGCACTGCACACTAGAACTACTAGACATAAGAACAGTTTTTTCCCTAATGCCATCACTCTGCTAAATAAATAATTCCCTCAACACTGTCAAACTATTTACTAAGTCTGCACTACTATTAATCTTCTCATCGTTCCTATCACCCATCTCCTCCCACTTATGACTGTATGACTGTAACCTTGTTGCTGGTATCCTTACGATTTATATTGATATTGTTTCCTGATTGCTTATTTGTACCCTATGACTATCATTAAGTGTTGTACCTTATGATTCTTGACGAACGTATCTTTTCTTTTATGTACACTGAGAGCATATGCACCAAAGATAAATTCCTTGTGTGTCCAATCACACTTGGCCAATAATGAATTCTATTCTGTCCTATCCTATCATGTCACCCCCTCCCCCGAGTCCTTCTTTTCACCAAACCAGACATAGCCAATTTAGATACATCCTCTTAGAATGTGTCTTATGCAAGGAACATAGTCATCCAAATCCACACACCAAAAAGTCAGCCAGTGGACTAATCTTAGTTATTACAAACATTACACACAAACAAGCAACCTCTTTCCCCGCCACTCCCTGCCACCCCCCCCCCCACATCAACAAGCAACAATCCCACTGGGGTTGTGTATAATATTGTTTGTTTATTTTTGCCATGTGGCTTAGTGGGCTTCCTTCCAAGAGACAACATTCAGTGGGGCAGAATCTTAAGTGATCATCTGAATTAATCGGCATACTGAAAACCTTCCTTTGGCGTGAGAAGATTTTTCTGTTCATCTCCACATAAAATGCTCCAGCCTTAAGTGGCTCTTCAATTATTATTTTTAAAGATGGAGTGTGCTGTTTTGTTTGGTCTTTCCTGAGTCCTGGTAATTAACACATGTGGCAGAAGATTTGTCTTAATTGCACAACGAAAACCCTTTGCAACAGTAATTGCGCTATAAAAGACCAATAAAACAGTATGACATAGCTTGTGAGAAAATACCCTGTGAAGTATTGATTGGGAGGGCAGGAGAGCTAACTGGTGCCTTAATTTCCTACTGGGAATCTTACAAGACTGGGTAGACAGTGTTCCTAAGACAGACTGTATCAGCTCAAGTTTGGAAAACAATAGTTATAACAGTTGGGCTGATAAGACTAAATTTTATTGAATTAGAGTTTAAAGGTAAAGATAAAGGTTCCCCTCGCACATATGTGCTAGTCGTTCCTGACCCTAGGGGGCGGTGCTTGTCTCCGTTTCAAAGCCGAAGAGCCAGTGCTGTCCGAAGACATCTCTGTGGTCATGTGGCCGGCATGACTAAATGCCAAAGGCACAGAGAATGCTGTTACCTTCCCACCAAAGGTGGTCCCTATTTTTCTACTTGCATTTTTTACATGCTTTCGAACTGCTAGGCTGGCAGAAGCTGGGATAAGTAACGGGAGCTCACCCTATTACACAGCACTAGGATTCAAACCGCTGAACTGCCAACCTTTCAATCAACAAGCTCAGCGACTTAGCCACTGAGCCACCGCATCCCTGAGTGAATTAGAGTTTAGGTATACTTAAATATCTGCGTCTCAGAATAATGTTGGTATTAGGAGCATAAAAATGGTATTATTTTAAAGATTCGGAATTTCCTACTTCCAAAACACCCACTATATAAAACACAATTACATTTTGATTAATAACAGCTCTCTATCGCTCACCCGTGGCCAGTGGGTATAATGAAATCAAACTTAATTAACATTTTCATATCTGGAAAATGAACGTCTGTCCTACGCAGAGTTGTCAGACTCTGCTAGAGTTAGCAATATCTATGGAGAGAAATAACTCATACATCGGATGATCAATTCAGAACTGAAGCCAGGAGGTGTCATGACTGAGCAGGTGAAATGAGGATTTGAAGGGAGAATCAAGAAGGTTAGCCAAGTTTAAAAAGTGGTATCTAGGAAACAGGCCAAATAGCTGTTCTGAATTCCAAATGAAGGGTATCAAAATAGCTCAACTCATCTGAGATAGTTTCCCAGGCAGCTCAAATACCCAGCTTGTTAGCCAGCCAGTGCCTGAGGATGAATACACATTTCACATGAGTAAGATCAAATTTTTAGCAGGTAAGCAGAGAAATATCCCCCTTATCCCTTCCTCTCTTGAGGAAATGAAAGCAGAAACCCAGAAGGAAATGCAGAAGGAACTGAGGCAAACAGAGATTGGATTTAACAATTCTCCATTGACTCAGAAATAACCTGTTGATATTTCCAGGAAAATATGAAATCCAGACAAATTAAAGCAGAAAGGACAACTGTTTCAAGAATGGTAAGGTAAAGAGAAAAGTAAATCCTAGATAAAGATAAAGATTACCCCTGTCCAGTAATGCTCAACTCTAGGCAACTGGGCTCATCTATGCTTCTTAGCTGAGGGAGCCAGCATTGTCCAAAGACACTTCCATGGTCATGTGGCCAGCATGACTATATACCAAGGCACACAGAACAGTGTTACCTTTCTACCAAAGTGGTACCTATTTATCTACTTGCATTTGCATCCTTTCGAACTGCTAGGTAGGTAGGGCAAGTAACGGGAGCTCACCCCATTGTGCAGAGCTCACCCTATTGTGCCCCACTGTGCGGTGTTAAGGTCAGCATCTTTAACCATTAATCCATTGCTCAAGAATGTAAGACAAGAATGTCCTACTCTATGTAGAAATAGATAAATATCTAAGCAGGGTCTTGATCTAGATTCTGGATTTTTATTTCCTGGTGCTGATTAAGATTTCTAGTCTTTTATTATTTATCAAGTTCAGAAATTCCACACACCTTTGCTTTTCATGCATATCTTCAGGTTTTGTATCAGGATTTTTTTTTCTTCAAATCTTTTGTGAGCTATAATCTCATTTTGGATCTCACTGCTTCTTTCATGGAACCTAGGACAGTGAATTAGCTATTTTTACTGGTGCACCATCATCCTGTTATCTTTCTGAAGCCTTTTATCTGCATTTTTTATTTCAGAATTGTTGACATTTCAAAGAAGAGTTTGAACAACAAGAACTAGAACAATAGACTTGCTTTATCTTTTGTAAGATTGGACTATCTCCCAAGAAAGGATTGAAACTCCTCTGCATTATACCACAGTAGGCTAAATGATATAAGTTATTTCTTTTCCCTTTTTATCTTTTTAAAGATAAAAGTAAAAGTTTCCCCTGTCCAGTTGTGTCAAATATCCGTGAGCCATTGTTATCCGAAGACATTTTCGTGGTCATGTGGCCAGCATGACTATATGCCGAAGTACATGGAACTGTTACCTTCCCACCGAAGTGGTACCTATTTATCTACTTGCACTTGCTTATTTTCAAACTGCTAGGTGGACAAGTTACTCCATTACTGCTGGGGCAAGTAATGGAAGTTCACCCTGTCAAGCAGCGCTAGAATCTCAAATCTAGGCTGCCAATTGACAAACTCAGGAAAGAAACAGCAAATTATTAAAGATCACCAACCCAATTTCTTTCCTAAAACATCCTGATCTTACCAAATATATAATATCAAAATAGCTCAATGATCAGAGTCCTGGCATTAATAAAAGAGTGAATGGAGAACCAGGGACATCCTTATTCACAAATGTTTTCTTAATTATACATGTCCCCAAACTCACTTTCATTCTTTTGCTTGAAGATCCTCTGGCATTGAAGTGATCTGGGATTTAAAAGCTAAAACATTCCAATGTTACATTAATTTGTGTTGTCTGGCCAACAGATTGTTTAAACATGTTGGTTGCTTCTGGGAACTGTATGGCTAGCATTCAAGGAACCATAGATATCATGGAGATTTCCTGTCCTGAAGTTTGTACTGTAGTTCCAAATAAGCACTCTAGATTAATAATTTCTGGACCAACAGAGTACCTTATACCATTTCAGACAAATGTTGTTCAATCTTTTTCTTTAAAACCTCCAGTATTGGAGCATTCCAACTTCTAGAGGCAAGTTTCTCCACTGATTAATTGTTTTAACTGTCAGGAAATTTCTCTTTAGTTCTAAGTTGCTTCTCTCCCTGATTAGTTTCCATCCATTGCTTCTTGTCCTGTTTTCAGGTGCTTTGGAGAAAAGCTTGACCCCCTCTTCTTTGAGGCACAGTGGAAGCCCTCAGATATTGGAACATTGCTATCACCCCTAGTCCTTCTTTTCATTAAAGCAGGCATACCCAATTTCTGCAGCTGTTCTTTATATATTTTAGCCTCCAGTCCCCTAATCATCTTTCTTGCTCTTCTTTGCACTCTTTTCAGAGTCTCAATGTTTTTTTTTTATATATTGTGGTGACCAAAACCGGATGCAGTATTCCAAGGGTAACCATTTGTCTGAAATAGTATAGAGTTTCCTGCAGGGGTGAAATTCATTTTTTTCCCCTACTGGTTCTGTGGGCGTGGCTTGGTGGGCGTGGCTGTGGAAGGATATTGCAAAATCTCCATTCCCACCCCACTCTGGGGCCAGCCAGAGGTGGTATTTGCCGGTTCTCCGAACTATTCAAGATTTCTGCTACCGGTTCTCCAGAACCTGTTAGAACTAGCATTGAAGATGTTTCCTAGTTGGGTAGTGAAACATCTGCAAGAAGACAACGAAGCTCAAAGAGCATCAAGGAGTCCACATCTTCATGTGATGGACTGGGTCAGCATGCAAAGACAAGGGCTGAGTTGCTACAATACACTGAAGTAGAAACTACCAGTTTTTCCCCAGGTATGTGCCTGTCCTTCCTTCCTTCCTTCCTTCCTTCCTTCCTTCCTTCCTTCCTTCCTTCCTTCCTTCTCCTTCCTTCCTTCCTTCCTTCCTTTCTATCTTTCTTTCCTTCCTTCCTTCTTTCCTTCCTTCCTTCCTTCGTTCCTTCCTTTTTATCTTTTTCTTTCCTTCCTTCCTTCCTTCCTTCCTTCCTTCCTTCCTTCCTTCCTATCCTTCCTTCCTTCCTTCCTTCCTTCCTTCCTTCCTTCCTTCCTTCCTTCCTTCATTCATTCATTCATTCCTTCCTGTAACTCCCTGGACAAATCACTGAAGTTTTTTGGCAGTGTGCTCATGCTGTCATCTTCTAGAGTTGAGAGAGTGTGTCTGTCCCAAAGTCATCAAACTGGTTATATCTCTAATAATCTCTAGAAGCCATGAATTCTCAGTTTCTATCCAGGTGCCTTAACAATTACAATTGCATCAAACTGGCTCTCTACGTTTATATATACTGTATGTGTGTGCAATGCTTAAACTGTTGGCACAGGATGGGAGAGAAGATTGGTCAGGTGCACCCTTGTAGAAGTTCAGTGAACAGATGATGCCAATCACCATTTTAGCATCACCTACATAATAGGATTAAAATATCTGAGAAAAGAATGATGCGCCCCTGCAGTACGACACAGATTCATACTTGAGGTATGTTAAACTGAATTTCCCATGTAACCATGTTAAGCTGCTGTATAAAGACAGTTGTTTTGTTATAAGAGAACAACGTTAGTCCATTAAGTTAGTGCCTCTAGATATACAGGTCCACCAACATCATGGTCTGTGGTCAAATATAATGGGTGCCATAGATCAAAACACAGGTGGAAGATCAAGGAATTTTGTTCTAGTCAGACTGTTAGTAAAGCATTCCTATCAAATTTACAGATTAACAGAGTTGGAAGGGACCTTTTAGGTCATCTAGTCCAACCTCCCACTCAAGCAGGAGACCCTACACCATTTCTGACAAATGGCAATCCAATCTCTTCTTGAAAGCCTCCAGTGATGAAGCTCTCACAACTTCTGAAGGCAAACTTTTCCATTGGTTGATTGTTGTCACTGTCAGAATATTTCTCCTTATTTCTAGGTTGAATGTCTCCTTGGTCAGTTTCCATCCATTATTCCTTGTGTGGCCTTCAGGTGCTTTGGAGCATAGCTTGACCCCTTCCTCTCTGTGGCAGCCCCTCAAATATTGAATAGAATAGAATAGAATAGAATAGAATAGAATAGAATAGAATAGAATAGAATAATTTTATTTCTATACCGCCCTTCTCCCGAAGGACTCAGGGCGGTGTAGAGCCTATTAAAAGCACAAGACAAACATTAATTAAAATAATTTAAAATTATTAAATAATTCGGCTCAATTTAAAACACCAGAAATTTAAAACACCCAATTTAAAATTATTATGTTGATAGCCCGGCCTGGTGGAACAACAGGGTCTTGAGTGCACAGCAAAATACCCGGAGGTCAGAGATCTTACGCACTTCCAGGGGCAGTTCATTCCACAGGGCTGGGGCTCCCACAGAGAAGGCCCTCCCCCTGGGTGTCACCAGCCAACAGGGGGCCAATGGCACCCTGAGGAGACCCTCTCTGTGGGAGTGAACTGGCCGTTGGGAAGCTATTGGTGGCAGAAGTCGGTCTCGAAGGTACCCGGGTCCTATGCCATGGAGCGCTTTAAAGGTGGTGACCAACACCTTGAATTGCACCCGGAAGACCACTGGGAGCCAGTGCAGCTCGCGTAGGAAGACTGCTATCATGTCTCCCCTGGTCCTTCTCTTCACTAGACTAGCCATGCCCTGTTCCTGTAACCGTTCTTCATATGTTTTAGCCTCCAGTCCCCTCATCATCCTAGTTGCCCTTCTCTGCACTTTTTCTAACAACTAAATTTGTGAGTAGAACATTTCTATCAAATTTGCATTACATTTCCAGGGAACAAAGAGCAAGGAGATAAGTTCAGCCATATTCTACTTGTGTTTTTGTTTTTGTTTTTTTTAAAGAGGCCAAACGTAGCACATGAATTATTCATGCAATGTTATTTACTTATTTCTCATTGCATGATAGGGCATCTTTTCTATCATTAGATTGATACTGCTTCCTTTTGACTTTCGGCTCTGAACCTGCTAACTCTTATGCAAGCAAAGCCAGTTTTCAGATGAAATTGGAGCTCAGCAGTTCCTCCATGTTTACACTTAAGTTTAGAAACCATCTACAGTTGCTTGGCCTCTCCACAAAAGGCTAAAATTCACTTTGGGAAGATGTCTATGGAGAAAGACAAGCAATGATTGCAGATCCTCTGGTTCCATATAATAAATATTTTCTGCCTTTATATTCCTATGCACAGAATCTGTTCCATTTTGAACTGATCTTGCCCTTGGTGTCTGTGATGGTCTCTGAACTTGGTTGTTTACTTGTGGATACAGGTATCTCATTACCTGGCTTGTTAACATTATCACTGCTAGTGAATGTGAGCTTTGCTTCCTGTTTATATACAGTTGCTTCAGTGGTGAAATCCAAATTTTTTTTACTACCAGTTCTGTGGATGTGGCTTGGTGAGCGTGGCTTGGTGGGCATGGCAGGAGAAGGATACTGCAAAATCTCCATTCCCACCCCACTCTAGGGGAAGGATACTGCAAAATCCCCATTCCCTCCCCACTCCTGGGAGAAGGATATTGCAAAATCTCCATTCCCACCCTACTCTGGGGCCAGCCAGAGGTGGTATTTGCCGGCTCTCCAAACTACTGAAAATTTCCACTACCGGTTCTCCAGAACCTGTCAGAACCTGTTGGATTTCACCCCTGAATTACTCGCTCTGCCATGTTAGTGAGGGTGTGGTTTTCTCCTTGATAGTACTTTGAAGCAATATCTTAATCATGGAACTAGCAAGAAGAAAACTATGACCCTGCTCAAATTGGCAGGGCAAGCTACTGTATATAAACAGGGAGCAAACTCCACACTCACTAGCACTGAAGATATCACCTAGTTGGGTAATGAAACATCTACAAGAATACAACCAAGCTCAGAGAGCATCAATGACTTCACAGTTCAACCTTGAGCTACAAATATTCTATTCTATTGGGTCTTGCCCTTCTTCTGGAGGCTAAAACATAGGAAAAACAGTAGCAGGAACTGGTATGTCTAATTTAATCAAAAGAAGGACTAGGGGAGACATGATAGCAGTGTTCTAATATCTCAGGGGCTGCCACAAAGAAGAGGGAGTCAAGCTATTCTCCAAAGCATCTGAAGGCAGGACAAGAAGCAATGAGTGGAGACTAACAAAGGAGAGAAGCAATTTAGAACTAAAGAGAAATTTCCTGACAGTTAAAACAATTAATCAGTGGGACAACTTGCCTCCAAAAGTTGTAAATGCTCCAACACTGGGAGTTTTTAAGAAGATATTGGATAACCATTTGTCTGAAGTGGTGTAGGGTTTCCTGCCTAAGCATGGGGCTGGACTAGAAGATCTCCAAGGTCCCTTCCAACTCTGTTATTCTATTCTATTCTGAAATAGGAGAATGGAATATCTGGGGAAAAGTATATAATGGCAAGGAAAGAGATCTTGAACCATAAGGAACCAATGGCAAACTGTATCTTTCTACTATATGGACAGGAACTGCATTGTAAGACCACTGTATTGACTTGTGCTACTGCAGTTCCCATAAATATAACAGGCAGTTTCTTAGATGGTTGAGAATTGGGAAGATTGGGAAGACGATCCTAAGGCAACCATATGCAATTTTCAATTAAAAATACCCACAATGATGATTAACACTTTATGAAGGAGTCACTGAACTTGATGAAACCTGCTGATGAAACAGGTGAAATATGGCTTAATAGCAGTAATTTTGAGAGGGATCTTGGAGTTCTAGTGGACAATAAGTTAAATATGAGCCAGCAATTTGCAGTGGCAGCCAAAAAACCAATTCAATTATAAATTGCATTAACAGAAAGATTGAATCAAGATCACGTGAGGTACTAATACCATTCTATAAAGCCTTAGTAAGACCATAGCTAGAATACCGAATCCAGTTTTGGTCACCATACTATAAAAAAAGAGGTTGAGACTCTAGAAAATGCAAAGAAAAGCAACAAAGATTATTAGGGTCTGAAGACTGGTTGCAGGACCTGGGCATGGCTAGTCTAGTGAAGAGAAGGACCTGGGGAGACATGATATTTTAGGGGCTGCCACAGAGAGGAGGGGGTCAAGCTATTTTCCAAAGCACCTAAAGGGTAAGCAAGGAACAATGGATGGAAACTGGTCAAGGAGAGATTCAACATAGAAATAAGGAGGAGTTCTCTGACAGTGGGAACAATCAAACAATGGGACAGCTTGCCGTCAGAAGTTGTGGATGCTCCATTACTGGAAGCTTTCAAGAAGCGTCAGTGTACAGAATAGATATGTACATTAAAAAATGGAAGAAAATTACCTGTATGTACTTATGAGGTATACTGTTACTGGAGTGCTGTAAAGATGGAAACTGTGATATAAAATGAAGAAAATCCCTTAATAAAAACCAATTCCGGCAGGCCTGGGGCCGTTGATCTCGCTCTTGTGATCTAGCAAGATCCAGCCATGAATGAGTTTTTAATGTTTTTAATTTTTCAATTTTTTTTATAATTATTTTTTAAAATGTATTGTGAGCTGCCCTGAGTCTTTGGAGAGGGGCGGCATATAAATTTAATTAATTTAATTAAATTAATTAATTAAATTTCAAGAGAGAGAGAGAGAGAGAGAGACTGGACAGCAACTTGTCAGAAATGACCTGGGGTCTCCTGTTTGATCAGGGAGTTGGACTGGAAGACCTACAAGATCCCTTCCAACTCTGTTATTCTGTAATTCTTTGAGACTTCTGAAAGACTTCAGGGGATAGGTAAAGACTGGCATACATTAGGAAAAAAATGGAAATTAGAAGCTCTAAGTAGACTCAAGGGGTGACAATCAAGTGAAGGCATGACTGCAGTTCTTATAAACTGACTAAAGCTGTTAAGTAAAAGGTCCTGGTAACTGCCTTGTGGAAAATTTACATTTCAATTCTTTGCTCCAAGGTTGTATTGATTCTCCCGATCTTCCCATTTGACCATGAGTGATAGTCCAAGAAAAGGTGGAGCCACACATTCAGTAGTTGGATTTTTTTAAAAAAAAACAAAACAAAACATGAATGATGGATCTTTCTGATTTTGAAATCAGATTGTTGGACAAGCTTTAGTTTTGGGGGGAAAAATATTGAATAGTAAGTGGACCACTTTGGGGCTGAACAACGTAATAATCCTCAAAGTTAGATTTCATATTTTGTATGCAAAGAAGTTAGCATGTTTACCCTAGTTTGGAATGGCCTAGTCTAGGTCCATTTAATCTACAATCAACAATCTATAATTGACAGCCACTTCTATTTATTATCCTGGAAATTGACCTCTGCTGTGAAATCTTGTATTATCATATTATTTATGCTATTGTATTTTTATTATTAGTTGAATAATAAAAATACAATAGTATAAATAGCTTTTTTGCCTGGAAAGCAATTTACTGTTAAACAATAGGGTATAAATTTAGGAATAAAAAGTTTAGTGGAGTATGAAGCATAAGTAATAAATGTTTGTCAGTCATATCTGGTAGAAGAGATAGGAACATTCTATCCAGTTAAGAACTGTGGAAAGAAAGAAGAGAAAGGAGAAAAATGCATCTTGAGCCTGTATCAAATGCCCACCATGGCCACGCCCACCATGGCCACATCCACCTCAGTCACACACATACACCCAGCCCTCCGAGGTCAAATACAACCCTGATGTGGCCCTCAGTGAAATTGAGTTTAACATCCCTGCATTAGAATGAAAAAGTTTAAACTTAAATTGCATCTAAATTGAATGAGAGGCTCCCAGGTCTGAATACTAAACTAAGAATTTGATAAAACAACTCAATAAAAGGAAACGGGAAACTCTTCTATGTTGATTTAAAAAAAAAAAAAAAAAAAGCTATATGGACCTGCCTGTAGAGTCACCAGCAACTGACTTTAAAAAGATTTCAAATGAAGAGAAGTAAGGGTTAACCGCATCACAGCAAATTATGGCTTAAAAATATGATTCCCCCACCTCCACCCCATGTTTCAGAGGAGTCATAGATTGATATTTGTGGCTCTGTCCTCTCTAGAATTAAAATCTGTTACGTGTGTCAACATGTCTCCATGTATTTATGTGTGTCTACATGTGTTTATATGTGTTTAATGACTTTTGTATTGGAGTTTTATTTTTGTAAGCCACCTGGAGCAGGGGTGAAATTCAATTTTTTTTCCCTACCGGTTCTGTGGGCGTGGCTTGGTGGGCATGGCAGAGGAAGGATACTGAAAAATCTCCATTCCCACCCCACTCTGGGACCAGTCAGAGGTGGTATTTGCCGGTTCTCCGAACTACTCAAAATTTCTGCTACCGATTCTCCAGAATCTGTCTGAACCTGCTGGATTTCACCTCTGACCTGGAGTCACCTTGAGTTGGAGGGTCATTGTCAGGTTTCAATGTCATCTCAAATAAAATAAATTGCATTTCCAAACAGATAGTCTTTGAAGAAATCTTTCATTTTATTAAGCACGACAACCTGTCCCCGATCGTGGAGTAGCCAGCTCTGACTTCCTGACCCCTAACCTTCCCTTTCCGTTCCCCAATTCTCTGAGTCTCATTGGCCCTCTTCCAAATCACTCTCCCCATATCTATTACTCAGCTCCCATGAATGTTCCCCCTCCCATATCATCTCCTAGGGGATATTATCTTCAGGGAAAATAAGTAGGTGAGAAGTCAAGCATCCTCTTGCCAGCTGTCCCCTCTTCTCCTTCTTATGTCAGCACTAGAGTAAATGCAGGTTGAAGTGCTGACAGTCATATTAATTTCCTTAATGACTAAAAATGTATTATTTTTGTTGAGATGGCGATAGTAGAAGAAAGGCATCGTGATTTTGACAGCCATCAACGATCCATATTATCAATTATACAAGAACGAGAAGCGCATTGTGTTTGTTGGATTGGATATAAATATTTCCATCAAGCAAATAATTAAGAAAGCTGCCAGGGCAGATTTGAAGGCTGAGGAATGACTGTCTTGCTTGAGCACAATCCATCTCTAAATATCATAAAAGTCATTTAAACAGAGATAAATACCAAGTTCTTTGCATCAGAAAGAAATCCGATGCATGTGTTTGGGGCAGAGAAATTTTGCCTTGGCAGCAGTACAAAAACACAAAGAAAACAAGCTATAGGCTTTTAGTCCATCACAAGCTGAATTTCAAATCAAAGTGTGAAGTGGCTTCAGAATGCTTGGATGGCACTTGCTTTGAACATTTAAAGGTGTTTTTGAATTTGATGTGAGCATAATGCCTCTCCCGTGCTTGCTAAAGCAGAGTCTCTTCTTAGCTTTCCAGAAAAAAATAACAGAATAACAGAGTTAGAAGGGACCTTGGAGCAGTGGTGGGTTCCCTCCCGGTTCGATCCGGTTCGGCTGAGCTGGTAGCGGTGACGATATGACGTCACTGAACCGGTTCTCCCCCCCTGCCCTCCCACCCCCCCACCCACGTTATTCTTACCTTTTATTTGGTCCCACCCCTAATCTATTACTGCCTCCTGAGTCCCAGCTGATGACTAGAGGGAAAAAAACTGTTTAAACTCTTGCTGTGGGGCTTCAAAGGGCCGTCCTACAGCTGATCAGTGTTAAAAGCAAACAAATGAGTCGGGTCGTAAGTGTGAGGACTGGTCGTAAGTGTGAGGACCTTCCAGAAATGACTCTGACCAGCTAGCCACACCCACCTAATCACATGACCTCCAAGCCACACCCACAAAATAAGCCACGCCCACAGAACCGGTAGTAAAAAAATTTAGAACCCACCCTTACCTTGGAGGTCTTCTAATCCAAACCTCTGCTGAAGCAGGAGATCCTGTACTATTCCAGAGAAGTGGCTGTCCAATCTCTTCTAAAAAATTTCCAGTGATGGAGCACCCACAAATTCTGAAGGCAAGTTGTTTCATTGGTTAATTGTTCTCACCGTTAGGAAATTTCTCCTTAATTTTAAATTGCTTCTCTCCTTGATTAATTTCCATCCATTGTTTCTTGTTTTGATGTTGATGTGGTACGTGATATGGGAAGCTTAATCAATCAGTCAATCAAATAATCAAATCTTTAGGTATCAACTTACAGCACAAACATGTCATGGCAACATCATTTTTCTGCAGTCTCCATGATATTGCTGTTATCTCACTCCCAACTTATGAAGAAGCCAATCTTCATAAATCTGCCTGCTGATGCCTGGTGCTATGGTAGAATTCTCTAGAGCAGAGGTCCTCAAACTTTTTAAACAGGGGGCCAATTCACGGTCCCTCAGACTATTGGGGGGCCAGACTGGCTGGAGGGACGTGGCTAGGTGGTCATGTGACTGGGTGGGTGTGGCCAATTTAGCAGTCCATTAAATACACGAGGGGACCGCAGTGGCTCATTGGCTAAGATGTTGAGCTTGTCGATCAGAAGGTCGGCAGTTCGGTGGTTTGAATCCCTAGCGCCGCATAACAGTGTGAGCTCCCGTTACTTGTCCCAGCTTCTGCCAACCTAGCAGTTCGAAAGCACATAAAAAATGCAAGTATAAAAATAGGGACCACCTTGGTGGGAAGGTAATAGCGTTCCGTGCACCTTGGGCGTTTAGTCATACTGGCCACATGACCACAGAATTGTCATCAGACAGCTCTGGCTCTTCGGCTTAGAAATGGAGATGAGCACCGCCCCCTAGAGTTGGGAACAACTAGCAAGTGTGTGTGAGGGGAACCTTTACTTTTACCTGTTAAACAATACACACAAATTAAACTTTAATTTGTTATGCTCCTGGGGATGGAAAGCAGGTTAGTTAAGGGATGTGGCTGCCTTGGGTGTGTGTGTGTGTGTGTGTGAAGGACTTTTGTGTGTGTGTGTGTGTGTGTGTGTGTATGTTTCTCTCTCTCCCTTCCTCCCTATCTCTTTCTCTCTCTCTCTCTCTCTCTGGGGGCCAGGGAGGCCAAAAATGGGCCTGTTTTTGGTCTCCTCTGCCTCCACTACCACTCTGCTGCCCAAAAGCCGGCCCGTTTTTGGCCTCCCGAGGCCTCCGTGCATCCTGTTTTTGGCCTCCTCAGCCTCCAGAAGGTAGGTGGGGGCCAGCAGGTAGGTGGGGTGATGTGGATGGCGCAGCCTCGTGGTCCTGTACGGGTCAGATTAATGGCTTTGGTGGGCCATATTAGGCTCACGGGCCATAGTTTGTGGACCCCTGCTCTAGAGGTCTATTGTTTAAAAAATCCCCTTCTACTCTATCCCAGGCCAGATTCAATTCTTTGCCATGTTGAACTGCTTTTTGCTTTCACTTCCTTTCTCTCTTTTCACTGTTTCTTGCTTCCAGGAAGGCGTTTGGGAAGCCTCCAGGTAGTCTACAGTACAGCCACCTGAAGTAGATTGCACTAGCTAAGATACACATTGGAAACATAATAATTTATGCAAAGTTGTATGCTAAATCACAGCCAATTACAATCATCCCTAACTATAAGTTATCAAGCCCCATGATTCATAATTAAAGCATTTAACTTATATAGTTGTAGACAAATAGAGACCTCATTGGAGAATACAATCATTTAAGAGAGTGGAGTCAATTTCTAACCATTAAGGAACCAATCTGTAGCTTGGGAGACTCTAGGGAACACGAGGCGCCTGACAAACGCAGAGGTGGTATGTTCAGAGTTAATTAAATTGACAGTAATTATTCACAAATGCTCCAAAAATTGTAACCAGTTGGGAAGCTGTTGTTTGCTAAATCCTTCTATTTCAATGATGGAAGAGATTGCTAACCTAAAGCAAAGAATGAGAGAACCATTTCTAAAGCAGGTTTAGAATTTATAATAGAATAACAGAATTGGAAGGGACCTTGGAGGTCTACTAGTCCACCCCCCTGCCCAGGCAGGAAACCCTACGCCACTTCAGACAAATGTTATCCAATCTCTTCTTTAAAACTTCCAGTGTTGGAGCATTCACAACTTCTGGAGGCAAGTTATTCCACTGATTAATTGTTCTAATTATCAGGAAATTTCTCCTTAGTTCTAAGTTGCTTCTCTCCTTGATTAGGTCAGGCTTCAGATGCCTCTGACCATAGCTCCCATAAGCCACAGACTTCAGTGCTAATGATCATGATTATCACAACTGATATCCACAATATTTGGAGTCCATTAGGTGGTTCATCTGAATCATGCTTTAAGAAACAGGAAGATCATGTCTAAGGAGAAAGTTCTAATTAAAATTAGAGTGACCATATGTTGATAAAAATTAACACATCGGCAATTGTTCTCTTGTCAAAATGTTGCCTTCAAGTGGTTTGAGTATTATGATCAGCAAGATGTAGAAAAGGATACTGAGAGAGAAGTTAGTTTAGTTAGTTAGTTAGTTTGTCAAACATGTATAAGATAACAGTTATAAGTATAAACATGATTATGAATACAGGAAATTGATACGAATAAATGTGGACAGTAGGACAGGGACGGTAGGCATGTTGGTGCACTTATGCACCAATATGCCTTACAGTCCTCTTAGGAATGCCCCTTATAGTCCTCTTAGGAATGGGGTAAGGTCAACAGTAGACAGTCTAAGGTTAAAGTTTTGGGGATTTGGGAAAGTAACCACAGAGTCAGGTAGTGCATCCCAGGCCTTGACCACTCTGTTGCTGAAGTCCTATTTTCTGCAATCGAGTTTGGAGCGGTTTACCTTGAGTTTGTATCTATTTGTGCTCATGTATTATTGAGGTTGAAGCTGAAGTAGTCATTGACAGGTAGGACATTGTAGCAGATAATTTTGTGTACTACACTTAGGTCAGATTGAAGGCGGTGTAGTTCTAAATTGTCCAAGCCCAACATTTCAAGCCTGGTGGCATAAGGGATTCTGTTGCGAGCAGAGGAGTGGAGAACTCTTCTCATGAAATACCTCTGGACTATGGTCTGGAATAATTGTAATTACTGTGGACTCATAATATCTTTTCCACTTTTCTCCATGGCTCACAAGATCCTGGCTAATCATTTGGCAAAATAAAGTAAGATGACTTCAATAACCATTGAAATGCAACATTGTTTATGTGAAAAAAATCAGAGATTGGATTGGTATATGCTTTCAGTTTACAGTCGGTCAAATGTGATCTACACTTTGATGAAGGACCCTGCTGCAGTCACACTGAAGGGAGGGGGCTATATCCTCCCCTCATAATTATTGTTATACTTCCTCACCAAAGGATTGCAGACAGTTTACATCTTGCAAAATGAATTTACATGAAAGCTATAAGTCATAGTGAGCTATACGTTATGTAGAATATGCATAAAATAATAAACTACTATAATAATAGATTAATAAACAGAATTATAGGTCCACAAAAGCCCATTGGTTGCCCCCCAGTCATTGCGCACCCTGCAGTCAGAAGGCTGTACGGAAAAGTCTTAACATTTTTGGTACATATTAACAACTAGCTGGATACCCATGGTCCGCTACAAAACTATGTGATCGGGCTTGATAAATCAACACTTACAGTTTGAAAATTAATGAGTAGTTATGATCGGCCTCTCCTCTCCCCTTCTCTCCCTCAGGCTTCCCCACAGAGGCCTTTCAGTTGGGGAGTAGAATGTGTAAACTCCCAGCCCACAGGCCGGATAAGTCATGCACTGGCCATGCCCATGCCCAAGTGGTAGTTGGAACAGAGTTCTTTTCAGGTGGGGAGGGGGAGTAGAACGTCTAACTCCTTAGCATCAGGATGTGTTAATAATAATATAAGAAATACTAATGATCTGATGGTCATTTCAAAAAATTATTTCTTAGAGAGCACCTAGAAGCCAAGAGGAACATACGTGCAAAAATTCAAGTTTGTAGGTTTTATGGTTCTGGAGATTTTGGGATGATGTGTGAGTGGTATTTCGCTTTTATATATATAGATTTGTCAGCCATTCTAAATTGGTGTTTGTATTTGCTTGTATGCAGGATAATCCAGAGCAATGAGGTCATATTCAAGAAGAACATCTCAAGGAGCGACTCTCAGCAAGCTGTCTCAGCTTCCATGTATGAGACAGGTCTATTCTACTTGGAGAAGATCTCTTCCTTTTTTCCAATCTGATCTGCTGCTAGTTGTCTTTTTTCTTGTCCCTTCCCCATCCTTGGTATGTGCTCCAGGGGTGGTATTCACTTACTTTCGATACCACCTCCACACATGCACAAAACCTTCCACACATGCATAGAGCATCAAAAACGGGATGTGATGATGTCCTGGTGGATGGTGGAGCCTCCTGAAGCCTCCACTACTGGTTCACCCAAATCAGACAGAACCGGTTGAATACAGTGGTGGGATTCAGCCAGTTTGTACCACTTCAGGAGAACCGGTTGTTAACTTTCTGAGCAGTTTGGCAAACTGGTTGTTGGAAGAAATCATTAGGGCAGAGAACCGGTTGTTAAATTACTTGAATCCCATCACTGGTTGAATACCACCACTGGTGTGCTCCCTTCTTCATCCCACCTGCCCCTTGATAAACACAATCCATCACAGGTTTTCTCCTTAATGGTTTATTGTTGTTGTTGTTGCTATTATTATCTTTTATTCATTAAACATGATACTCAGTCAACTGGACATTTAAAAATGTGTCACAAATACCATTGACTGATACTAATGGTTGATACTAGCGTCCTAGGTATCAACCAAGTATCTTCTTAAAATGTATGATGTTCTGAGTAGTGCAGTCTTTTGCAGTTCCGCTGATGTTATTGCAGGAAACTGCAATTTCTTGATGTATATTATAAAATTCTTGGACATGGTACCAAGTGCCCCGATGACAGAGGGTATCACTGTTACATGTTTCATCCATAGCTGTGTTGTTTCAATGGCCAGTTCGCGATATTTCATGAGTTTTTCCAGTTCTTTTTTTTTTGACTCTGGCATCTCCTGGTACCATGATGTCAATAAATTGTACGTTTCGGTTTTCAACAACTGTGATATCTGGCATGTTGTGTTCCAAGTGACGATCTGTCTGTATTAGAAAGTCCCACAAGATCTTCACATTCTCATTTTCTATAATTTTTTCCACTTTATGTTCCCATGACTTTTTGGATTTTACATAATGACCAGTGGATTAATTTAGCAACTCGGTCGTCTCTAGCTTTGTAATCAGTTTATGCAATTTTGCTGCATTCACATATTAAATGTGAAACAGTTTCGACTATTGTTGCAAAGTCGGCAGTTTGGATTGTCGGTGGATTTTTGTATCTTTGCTTTCATGGCATTAGTTTGTAATGCTTGTTCTTAAGCAGCGAATTGTTTATTATTATTATTATTATTATTATTATTATTATTATTATTATTATTATTTTATTTATTTAATTCATTTTATTAGGCTTATATGCCGCCCTATCTCCAACGGACTCAGGGCGGCTCACAACAATAAAACCACAATAATCCATCATGCAAAGTTAAAATGCCTAATTAGATCAAATACTATTAAAAACCCGTAAAAATCCCATCAGTCCAGGCCGGGGGACTCAAATAACTAAGTTTTTAACTCGCGGCGAAAGGTGCAAAGGTCAGGGACCAGCCGAAGCCCCAAGGGGAGTTGATTCCAGAGGGTGAGCGCACCCATAGAGAAGGCTCTACCCCTAGGGGCCGCCAGCCGACATTGTCTCGCCGACGGCACCCTGAGCAGGCCCTCCCTATGGGCGCGAACCAGGTGATGGGATGTTGTTGCTGGGATGGGATTATTATTCCTTTCTGCTTGATTCTTGTTTGGTGTTAATCCTTGTTTATCTGGGTGTTCTCTGCTGGGTCTGGACTTTTTGTTTGTTTCTTTCTTAGCTTTTTTAATTGTTTTTTTTTTAAATGGTGTGTAAATATGGTTTATCTCTATGTATCTATTGATGCTAAACACAGATAGGACTGTTCCTATCTGTCCAACCATGCTAGGTTTAACATCCTTCCAGAGTATACTGCATCCATTCCATCTTTGTCCCAAAAATGTCTCTGGTTTCAGCTAACCATCCCCATGACATTTTGCTACAATTAGCAAAAGCTTTTGCATCAATATGCCACAGTATAGGAATTCCAGAGGGGTTCTTTCTCCCCCTTCCCACCACCACCCACATACACAGAAAAAATAAGCGTCTAACAGTTTAAATTTTATTTTTATCTAGTTAATGGATTATAAATGACACATAATTATTTTCTCTATGAAAACCATGTTAATTTTGGAAAGAAAATGTGTGGTGTTAAAATTAGCTAGTGAAATGTGATAATGTAATACTGTTTATTGGGGAAACAGCTTTTGTAATTCACCGTAAGTAATTTCTATCAATCCATTCACAGGTGACCGAGCAGCATTAATAGGACTGCACTTTGCCCTCTGGGCAAAAAATATGTCAAGGAACAACTCAGAAAAATCATATTTATTTATTTATTTGTCAGATTTATATGCCGCCCTTCTCCCATAGGACTCGGGGCGGCTCACAACAATAAAACAACCCAACAATATATAAAAATTAAATAATGTTAAAAACCAATTTAAAATCCCCAAATCTCCAAGTTAAAATCCACGGCAGATCAGGGAAGTTGCTGAAAGAACCATGTCTTTAGGTCGGTGTGGAAGGTGCAGAGGTCAGTTGCCGTCCGGAGCCCAGTGGGCAACCCATTCCAGAGGCTCAGTGCGACCACAGAGAACGCCCTCATCCTGGGGACCGATGAGTATGATTATTTGCGATGGGGCTTCACTTAAGCAAAGTTTTCCTATTTGCCAGTTGAGAAAATGTAGTTGGATTTTCAAAGGATTCCTGATGAATTTATGAGTACAGAAAGAAACTACTTTTCAGAGTGCAGCTGGAACACATCCATCTAATGTGCTTGTGATAGCCCTTGACTCAAAAATATTTACATTTGCCCAGATTTAACTGCTGAGACTGGTCCTTAGCAGAATATTTGTAATAATATCATTCTTCCAGCATTCACCTGGAATGAAGACATGTAGGGTTATATATCCATGTGGGGATTTGGGGTTGTGTGGTTTGGTTTTTTTTTAACATTGTGTTTTTATTGTTTGTAAGCTGCCTAGAGTTGCTGTGAGTGCGTAGGCAGCTATATACTGTAAATTTTCTAAATAAATCAAATCTTAACTGCTGAGACTGGCCCCTTAGTAGAATATTTGTAGTAACATCATTCTCCCAGCATTCACCTGGAATGAAGACATGTGGGTTTGCAAATCCATGTATCCAATTGGATAGCCATTCCTTTATAAAGCTAGTCTAATTCATCTGTGCATCATTTATCTGGGGTATAAGTAAGATTTGTTTTTATCTAGATGGAAAGATATTTTTGCTACTCCACATTGTTTTCATTTATGGCATTTTTTTTTAACCTTTTAAGCACTTAGTCCTCTTCAGCTGAGTCTCTCAAAATGGATTTTTAAGTAGAAGTGCTACTCTTATCAGAAGGGAAACCATGACATTGGGGCATTTGATCTACCATAATTCACACATGCTAGGTCTAAGCTTTGAAGGGATATGGTGGCTCAGTGGCTAAGACACTAAGCTTGTTGATCAAAAGGTCGGCAGTTCAGCAGTTTGAATCCTAGTGCTGCGTAACAGGGTGAGCTCCCGTTACTTGTCCCAGCTTCTACCAACCTAGCAGTTCGAAAGCACATAAAAAATGCAGGTAGAAAAATAGGGACCACCTTTGGTGGGAAGGTAATAGCGTTCCGTGCACCTTTGGCGTTGAGTCATGCCGGCCACATGACCACGGAGATGTCTTCGGACAGCGCTGGCTCTTCGGCTTTGAAACGGAGATGAGCACCGCCCTCTAGGGTCAGGAACGACTAGCACATATGTGCGAGGGGAACCTTTACCTTTACCTAGGTCTAAGCTTTACTTCAGAGCAGATGGATGGTAATGAGAAGGGAGAGGACATATCTGTTTGTCCTTTATCATGATTGACCCAAAAGTACTTTTTCAAAAGGCAAATGGACTTTGTTTTTCCTTGAAGACGTTTCATTTCTCATCCAAGAAGCTTCTTCAGTTCTGACTGAATGGTGGAGGATGGAAAGATTTATATATCTTGCATTCATCTGGTCATTAGCACTCTTTCTGTAAGTCCTTGAGGCCACTTGGATGTTTATCTGTGCCCTCAGGATCACCTGCATATGACAAATGGGTGTGGAACTTTCTTGGAATTGCTGAAAGGACTGTGTTTAAACAGGCGATAGGTGATGTTGAGTCCTCTGTTGAGAGAGGGCTGCTCAATTCTAACATAGATGACTTCTTTGGCCTGTCTTTCAAACCAGTGATCTTCTCTGTCCAGAATGTGGACTTTGCTGAAGAACTAAATAAGCTTCTTGGATGAAAAATGAAACAAAACAAAATTCAGTTGCCTTCTGAAAAAGCACCTTTGGGACAAACCATGATCTGGATGACTTGAGGATCTCCATAGACTTCATCATGATCAGGTCATTTTGTGATCAGCCTGTGGATGGTCACTATTGCCAGCCTCTTCAACAGAAAGGGGCCTTTTAAAATGATATGCCCCCAACAGATTATATCTCTAGTTGGACTCCAGCAGGCCCTTGAGAAAGTTTCCAGTATTGTGGTGGGCAATTTCATCTCTAGCTTCCTCGATGTCTGAAATAAAGTGGGCCCCTTGACCAGGTTGCTGTGAAGTGGGGAAATGATGCCTTGAGTGATGGGATTATAGCCCTGATGGTGAACCTATGGCACATGTGCCACAGGTGGCATGTGCAGCACTCTCTGCAGGCACGTGAGCTGTTGCCCAGCTCAGCTTCACCGCACATGTGCGTGCGCCTCCTGCTGGACAGCTGATTTTTGGTCCTTTGGCATGGGGTGCATGCGGGAGATGTGTGTGCATGTGTGTGATGGTGCGTGCGCATGTGTAGGGTGGGGGGAGTGCAGGGGTGTGAAGCACCCCCGCGCCAAAACGGGCCACAGGGGGATGTGATGCACTCCCCCCCACTTCCCATATTTGTTCCCAGGAGGCTTCAGAGAGGCCTATTAGGCCCAAAACGGGCCACGGGGGTCATGCGTGCATGCGCAGGGAGACGGGGGAACATTGCATTATGGGTGTGGGCACACACATGCCTGACCCCCCACACGGTCTCCCCGTTTTTGGCACGTGACAGCAAAAAGGTTAGCCATCACTGGATTATAGAAATAAGCTTTCTCATTCTTCTGAAAATTGTTGCTCTTGAAGACTAGATGCCTCTTCCATAGTTCATCCTTAGGAGAGCTGTAAAATCCAAATTATTTCCATAGAATGAAGGCAAATATACGTGTCACAGGATATTGTTGCAGGATCAAATCTGCGTTGGTCACTGGGACCAGAGGTTTAACTTTCTGAGCTTTTGGACTCATGCTGGAGCCCATCCTCAGGGAACTTGTCTCTGGCAGAGTGTGTGCTTTTGACTATTCTGTATGTGATTTTTATACAGTGCCTGGTTGTATGTGGCTTTTTAGTTATTGATTGGGGTGTGGATGGCTGGCAATTAAGTTGTTGGCTGTTGTTTCCTTGTGCTGCCAAGCCCTCCTTTCCTACGTTCTTGATAAGCTAGTGGTAAATTAGCACTCCTGTTGATGGATGAGGGGCCCATTTCCCGGCCTGTCTTTCCATTGAGTTTGTTTAGAGTAGGCAGGATAGAAATATTTAAACAAACAAACAAACAAATTAAGTCAACCACTGAATTGCTCTTCCTGTCAATACAGTGAATTTCAAAGAGTCTGTTACGGCCCATTTTACTCTTAACATTTTCTACAGCTCATTGCCAGCTGGTCTGTCAAGTGAAGGGAAAAGCAGCATTTTCATAAACTTCATGGGGATTTCTTTAACAAGGGCTGCATAACAAAATAAAAATGACTGAATTTGGCAAAATGAACTCATTGTTCAACTTTAGGGCGGCCACAAAAGCCCCGTCGTTTGTCATATTGAATGTTCCTCCTTCCAAAACAATTGGCTGGTACAAAGATGTAGATGCTATTCCTTTTCACAAGCCTCCTTAATCACCATGCAACCATTACAATGCGATAATTAGCTTTGTACAACATCTCTTGAACGGGGAGTGCTGCTTTCATGTTGGAACTCCTTGTCAACCAGCTCTTTGTTTCCTAAAGTATGTGAATGAAATGTTGGGCCTTGAGCCATGATTGTAGAACCTTTATGTGGCTGGTTAGATTATAGTGTCGGCAAACGTGGGTGACAAATCCTATTTCAACACAACCTTTCAATTCTGCAAGGTTATTCCACAAAAAAAAAAAAAGAAAAAAAAAAGTACATTTGTTTCAGGAATGCCTGCTCTGTGATTATGCTTATCCAGTAACAGAGACTTGCTTAGGTTTGATTTAAATTACAGTTTTGTATTGATCTTATGCTTATATAACTGTCATAGTGCCCACCCATCCACCCACCCAAATAAGAATCCCAGGAATTATACTTTCATGAGGGCAAGCAGAACTTACTGGAAAGCCTGAATTTCTCCATCAAACTCAGTGAAATATTTACCGTATTTTTCGAAGTATAAGACACACCTTTCCCCCCCTAAAAGAGGCTGAAAATTTGGGTGCGTCTTATACTCCGAATGTAGCTTTTTTTCAGCCCTAACAAGACGCTAACGAGACATTAGCGAGCAATCTTCCTAGCTTTGCCTGCTCTGGCTCTTCACTGTGCTTTAACAAGGCGCTAGCGAGTGAAGGGATCTCCATGTTTTGCTCCGACTCTCAGCTGTTCTTTAGAAGCTTTTTTTCAGCCCTAACTAGGCGCTAGCCGAGTGAAGCGATCTCTCTCCCCCCCCCTGCTTTGCCTGCTTTTGTCATTGCTGCTTCCTCTCAGCTGTGCCTTAGAAGCTGTTTTTTATCCCTGAACAGGGGATAAAAAAACCAGGAAACTAATGTGCTGAAGCTGACCAGGCTAAGGATGCTAGCCAGATGAATACCTGGTAGGCAGATTTTTTTTTTCCTATTTTCCTCCCCAAAAACTAAGCTGCGTCTTATACTCCTGTGCATCTTATACTCTGAAAAATATGGTATTTATGAGATTTGTCAATGTGTATAACTCAAAGCAGATAACAAACAACACCGAGGATATCATTAAAACATAATTAAAAATGCCATTAAAAACACATTAAAACACCTTGTAAATATAGTGGAAAATAGACAACTTTGTTGGCCAAAAAACCCTTCCATGCATCCAAATTCTACCAAATTAAAATGGCTTTTGCTCGCTGGTAGAAGGAAAATAGGAAAAAAAAGTGGAATTGAGCTGGTCTTCTATAGAGACAGCAATCCATACATTGGAAAAAGTCATAGAGAAGGCTCTATTTTAGGTGACAATCAGAAAATGAAAAAGAAGGACAAAGAGGATAATAACACCCCAAAGCAAAGCCAGTTTGGTCTAAAGCAGGGGTGTCAAACTCAAGACCAAGGGGCCAGATCCAGCCCATGGGGTGCTTAGATCTGGCCCCCAGGGCCGCCCTGGAAACAGTGAAGGACCGTCCCGTGGTGACTCTGCCAGAAAAAAATGGAGCTCGGGAGGGTCGCATGCTCCATTTTCAAAGGCAGAGGATTGCAGGAGGCCATCCTACTTGAAAACAGAGCTTACAAGGACCACGCGTGACACCCCTGAGCTCCATTTTTGCTGGCAGAGGGTTGCAGGAGACTGTCCCAGCCAAAAATGGAGCTCGGGAGACTGTTTTCATTGGCAAAGTGCTCGGGCCACCACAGGCACCCCCCCTCCAACATGAGTGATGTCAAACTGCCCATGCCCACCCCACCCCACCTGAGGTCAAACACAACCCTGATGCGGCCCTCAATGAAATCGAGTTTGACACCCCTGGTCTAGAGGTTAAGGCACCAGGCTAGAAACTGGGAAACTGTGAGTTCTAGTCCCACCTAAGGCATGAAAGCCAGCTGGGATTCTTTGGGCCAATCACCAGGAGACTGTGAGTTCTAGTTCCATCTAACTGGGGATTCTCCTGGGTATTGGCCCAAAGTCACCTAGTTGGCTTTCATGTCTTAGATCAGGGGTGTCAAACTTGCAGCATTACGTTGCCATCACATTACGTTTTGTGATGTTTTATCCCTTCACGGAACTGGGGTGGCCATGGCCTGTGAGTGAGGCATCCAGCCACAGGCTGCCAGTTTGACATCCCTGATCTAAGATGTGAAAGTCAACTGGGTGACTTTGGGCCAATCCCCAGGAGACCATGAATTCTAGTTATGTTTTAAGCATAAAAGCTGATTAGATGACTTTGGATCTATCACTCTATCTTAGCCCACCCACCTCACAAGGTTGTTATAGGGGAAAATAGGAAGAGGAAGGTGTATTAAAATAGGGTTGCTGCCTTGAGTTGTTTATAAAAAATAATACAGGCGGGATATAATAAATAAATAAAAAATATAGTGAGTGAAGGGCTTCTTATTTTTAAAAAAAATATGTTCTTCCCAAATAGAGGAAAATACAGTTTTTTCAGACAGTTGTCTCCTGGTCCCGCTAAACTTTTTCAAATATCAACCCGAAAGAGCTAAACCATCTAATCAACTATGCCAGCAAGTCAGACATTCTAGAAGATTCTTCCCCTCCTCCGCACCGCGCTTATTTTCACCACTCATTTGTTTTGTTTTAACCTGATTAGCTTCAACAGAAGCTGCCATTATTTTTGGATGCAATGACAAAATAAATGCTTGTTTCTGGTTGTTTTTCCTTTAAATGTGCCTCAGAAAAGTCAAAAGATTGAATAGAAATAAGACGAAGAAAAAGGAAGAAGGAGAAGAAGAAAGAGGAGAATAACACCCCAAAGCAAGAAAATGCAAATGTCTGCATTTATTTATGGCCTGCACCATATATGTTAATTCCAAGGTGATTATTAGTCTTAACTGGGTATTCACTGTAAATAATGGAAGATGTTATTATTTGAGGTTGAATGCATCCCCATTTCTTGTAATGCTTGCCTTTCTCCCCAATGCAATGCACAGATAGAAAATATCCCGATTTGTTACCCGGATACTAGAGTGATGAATCAGAGAGAGCCAGAGGTGGGATTCAGCCGGTTCGGATCAGTTCAGGTGAACCGGTAGCTCCGACGATCAGCTGAGAATGAACCGGTTCGCTCTGATGATCAGCTGGGCCCACCCACCCATCCCTCGCTATACCGATCTATATTTCCTTTGTTTGAAGCCCAGCTGATAGGCGCAGCAGAGCGGATTGCTGCACCTCAGCTGTTTTACTCACCAGGGCTGCAGTAGAAGGTAAGTTTTAGAGCTGTTTTCAAACGCACTGCGCGTGCTCAGCGAACCGGTTGTTACACCGGTTGAATCCCACCACTGGAGAGAGCCCATGCAGAGAAGGAAGGTAGAGAGAATAAACCCGGTACATGGAGACTCTCATTGCAGATTCGCCTGAAAAATTGGTTGCCTTTTATTAAATAAAACTTATTAACTTACCATACTCTTCCTGCAATAGGAAACAGAGCCTGACCTTTTCAAAGCCTTCTTCTCTGGCAGTTTAAAAGGAACATTACAAATATCAGGAGATATTGTGCAGAACAAGAAACACAACCATTCGAAACAAATTTAATTTTGACCCATAATGTAGAAGGACAGCCTCACCTGGCGCGTACCTACCTTGATCATGATTGCATTGCCTTCATATATATATATATATATATATATATATATATATATATATATATATATATATATATATATATATATATATATATATATATATATATATATATATGACATTCAGACTCTTCAGGAAATATGTGTGCCCTTTCAGCTGTCAGATGTGGATTTATTTCCATCTTTGTGTTGTTTGTTTGTCCTAGTATTAATGTCAGGTCCTGGAATATGGTTGGGTTGGAATTGAAAATCCCCTGTTTGGCTATCAGGTTCAAAAATGCTGCCCTGATCTTATTAAAGAACTCAAATGATGGCACAGCGCATTCCACGAGGGCAGAGCAGCCTATGGGTTACATTATGAGGGTTTGTGCTGGGCCAGCACATACAACTCAAATAACACCTTGCACAAATACCCAAATATAGCTTTTTATTTATAGCTCCCGCGGAGAACTCCTGAAAGGCAGTTTGCTGTCATTTGCTTTATGCAAAGAAAAGTCAAGATTAAAGTCTGTTTCCAATGCCTCTCAAACTGCTTCTCTCTGTCCCATTTTTCTTTCTTTATGAGATAGGAACTAAAATTGTCCTTTGCTTCAATATCATATTGAGGAGGAAGAAAGAAAGAAAGGATGGAGGGTGGGAGGGAGGGAGGGAGGGAGAGGAAAGGGAAGGAAGAGGGAGAGGGAGGGAGGGAGGGAGAGGAAAGGAAAGGAAAGGAAAGGAAAGGAAAGGAAAGGAAAGGAAAGGAAAGGAAAGGAAGAGGGAAGGGAGGGAGGGAGGGAGGAAGGAAGGAAGGGAGAAAAAGAAAGAAAGAAAGAAAGAAAGAAAGAAAGAAAGAAAGAAAGAAAGAAAGAAAGAAAGAAAGAAAGGAGGGAGGGAGGAAGGGAGGGAGGGAGGGAAAGGAAAGGAAAAGAAAGGGAAGGAAGAGGGAGGGAAGGAAGGAAGAAGGGAGGGAAGGAAGGAAGAAAGAAGGGAGGGAGGGAAAGGAAAGTAAAGGAAGAGGGAGGGAAGGGAAGGGAGGAAGGAAGGAAGGAAGAAAAAGAAAAAAGAAAGAAAGAAAGGAGGGAAGGAGGGAGAAGAAAGGAAAGGAAAGGAAAGGAAGAGGGAGGGAGGGAAGGAAGAAGGGAGGGAAGGAAGGGAGAAGGGAGGGAGGGACAAAAAAGGAAAGGAAGAGGGAGGGAGGAAGGAAGGAAGGAAAGAAAGAAAGAAAGAGAAAGAAAGAAAGAAAGGAGGGAAGGAGGGAGAAGAAAGGAAAGGAAAGGAAAGGAAAGGAAAGAGGAAGGAAGGAAGGAAACTGAAGTTTTAGCAATCTCATATGCATTAAGAACTAAATTTCAATCAAAACGGGAGAATAAAAAAAGATAGGTTGCTTTCTTTTTGTCACTTGTTTTTGTCTTTTTAAAACAAACAACATCAAAGCTTTCCTCCCTCTTCTTGCTTAGTTAAAGGTGACCACTTTACCAAACAATTCTGCTTGATTAGATGGTAATGCTTTATTTAGAAAGCAGAAATGAGGCAGAGAGCGAGGGCAGTCCTTGCCCTCATGGCTTCTTTTGAAAGGAGAAAAAAATATTGGAAATGTGGTCTTTCCCTTTTTATTATTAAAAGGACCCTAAACACGTTTCGCCCTTCTTCAGCAGAAAATAATGATCACCTAATAATTATTTAATATTAGGAAAGAACTCGTGTTGTTGATGAATTTATGCATCACTTCTTTTGAAGATTAGCAAAAGAATTAGCAATGGCTTGTAGACTTCCTCCATCTCTCCTTACAAATCCTCTGGGATCTGGCCATGTTTAGGAGTTTTTTTAAAAAAAAAGGTGCAGTGGATAACAATTACTCTTGCAAGGAAGGCACATGTAGAGTCCTTTAATGAGGATTGCCTGGGATTTGAACAGGTAAACTTGACATGGACAATTAGAATGGAAGACAAATTGGGAGAAAAGGAAGATGCGCTGGCTGTTTAATTTTGCTGGTGTCTGCAATGAAATGGAAACTAATCGAGGAAAGTGTTTTTTATCGGGGCAACCTGGTCATCCCAAATATGGGACGGAGCATACGGCTTCTGCTTTCGCCTTTCAGCCCCAATCCAGGAGCCTTTGCAGGCAGTAGCTTTCGCGACAAACTATTTTTGTGTTAAGATAGATGATAGAATAGATAGAATTCTTTATTGGCCAAGTGTGACAAGGAATTTGTCTTTGGTGTATATGCTCTCAGTGTACATAAAAAGAAAAGATACATTCATCAAGAATTATAAGGTACAACACTTAATGATAGTCATAGGGTACAAATAAGCAATCAAATCATACTAGGAAACAATCAATATAAATCTTAAGGATACAGAAGCAAGTTACAATCATGCAGTCGTAAGTGAGAGGAGATGGGTGATAGGAACAATGAGAAGATTAATAGTAATAGTAATGCAGACTTAGTGAATAGTTTGACAGTGTTGAGGGAATTATTTGTTTAGCAGAGTGATGGCGTTCGGAAAAAAACTGTTCTTATGTCTAGTAGTTCTAGTGTGTAGTGCTCTATAGCATCGTTTTGAGGGTAGGAGTTGAAACACTTGATGTCAAGGATGCGAGGGGTTTGTAAATATTTTCACAGCCCTCTTTTTGACTCATGCAGTATACAGGTCCTCAATGGAAGGCAGGTTGGTAGCAATTGTTTTTTTTCTGCAGTTCTAATTATCCTCTGAAGTCTGTGTCTCTCTTGTTGGGTTGCAGAAGCAAACCAGACAGTTATAGAGATGCAGATGGCAGACTCAATTTTTACTGACAAAGAAATAAAGGGAGACTAGTATAGATCTATTTCAGGCTATTTAGCTCTCATCAGCTAGCCATACACTTCTGGGATTTGAACCCAGGCTACTTACATATTAGGTAGATATATTAACTTCTAAGTCATGGGCTCTCCTTGCTTTGTTGGCTATACCAGGGGACAGATCAAGGAAAGACCCAACCTAGAAATAAGGAGAAATTTCCTGACAGTGAGAACAATTAATCAGTTTGCCTATTTAAATCTGGAGTGGTTCAGATTTGTTTACAACTCCTTGTTTTGATTTTGACAAATGTCAAAAACAGAAAGTCAGGTAATATTGACTGTACAATACCAGTTGTGCTTCACTGATTAAAGGCAGTTAAATAGTATATACACTTATTTGATAGTTATCATACTTTATTAGGTACCAACCGATGAATATCAAATACCACCAGTTGTCAAATCAAGAACCGTGGTGGCGCAGTTGTTACAATGCAGTATTGCAGGCTAATTCTGCTGACTGCCAGAAATTCAATCCTGACCGGCTCAAGGTTGACTTAGCCTTCCATCCTTCTGAGGTTGGTAAAATGAGGACCCAGATTGTTGAGGGCAACATGCTGACTCTGTAAACCATTTAGAAAGGGCTTAAAGCACTATGAAGCGGTATACAAGTCTAAGTGCTATTGCTATTGCTATGACATCTTCTCCGGAATTTGATGTCAATATTTATTAAAAATATATATCAAAATCCAAGTTCCTAAGTTTAGGAAGGTGAATTAATTCTTCTCTATCTGGACAAATTGTGGAGTAAACTGATACGCTAATATTTTGGTTTAGCAAGTACAAGGCTGTGTTCTATATTCTCTGTGCATAAACTGGATGCCGTATAGCTATTTTACAGAACTGAGCTGATATTCCTTAAACATTCTATCATTGTTTTGTTTCTATGGGTGTCATTGCCAGTTCTTTTAGGCAGCAGAAACAGGTCTTTCACAAATGTATATTTGTTCATCTGTTAATGAATGTTGCTATAATGAAGTAAATAAACAAAGCCTTTGAACCAAAAACATATATTATTTGATTTCCCTCCCTCTGTAATACTATTGTCCACAAATATCCTAATAAAGCACTGCAGAACAACAATCTTAGTATTATTCTAGGCAGGCAGGCATTAAAGTTCTCCTTCCATAGAAATAAATTGATACCTGTGGCCACTGTTTGCATGGGTAAAGCATTGCAAATTTGATTGGGTTGGCATTCTACGTTTCTTTGAAAAGGTTGAATGAGTGGTGTTACACAGAGTTACAAAATGCACTCGACTAAAGCAGCAATGCAGTTCACTCATACCCTTTGTGATCGCAATTAAGAGTTATTTCTCTCTGTTTTGTCTCATTGCTAGTGTAATACAGGTGGAAAGGAACCGAAAACTGCCATGATCGTTCATTTAATTGCTGGAGCATTAGGGATGCATGAATGCAAGGATGCTGTTTTCCATTGTCTTCCCTTGTTACGTTTTAGGCCTGCCATGCAGATGATAGCCTGGCTGTGTACATGTAACAACACTAAACATTGCTGGCAATCAACAAGAAAAATGAATAATACAAGATATTGTAGCTGTGAATTTTGAATTCACAACTACCCTAACAAGATACAGTTGGTTAGTATCATGGGGAAATGTCCAGAGGGTCACTTTTCAGAACTTGCTTTTTGCCACATTTTAATTAATCAATTAATTAATAGCAATAGCACGTATATACCGCTTCATAGAGCCCTTCATACAGCTCTCTCTAAGCGGTTTATGGAGTCAGCCTTTTGCCCCCAACAATCTAGCTTCTCATTTTACTGACCTCGGAAGGATGGAAGGCTGAGTCAACCTTGAGCCACTCAGAATCAAACTCCTAGAGTAAGCTGTGAGTTAGTCCGCAGTACTGCATTCTAACCACTTAACATTTTAATGCAATAAAAATACTAAGGACATCCAGATTAAATGTACATAGCAGCAAGATACTTGGCCAGAATAACCAAATAACAGAATAACAGAGTGGGAAGGGACCTTGGAGGTCCCTTCTAATCCAATCCCCCATCCCCAACTCTATACCATTTCAGACAAGTGGTTTTCCAAACTCTTCTTAAAAACTTCCCCTGTTGGAGGACCTAAAATGTTTGGAGGCAATTCGTTCCATTGATTAATATTGTACTAACTGTCAAGAAATTCCTCCTTAAGGCGACAACAATGGAAATAACAGTGATTGATGAATTAAACCGGGGGGAAAATGTAATAAGAGAGTTGGAAGATACGTCTGAAAGGGAGATCGGGGCTTGGGCAGAAATTTTGGAAGCTAGGCAGTGGAAGTGGGTAGAGGTGGGAGAAATACCTAGATTGAAGCAGTTACAGATAGACACAAAGATCCTAGAGAGGAAGGTGGGAGGCAAATTAAAAAAAGCATAGCAACCAAAGTATTGAAGCGGACAAGAGACGATGGATAAATTATTTCTTTTTTGTTGTTGTTCTGATTTGCTTTTCCTTTTCTCTCTCTCTTTTCTTTTCCTTTTTTTTTCTTTGTTTCAGGTAGGTGACATGACTAGAAGTGAGGTAGGATAGAAAGAAAATGTGTGGGTTTTTTTCAGTAAAAGGTGAAACGATTAAAAGTTAGAATAAGTGATAGAAAGAAGAGAAAGGGGAATGTTAGTGTAGACACTTTTATATAATAAAACAAAGTAACAATAAGAGAAAACATGGAATAGTTGAACAATGACAGAGTGCAACTTATTATAATTGTGTATTATTATTAGAAATATATGTTGATTGAATGTAATAACTATGATTAATTTTACTATTTTATTTGTATTAGAATATATGACAATCAGGTGCCACATTGTTCACACATTGATTTGATATATTTGTTTTAAAAAAAAACTTTTTTAAAAAAGAAATTCCTCCTTAGTTCTAGGTTGCTTCTATTCTTGATTAATTTTCATTCATTGCTTCTGAATTATCTGTATATTCTGTATCTGTGTTGCCAGTTAGCAACACAGCCAGGAGACAGGGCCCTTGACACATTCAGCAACTTAGGCACTGGAACATAGTAAGGTTTTTAGGGCCTTACAAAAGGCTAACAGGGGTATGGCCAGGGGTGAAATGCTCCCGGTTCGGACTGGATCGCTGGATCCGGTAGCGATGGCGGCGGGTGGTTCGGAGAACCAGTAGCAAAAATCCCTGCCCCCCCCATGCCCAGCTGAGCCGTGCGATCATCAGAGGCTTTTTTATTATTATTTTTAAAAGCATTTTTTCTACAAACTCTTCGGTCGAAAAAATTTATTTATTTATTTATTTATTTATTTAATTTGTATACCGCCCTTCTCCCAGAAGGGACTCAGGGCGGTGAACAGCCAAAATTAAAAAACATACAAATACAAAAGTTAAGATAATTAAAAAAATTAAATAATTGGCTACCCAATTTAAAACCCCAAATCCATAAAATTTAAAATTCCAGTTAAAAACCATTTAGGCTAGGCCGGCTTGATGAAATAAAAACGTCTTCAGGGCTTTACGGAAGGTCCGGAGGTCCGGGATCAATCGTATTCCGGGAGGCAGCTCATTCCACAGGGCGGGTGCCCCCACAGAGAAGGCTCGCCCCCTGGGGGCCGCCAGCCGACATTGCCTGACCGACGGCACCCCGAGGAGGCCCTCTCTGTGAGAGCGTATTGGCCGGTGGGAGGTTATCGGTAGCAGCAGGCGGTCTCGCAAATACCCTGGCCCTAAGCCATGGAGCGCTTTAAAGATGAGAACCAACACCTTAAAGCGCACCCGGAAGACCACCGGGAGCCAATGCAGCTCGCGCAGGAGAGGTGTTACATGGGAGCGCCACGTCGCTCCCATAATCACCCGCGCGGCCGCATTCTGCACCAGCTGGAGCCTCCGGGTGCTCCTCAGGGGGAGCCCCATGTAGAGAGCGTTACAGTAGTCCAGGCGTGACGTAACCAAGGCATGAGTGACTGTGCACAAGGAGTCCCGATCCAGAAAGGGGCGCAACTGGCGTATCAGGCGAACCTGATAAAAAACCCCCCTGGCCACGGCCATCATATGCTCTTCTAAAGACAGCCGTGTGTCCAGGAGGACGCCCAAGTTGCGAGTCCCCTCTGTGGGGGTCAGTGACTCGCCCCCAATAGCCAGCGATGGCACCAGCTGGCTATACCGGGACGCCGGCATCCACAGCCACTCGGTCTTGGAAGGGTTGAGCCGAAGCCTGTTCCTCCCCATCCAGACCCGCACGGCCTCCAGACACTGGGACATCACTTCGAGGGCATCATTGGGGTGGTCTGGGGTGGAAATGTACAGCTGAGTGTCATCAGCGTACAGATGGCATCGCACCCCAAAACCACGGATGATCTCACCCAGCGGCTTCACATAAATGTTGAACAGGAGTGGCGAGAGGACCGACCCTTGCGGCACCCCGCAAGCAAGGTGCCTCGAGGTCGACCTCTGCCCCCCTGCCAACACAGACTGCGACCGGTCAGAGAGATTGGAGGAGAACCACCGCAGCACGGTGCCTCCCACCCCCAGTCCCTCCAGCCGGCGCAGCATGATACCATGGTCGATGGTATCAAAAGCCGCTGAGAGGTCTAATAGGACCAGAACAGAGGAGCAACCCCTGTCCCGAGCCCTCCAGAGATCATCCACCAATGCGACCAATGCCGTCTCCGTGCTGTACCCAGGCCTGAAGCCGGACTGGCATGGATCTAGATAGACGGTTTCATCCAGGAACTGTGGAAGCTGTCACGCAACCACACTCTCCACAACCTTCGCAACAAAGCGAAAAAATGGTTTTAAAAGTAAAAAAAAAAAAGTTGGTCACGCCCACCCTGTCACCACCACCACCAAGCCACACCCACAGAACCGGTAGTAACAAATTTTACATTTCACCACTGGGTATGGCCATTCTGATCTCTGAAGGAAGAGCAGGAGCCACTGAGGAAGAAGATTGTCTTCTGGTCTCCACCAGCTGATACTCTTTGAGCATGCCCATTCTGCTCAACCTTATTGGATGCGTAGAGACTCTTGGAAAAGATGATCCTTTATTTCTCCTTACATGTCATGCCCCTGTTGGAGTCTGACTCTGAAATGGAAGAGGAACAGCTGACAGAGAGCGAGAGAGTGGCTCCATTGGCTGTGGAGGAAACTGGGGAAGGGCAAAGTCAGGCTGGGCAGAGCAGGGGAGAGGTAGAACAAGGGAGAGGGAGTTCTGATGAAGACCAAGACCCACCCCCTCCTCATCCTAGGGCATGCAGGGAAGAACAGAGAAGAGAGCAACATGGGTCGCGTGGCTTACAAGGGAGGAAAGGGCCCCAATTCCCTTCACAAGACACACCTGGGGATGGAGTTTAAAGGAGAGGCAAATGGGAGGTTGTCAGGAACAATCGCTAAGTTCATGTTCGTGTTCACTGCTTTAACTGAGCACCTGGCCTCCTCCAACTGGTTTGATTTACCGCCGGGCTACTTCAATCATGGAATTCCTTATCTTGAGTACCCTGCCGGATTAATAACCTTATCTTGCCCTGTTGGATTTATGGTTGGAAGTTTTGTCTGCTTACAAGTTTGTGGAAGGGTTTTTCTCCAGACCGGAGAGTAAAGGGACGTTGGGGGCAAAGTTTGGAGCTAATAAAGGGACTTGTACTTATTCTCTGGCTGTGTTGCCTTTGTGCCATGCCCTGGGTCATCCACATTACACTTTAGATCTCGCTCAGTTCTTTTCTCTAAGCAAAATGGTACTGTGTCATTTCATTTGGTCTTAGCAAATTGCTTATGACTTCACCCAAACTTGGTCAATCCTTGATACAATGCAGTCTTTTTTTCCCCCTCATCATTATCCTTGAAGGCTTTTCTTATCTTATTGAAAAGGAAAGGTCTAGTTTCTTCTATCTCATTCTATCTCTCTTCCTTTCTCGGGTTTCTGATCTTGGATCCCGTAGATACCATATCTTCAAGGGCAAACTCTACAGCATTGTTCTAATCTGAAGCTGTTTCAATAGCTTTTCATGAAAATCTTTGCTTGCTACAAAAGACATTATCTTTCTACATTCTCATTGAAAAGCCTACCAGTTTAATGTCCTGGAAATAGAGGATTTGTGTGTGGGGGGAGAGAATTCTCCTACAACTCCTCCTTAAAGAGCAGCATTGACCCCCTAATCCCCCCCTGCTATAAAGATAAATAGGTGTCACGCAACTCTCTGCATATAAATCTGAAAGAGTAATATCAACAAGGTTTTTGCAAATCAAATTTCACTCCCTCTTCATAACCTTTTTTTCCCCCTTTCCTTTGCAGATCAGAACTATTTGATTTATGCATAAATTTTATTAAAATTAGTTTGTACAAAATGGCTGGTAAGAGGAGGGGAAAATAATCTTTAAAAAAGATTATGAAGTTCCAAAGGAAATCCTTAGTTTCAGTCATAACCGTATCTTCACTGTTGCTCTTATTAAAATTTTAGATGTAGTGGTACCAGCTCAGCTATATGTGCATAAAAACTGGGGCAATGCATATTTAATTTTTTCAAGAAATTAAGAATACTTCTACTTTAAGTGAGGCATATAACAGGGAAAACCATCTTATTCATGAAGAGATTGCTTAACAGAATTGGAGCATGTGACTGAGAAAATCTTATGAAGACTATCTAAGAGGATGAAGATGAGAACAAACATTAAGAATGGACATTGTTGGGGACCTTTAGGGGCCCAAATCCAGAAAGGCATCTCTGCAAAACCCACTGATTGGCCAAAATCTCCTTTATCTCACAATACATTGACAGTCTCAACCGTAGTTTCAACTGGGAAACTATGAGCATCCTAGACCAAGCCAACCCCCAAAATGCTCAGGAATTCCTGGAAGTTTTGCATTCAGATAAATCAGCCATCAACAGACACATAGACACCATTCAAAAGAGACAATAAAAAAGCTAAGAAGGAAACAAAAAGTCCAGAAAACATCCTTTCCAACAGTCTTCACCAAGATAAACATGGAATGACACTAGACAAATGATGAAGCAGAAAGTAATATTGCCTAGTTAAGGAACTACTAAAAAGAAAACCATACACCCCCTTAACACTGGCAGGGCAAGCTACTGTATATAAACAAGGAGCAAACCCCACATTCACTGACACTAATGGTGTTAATTAGTTGAGTAATGAAATTTTCTGCAAATAAACAACCAACCTCAAAGAGCTCCACCCTTGAATTTTCATTATTTTTTTCTCCATTAATCCCTGTGGAAGGAAGGAAGGAAGGAAGGAAGGAAGGAAGGAAGGAAGGAAGGAAGGAAGGAAGGAAAGAAAGAAAGAAAGAAAGAAAGAAAGAAAGAAAGAAAGAAAGAAAGAAAGAAAGAAAGAAAGAAACCTGTACCAACCCTTTCTCCTACCAGCTTTTCTCCTTCTTAATAGATCCTGAAACTGAGATAAAATAAAGGAAAGTAACAAGCAAAACAGGAATTAATCTGGACATTTTGACTGTGTTGTCCCAAGACAGGATCAGACACTAGGAGAAATAAAAATGTGTTTATACAGCCTAACGTCCAGTACAAAACATGATTATTGTTGGGAAAAACAGAGAAGACTAATTGAAAGGAATTTAAATTAGCCATAATGTAATTTGAATAATAGATTCAATTTGGATGTTGATCTGATTTGATAATTTGATTCAAGTCTTGAGTTTGAAGGATAAAATCAGGCCAATTCAGTATTCCAAATTGATTCAGGGGGAAAAAAAACCCTTTCTGAACCGTCATATCAATTTGGAAGCATCCACTTTTATTTAACTTTCCAATTCTGTTCTGTGTTTCAAATGAATCAGCTTCCAATCAAATCTCTGAATCAAAGCTTGCATAGTCCCAATAACCATCACAATCACATTGATCCAGAAGTCAGGTAAATGATACCTGATTCTAACATTTTCCAGACAGCAAAACCAAGAAAACAAAGTCAGAATTTATGCAGGGAAGATTTGATTTACCAGAGATATCTAAAAGATAAAGAGAGAGAGAAAAAAACAAGGGTGCAGTATGCAAAAATCCTCGCACAACATTGCTTGTTACAGAGGTGTTGCTAGAAACTTTAATTCAGTTGGAAGGCTATCCAGGTGAATTGAATTCTTCTCAAGTGTAGCTTGATTTTCAAGTTCTGTCTTTTTAACAAGCAGTTCAGTTCAGAGAAGAACTTCAGGTGCTATTTCAATGATGGCAAACCTTTTTGGCTTGTTGTGCCAGAAATTTGGAAAATATGCAACTTGGCTCTGCTGGCATGTTACCTCAAAAATGATGGACAAAAACAATGGCACCATAATGGAAGAAAAATGCTGCAGCTGCCAAAAAAGCCAAAACAGTTCTAGGCTGCATAAACAGAGGAATAGAATCAAGATCATGTGAAGTGTTAATACCACTTTATAATGCCTTGGTAAGGCCACACTTTGAATACCGCATCCAGTTTTGGTCGCCATGATGTAAAAAAGATGTTGAGACTCTAGAAAGAGTGCAGAGAAGAGCAACAAAGAAGATTAGGGGACTGGAGGCTAAAACATATGAAGAAGGGTTGCAGGAACTGGGTATGTCTAGTTTAATGAAAAGAAGGACTAGGAGAGACAGTGATAGCAGTGTTCCAATATCTCAGGAGCTGCCACAAAGAAGAGGGAGTCAAGCTATTCTCCAAAGCACCTGAAGGCAGGACAAGAAGCAATGGGTGGAAACTAATCAAGGAGAGAAGCAACTTAGAACTAAGCAGAAATTTCCTGACAGTGAGAACAATTAATCAGTGGAACAACTTGCCTCCAGAAGTTATAAATGCTCCAACACTGGAAGTTTTTAAGAAGTTGTTGGATAACTATTTGTCTGAAGTGGTGTAGGGTTTCCTGCCTAAGCAGGGGGTTGGATTAGAAGACCTCCAAGGTCTGTTATTCTATTCTATTCTAAATAATGATACCAAAAAGACTAAGGAATCTTCTTTCTACCAAATTAACATCTAAAGCAGTTGAGAATTTTCATCACTTCTGTTTTGTGACTTCCATTAGATACCACTTTAAGGATTCTTCTTGATTGTGCATGGACCATCATCTTAGCTTTCTTAAATTCTAATTCTGAAATTTTCCTGTTTTCACCTTGGTTGGGTTGGATATAGCACCCTTTGTCCATTCTGTGGGGCCAGTATAAAACATATTTTCAGCAGTGTTTATGTCCATGTGGAAATGTCTCTGTGCAATCCCTAAGCCATATGCTCCAAAGCACCTGAAGATAGGACAAGAAGCAATGAATGGAAACTAATCAAGGAGAGAACCAACCTAGAACTAAGGAGAAATTTCCTGGCAGTTAGAACAATTAATAAGTGGAACAACTTATCTCCAGAAGTTGTGAATGCTCCAACACTGGAAGTTTTTGAGAAGATGTTGGATAACCATTTGTCTGAAGTGGTGTAGGGTTTCCTGCCTAGGCAGGGGGTTGGACTAGAAGACCTCCAAGGTCCCTTCCAACTCTATTATTCTGTTATTCCTTTGTTGGTCCCGCTATAGGAAATCATATATCTATCTATCTATCTATCTATCTATCTATCTATCTATCTATCTATCTCAGGGCGGCTTACAATGCGTTAAGCAATAGCCTTCATACTTTTGTATATTTTATACAAAGTCAGCTTATTGCCCCCACAAACTGGGTCCTCAATTTACCTACCTTAGAAAGGATGGAAGGCTGAGTCAACCTTGAGCCTGGGGAGATTTGAACTTGCAATAATTGCAGACAGCTGAATGTTAATAACAGGCTTTTTTAGTCTGTTGAGCTATCCAGGCTCATTATATACCATTTATCTATCCCATTTTAAGAACTATCGTGGACAAGAACCTAATGTTCATCTGTCATTGGTTCTATCTGATCAGGATATATCTTTCCAGATTGCCTGATTTTGTGCTATTGTTTATCGTATCCATCCTACATTTAAGGTTTAGCACAAATTTTGATGATTGCCACTGCTATTTGTATTACAGTTACTAAAATATTACAAAGATAATGTATTTCATTTTTTAGTTATTTATATCCTGCCTTTATTAGAGGCAACAATGACCTAAAGGTGGAGCTCTTAGCCTCCTCATCAGGAGGCTGCGAGTTCAATCCTAGGCAGTGGCAGATATTTCTCTCACTCAGAGCAATGAGTAATTGTCTGCTGTGAACTCTGTCTAGGCATCAGGAAGGGCATCCGGTCAATAAACGCTCAAGCTCCGTTCAGTCACCCCAACTCCACCCCAATGCAGGGGATTACAGGGTCATTTTTTAAAAAAAAAAATCCACCCTTTATTATTTTTACAAATAACTCAAGGTGGCGAACATATCCAACCCACCTTCCTCCTCCTATTTTCCTTACAACAACAACCCTGTGAGGTGGTTAGGCTGAGAGATAGTGACTGGCCCAAGATCATCCAGCTGGTTTTCATGGCTCAGGCAGACTAGAATTCACGGTCTCCAGGTTTCTGTGTAATATATTTATGCAATTTTATTACATGTTTTAAAGTTTTATTAATAATTATGAGTCTATGCATTTTTTGTTATTGTGCTTCCTGGCTATAGAAATCTTTCATGCAAGGTTTGGTTTGATTTGATATTTTTAAATAATTCCAACCAAATATTGTGACTCAAAAAAATATGTCAGATAGGGATACTGCAGTGGTGAAATCTAAAATTTGTAACTACCTGTTCTGTGGGTGTGGCTTGAGGGGGTAATGTGACTGGGTGGGCATGGCCAATTATTTTTTTAACTTTTAAAACCATTTTTTCTACAACCTCTTCGGTGAAGAGGTTGTAAAAAAATGCTTTCAAAAGGCTCTGACGATCCCAGCTGAGTTGCCTGATCGTCAGAGGCTTTTTTTTCCTTTTAAATGCCTCTGCCAATCAGGCAACTCAGCTTGGATCATCAGGCATCGTCTTGGATCGTCAGCTTGGATTGTCAGGTTGGATCAGCTTGACGATCAGGCAACTGATCAAACTCAGCTTGATGATCAGGCAACTCAGCTTGGATCGTCAGAGGCATAAATGCCTGTGACGATCGAAGCTGAGTTGCCTGATCGTCAGAGGCTTTTTAAAAGAAAAAAAGCCACTGATGATGGCATGGCTCATCTGAGCATGGGGGGTGGGGGGCAGGGATTTTTGCTACAGGTTCTCCAAACCACCAGCCTCCATCACTACCGGATTGGGCTGAACACCCCTGGGATACTGCAGTAAATTGTCCTCAATTAAGAAAGATGATATAGTCACTTCTATGTTACTCTGTCTCAGCTGTTGACTTCTTTAATATTCTTTTCATGCAATCCATCCAGTGGGTCTCTTTTTAACCAAAAATTTCCACTAGAGAACAAGATTTAAACCCCTTCCCTCCCCTTCCCTCCTTTTTCGTTCTATTTTCATAATATAACAGAATAAGAAAGAATGCAAAACCTGAACGAATTCTGAACAAATGCTTCCTATTAAAACCACAAGCTTTACCTTATGACAATTGGTTGGATTATATTAGCGTATATTATTTTACAAGAGGAAATAGACTCCCCTTAGGCTTTCTGTGGTAGGTAACAGGAGAAGACAGCCAGCATGAAAACTAGGCAACATGATTTATGCCTTATTAATATACATACATGCACAAAATATTTTTAACATATTCCTTTCTTTTTGCAGGGTGCCAATTCATCCGCATATTCAAAAGAACAAGTAGCAGCACCTCAGCTCAACATATAAAGAGCTTTAATTGCAGTGCATTAGATGTTCTCCAGCTAGGTGCCAATTAGCAAACATGATATGATTTATGATGAATTGATAGGCAGTCATTGCCCTTGATCAAAACATTTTGCAGTAATTCAGGACAGCTATCAGTATTCATAAAGTAGTATTGGTTTTCACTTACCTTCGCTACTGGAGTGTCTGTGATGACGTCCGGGTGGGTGGGCGGAGCCTTCCACCACTGCCACCGCTACCGGTTTGCCCAGGGGTGAAATCTAAAATTTGTTACTACTGTTGTGGCTCCAATCCGCGAGGCCGATTTATCGGAGGGAGAAGGCTCTGAACATGAAGGAGAGGAGTTGACCAGGCCTCCCTCTCCAGGACCCTCCTCTCTGGCAATGCCTCAGGTGTCTCCCGTAGGAGAAGAGATTGGCCAGGAGCCAGGTATCTCCTCACAGTCGGACAGTGAAGGAGATAAATCTTGGCTGGATCCACGCCAGCATTGGAGGGACAAGCGCACGCAACAGAAAAGGAGGCATGCCAGAGATTAAGCTGAGTCACTGGACCACACCCCACAGGGGATATAAGGGGGTGAGGTGGCCATTCAGACTCTGTGACAGACAAAACTAGCTACTATCGAGTCACATTGCATCTTTGGAAATAACATTATCTGCCTTGGATTTAATTACGGACTGGACTTGACAATTCTTGAACTGTGTGTATCTTGTTTATGAGTAAAGTTCTTGGCAAGCAGCTACTGGGTTGCTGCCAATCCTCTTATCGAAAGAATTGGTTGTCTGCCAGTTTATTTAACCCCCAGCTGTCTGTTTGTGTGCGTGTGTGAGACGGGGACAGAACAACTACCGGTTCTGTAGGCGTGGCTTGGTGGGGGGATAATGGGTGTGGCTTGGTGGCGGGATAATGTGACTGGGTGGGCGTGGCCAACTTTTTTTTTTTTTTTACTCTTAAAAGCATTTTTTCTACAACCTCTTCAGCCGAAGAGGTTGCAGGAAAAAAATGCTTTTAGAAGCCTCTGACGATCCCAGCTGAGCCGCACGATCATCAGAGGCTTTTTTTTTTTTTTACTTTTAAAAGCATTTTTTCGGCCAAAGAGGTTGTAGAAAAAATGCTTTTAAAAATAATTTTAAAAAAGCCTCTGATGATTGCGCGGCTCAGCTGGGCATGGGGGGGGGCAGGGATTTTTCCTACAGGAAAAACATGGTCCTACAGGGACCATCGCTACCGGATCGGGCGATCTGGTCCGAACTGGGAGCATTTCACTCCTGGGTTTGCCCGAAGCAGGGCAAACTGGTAAAAACCCACCACTGCCACAAAGAGAGCTGTATCTTAGCCCCTTCACTGTTTGACAAAACACATTTTTTTGCAATAGTTGTTGCCTCGACAACTACAATTGGTGTGCTCTTCAATTCACCTGCTTCTCTCCATGACATCAAATAGTCCGAGAAGAAAGTTAGGCTTTCTTTTATTTGTTTGGGCTAATTATAAATTTGCAAAAATGAAGAACGTGGCCTTTAAGAGTAGACTTGGTATAGATGCCAGTGCAACAGAAATATGATTTCACGAATAAAGCTATTTAAAATCTTAAAAGTAGTTTTCCATTTTCAGCTCTTGCGAAGCACACAAAAACTGGCATTCAAGATGGTTCAAGGGGCATTTCTGTGGTCCCACACTAGAGAAGGAGATTTTATTCCTGCTACTTTGAAAGTCTGGGGGACAAATATAATTTCTCAAACCTTATATGAGTCTCAGAGTCTACCTTATAAGGTGTGAGGTAAGGTGTTTTTTTTTCTTTTGTAGGTTGCTCCATTTAAAGTTCCTTTCAAGTATTTTTATGAAACAGTTCTCCATATCTAATGCAGCTCCCAGATCTGAAGTAAAAAAACTCTGGACAGTTAATAAGTACCTGGCAGTATGAATCAAGAGTTTTCTGGGGAGTTAATTTTCTATCTCTCTTTTCCTATCCTTTCCTGGAAGTCTTCATTTCTGCAATTCAGGCACAGTCCTCTGTTTGAAAGTAGCACTCTCTGAAATGAAGATCAGACCACCATTAGGTCCTACCATGTATCAGCTTATGTTATGCTTAATGATTTTAACTCTTTTAATTTAAATCCGTGCAGAATGGACTAATTTCTGCATCAATGATATTATTCTAACGATTTGCTTAAAATGTGGCTTTTCTCCTCAATTCTGTGTGCCATTGTGTGCCATAATTTTTTTTCAAGCAAGCCGGGCTGGCTTAAGAAGAAATTTTTAAATGTTTTTAAATGTTTTAAACGTTTTAATTTGTAGTGAGTTTTAATTGGGCCAAATTTATATATCTTTTAATTGTTTTTTAATATTTGTCCTGCATGTTTTTTAATTTTGGCTGTACACCGCCCTGAGTCCTCAGGGAGAAGGGCGGTATAGAAATTCAATAATAAATAAATAAATAAATAAATAAATAAATAAATAAATAAATAAATAAATAAATAAATAATAAGGAAAAAAGGAGGAGCTTTATACAGTGTCCATGACATGTCTGATCATAAGTAAGAGGGATGATGATGATGATGAGCATGATGATGAGTCATTAAGTCAGTGTTGAATACAATAAATAAATGATCCATCTGACCTAAGTCTTCTCCCCTTTTTAAATGTAAATTTTAATTTATTTTAAATTATGGGGTATTTTAAATTCAGCCAAATTATTTAATTTGTTTTTAATTTATTTTAAATTTTTGTATTTATGTATTTTATCTTGTGGCTGTTCACCGCCCTGAGTCCTTCGGGAGAAGGGCGGTATAGAAATTTAAATAAATAAATAAATAAATAAATAAATAAATAAATAAATAAATTATGATCTATCCCTAACTTGGTCCTTTGGATCTCCCAATAGTACATCCACCACCATTTAACTCAAGTTCATCCTCCTTCCTTCCTTCCTTCCTTCCTTCCTTCCTTCCTTCCTTCCTCCCTCCCTCCCTCCCTCCCTCCCTCCCTCCCTCCCTCCCTCCTTTCTTCCTTCCTTCCTTCCTTCCTTCCTTCCTTCCTTCCTTCCTCCCTCCCTCCCTCCCTCCCTCCCTCCCTCCCTCCCTCCCTCCTTTCTTCCTTCCTTCCTTCCTTCCTTCCTTTCTTCCTCTTAGCACCCACGATAGCTGTGAACAGATTCTTAGTCATCCAGGTCATAGTTGTCTCAAAGGTGCTTTTTAAAAAAAAAAACCAACTGGACTGGTTTTTTTTTCCTTGTGGAAGAAGAAGAAAACATTTTGCTTCTTATCCAAGAAGCTTTAGTGATTCTGGCAGGATGTGTGTGTGTGTGGGGCGGGGGGTGGGGGAATAGAAGGATTATTCCTGACAGGATGGAGGTACTGATGGAAGGATCATATTTCTTTGCAGTCTTCTGGTCATTAGCACTCCCTCTGAGAGCTCTTGAGGCCATTTGGGGGGTTTATCTGCGCCCTCAGAGTCACCTGTATCAGAGGGCAAAAGTGGGTGGAATCTTCTTGAAACTTCTGAAAGGACTGCCAGAACTAGTGAAACTTCTTGATTAAGAAATAAAACATCTTCTTCCTCAGGGAAAGAACAGTCCAGCTTCCTTTTGAAAAATGCACCTTTGAGACATTATGACTGTAGCAATCTTATCCACATAAGCAGCGGTGGGATTCAGCCGGTTTGCACCGGTTCAGGCAAACTGGTTGTTAAATTACCCACCCACCCACTATCAAAGTGGATCCTGGTTGCTGCACCACTTTCCCTCCTCCTTCCCTCATGGGCCACTCCATTGCCCATTTCTCCATTGCAGCACAGCACCCAGGATGGGGAGGGGTAATTTAACAACCAGTTCGCCCAGGGACAGGTTGGCCATCATGAGAGGCTCGTCTCACATGTGTGGCTGAGCTGGAGGACGGGGATGAGCCACACCTCTCATGACACCTAACCTGACTCTGGGCAAACAATTCAGATAATTGCTAAATTATTTGAATCCCACCACTGCACATAAGGATAGTGAGAAACCTCCCTTAGAAATGTAGATGCAACCAAGTCCTTTTGTGGGAGGAACCTGAATAGTAATCCACCATTATAGCCATCTCTATAATGCATCTGAGTTAGGATCATTTGAGCCTGGTCACTATTGTCTCAAGGGCGAACTTTGGTTAGTTTGTTTGATGATTCATTTGTTTGTTTTCTAGTGAATTGTTAATAAGGCAATCCTAATGGCTGGTGGAATTTAGCAATTCTACTTACTGATGGGCATTATGAGTTCCCTTCCTTGGATATGTTTAGAGTTTAGACAGCTACCATATTTTTTGGAGTATAAGACGCACCAGAGTATAAGACGCACCTTAGTTTTTGGGGAAGAAAATAAGAAAAAAGCTGATTGGTGGGTGGATCGGCTTCCCGGAATACCCCCAATCAGCTGTTTCCAGAGGTGAATTTTAGCAACAGGTTCCTTGATTGGGAGCTCTGTGCCTTGCTTTTTTTTTCTGCCTCTGAAACTTCTGAAACTTCATTTCAGAAAAAAACTGGGGTTTTTTTCTGCCTCTGAAAGCCTCCAAAACAGAGCTTCAGAAAAAAAGGCTTTTTTTCTGAAGCTTCTTTCAGAGGCTTTTATTCTGAAGGACTATCTGTACTCTGTTCAAACTCCTTTCTTTGGTATTGGTATGTAGATTAACTTCTTCCGATCTGTGTCATTCTCCAGATTTGTTAACATAGTTTGGTTAGAACCTTTACTGATTCTTCTTTTGTTGCTTGCCATATTATTTTAGATAAAAGCTTCTCAAAAGCTTTTTTTTTTCTGAAGCTTCTTTCAAATTTCCATTTGTGAGGCTGGGCAGGGCTACATTCAGAGTATAAGATACACCCAGATTTTCACCCTCTTTTTGGGGGGAAAAAGGTGCGTCTTATACTCTGAAAAATACGGTATGTGTTTGGATTTATTTAATGTATGGCATATTGCACCTGGACTTGCATTATATATTAACATTTCATCTAGATTAATAAAACACAATAAAATATAAATGCTAAAAAGATCTATATTCAAATACCAATGTCTGGGCCATCTAATCATTGAAGCCAGTTCTTCTCCTCGGGATGCACCCAGGATAATGCGACAGCGTGAATTATACGAACTAGCAACTGTTGGCAGCCAGACTACTCTGTAGACTTTCCTGGCTCTCAAAATACATGGCAATGAAACGAAAACAAAAAAATGAACCAATTTCAGGCCCAAACAACAAGAGAGTTTGGGAATATTATTATGTGTTTGGAAATTGAACTTGATGATTCTAATCCTGTTTCTACTATTTTGCGATCATTTCATTCTGTGACTAGCAGATAACCTGAGCTCAGAAAATGGAAAGTGAAAATGTATATATTAAAATAATACTGATTCTATGTTTTATTTTTTCAAGCTCAATGACATTTGCACTGAGGGGACATCAAAACAGGCGAGATGAAAGACATGGCATCTCAAAGCAAGGCTCATTTAATACAAGAGGAGTGAGGCTTGAGTTGTATTGCTGCATCCACTATCTCAGGGGTCCTCAACCCCCACTGGGCCACAGCCCACTATTGGGCCATGGCCTATTCGAAACTGGGCTGTGCGAGTGGTGGGCCAGCACACATGCATGGGTGTGCACAGCTCAACTTGCACAAGTGGCAGACCAGCGTGTGTGTACACGTGCGTGCAGCTTGACTTGTGCTAGTCGAGCTGCCACGCATATTCATGTATATGCACGCCATGCTGCCGCTCAATTTGAGCTATATGTGTACACGACAACCCACCACCCATGCGGCCTGGTTCCCCTCTCCCTCCACCACCCAGCCAGGCCACCAAGCCACAAAGGTATTGTCTATACTATACTATACTATACTATACTATACTATACTATACTATACTATACTATACTATACTATAGTACTATTCTCAAAGTTCCAATTTATTAGAGTAGGTATACTGGCACATCTGGAAAAACCCGAATCTGAGGGTTCCGGGTTTTCCCTCAGTAAATCAAAACCCCAAATCCAGCCCCTTCACCCATCAATCTGTCACATGGTTCAATCATCATCCGTCCCAACTTGAGCCATCCCTGCAACCACTCCTCCTCCTCTAGATGCATAAACACCATGACCTTGACTGAAGGGAAGAATGCTATTATGTCTAACTACATTCACTCTCGTAAATCCCCCCTCCTACTTTCCCAGGCACATGGAGTTGGCAGTATGGAAGCTTCTGGTGCAGTGGTGAGTTGATACTGGTTCACATCAGTTCAGGACAACTGGTAGTAAATATTTTTAATTGCTCACAGAACCAGTAGTAATGGCTGGCTGGCCACCCCCCCCGAACTGGTCGCTTGGTCGCCACTCACTCGCCCCGGCCACCATGTTCTTCAAGCATGCACATCCCATTGCCTTGCAAGTCCAATGGGATGTGCATACGCAAAGAATAAGGCGGCCATGGCAGCAGAGAAAGCTTTCCAGCAGCAGCAGTTGGCTGGGGGCCACCAAAAATTCTGGACAGCTTGCATTCCCGACTCTGGACCAGCCGTCGCGGAAGGTAACCAGCAGAACAAAGAGGCGGGAGTGGGGGAGGAAAGCAGTCAAGTAGGCCTGACCATGGAACCACCAGGAAGGGCACATGGAAGGCAGGCAAACATGTCAGGGCCGCCCAGCTGTAGGGAATGGAGCTAGCAACCTACTCCCTTCCCTGTGCCCTGGCATGCACAACATTCCTGGCGGTCCCCCATGCCTTTGCCTTCTGAGGTCAGGTCACACATGCATAAGATTCCTATAGTCATAGTAGTTGCTCAGGGAGGGAGGGAGTGAGGAAGCAAGGGAGCAAGGGAAGGAAGGAAGGAAAGAAAAATGGAAAAGGGGAGGGAAGGAAGGAAGAAAGGGAAGGGGAAGGAAGGAAGGGGAAGGAAGGAGAAGGGGAAGGAAGGGTTAGGATTAGGGTTAGGGTTAGGGAGGAAGGAAGGAAGGAAAAAAGGAAAAGAAGGTGAAGGAAGGAAAGAAGGAAAGAAGGAAGGAAGAAAGGAAGGACAAAATAAATAAAACTTTAAAAACTTACTTGATCAGAACTGACTTCATTTTGACAAACCTCTCCATATTTACACCTTTATGAAACATGCTACAAATCTCTGAAATAATACAGCAAGTGTTAAACCTGCAAAAAAAAGAATATTGCTATGAAAGAATAGTAGCTTTTCATTTTATAAATGGGTGAATATATTAGATATTCAAAGTCATATTCAAGTGGTTGCAAAGAATAGTAATTTATACAGTGGAATATGTCTGGATTGAATGTAGGAACAGATCAAACAAAAAGTTATAAAATAGGAATTATAAGTAATAAAGATTTTCTTGCTGCTCAGATGTTCTGTTGGCTCATATGTATAATTAAATGATATGAGGTCAGGGGAAAGCTAAAAAGGTGATTAAATTGGTTATCATTGATGAGTCTTCTATTAAGTGATGTCCAAACACACAAACCCTCTCTCTTTCTCTTTCTCTCTCTCTTTTAATCATCCATCTATTTATCTGCATAATATTATTCCAACAAATTGATTTTTTTTTCAAATTGTAAGTTATGATTAAACATACATATAGGAGGGCTACTTAAATAAATGTCTATTCTTCCTCCCCCATGTCTTAGATATCCTGCTATTCTGCTATGGTTTTTGAGAGGGAATGAGAAAATTCAGGAATAGTTTTAGGGATCTTGCCATGAAAACACAAACTATCAGAGGAGGTGGCAGAACCTGGGGGCAGAGTCAAAAGAGGGATCAGCCTAGCATCTCTTTGTAATGACGAGTAGACTGAATGTAACCTCCCTTGAATGCCATTGTTCTTTATCTAGCACAGAGGTGGGCTTCAATTATTTTTACTACCGGTTCTGTGAGCGTGACTTGGTGGGTGTAGCATGGTTTGGTGGGCATGGCAGGGGAAGGATATTGTAAAATCTCCATTCCTACCCCACTCCAGGGGAAGGATACTGTAAAATCCCCATTTCCTCCCCAATCAAGGGGAACATTACTGCAAAATCCCCATTTCTTCCTGATCAGCTGGGACTTGGGAGGCAAAGAATAGATTGGGGGGGGGGGGGCAGTCAGAATTTTTACCACCTGTTCTCCGAACTACTCAAAATTTCTGCTACCAGTTCTCCAGAACTGATCAGAACCTGCTGAAACCCATCTCTGATCTAGCACCAGAATTGTTAGTTGAATAGATTCCTGTACATAGGCATGAACAATAATAAATCAATTCAATTGGAACTTCATTTGTAGTCCTGATTTTCGGTGCCTGACATAAATATTGTTTTGCTTTTGCTTTTAGTTGCTTTCAGTTTGGGGTTAAAATTTATTTACACTGATTTGTAACTTTCATACCAGTAGTCCTCGAGATACGACAGGTCCCTTAATGACCTTTTGAAGTTATGACATTTCCACCAAAAGCTACCTATGACCCCATTTTGAAGTTACACCACCCCTTAATCTTATGACCAACCACACTGGTGCTGCAGAGTTAGCCCCCCCCATCTCCCCCCTCCCCCCGAATCTCATTGAGCATCTGCAGTTCTTTGGCCTGTTCCCAACCTGGCCATCCAGCCATCCAAGACAGTCTAGAGCCTTGGGGGGCTGTAGGCCTTGACATTACTGCCCATCAAAGGGACTTGCAAGACTTGTCCTGCTCCTCAGCCAGCTCTGGGATCCAACTTTCTATTTTTCACATAGGCATCCGGCTGATGCAATGCAAGGCTCTGATTTCTTAAGAGAATCTGTCTGCTATTCTGCAAGCAGAACTTGTTGGGTAGGGGTAAGAAATTAATTTTCTCAAGGGGTCACATGAGATCCTGGGACTGTTGTGGAGAGCCATTAGTGCCACCATCAACACCAACCCATGTTCTGTTCCCCTTCCCCACACAGGCAAACACACAGCCAGGCACGCCTGCCAAGATTTTATTAAGCAATCAGACTAGAAACCCTTGCAGATAAGAGTTTTGGCAGTAAACTGCGAAATGCCTGCCAAGTCAGTTTTCATTCACAGTCAGCAAGAGAAAGTTTCTCCTCAGTCCAGTTCAGTAGCAAAAAGTAATCCACGAAGCCAGAATTGGCCAAGGTCCAATCCAAACATGCACAAGCCAGATTTCAGGTAACGCAATGTGACTCTCAGGTTTTTAACTTTGATGTCACAAAGCCTGAAGAGCAATCACACCCACTTTTATTCCTTGCGGGGTGTGACTCAGTGACTCAACTCAATCTCTGGCCCTCCCATGCCTCTTTCACGCTTCTCCCTCCGAAGCTGCCTGTTATCCAGCCAGGATTCACCATCCTCGCTGTTCCGATATGCTTTCCTCCTGGCATATCCCAGGCTGTTCCTCTTGGCCTTCGGATGGAACCTGAGGCATTGCCAGAGAGGAGGGTCCTGGAGAGGGAGGCCTTATCAGTTCCTCCCCCTCACCTTCTGAGTCCTCTTCCTCTGTTAGGACAGGCTCGGGAGTTGGGGTCACAACAACCCCGCCTCCCCACCAACACCCCCTGCCAATGCTGCCAATGCCCTTGCTGCTGATGCCCTATGACCAACACTGCAGGTCAGACAGGATGTAGGAGGTGACCAGGCTGAGCCTGAGGGGGTTGTCATTGCATCATCAGTCTCGGGTCTCTTTGTGCCCACAAGAGATCTAAGTCCACCTTGAATTCCATTGAACTCTCTCCTTTCCCTATATTCTCTATATTTTATCTTTTCTAATTTTTTATTTATTTATTTTATTTTGTCAAGCATATATAAGATAACAGATATAAGTATAAACATGATTCTGAATACAGGAAATGGGTATGGATAAATGGGGACAATAGGACAGGGATGGTAGGCATGCTGGTGTGTTTATGCATGCCCCTTACAGACCTCTTAGGAAAGGGGTGAGGTCTACAGTAGACAGTCTAAGGTTAAAGTTATGGGGACTTGGGGAAGAAACACAGAATCAGGTAGTGCATTCCAAGCATTGACCACTCTGTTGCTGCAATCGAGTTTGGAGCTGTTTACCTTATGTTTGTATCAGTGGTGGATTGCCCCTGGTTCAGACTGGTTTGCAAGAACCAGTAGTAAAACTGGCGGGAGGCTCTGCCCACTGACCCAGACATCATCATAGGTGATCTGCGCATGTGCGTGCAGATGTGATGCGAACCGGTAGTAAAGATAAGTAGAACCACCCCTGGTTTGTATCTATTATGTGCCTGTGTAATTTTGCATTTGAAGCTGAAGTAGTCATTGACAGGTAGGTCGTTGTAGCAGATAATTTTGTGTACTACGTGTAGGTCAAACTGAAGGTGGCATAGTTCTAAGTTATCTAAGCCCAAAATTTCAAGTCTGGTGGCATAAGGTATTTTGTTGCGAGCAGAGGAGTGGAGGACTCTTCTTGTGAAATATTTCTGGACATGCTCAATTGTATTAATATCTGAAATGCAGTGCAGGTTCCAGACAGATGAGCTGTATTCGAGAATTGGTTTAGCAAAGGCTTTGTATGCCCTAGTTTGTAGTACAATATTACCAGAGAAGAAGTTTTGCAAGATTAGGTTAACAACTCTTAATGCCTTTTTGGCAATGCTGTTACAGTGAGCTCTGGGGCTTAGATCGTGTAAGCATGTAAGCCTAAGAGTTGTGTCAGCATTATGGCCTGCTAATTTTCTTTTAGGTACTGTTCCAGTGCTTATAAATGTACCATATTTTTCGGAGTATAAGACGCACCTCTTTCCCCCAAAAAAGAGGGTGAAAATCTGGGTGCATCTTATACTCCAAATGTCGCCCCGCCCAGCCTCTCAAATAGAGATTTCAGAGGCTGAAAGAAGCCTCTGAAAGAAGCTTCAGAAAAAAAGCCTCTGAAAGGCTTTTATGTAAAATAATATGGCAAGCAACAAAAGACAAATCAGTAAAGGTTCTAACCAAACTATGTTAACAAATCTGGAGAATGACACAATAACCAATAGATCGGAAGAGGTTAATCTATATACCAATACCAAAGAAAGGAGATTGAACAGAGTACAGATAGTCCTTCAGAATAAAAGCCTCTGAAAGAAGCTTCAGAAAAAAAGCCTCCAAACAGAGCTTCAGAAAAAAAGCCTTTTTTTTCTGAAGCTCTGTTTCGGAGGCTTTCAGAGGCAGAAACAATTTTTTTTTTTTTCTGAGGCAGAATTTCAGAAGTTTCAGAGGCAGAATAAAAGCAAGGCACAGAGCTCACAACCAAGGAACCTGTTGCTAAAATTCACCACTGGGAACAGCTGATTGGGGTTATTCCGGTTGGCCGATCCACCCCCAATCATCTTTTTTCTTATTTTCCTTCCCAAAAACTAAGGTGCATCTTATACTCCGGTGCATCTTATACTCTGAAAAATGTGGTAATCCTTAACTATAGCTTTACAAAAAAATAGGATTTCCATATATGGACAGCAGAAAGATGAAAACTGAAGCCTTCCTGCTATCTAGATGGCCACCATCTATAGCAATCCTAAGGAAAAAGGAGAGCAAAAAGAGATACTTCTGCCTGATTGATTTTACCTGGTGAATCCGTAGTACCCAGAAGTTATTCTAGCAAATGATGAATTAAGCTCAAGGTTTGCATTGAAAGGCTCTGAAATCGCACCAGCTCACCAAATGCTGCACTGCCTCAATGACCTCTAGGCTGGCAAGCATTCTTCTTGCCACGGGCTCTTGTCCAAAGCAATTTGTAAGAGCCTTTTTGCCTCTCCTTGGCTCATTGTGTTCCCAAAGCCAGGAGGCACTTCAAAAAAAAAAATGGTTTCATTGCCTGTCAACTTTTCACGCAGCTTGTTGCTTTTACCTCTGAAGAAATAAGCACATTTTGAATTGATCAGGACGTGCATCCATGTGCCCCATCTGAAAGAGACTATGCCAAGTGAATTTCTCCCCCAGCCTCAATTTTATAATATATCAGTCTGTCATGGAATGTAAGTACTAAATCTTTTTCTTTCTTTTTCTTTCTTTCTTTCTTTCTTTCTTTCTTTCTTTCTCTTTCTTTCTTTCTTTCTTTCTCTTTCTTTCTTACCTTCCTTCCTTCTGCCCTTCCTTCTTTCCTTCCTCTTTCCTTCCTTCCTCATTTCTTTCTTTCTTTCCTTTTCTTTCCTTCCTTCCTCCCTTCATCTCTTCCTTCCTCCCTCCCTTCCTTCCTTTCTTTTTTCTTTCCTTCCTTCCTTCCTCTCTTCCTTCCTTCCTCTTTCCTTCTTTCCTCATTTCTTTTTTCCCTTCTTTTTTCCCTTCTTTTTTCCCTTCCTTCCTTTCTTCCTTCCTCTTTCCTTCTTTCCTCATTTTTTTCCCTTCTTTTTTTCCCTTCCTTCCTCCCTTCCTCCCTCCCTCCCTCCCTTCCTTCCTTCCTTCCTCTCTTCCTTCCTCCCTTATTTCTTTCTTTCCTTTTCTTCCTTCCTTGCTCCCCTTCCATTCCCTTCCCTTCCCCTCTCTTCCTCTTCTCCTTATCCTTCCCCTTCCTCTCCTGATCCTTTCTCTCTTACTCCCACTACATTTGCTCTACACTCAACAAAAAATATACACCAGTCTCTTTGTACTGGCCATATAAAAATTCTTTAGAGCTTTAGAAATACAGTGTTCTCTGGTTTTTGGTTTTTTGTTTTTTGTATAAACACCAATGCACACCTTAACTCAGGAATCTAGATATATATCAAAAGAAATATGATCTTCCTAGGAAATGACTAGAGAGGTGAGTTACAGGTTTCGAGCATGGACAGCATAATAGCGCCTCTGATTCATCTCCCTCAACAAATAGATTATTTCACAAACATGCAAATTTCTAATCCTTTTGATTTAGGATAAGGTTTTCAGAGAAAATTGGTTCTGTAGCCTAGATGAGGATGAGGATAAAACAGAAACAAGTGCTACACTTTTGGAAGCCTTTAAATTATTGGGAAAGCTTTTTGGTAGCCTTTTGACAAGGTGAGAGGAGAAGGACCTGTCTACCAAAATCAGTTCAGAAACGTGGGATTGAAATCGGGAAGGCAAAATTGCTTGCAAATACTTCAGAGACAGTAAAAAGAAGAAGAAGTTAGCTAACTCAAAAACAGACAGACAGGAAGGAAGGATGAATGAACATTTTATATTTATGTTGCAGGTATTTCAGCTGACATTTTCTATGAATCTCTGCCCGTCTCTTTCTCTTTCTGGAAAACATCATCAAAAAACTTCTTGCAACCTATATGGGAGCATTAATGAAAATGCTGGGTTTCTTTTTCCTCCTTGCTGTAAAAGTTTTAACAGTATTTGTCAGGTTTTCAATGGCCCTGAGATTAGTATTCAGGAGGTGCAGGGAAATTCAGACGCACAGTATCTATCATGTTGAAAATGTGATTTAAAATCTTTAGATGAGGTAATTAGCTTGGGAGGAGAGTCAATTGACAGTTAAACAGCAGTTTATTCTTAATGGGAAGGTTTTGAAGACAGGAGGGGGGGGAAACTACTTGTCCTGCTTAGAAGCAATCATAAAAAGTATGCAAATTGCATGTTATGGTTTCTGTTCCTTCATTCTAGGGAATTTTTAAAACTGTATGTGGAGTAGAAAACAGGCAAGATCATCTACCATTATGAAGATCAGCTTAAGGAAGCCTCTCCTGGTAGGATCTTCTCACAGCAATGTTGTTGAAGAGCAAAATGTTGAGCATTGATCTTTGTGAACATCTATATGACACTCAACTAACCTGCACTTTTTTCCAGAATGACACGGGGAATTGCTTCTTAATTATCCACTTATCCAGGGGTATTTCTTTTTCCTCGCTGCTCCCAAGTAATTAGAAATAATTCATGTAAGCCCTCATAAATGCAGGAATCCAAATAAAAAAATATCCTTGGTGAAGCTGCCAATCCAACCTCTGTTTGAAGAGATTCAGTGAAGGAGAGATTTCTAAGTCCCCGGATAATTGATTCTACTGTCAATCTGTTTTTACTGTCAGGTTGAGTATTTTCTATTCTTTTATTCAGCTGGAATTTACCTTTCTGTGCCTTAAGGATAGTAATTTATGCCCTACACAAGTGTCACACCCCTTTTAGTATACAAACAATTTTTCAGCCTTTTCTTGTAACATTCCCAGTTCTAATCTTTTGTAAATTCTGGTTTTCAGCCCTCTGATTATATTTACTGTTATGTTCTACATCGGTTCCAATTTCTTGATTTTTTTTTTTAAAAAAAAATTGTGTTGCCCGATTTACTGCATTTGTTGGATGCAGTACTCACTGAAATAGGATCTGGAATAGAGTATAGAACTATGATTTTCCATTATTTGAAAACAATACTTCTCTTGAGACAGTATAATGTTGTATTTTGACTCTTTAGAGTCTGTGTCACACTGTTGACTCAAACACAGCTTACTTTTAGATACAAGTCCAAGAAAGTTATACCTCCACATGATGAACAAACCTGGACTTTGAAGAAGTAGAATGAATGTCAGCCTCTATGATGCTTGCTTGCTTTCGGCTGCCATTGTAACGGGAGGGGAGTGATATTGCAGGTATTTGGGAGAGGGGGAAGTGAGCTGATGGAGATGTCTTGAAAAAGGGAGGAAAATTCTCACTGTCTGCAGAGAGCTGCTGTTGTGGTCCGCCAGCAGCCTGCGAAGCTGGCAGTGGAGTCGGACAGTGAGGAGGCTGAGAAGAACATGGGCCAGTCCTGGAGGCTGGGGAAGACCCAAATGAGGGTTCTGCATCGGAGGCAGAGATGGGGCCAGGACCATCTGAGAGTGATGTGCGGACTCCGGAGCCTCCAGAAGCTGACAGCAGAGAGGCAGAAGAACAGGAGGAGCCTGTTCCTAGTGCACACATGAGAAGAGCTGCCAGAAGGCAAGCTAAAACAAAAAGGATGACTCAGGAGTAGGGCCAAGAGATGATTGGCCCCTCTCATAAGGCTTAAAAGACCAGCAACGGCTCTTGGGCTCTTTGTCGAAAACAACATTGATAGATTTGTTTCTTATTTTGCTGCATTTATTTCTTGTCAGCATCTTCTGCTTCTGAACTTTTGCCAAGAAAAGCCTTTGGCAGGTTGCCTAATTAGACCAAGGTTGGTGATAAGGCTGAAGAATTGTGTTATAAAGAATTTGTTTTGATTCAGTTTGGACTACACTGAGAATGAGCTAATTCTCAGCTGTTCTAATAAAGTCTGTTTGTTTTCGAACTGATTGCGTCTGATAATACCTACTTGGGCCTGGGTCACAACAGCTGCAGAGAGAGCTGATAGCTGTCAAGGTCAACTGTTCCACCATACCAGATAGATGGGGCCCTCTAAAGAAGTACCCCACATGACACTTTGGGGAGCTGTGGATTGGAAACTCAATCTGGGTCCTTGGGGAGAGGGATTTGGGGATGCTTTCAATATGTAATTCTGCACCTATTGCCTCAGACTTTGCTTTTCTTTCGCTGCATCCAGTTCATACTCAGTAAAAGTACCTTTCTCTACAAACATGAAGTTGGGGTTTTTCTTTCTTGAGTTGTGAACGGAGGCACACCTGACATTAAGCAAAGAGTATATTGATGCTTTTGAACTTTGGTATTGGAGAAGTCTCCTGAGAACACCATGGACAGCCAAGTAAAACAAAAACAAAAACAAAATAGATTATTCAACAAATCAATACAGAGTTTTCACTGGAGACACAAAAGGGCAAGCTCAATTTATTGTACTTCAGATATGTTATGCAAAGAGCCAGCTCTCTGGAGAAGGCCCTAATACTGAGAAAGGTGGAGAGAAAATGAAGAGGATGACCAGCAGCAAAAAGGATGAACTCAGTTATCTTGGTGATGAGTGCACCATTGGAAGACCTGACAAATCTGGTTAGGGATAGATCATCATGAAGAAAATTTATCTATGTAGTTGTTACTACTTGATGGCCCATAATCAATCAATCAATTAACAAGCTAGGCCTTTGGTATCTTAAACCTGTGCGGTTGTTCCTTATTTTTTTAAAATAAAGAACTTTAAAGTAAAGGTTCCCCTCGCACATATGTGCTAGTCATTCCTGACTCTAGGGGGCGGTGCTCATCTGTTTCAAAGCTGAAGAGCCAGCACTGTCTGAAGACGTCTCTGTGGTCATGTGGCCAGCATGACTAAACATCAAAGGCACACGGAACACTGTTACCTTCCCACCAAAGGTGGTCCCTATTTTTCTATTTGCATTTTTTACGTGCTTTCGAACTGCTAGATTGGATTCGAACCGCTGAACTGCCAACCACTGAGCCACTGAGCCACTGTGTCTCTTTATTCAGTTGTATTTATGGGTCCCTTTAATCAGTTTTATTCTATTGTTTTCACTTTTCTGTTCTATTAAGAACATTTTGAATGTATTTATTTATGTTTCTATTTATCAAACTTATACAATATAGAATAAAAGAGCCGGAAGCAGGTTTCTAGTCCAATCACCTGCTCAAGCAAGAGAATCTAAACAAAATGGATGTTCATTCTCTTCTAAAAAACCTCCAGTGAGGGATCATCCACATCTTCTGGAATCAAGCTTTTCCACTGATTAATTATTCTCACTAAGAGGAAATTTCTGCTTAGTTCTAGGTTGGATCTTTCTTTTATAAACTTCCATCTGTTATTTCTTGTCTTGCCTTTACAAGTGCTTTGGAGAATAGATTGACCCCCTCATCTTTGTGTCAGCCCCTCAAATATTAGAAGATTGCTATCATGTTACTCCTAGTCCTTCTCTTCATTAGACTAGACATTCACAGTTCCCACAATGGTTCCTTGTACGGTTTAGCCTCCAGTCCCCTAATTATCTTTGTTAGTCTTCTATGCAATCTTTTTGGAGTCTCAACATTTTTTTTCCCCTTTGGTCTTATATGATATTTATATCCTGTTGCAATTGTATATAGATTCTCAGTGATTGTTGTGGCTCCGTTACCTGGGCCTGTGTCATCAGCAGGAGAGGACTCCAAGAGTGAAGGAGAGGAGTTGTCAAGGCCTCCCTCTCCAGGACCTTCGGTGTCCGCCGAAGGGCAAGAGATAGGGCCGGGGCCAAGCACATCCACGCAGCCACAGGTGGACAGTGATGAGGGTAATGAGTCTTGGCTGGATCCTTGGCAGCATCGCCGGGATAAGCGCGCGCAACAGAAGAAAAGGCGTGCCAGAGATTAGGCTGAGTCACTGGACCACACCCCACAGGGTATAAAAGGGGGTGAGGTGGCCATTCAGACTCTGTGACGGACAAAATTAACTACTATCGAGTCACATTGCATCTTTGGAAACAACATTATCAGCCTTGGATTTATTTTATGAACTGGACAATTCTTGACTGCGTGTATTTTGTTTATTGAGTAAAGTTCTTGGCAAGCAGCTACTGGGCTGCTGCCAAGCGTCTTATCGGAAGAATTGGTTGTCTGCCAGTTTATTTAACCCCCGGCTGTCTGTTTGTGTGCGTGTGTGAGACGGGGACAGAACAGTGACTCGAAACAGTAAGGACAATAAAAATTAACAATCAAAATTGCTGTCTTTCAGACAGCACGCTATTGCATCACATTTTGTTCAAGGATACAAGCCAGGGGTGAAATCCAGCAGGTTCTGACAGGTTCTGGAAAACCAGTAGCAGAAATTTTGAGCAGTTTGGAGAACCGATAGTGGAAATTTTGAGTAGTTCAGAGAACTAGCAAATACCACCTCTGGCTGGCCCCAGAGTGGGAGGGAATGGGGATTTTGCAGTATCCTTCCCCTGGAGTAGGTTGGGAATGGAGATTTTTCAGTATCCTTCCCCTGCCACACCCACCAAGCCACGCCCACCAAGCCATGCCACATCCACCAAGCCACGCCCACAGAATCAGTAGTAAAAAAAAATGGATTTCACCACTGATACAAGCGATCCTACCTCTTCATTCAAGCCATTAAGATATATGTTGAAGAAGTCCAAGCCCAGAACTGTTCATTGTGGCATTCCACCCGATGCCTCATCCCAGTTTGATGAGAAACCATTTTGATGGCAGACACCATTTTGAAGAGAAAACTCTTTGAGTCTGAATTCTGAGTCATTGTGGCTCCACTAATAGTGAAGATGTCATGCCTGTACTGAACTAGCATACTAATCAGTCAGACAGCTGAAGTTGTCAACACATATTTTTGATAGAAAATGCCTTTTGAAACATTCTATTCATATTTCAAGAAACGCGGTCTCTTTTCTTAGCTTGAATATAAGGCACAGCATTAGCACTCCAAAGTCCTTATCAGTTTTCCAGGATGTCTGTCAGACAGCAAATTCAGTTCATGCTCTCCTTTTCTGTAGAGGAGAACAGAGATGGCCTTGAAGAAAATGTGCAGCAGCCATTACAAAAACATTAACTTAGCTTGGAAAGATAGGGAAGGGGTGAGGAAGAAATTCAAGACTGGCCCGCCTTGACTCTCTTGGGTATAAGAGGGAAGAAAAGAGAAACTCTGTCAGGCTTTCAAGATTCTGTTATTATAACCCATATCAAAGAAGTAAAGTTTTGTATGTCTGGTCAAATCTGTTTTCTATACTATCTACAAAGAGCTGACATTGTCAGATCTTCCTTCAAGAAAGGCTGGCTTTCTGCTAGATCACAGTCCTCCCAAGGATTCTTTTCTCAAAAGGCAACTGCACTTTGTTTTTTCCTTGAAGATGTTTTGCTTCTCATCCGAGAAGCTGAACTGAAGAAACTCCTTGGATGAGAAACAGAACATCTTCAAGGAAAAACAAAGTCCAGTTTATTTATTTGTTTGTTTGTTTGTTTGTCTGTCAAATTTCTATACCGCCCTTCTCCTTTCGGACTTAGGACGGTGAACAGCCAAGATAAAACATTTATACACAAAAGTTAAAATAGATTTAAAATAATTAAATAAATTTACCCGTAATTTAAAACATTTCAATTAAAATCCATATCAAATTTTAAAACCAACCATAAAATCAGGACAGCCCAGCTAACTGAAAAAAAAAAAGGTTTTTAGGGCCCGACGAAAAGTCCGGAGGTCAGGGATCACTCATATCTCTGGGGGTAGATTGTTCCAGAGGGTAGGTGCCACCACAGAGAAGGCTCTCCCCCTGGGGGTCACCGGCCGACATTGTCTGGCCGACAGCACCCTGAGGAGGCCTTCTCTGTGGGAGTGAACTGGCCGGTGGGAGGCAATTGGTGGCAGAAGTCAGTCCCGTAAGTACCCGTAAGTATAGTTGCCTTTTGAGAAAACAACCTTTGGGACAACCATGACCTGGATGGCTGAGAATCTCCGTAGACATCATTCATCGAGTCCAGGATGAGGCAAAAAAGGTGAGCCACTCTACCCATCCCAATGCTATTAGAAGTCAATAAAAGATTATTACAATATTACATGGCCAGTCAATTAAAAAAAAACTAGCAGGAAAAACAGATAATAAAAAGACCTGGCAATGGCTAAGAGCAGGAATGTTGAAGAAAGAGACAGAGGGGCTAATTCTGGTTGCACAAGACCAAGCCTTAAGAAGAAACACATATAAAGCCAGAATGGAGAAAACAGTAGCAAATAGCCAGTGCCGCCTCTGCAAAGAAGCTGAAGAAACAGTTGACCACCTGGTTAACTGCTGCAAGAAGACTGATTACAAAAAACAAACAAACAAACAAACATCAAATAGCATGACAATGTCGCAAAAATGGTGCATTGGAAGATCTGCAAGAAATACAATTTGCCTGCAAGCAAGAACTGGTGGGACCACAAAATAGTAATATGCTTCCACCTCTCACAATACTAGACAACCCAGTATCGACAGTAGAGAACTTCAGATTTCTAGGTTCTACCACAGTGTTTCTCAACCATGGCAACTTGGAAGAGGTGTGGATTTCAACTCCCAGAATTCCCCAAGCCAAGTTGCCAAGGTTGAGAAATACTGTTCTACCATATCGCAAGATCTAAAATGGACACCTAACATCAAAAACGTCATCAAAAAAGCACAACAAAGAATGTTCTTTCTGCGCCAACTCAGAAAGCTCAAAATGCCCAAGGAGCTGCTGATCCAGTTCTACAGAGGAATTATTGAGTTTGTCATCTGCACCTCTATAACTGTCTGGTTTGGCTCTGCAACCCAACAAGACAGACACAGACTTCAGAGGATAATTAGAACTGCAGAAAAAATAATTCCTACCAACCTGCCTTCCATTGAGGACCTATATACTGCACGAGTCAAAAAGAGGGCTGTGAAAATATTTACAGACCCCTCATATCCTGGACATAAATTATTTCAACTTCTACCCTCAAAATGACGCTATAGAGCACTGCATACCAGAACAATTAGACACAAGAACAGTTTTTTCCCGAATGCCATCACTCTGCTAAACAAATAATTCCCTCAACACTGTCAAACTATTTACTAAGTCTGCACTACTATTAATCTTCTCATTGTTCCCACCATCCATCTCCTTCCACTTGTGACTGTATGATTGTAATTTTGTTACTTGTATCCTTACAATTTATATTGATATTGTTTCCTGATTGCTTATTTGTACCCTATGACTATCATTAAGTGTTGTACCTTATGATTCTTGATGAACGTATCTTTTCTTTTATGTACACTGAGAGCATATGCACCAAGACAAATTCCTTGTGTGTCCAATCACACTTGGCCAATAAAAAATTCTATTCTATTCTATTCTATTCTATTCTATTCTATTCTATTCTATTCTATTCTATTCTAATACACAGTGAAGAACCTAAAGTGCTCTGCAACTTTAAAATTAGAACCGACAGGCACCTGTCACATAACACCCCAGACATAACAATTGTTGATCAAGAAAGACAAAGAAGTCTGGACAGTGGACATGGAAGCACCTGGAAATAGCAGAAAAGAAGAGAAAGACCTGCAGAAGATAACAAAATACCTGCAAATAGAAATAGAACGACTGTGTCAGAAGAAAGCAAAGATAGTACCAATAGTCATAGGTACCAAGGGTGCAATTCCAAAACATCTGGCGCACCACCTAAACACCATCAGCACTGAAAAAAATCACAATCAGTCAATTACAAAAGGCAGCTTTACTCCATGGTGGTACAGTGGTTAGAATGCAGTACTGCAGGCTATTTCTGCTCACTGCCAGCTGCCAGCAGTTTGGCAATTTGATTCTCACTGGCTCAAGGTTGACTCAGCTTTCCATCCTTCTGAGGTGGGTAAAATTAGGATCCAGATTATTGGGGCAATATGCTGACTCCGTAAACGGCTTAAGAGAGAGAGCTGTAAAGCACTGTGAAGTGGTATATATGTCTAAGTGCCTATTCTCTTCTCTTCTCTTCTCTTCTCTTCTCTTCTCTTCTCTTCTCTTCTCTTCTCTTCTCTCGCCATGGTGGCGCAGTGGTTAGAATGCGGTATTGCAGACTAACCCAGCTCACTGCCAGCAGTTCAATCCTGACCGGCTCAAGATTGATTCAGCATTCCATCCTTTCGAGATGGGTAAAATGAGGACCCAGATTGTTGGGGGCAATAGGCTGACTCTGTAAACCCCTGAGAGAGGGCTATAAAACATTGTGAAGCAGTGCATAAGAGTATGTGCTATTGCTATATCCTGTGATCATACCTTTACTGCATCAAAAAAACATATGCCTTCCCAGGCCCCCGTGTGAAGGATTGGATAGATGGATAAAAATGCCAAATTCAGTCTGAACATCTGGCTCGCTTTGCAACAAAGCATTATTATTATTATTATTATTATTATTATTATTATTATTATTATTATTATTATTTATTGACATCGCTGTACCAGGAGATGCCAGAGTCGAATAAAAAGAACTGGAAAAAATCATGAAATATCGCAACCTGGCCATCAAAACTACACGACTATGGATGAAACATGTAACAGAGATACCCATTGTCATCGGGGCACTTGGTACCATGTCCACGAATTTTATAACATACATCAACAAATTGCAGCTTCCTGCAATAACACCAGCAGAACTGCAAAAAACTGTGCTACTTGGAACATCGTACATCTTAAGAAGGTATTTGGTTGATACCTAGGACGCTGGCAGCAACTTGTATCAACCATTAGCACCAGTCAATGGTATTTGTGATGCATTTTTGAATGTTCAGTTGACTGAGTTTCATGTTTTATGAATGAAGTAAATCATCATCATCATCATCATCAAGACTTGAAATGAGCCCTGAGGAAACACCTTGACCAGGAAGGCAAACTTAGAGCAGTAGATATAATACAAACTTAGGGAAAGTGGCAATCTGTCCTTGAATATATGATTTTCAGGAAGCTTTTTAAACATTGTGAAAGGAGAGCTGACATGAGGTCTTCTTACCCATTATAAATGTAATGGCTGGAAAACAAAACATTAGCAAGTTATGAAGTATAAGAGGAAATATTTTCATTTTACATTTTTAAAAAAAACCCATAGATTTTCAGAGTGCCTCTGTTGCTTTTTAAAGGTCACATTGTATTGGTACTGTTTATTTTCCCATCCGTTGGTTAATCAAGTAGTGTTCATTCTTTTAAGGTCATTGCCTGTTGATAATTGATGGTTAAGAATGCTTTTATACATAGAAATGTAAATATCTAAGCTCTGCTACTCCTCTAGTAAGAGTAACTGAAACAACAAGAATTATTTTTTTCCTGCCAGAAAGACAAGTCCACTCAAAAGTATAACCAAGATTCACACGATTTACTTTCTAACGTGGGGTGGATCAACTTCGGTGTTCAATCTGATTTCAAAAGTCCTCTGTGAGGGTTGAGTTCAGATGTTGAGCAAGGTGGACGTTTAAGCTTTGCCACCGCAAATTTGATGGGAAACTAAGGTAAGAATGACAGCGAGGGAAGGGGTGTTCCCAACGCACAGGTAATAATCAGTATGTGATGGCTTCCCCTGACACCAGCTCAGAATTGCCTCCGTGGTAAGTGTAAACTCTTTAGGAACCCAAAGTGGCCTGCTGATTTGACATCATGGCTTCTCTGGAGGATTAGGGTGTGTAGGGATTCTGGAATGTAGAGTTTCATCCCTTTCCATGCTAGATCATCTCTTTTTGTCAGGATGTGTTGATTGTCTTGGGACCAGGGGTCTGTTAGAGTTCAGTTTTGAGTTTTGTGGTTACATCGCTTGCAGGTTGGTCTTGCTGGTCGTGGCATTGTCGTCTGGTGGTCACTTGGGCTGGTATTTGGGTAGAGGGGACAATGGCATCTACTACCACTTCCCGTTCGCATTTGTACTGGGGCATGCAGGAGAGGGCATCAGCTAGGAAGTTCCTGCCCCCTGAGATGTGCTTCAGCACGAAGTTGAACCGGTTGAAGTATTGGGCCCACTTTCTGTCAGCTGGTTTCTGCATCCATTTCTTCTCAGCATCTGTGGTACATCCCATCTGGGAACGAACCGGGGAAATTTCTTCCAACAGTCAGTGTTTTTTAAGGTGTTAACATAGATTGCAAAAGATGGTGCTGTATTACTTTGCTCAATGTTTAAGGGGTAATAATTTATAGATTATTTTAAAAATGCATTGTTTTTCCACCATCCCATTTTTAACCATGGGCTAAAAATATGAATTTGACTGATGAGAGGTTTTGGGAACTGTAATCTATTGGGGAGATAACTTATAAAAATATTCAGATGGTTTGGGAAAAGGGAAGAGAAAGGAAGGGAGAATGAGAGTGGAAGATTTATTTTTCCCTCTTGTTAAAATTTCTCCCCTTTTTACATTTATAAAATGATGTCAAAGAACCATCAACACACCTGTCCTAAATAAGCCTTAGCTTCAAAAACAGTCCACAGTTTTGGGAACGACTAGCACATATGTGCAAGGAGAACCTTTACCTTTACCTTACTGATGAATAGTACAAATACAAATTTATTTGTAACAAATACATCCTAGTATCACTTAAAAATAGAATATATTTTTGGAGCAATTTGACTTTTTTTCAGAGCCTTTACAAGGCCGTAAAAATCCTGGAAGTCACTTCAGACATATTTCCTTATTGTTGCAAGCTATCTTGGTATACTTCTTTTGATCATATACCTCTTTGATCCACTGAAATTAATGACCCTGGAAATCACAAATGTCCAATATCTCAGGGGTTGCCACAAAGAAAAGGGAGTCAAGCTATTCTCCAAAGCACCTGAGGGCAGGACAAGAAGCAATGGGTGGAAACTCATCAAGGAGAGAAGCAACCTAGAACTAAGGAGAAATTTCCTGACTGTGAGAACAATTGATCCATGGAACAAATTGCCTGCAGAAGTTGTGAATGCTCCAACACTGGAAGTTTTTAAGAAGAGATTGGACAACCATTTGTCTGAAGTGATGTGGGATTTCCTGCCTGAGCAGGGGATTGGACTAGAGGACTTCTAAGATCCCTTCTAACTGTTATTCTATTCTATTCTATTCTATTCTATTCTATTCTATTCTATTCTATTCTATTCTATTCTATTCTATTTTACTAAACATCAGTTCATCTCTCCATACATTTGTTGAGTTTAGGTAAATAAATTCTAGGGGAGTTAGGCAACATAAAAATTTAAAATGATAGATAGATAGATAGATAGATAGATAGATAGATAGATAGATAGATAGATAATCTCATTGCCCCTATCCTACCCAAATCCCTGGATATCCATACAACCTTGCTGACATTTCTAGGAAGTTCTAGGACAGTTCTAGGAATAAATCACATCTCCAGTGATTTATTAAAGATGTGGGTAAAGATGGGGGCCAGTTGATAAGGACAGTCTTTCAAGCAAGAAAGATTTACTCTGTCTGGGCCTGGTGCTTTTTCAATCTTTTCTATGAAATAGTTCTCACACATCTATTATCTTCATCCTAGATATTTTCTATTATTCCACAGTGATAGAAAAATCACATTGGTAAGGAAACTACTTAGCTTTCTTTGAGAAAAGAGAAGACTTCTAGGAATTGACGATGTTACCTAAATAGTTTGGTAATGAAACATTTATAAAAAAACATCCAAGGTCAGAGAGTACCAAGGACCTCTTCATTCCACTATTGATAAACAAGTTGTGGCTACAACCTACCTAACAATTCTAGAGTTGTATCCCCCTGTGATCTGTGGTATCCAGTTGGTAGGCAGGTATTCTAGATTCCAGAATACATGGTCTAGGACAGTGGTTCTCAACCTTCCTAATGCCACGACCCTTTAATACAGTTCCTCATGTTGTGGTGACCCCCAACCAGAGGTGGGTTCTAAATTTTTTTACTACCGGTTCTGTGGGTGTGGCTTATTTTGTGGGCGTGGCTAGCTGGTCATGGCTATGTGTATAGGGACTACTCAGAGGGCTGAAAAAAGTCATTTCTGACAGGTCCTCGCACTTTTGACTGGTCCTCACACTTATGACCATCCTCACATTTATGCCCGTGCAGCATTCTTAACAACCATGTCACTCATTTCACAACTGCTTCTTTTCACCATGGTGATAAGATAGGGCAAAAAACGTAAAATGTGAGGATAGTCGTAAATTCGAGATCTGGTCAAAAGTGCGAGGACCAGTCAAAAATAACTTTTTCAGCCCTCTGAGTAGTCCATGTGCACAAAAGGACTACCCAGGGGGCTGAAAAAAGTTATTTCTGACAGGTCCTCGCACTTTTGACCGGTCTTCGCATTTATGACTGGTCATCATTTATGCCCATTGTAGCATTCTTAACAACTCTGTCATTCATTTCACAACTGCTTCTCTTCACCATGGTGACAAGATAGGGCAAAAACGTAAAATGTGAGGACAGTCGTAAATTCGAGGACTGGTCAAAAGTGCGAGGACCAGTCAGAAATAACTTTTTCAGCCCTCTGAGTAGTCCATATGCATAAAAGGATACAGCAATAGAGAGGGATGAAGGAAGGGAAGGAAAATTAGAGTGGGAGTGAGGGTAAGAGAGGGAGGAAGAGAGGAGGAGAAGGAGAAAGGAAAGGAAGTAGGGAGGAGAAGAAGAGGGGGAGGAAGAGAAAGTAAGAAGGAAAGAGAAGAGAGAGGTGATAGGTTTGAGGAGAAAGATTGCTGTACAATAAAAAAGATGAAAGGGAAGAAAGCCAACCCCAAACAAATATAAAGATATTAAGATAAAGAATGAATTGTTAAATTTTAAATAATAAAAGAGAACAAATATGAATAAATAACAATAATTAGAAACACACATACAAACATACAATGTATTTTCTTTGAACAGAGTATTTGGCCGGTTCACAAATTTAAACAGTGTTTAGTCATTTCAATTAAATTTACAATTTCTATATTTCCTTTTTGCCATATTTATTCCTCATTTATTTTTGTAAAAAAACCAATATTACCCTTCATCCTCATCTCTAATCTTAATCAAATTCAATTTTTCCCTTCTATTCTATATTATACCCCTTCCCATTGTCATCTATTTTTATATCCATCCTCACATTGGTTAATTATGTAATATTAGTAGTTTAATATAAATTCAACATTTTAATATAAATCAATTAGTTATATAACTACCTTTTTTGTATATTAATCAATATGAACATGAATATTCCAATTATTTCCATGCAATCCAATTTCTTACAAATCAATTAATTATATTTACCAATAATAATAAACCAAATAATTTCCCCCATATATTCCTCCAAACCACAACTTAACCATTTCTGCTTTCAACACAATATACAATTAATAGTATCTCAATTATTACAATTCCCTAGTTAAATAGAGCTTTTTTTCTTTTGTGTTGTAAAATCTTGAACTCTCCTCTTTTTCCCTAAATTTCCCATTGTTTGCACCTACCTTTTTTGGTGAGGAAAAAGAAAAGAAATCTGCCTGCCTAATTTTCCAACGTTGCAGCAACAGCAAAGCCAACAGCCTGCTTTACTTTCAGTTTCCTTTTTCAGCATAGCTAGGGAAAAAAAAACCTGCTCCAGCAAGCAAACAAGCAGCAGAGCCCTGAGCAAAACAGCTGAGAGCAAATCAGCTGAGAGTCAGGAACCGATCTAATCAAGGGCTAATTAGCCTATGCTGAAGCTCCGCAGGCCAATAAAATTACAAAAAAACACCGAACCATTTGTTAAATTGCTGGCTCGCCCACCCCTTGCCCACCACTATTTATTGGCAATAAATAGTGGTGCGGAGGGGTGGGGCAAGCCAGCAATTTAACAAACGGTTCAGCAGAATCCCACCACTGGCTATAGGGCGGCCCTTTGAAGCCCCGCGGCAAGAATTTAAACAGTTTTTTTCCCTCTAGCCATCAGATGGGACTCAGGAGGCAGCAATAGATTGGGAGTGGGCAGGGTAAGCAAATGGCCGGTGATCCAACAGAGCAGAGAGGGAAGGTGAATGAAGGTGTGGGGGGGGCGAGAGAGGGCTTTGGCGACCCCTGTGAAATGGCCATTTGACCCCCAAAGGGGTCGCGACCCCAGGTTGAGAACCGCTGGTCTAGGAGGACCCAGGTAATCTGTTGGACATGAGAAACATGGATGTTATTGTGTGGTCCCTTCTTGCTCTTTATCTTGTTATAAAAGATTTTCTGGAATTCATCCATTCCAGATTTAAGGATGTAAGGTAAAGGTAAAGGTTTCCCTGCACATGCGTGCTAGTTGTTTCTGGCTCTAGGGGCGGTGCTCATCTCCATTTCTAAGATGAAGAGCCAGTAATGTCCGAAGACGTCTCTATGGTCATTCAACACTGAAGGCGCACAGAACGCTGTTACCTTCCCACCAAAGGTGGTCCCTATTTTTCTACTTGCATTTTTTACTTGCTTTCGAACTGCTAGGTTGGCAGAAGCTGGGACAAGTAATGGCGCTAAGGATTCAAACCACTGAACTGTTAACCTTCTGATCGACAAGTTCAGCCACTGAGCCACCGCATTCCAGTTACTTAAGGATTACTTAAGGATGTAAGGGTATACAATAAAGATCTTTGCAAAGGAATGGAGTATAAGTGCTGGGAGGCAAGATTCAAAAGACATGATGAGGAGAAAAAGATAAACTTCATGCAGTCTAGTAGTATCATTGCTGAAACATAAGCTCATCAATCTACTGCTACCAGGCATATGTTGAGAAGTAAATATAAGTAAAAGTCAAATTAAATTTTACAACAGCTACTGTGCAGCTGCTGGTAATGCCAGGCAAGTACTAGCAGAGATATACAGCTTAACTACCAAATATCATGTAATAGTATATACATGCTTCCATCTCATTTATTTTAGCAACATTTGGAGAGCCCCAGGCAAGGGAAAGAAAAGCTTGTAAACAACAATGTAAGCCTTCATAAGGTAGGACTTTTATCTCATAAACCTGGCTCAAGGGTCCTTCTCAGAAGGAAAAGTAGTCAGACACAGCAAGTCTCTGCACTAGCCGCAGTGGTGAAATGGCATCGGGGCTAATTTTCCAGGGTCCAGGCATTTCAACCCTGAACTGGAGGGTCATCAAAACCTGCCAAAAAAGCCAACACAGTTCTAGGCTGCATAAACAGAGGGATTGAATCAAGATCACGTGAAATGTTAATACCACTTTATAATGCCTTGGTAAGGCCACACTTGGAATACTGCATCCAGTTTTGGTCGCCACGATGCAAAAAAGATGTTGAGACTCTAGAAAGAGTGCAGAGAAGAGCAACAAAGATGATTAGGGGACTGGAGGCTAAAACATACGAACAGTTGCAGGAACTGGGTATGTCTAGTTTAATGAAAAGGACTAGGGGAGACATGATAGCAGTGTTCCGATATCTCAGGGGCTGCCACAAAGAAGAGGGAGTCAAGCTATTCTCCAAAGCACCTGAGGGCAGGACAAGAAGCAATGGCTGGAAACTAATCAAGGAGAGAAACAACTTAGAACTAAGGAGAAATTTCCTGACAGTGAGAACAATTCATCAGTGAAATGACTTGCCTCCAGAGGTTGTGAATGCTCCAATGCTGGATGTTTTTAAGAAGATGTTGGATAATCATTTGTCTGAAGTGGTGTAGGGTTTCCTGCCTAAGCAGGAAGTTGGACTAGAAGACCTCCAAGGTCCCTTCCAACTCTGCTATTCTATTCTATTCTATCATCCAACCCAGGGAGCATTGTCAGATGAATTTGGAGGGTCAGAGAGCCAGGAGGGAAAGGACAGCACAGCTGCACAAGGAAACCTCTGGCTTACAAAGAATACCTCAGCCTTCAGGAGTGGAAATCAGCACCAATCAATCAATCATTCATTCAATCAATCAATTCTGCTCAGATGGAAGCTAAGGGTTTGAGATATCTATGATCCCATCTGAGTGCCCTTTAGCATTGGAACATCCCCTTAAGGCAGGCCCATCTTTCTGTATCTGAAACACTGCTTTAAACCATGTTCCAGATAGACCTTGTTCTCTTTCGCTTGTTCAGTTATCTCGACTCTAAGTTGATCTGAACAAAGAATGCAGTAGGTGGGGGGGGGGGGGGGTGGAGCCAGAACAGAAAGGAACTTTGACTTAATTTCATTTAATTAAAATTGAACATTAATGCGATTACCCTGCAGTCAGAGATGTAATAATTTTCTCCTTCTAACTGTTAGAAAATTAAAAGAAATTAAAAAAAGTTTGCAAGGATTTTTAGAGGTCTTTGGGGACTACTCATATTGCTTTCAGAGGAAATATGAATCACGTGCGTATTAAGGCTTATTATAGGTCTTTTAACGGGTGTGCTTGCCTACCCATCTCTAACTCTGTCAGTCTACAATATCTGTCTGTCTGTCAGTGTGTCTCTAGCTAGCTATCATCTATCTATCTCTACAATATCTCTATCTGTCTGTCTCATCTATCTAGTTCTATTATATCTGTCTGTCTGTCTGCCTGCCTGCCTGCCTGCCTGCCTGCCTGCCTATCTATCTATCTATCTATCTATCTATCTATCTATCTATCATCTAGCTATCTCTATAGAATATATATAGAGAATATCTATAAAAATATCTCTCTCCTTCTCTACATCTATCATCTATATTTCTACAATATCTCTGTCTCATCTATCTCTATTAAGTCTGTCTGTCTGTCTGTCTATCTATCATCTATCATCCATCCATCCATCCATCATCTATCATCTATTTATCTATCTATCTATCTATCTATCTATCTATCTATCTATCTATCTATCATATCTCTATCATATCTCTATCATCTATCTATCGATCGATCGATCCATCGATCCATCCATCCATCTATGGCTATCTATCTATCTATCTATCTTGTACACATTTATGGATGAAAAATAGAGAATGTGTGAAACAGAAAAGGGTTAATATACTTTTAGAAACACGCACCAAGTATTTAATGTCAATCCCTTGTAATATTTTTGAATGATAGCATCCAACTTCATAGCACACAGATCATCCGATTTAGGAGGTACCACAAGGCACCAACATTCATTTTATTTTAAGTGTTATTACTTCCTGTATTCAAATAACTGGAAGGTATTTTCATGCTAAATGGTCTGGGATGATGCTATCATTGATGATGTATAAATCCATTTACAGCTGTAATCCGAGTAACAGAATGAACACTCCATCACTGTACTATGAATAGTAAATTAGCCCAGATAAAAGTGGCGAACATCCAATCAAAATAATTAAGGAGAAGTCTTAGAATGGTGGGGATTTGGCAGTGGCAATTATAACTAATGAATGCATTAGCTTTAAGAGGTAGAAGCATGGTTAGTGTTTTACTGTGAGAAAATAAAAATGAAAAGGAAGTGGGGAGATTGTGCAACACCATTTTCAAATAAATGATAAATCCGTTAATATGATTATTTTGCAAAATTACCTTTCAAGGATCTTAGATGAGGCATGAATATAGCTGAAACTGCTTTTTCAGATAGGTGTACTACTAAATCAAGATTTGTTTAGCTTAACTTAGTTAGCTGATCTGAATTCACTCAGCCTATTAATTAGGGTTTCCTTTGACCAATAAATCACAATCCTGAAGCTATACCAAAATTCACATATACATTGCACCATGCACAAATTGATTTGTCATGATACCTAAATCCATTCTCTTCTCTTAATTTAGGTAAGAGAAAGTACAAAAGCTATTTTTTTTTAAAAAAACAAAAACCTAATTATAAAGAATGAGTTGAAATTAGCTTGACCCTTAGTGATGTCATAGATATATTGATCAATATGCTCTGTCTCCCTAACCCTAACCAGAGAAAATGACAGGGACTGGCTGCGCATGTGTTTAAATATTTTCGGGGAGGGCTTATTTTAGCACATGTGCTCAAAAGCCCAATTGGGCTTATTATCAGGGAATGTCTTATTTTCAGGGAAACAGGGTAGTAGGAAAAATAAGGGAGGGAAAGAGGAAAGGAGAAGTGTAGAAAAAAAGGGAGAAAAGAAAAAAAAGGCGTTGACCTCCGACTTTCTCTGGTACAATAGAATAAAAGAAGAACATCAAACCTTAACTTTTTACTTCTACATAATAGTATAAATTAGCCAATTATATAACAACAAATCTATCTAATCAGTAAAACCCACAATCAAAGTTTCATTTTTTTTCCACCTCAAGCCAGAGATGAAATGCTCTTGGTTCGGACCGGATCACCTGATCCGGTAGCGATGGTGGAGGTTGGTTCAGAGAACCGGTAGCAAAAATCCTTGCACACACACACACCCCACGCCCAGCTGAGCCGCACAATCATCAGAGGCTTTTTTTTTTTTACTTTTAAAACTTTTAAAAGCATTTTTTCTACAACCTCGAAAAAATGCTTTTAAAAGTAAAAAAAAAAAGCCTCTGATGATCCCTTTTTCTACAAAGAGGTTGTAGAAAAAAAAATGCCTTAAAAAGCCTCTGATGGTCCCAGCTGAGTTGCCTGATCATCAGAGGCTTTTAAAAGCATTTTTTTCTGCAACCTCTTAAGGTTGTAGAAAAAATGCTTTTAAAAGTAAAAAAAAAAAAGTTGGCCACGCCCACCCAGTCACATTATCCCCCCACCAAGCCACGCCCACAGAACCAGTAGTAACAAATTTTATATTTCACCACTGTCTCAAGCACAAAGTCCAGAAGTTCCTTCATTAGGAACTTTCAAATGAAAGTAAATCTAAAATCCTATTTTCCACTTATTAGAATTTCCCCATTTTTTTACTGTTCTCTGGGAGGAGGAAAAAAATCCCTCTAGCAATTTATTTTCTGTCAGTCTGACTGAGAATGGCAGAAAGAATGTAAAGAAATTTTCTGACACAACAGACATAAAGATTGCTTCCTTGCCACTCAGATGCCGACATTTGAGATGTTATTCAGTCTCCTCTCCATCAGGCACTCTTTCCAACATTATTTTGGGTTCTGACTTTTGTGTTTTTGCTACTTTCTATGTAATGCTCATGCATATCATTTCACATCCTCTCAGAAAAGTAAACAGCGAAGAAGCTTCAAACCTTCCATGATGATGCTCAGATTGAGAGATGTTTCAGTTGAAATTCTCCCTGCATCTTTACTTTGGATCTACTTCCCAGAAAATAAACTAATCTTTTGGACTCCTTGTCTGATGCACAGCTAGAAATTTCCATTTCAGATGGAAATTTCCCGGTTTTGAACTAATGATTGGAGTCTGCAACGTTTTGATTCAATCACCAAAATAAGTTTTAGGTCATTTCCTCATTAGTGTTGGACTCAGTGGTGGGTTTCACATTATGTTACTACCTGTTTGCCCCGTGCGTGCACACTTGCTTCATGCATGTGTGTGCCCAGTTTGCACACACCTGCCTTCCGTGCATGCGCCTGGCCTTCCATGCATGCACATATGCACCTTGCATGTATGCACCCAGCCTCAAAAACATGCCTAAATAGGATGGCATACAGCTGGGGCAGGGGGGCAGGCCCACCCACGATTTCCGCTACCGGTTCAGGCGAACCGGTCCAAACCGGTTAAATACCACTTCTGGTTGGACTAGATCAGGGCTCTCCAAAGTTGGCAACTTTAAGACCTGTGGACTTTTAACAGCCAGAATTCCCCAGCTAGTACAGCTAGCTTGGAAATACTTGGAACTGAAGTCCACAGGTTTTTAAATTGCCAACTTTGGAGATCCCTGGCCTAGATTAATACCAGAGCAATAATCAAGCAGTAAATAGTACTCAAACATGGAACTACCAATTCAGACAAACATTATCCCAAGTGTGTTTTTTCAAGAGGCAACTGGACTTTCTGGTTTTTCTTTGAAGACATTTCACTTCTTCTCCAAGAAGCTTCTTCAGCTCTGACTGGGTGGTGGGGAAGGAAAGGATTCATATCCTTTGCAGACAGTTTGGTCATTTGCATCCTTTTAGATAGTCATTGAGGCCACTTGGAGGTTTGTTTATATCAGTGGTGGGTTTCAAATTTTTTTACTACCGGTTCTGTGCGTGTGGCTTTGTGGGCGTGGCTTTGTGGGCGTGGCAGGGGAAGGATACTGTAAAATCTCCATTCCCTCCCCAATCCAGGGGAAGGTTACTGCAAAATCCCCATTTCCTCCCCAATCAAGGGGAACGTTACTGCAAAATCCCCATTTCTTCCTGATCAGCTGGGACTTGGGAGGCAGAGAATTGATGGGGGTAGGGCCAATCAGAATTTTTACTACTGGTTCTCTGAACTACTCAAAATTTCTGCTACCGATTCTCCAGAACTGGTCAGAACCTGCTGAAATCCACCTCTGGTCTATATCCTCAGGGTCCCCTGACATTCAGACAAACATTCTACATTTCTCCAACTCAGAGACACATTCAGTGGGTGACCATTAAGAAATAACTACAGGGCAATGGTCTTCAAATCAGGGTTGGGGAAACTTGCTGGGGAGAAAAGAGATAAGAAACGTAGAGAATGAAAAAAACAGTGAAGATAACACAGTGGATAAACAGGGGAAGCAAGGACGATTTGCAAGGCTAGAAAGGTATGGAAAAGTATAATGAATGGTGTGGTCTAAATTAGGGTTAGTTATAATTCCTTTTTCTTCTCATGCCTTTCTTACTTTGACTTACTGGTTCCTATTCCCTTTCTGCACTATGCCTAATTTTGCTCGCTCCCGCAATGGAAGAGAGTGATGGCTTTGCATGGTACGTACCCTCCTTCACCACTAGTTGTTTCCCATGGTCCATTTAGTAACAGGACAAAGTTTTTATAAACCACAAGTGCTTCACTTAAACCTACTTCTTCCACTAGTCACTTTGGCAGGGTTCACTTACAGCTGAACTTCATTCCTAAATTAGTGCAGGTTCCAGCTAACACAACCCACTGAACTATCAAGAAATCAATTTGGCTGGGTTCACAAAACCCACTAGGACTTGCCCTCCACCTACCCACAAAGTGTTGGAAAACAAGCTTTCCCTGAACTCTGTTGCTATGTCTTTTACTGACCTAACTAAAAATCTTGTGAAAAATCTATCTTCTCTCCCTATTCTAGTGTGCCTCCAACAAGCAATTTTTCCTCCAGTCTGTTCACTGAATTTTTCTTTCTCTTTACCACTCAACTCTTCATTATTATTCTGCTTATTACAGGTCCATATAAACATTTGGGTAGATCAATGATAATTGCAACATGAGTGAAAGATCAGAATGGGCCAGAGGTACCTTCCCAGCAATCGACACCTAGATAAGCAGGGATTAATACCAAACCAACAATCAAGCAGTAAACAATACCCCAACCCAGGAACTACCAGTTAAAACAATCAAACACTAAACAACAGCCTAATCAAAGAATTACTAAGAACAATCCCAGCCACACTGAAAGGACAAACACTTGTATATAAACAGAAAGCAAACCCCATTCCCAAGAGCCACAGTGGTGCAGTGGTTAGAGTGCAGTACTGCAGGCTACTTCTGTTGATCGCCAGTTGCCAGCAGTTTGGCAGATCGAATCTCACCAGGCTCAAGGTTGACTCGGCCTTCCATCCTTCCGAGGTGGGTAAAATGAGGACCCAGATTGTTGGGGGCAATAGGCTGACTCTGTAAACCGCTTAGAGAGGGCTGTAAAGCACTGTGAAGCGGTATATAAATCTAAGTGCTGTTGCTATTCTAGCAACTGAAGATGTCACCTAGCTGGGTAATGAAATGTCTGCAAGAAGATAACCATGCTCAGAGAGCACCAAGGACCCCACAGTTCAACCCAGAGCTACAAATAATCTCTTCTATTGATACATTCCCATCCTCTACTTTCCCAGCCATTCATTCATATACATCAACAACTCATCATTTTGTTGTCTGTGCATTCTACCTAGAATATAAAAGAGTTGTCTCCATAACCCTAATATTAATACTTGTCTGAATGGACATGCAACTCTCCATGAGAGCTATGAGACCCTGCTAAAGCAGAATCCAAAATCATACAAAGACCTGGAGTCACATCTAAGCAAACTTCTTTGACTGCCATTCAGCTCTCCATAGATCTTAAGGCCTTAAGAAAGCAGAATCCTAAACCACATAAAGATGCTCTAGGAAACTTCAGTAAAACTCTCCTTCACCCTCCTGACTGAATGTGTGAAGATCTCATCCTCTTCCTAATATGAAGTCTTCAAAATTAATATTTAAAGAAAGTAACTGTGTCAGACTCTTGTTCCAAGCCATCTCCATTCTGGGTGTGGTCTCCACTTTATAGATTATTAGGAAGGTGGCAGGGGTGAAATTTGACTGGATCAGACTGGCTCGGGCAAACTGGTAGGGACAATTTGAATTAGTTCATCGAACTGGTAAAAATCACCCCTGGTTGGCCCCACCCACACCCACCTGCTCATCACCTGCTTGCCCCTCACCTCTTCCAGCCACTTGCTTGGCCCTTCCGGCCGCTTGATATTCCACAGAATTCAACGTTAAATGCAGCAGAGAGAATCTGAACTTTTCTCCCTGAATTCACAGCGGAGCTGCTGCAGCCAGTCCCTTTAAGGTACTTCGACCCCCTGGAGGGAGGGGGCCAGCGGGGACCATAAAGGGAGCAGCAGCTCCGCTGTGAATTCAGGGAGAAAAGTTACTGTTTGCCACAGTATTCACTATGAGCCCTTCTCGTACTCATACACATATTTTTTCCTACCGGTTTCTGTGGGCGTGGCTTGGGGGGAGTCATGTGACTGAGTGGGCATGGCTGTGAGTGGCATTGAGTTGGCCACGCCCACTCAATCACAGGACCACCACCACCACCAAGCCACGCCCACAGAACCAGTAGGGAAAAGAATTGTATGTCAACACTGGAAGGTGAGTTTTTCCATAATAGTTTCCTTGTGGTCCAGGATGAGAAGCATTTGCAACTCCTTGAATGAAAAATTGAAGGAACTTTCTTTTTTCAGCCTTTTCCTCTTATCAGAAACTCACCAGGCTTTATCTCACTGAATATATTCAGTGAGCTCAGCAATTTGTTAAAAGTAATAGAAAAGAAAGTGACTTTGCTATACCTCAGCTCCAGCTTCTTCTGTTTTGATTCCTTGAATAGGTCATGCTGTCAGGGATGTTACTTTTACTATTGTGTTACTGTAAAAGAACAAACTATATTTTTGAGCAAGAACCATTACAAGAACCTGATTTCAGTTGCATAAGCTGGGCTCTGCTAAATTTAATATTTCAACAATTCCAGCTATAATTTACTCCTTGGAACAGATCATTAAGCACTTGGGACAGTTTTGTATTTCCTCTTTGATCCATTGCATGTGTAAAATAAAATATTCTAGAAACTCCCTGGGGAAAGAAATGTCACTGCGAAAGAGGGAAATTGGTACTACTAGAAATTGGTGCTACTGGAAATTGAAAGTGGGAAATTGTTTATTTATCCATCTAGAAAACACCTTGCTTTCTTTATGATTCAGTCATATCTCATTGCCTCAATGGATTAATTGAGATACTGAATACTGAAAGGTTAATCCTATCATGGTACCTATGTCCACTAGCACTGGAAAGAGCATTGGGATTAACAAGAGATTATACAGCTATTTTAGAGCAGTCTGTAAAGGAAACTGAAAATCTCCACATTCTGATACAATTTGGTATATGTCAGATCTACCATCTATGGCTTGGTTCCTCACTGGTGTCCTGCCATCAAAGAACTAGGGGGCAGCAATGGGGGGTGACAAATGGGTAATAAACTTGTATGCATATTCAGTGGTGGGATTCAAATTTTTTTACTACCGGTTCTGTGGGTGTGGCAGGGGAAGGATAATGTAAAATCTCCATTCCCTCCCCATTCCAGGGGAAGGTTACTGCAAAATCCCCATTTCCTCCCTTATCAGCTGGGACTCGGGAGGCAGAGAATAGATGGGGGCAGGGCCAGTCAGAGGTGGTATTTACCGGTTCTCTGAACTACTCAAAGTTTCCGCTACTGGTTCTCCAAAATTGGTCAGAACCTGCTGAAACCCACCTCTGTGCATGATTTTTTTTTTGAAATTTATTTTTATTTTTTATCAACATATTTAAATGTACAGTCTTTTATCCATCCTTATACATTGTTCATTCACCTTATTCTTTAATTTCTATTAGCTAATTAATGAATTGTTCGGGTCTACTCTTTTACCATTTCCTTCTTTTGTTTTACTACAACCTTTCCTTTTCCTCTTCCCTTCTTTCTCCCCTTTTCTTTTTACTTTCCTCATTCCTCCTCTCCTTTCCTTTTCTACTTCCTCTCCTCTTTCCCCTCTCCTCTCTTCTTCCTCCCCTTCTTAACCTCTCTCCTACTCTTCTTTCCCCTTCCTTCTTCCTCTCGTTTTCCCATTCTTCTTTTCTTCTCTTCTCACCTCCCCTACTTTCCCCTCTCTACTCCTCCCCCTCTTTCCCATTCCCTTCTTGTTTCCTTTTTTAATTCAATCTAAAATGGTATTCGACCAGACTCGATTTCTATTTACTTACATCTTCATTTTAAATTTCTTTTTTACTTTACAATTATTCCTCTTCTAATATTCCCATACATTATTAATCAATCCATGTATCATCTGGGTATAACTTTTGTGTCCTCATCTTCAAAATTGACCATCATTTCTTAACAAATATATTTATCTTTCCTTTTTTCCATTTAATTTTAACATACTACAACATATTCATCTCAAAGTTCTTGTCTACCTCTGTGCATGTTGTGTGGGAATGGGGAATGACAGCTGAAGAAAGGCAGATCAGTCTGGAACCAGTTCGTGCCAGGCATCTTCAAGGCCGTTTACCCTGAGTGTGGAAATCCATACACCTCAGTGTTCCCAAAACATCTCCACAGTATCGCATTGGCTGGATTTGAATTGGTCGGGCGGGGGGAGGGGGTGAAATGAAGGCAATAGTTTTGTATTGATGATGGGAAACTCAGATTCTGCCTGAGATTTATTGCAACCAGTATCTTTTAGTAACAGTACTTTTCACTTCAACCATTAAGCTATTATGCTATTTTATGCTCAAATAGCATAAAGGTGCTAGCATAAGTGGTACCTTTATGATATTTATTTTTTTAAAAAAGAATTTTTTAAGCTCTTAAACTTGTATAAAAGTATTTCACTAAGGACTGAAAGAAAATCACCCATGGAGCGAAACCTGCTGTTATAAAGGTTCCTAATATTCAAGAAGTACTTAACAAGCAATTTCCAAAGGTGATTAGGAAAGGAAATATGTGAACCTTTATTAAAGGTGCTGAATCACAGTTTGAGATACAATGACTTCCCTCACACACACACCTCCCCAATGATTTAAACCTGCCAGAGGCTGCTGTGTTGTGGTCACCTCATGAAGTTGTCCAGAGCTCTAATGGGTGATCTCCTCATCTTGTTGAGAGACGAATCACAAAAACTTAAGCTTTTCACTTCATTCTTTATTCCATCGTGGTTGTTGGGCTCTGCTTTTAGTGGAGACATCTTCAATTGACCATTACTTCTATGGACGTCCTCAAATTCACACCGATAGGTCTTCATGTTCAATTCTGCTGGAGATACTAGAACTGATTTGCTCTGAGCAAAAGTGATTGATTTGGGTTATGTAACACTCAAAAAATGATCCAGGAAGTACGGCATCTGTCTTCTAGTCTCATGGTCCAACTCAGTGGTCCAACATTTCCAGGCTTCTAATACATACACCCTCAGTCCAAAGTACTTGGTCCACATCATTTTCCAATGATGTACAACCCTAATTAGGAATGTCTGCAGGATGTATTCGACAATGTTCAGATGGCAATCACCATAATGTGTACAAAACTCTGTCTGTTTTTTATGTGTAATATAAAAATGCCGTGGCCCAGAGCCTCAGGGAAAAACCAGGTCCTCAGTGCCTTCAGATGCCATAACTAAAGACCTAGCAGGCAATAAGCAGAAAGGACAAAAATGCCAGGAATCTTTCTAAAAGATCCCTTCAGGGAGATAATTAAGAAGGAAACAAGTTATTAGGGAAACAAAGGGGGGAAAAATACCAATCGAACCAGAAAAAAAATGTTGGGCCTAAGATAAGAAAAAATGCACCAATTCTAGCTGTCAACAAAGCAAGAACTTTTGGGGATAAAAATGAATCCTGAAGCTCACTCACTCCTTTGGACCCAGTCCTGGTAGCTTCCTTAGCTCTAGCTAGTACCTGGCAGCCTACTTGAGAAAGATATAGGTGTGTGTGTGAGGGGGGGGGAGGGAGGGAGGGAGGGAGAGAGAGAGAGAGAGAGAAGTGGAAGGAGGGAGATTGAAGGGGGGAGAGAGACAGAGAGAGAAACAGAAAGAGAGACAGAGACACAGAGACAGAGAGATAGAGACAGACATAAAAAAAGACAGACAGAGAGAAAGAGAAGTGGAAGGGGGAGATTGGAGGGGGAGGGAGCAGGAGGGAGGGAGGAAGAGAGTCAGACAGAGAGAGAAAGAGAGAGGGACAGAGAGAGACAGAGACAGACAAAAAAGACAAAAACAGAGAGAGAGAAGTGGAAGGGGGAGATTGGAGGGGGGAGAGAGGGGGAAGAGAAAGAGACACACACACAGAGAGAGAGACAAAGAGAGAGACAGACATAAAAAAGACAGAGACACAGAGAGAGAAGTAGAAGGGGGAGATTGGAGGGGAGAGAGAGGGGGAGGGAGGGAGGGAGAGAGACAGACAGAGACAGAGACAGAGAGAAGTGGAAGGAGGGAGATTGGAGGGAGGAGAGAGAGAGAGAGAGTGCAAATATACATTGGAATCAGTGACGTTTTGCTGTTACTTTCAATTCACCAGCTTTCCATCTACTTCAAAGAACCGGCTGTTGCTTGTTGTTCAATTAAAAATGATTTGTGCCTGTCCCTAATTATTTCCTGGCTGTTGACCAGGGTTGGGTCTCTTGCCTTCTCTAGCCACTCCTATTTGAAAAACCCAAGGGGCTTACAAGAACCATGTGCTTCAACAGGCTCTGTGTATGTAAGTGAGTGACCATCAGCTGAATCTAGGCGTGTGTGGGTAACACTTTCCAAAAGTGAAATATAGCATATGATTCAGGAAGCCAAATAAGTGACAGAACCGAGTTCAGCATAATGTGATCATTTATACTTTCAGCTCATTCACCTGGATTGAAATTACTTTACTCCCACAGGGCAACACTCCATTTTAAGTGCCCATTAACTGATCTTAAACAGCAGCAGGAAAAATCAAGGGAAGCGTATGTGTCATCTCCATGAAAACCATGAAAACCCATGGCAATGGCTGCTGAATACCAATTTTACACCATGATAAAAAAGATACCGTATGTTATGTGGGGGGAGGGGGAATGGCAGGGAGAGAATTGTTGAAATAAGTAGCTATTCATACAGAATCAGTATTCTCTGGTGAAGAAAGCTTTTCTTGCCAAGTCAAAAATTGCTTTATTTAAAGACCAGGCCTGCATTGCCATTTGAGCCATGGGTTCAGGGGTGAAATGCTTCCGGTTGGGCCCGGTTCGGCCGAATCAGTAGCGATAGCGACTGGTGGTTCAGAGAACTGGTAGCAATGGTGGCGTGAGGCTCCGCCCACCCACCCGGTCGTCATTACTTCCTGGTTTTAACCAGGAAGTAATCTGTTTTTTACCCTCTGTGCATGCGCAGAAGGGTTTGCGCAGGCACAAAGGGTCCATGTGCATATGTGACACACGCACAAGCGAGAGAAGCAAGGGCACGTGGTGCATGCACTTCCAAACCAGTTGGGAAGGTAAGTAGATTTCACCCCTGCCCTGGTCCCTATCCTCTTTTGCCTCAGTTCTAATTTCCGTTCTCCCCTTCTTTAGCAGTTAACTCTTTTCTATCCTGTTTCCCCCAAAATAAGAAATCCGCTGATCATAAGCCCAATCAGGCTTTTGAGTGCATGGCAATAAGGCCAAGCACTTATTTCAGGGTTCATAAAAATATAAGACAGGGTCTTATTTTCGGGGAAACATGGTAGCTAGTTCTCAACTAATTCCTTGTCTGCACAACCCGAAATTATAGGTCATCTTTCACAAGATAGCCACCGATTCCAATTTCAGAACTCAATGATTTTTTTATCCTATGACAGAAGGCAAAAATTATGAAATCCATTGGCTTACTCTTACTAACTGGTTGCTTTTGGATTATACTAAGTTTAATCAAATCAAATTTTATCTTACTTCCAACCTTACCTTTCTCTGAAGTCTGCCTACTTTTTAAAATCTTTGTTCTATTATGCCTGATTCAAAAATCAGAGGTAGCTTCAAGAAGAGAAGTTCTCACCTATGGGGCCTTCTCCTTCTCCTTCTCCTTCTCCTCCTCCTCCTCCTCCTCCTCCTTCTTCTTCTTTCCATTCTTCTTTCTGCATTCAGTTTTGGTCACCACAATGTAAAAAAGATGTGGAGACTCTAGAAAGAGTGCAGAGAAGAGCAATAAAGATGATTAGGGGATTGGAGGCTAAAACATATGAAGAACGGTTGCAGGAACTGGGTATGTCTAGTTTAATGAAAAGAAGGACTAGGGGAGACATGATAGCAGTCTTCCAATATCTCAGGGGCTGCCACAAAGAAGAGGGAGTCAAACTATTCTCCAAAGCACCTGAGGGTAGGACAAGAAGCACTGGATGGAAACTAATCAAGGAGAGAAGCAACCTGGAACTAAGGAGACATTTCCTGACAGTTAGAACAATTAATCTGTTATGTATTGATACTTTTAAGCGGGAGTTTCAAACCTGCCTACGTTTCTGATTGGCTGACAGTCTCTCCAGGATTGTATATAAGGAGGACTGCAGCCTCTGAGTTTTTGCTGAAGTCTCACTGTATATTAAAGAGCTGTTGTCACTTGCTTGCTTGTGCCTCTCATCATTCCCGAACCACTTCATTGGCGACGAAGGTGGGATTGAGGCTACAAGAAGTCAACCAGTGAGACCACGAGCTTCAGCTAGGTGACGAGGCGAACCACAGGAGACATACCGGACATGTCTGCCTACGTTCCGCCCAAGCCTTTTGATCCGACCCGCGAAAAATGGGTCTCGTACCTAACAAGGTTTGAATGCTCGCTAGAAGCCAGCGACATGCAGGGCCTCTCGGCTAATCGAAAGAGAGCCCTATTCCTAAGCCACTGCGGACCGGACGTGTTCGAGATGGCCGAGTCACTGTGTGAGCCAACGCCGGTTCAAACAGTCTCATGGGACACCTTGATGGCAACTCTCCGGGCTCACTATGCTCCCGTCCCCTCCAAGTTCGTGCAGCGATACCAACTGAGGCAGCGCGTCCAACGAGAGGGAGAGCCGGTCAGCGCGTACATGGCCAGCCTGAGAAAAGCCGCAACTCATTGCGACTACAGAGACTTGGATGATGCGTTGCTTGAGCAACTGATCTGTGGTGTTCGGGACATTAGGCTGCAACGGCGTCTGCTCACCAAGCCTGATCTGACGCTTGCCGGAGCCCTTGATGAGGCCAGGGCTCACGAAGCCTCCACAAAGGCCGCTGAAACGCTACAGCGCCCGCCGACCAGCAAAGACAGCCCCAAGTCTGCCCCGGTGCACCGAGAAGACGCCGGATCCAGCTCGGAGTCCGAGTCGGATGAGGACGTCTTCCGAACAGAGCACCGGAGAAAAGACACTGGCAGCCCCCGGCGAAGCTGTCCCAGCTGTGGCGGGCACCATGATAGACTGTCCTGCAAATACAGAGAGGCTATTTGCAGGCGTTGCGAGAAAAAGGGGCACTTGGCGCGAGTCTGCAGAGCCATTCTGCCCAGAAGACTCAAACCACGTGAGCGCCGCAGCCAACCGGAATCAGCGCGCCAGAAGCAGCCAACGAGAGAGGGCGGCGTGAAAAAACGGCGCGAATTTGAACCGCGAGATGGCCGCAGCATACACATCGACCAGGCCAGCACAACGGTCGAGGACAAAGTCAGCACGGTGGTCGAGATCAACGGAAGACCGTGCTCGATGGAGATCGACACCGGATCAGCTCTATCCATCATGTCGTGGACAACCCTAAAGACCCTCCTGCCGTCGTTCCGGAAGGATCAACTCTCCAGACAGAGACTGCGCATCCTAGACTACCAGGGGAACCGGGTCCCCCTCGAAGGCGTGGGCACGTTCCGGGTCACCTACGGAGACTACGAAAGAGACCTGCCGCTGACCATCGTCACGAAGCAGCTGCCGAGCCTCCTGGGCATGGGGTGGTTCCGAGCCCTTGGCATGGGCTTCACCGGCGTCCACCTGATGTCCAAGTCAACCCTGAAAGACAGCCTCCTGTCCGAGTTCCAGGACGTTTTCGGGGACACGTTGGGCAAGTATGTGGGGACCCCTATTTCACTAAACTTAGACCCCAACGTAGCCCAAGTAAGACTAAAGGCCAGACGAGTGCCGTTCGCATTGAAACCAAAGATCGATGCAGAACTGGACAAACTGATTAAGCAAGGGGTGTTGGTTCCCGTTGACCATGCCAAGTGGGAGACCCCCATAGTCACCCCAGTTAAGTCCGACGGCTCAATCAGAATTTGCGCCGACTACAAGTGCACGATCAACAAGGCTTTGCAGCCGAGCGCCTATCCGGTGCCGATCGTGCACCATCTACTACACTCCCTGGGCCCCGGAAAAATTTTTGCCAAATTAGACCTGGCCCAAGCCTATCAACAGTTACCGGTCGACGATGCCACGGCAGAGGCGCAAACGATCGTGACTCATAGGGGTGCATTTAAATGCACCAGGCTCCAATTTGGGGTGAGCGTCGCACCCGGCTTATTTCAAAGCACCATGGAGCGCCTGTTGCAAGGACTTCCGGGAGTAGTCCCCTATTTCGATGACGTCTTAGTCAGCGCCCTAGACGAACACCAGCTAGGGGACAGGGTACGGAACGTCCTGTCCAGATTCAGAGAAGCGGGACTAAGACTTAAAAAGAACAAGTGCAGGATAGCGGTCCCCTCGGTAGAATTTCTGGGGTACAGGGTGGACGGCACAGGCATCCACCCTACCGAAAGCAAGGTGAGGGCCATCAAAAGCGCACCAGCCCCCAAATCCAAAGCTGAGCTCCAAGCCTTCCTTGGACTGCTCAATTTCTACTCAATGTTCCTAAGAGATAAGGCCACGGTCGCTGATCCCCTTCACAAACTCTTAGGGAAGAATGTACCATGGGTCTGGGGGAAACCGCAAGCGGCCGCTTTTGAGGCAGTAAAAAAACTCCTATCTGAGGACAGTTTCCTGATCCAATACAATGCAGAGCTGCCGCTCGTCTTAGTTTGCGACGCCTCCCCCGTAGGAGTTGGTGCCGTCCTAGGCCATAGACTGCCGAACGGCCTAGAGGCACCTATTGCCTTCTACTCCCGAACTCTGTCCAGCACAGAACGAAACTATAGCCAATTGGACAGAGAGGCTCTGGCTGCGATTGCGGGGGTTAAGAAGTTCCACGAATACCTCTATGGCCGAAAATTCGAACTTGTGACTGACCATAGACCGTTGCTAGGACTGCTAGCAGGCGACAGGCCAACCCCCGCTGCCCTCTCCCCCCGTTTAACAAGATGGGCGATTTTCTTATCGGCCTACTCGTACCAGCTCGTCCATCGGCCTGGGCGGACCCTGGGTCATGCGGATGCCCTTAGCCGTTGCCCCCTTCCCGACCTGCTGGACAACCCAACACCGGAAACCTCCGTCCTGTTGTTGGACACGTTAACCTTGGGGCCCATCTCCTCCGGCGAGGTGGCGAAGGCATCAAATAGAGACCCTGTTATCCGGACTGTTATGGGTTGGGTTTTGAAAGGGTGGCCGGACAAGGTGGTCGGGGAGGAGTACCAAGGTTTTGCCAACAAACGAAATGAACTGTTTACGCAAGGGGGGTGCTTACTGTGGGGTGACAGAGTGGTAATTCCAGCAAAACTACGAGATAGAGTTTTAGAGTTATTGCACGAAGGGCATCCCGGCATTGTTAGGATGAAGTGCTTAGCCCGCAGCTATGTCTGGTGGCCCAACATGGACCAGGTCATTTCCGAGTGGGTGGGGAAGTGCAGACCCTGCCAGGAGTCTCGCCCCGATCCCCCAGTAGCGCCCATCCGAGAGTGGGAGAAACCAAAAGGCCCATGGGGGAGGATCCACATTGATTTTGCCGGCCCGTTCCATGGCCAAACGTTTTTAATAGTAGTGGATGCCTTTTCAAAATGGCTCGAAATTGTATTAATGCCATCCACAACGGCCGAAGCGGTTATCAAGGCCCTAAGAAAGTTGTTTGCCACCCACGGCCTGCCGGATACCTTGGTGTCGGACAATGGGCCCCAATTTACAGCAACCCTTTTCGAAGGCTACTTGGCCGGCCTGGGAATCCGCCATGCCCTATCAGCCCCATTTCACCCGGCTTCCAACGGATTGGCTGAACGATTTGTCAGGACAGCCAAGGAAGCACTGTCCAGATTAGACAATGGGGACTGGCAGGCCAGGATAGATCAATTCCTTGCGGTTCAGCATGCATCACCATGCACGGCAACCGGGAGAAGCCCAGCAGAGCTCCTCATGGGGAGAAAGCTCCGGTGCGTGTTGGACAGGCTTCACCCTAACTATTCGCACGAAAACTTTAAGGGAGAGACCTGTGGCTTAAGGCAGTTTCAGGTTGGGTCCCCGGTGTTCGCTCGCAATTATGCCAGCGGTCCTCTGTGGGTTGCAGGAACCATAGTGGGGATAACAGGTCCAAAATCATACACGGTGGACGTGGGGGTAGATAGACTCTGGAAGCGCCACATAGACCAACTGAGGAAACGGGTGGTTGGCGAGGCAAACATCAACGCAGACATGTCCGAGCCTAACTATGACCACTTCTCCAAAACAGCTAACTCAAGCCCGGGGCCGCGAGAATACTTAGCTGACAAGCCCTGGTTCCAGCGCCGCCCCAGCGAGTCGCCACTCCCAGCCGGGGATAACCACGCCCCGGACAAAATCCAGGAGGTTCCATTGGCGGAGCCGGGAGAGACAAAGAGTCCCTCCGACCAGCTCGACGCCTCACCAAACACTGAACTGCGCAGGTCAACTAGGGCGAGAACTCAGCCTAAGCACCTGCGAGACTTTGTTTGTACATATGTTAATTTTTGAGTGTTAGTGCCTTCTGGGAAGGGAGGGGTGTTATGTATTGATACTTTTAAGCGGGAGTTTCAAACCTGCCTACGTTTCTGATTGGCTGACAGTCTCTCCAGGATTGTATATAAGGAGGACTGCAGCCTCTGAGTTTTTGCTGAAGTCTCACTGTATATTAAAGAGCTGTTGTCACTTGCTTGCTTGTGCCTCTCATCATTCCCGAACCACTTCATAATCAGTGGAGCAACTTGCCTCCAGAAGTTGTGAATGCTCCAACACTGGAAGTTTTTAAGAAGAGGTTGGCTAACCATTTGTCTGAAGTGGTGTAGGGTTTCCTACCTAAGCGGGGTTGGACTAGAAGACCTCCAAGGTCCCTTCCAACTCTGTTATTCTATGAATATATTTGACATTCTCTCTCTCTCTCTCTCTCTCTCTCTCTCTCTCTCTCTCTCTCTCTCTCTCTCTCTCTCTCTCTCTCCACTCATTATCTAAGAAACTACAGGTTTCATTGAAAAATCAAGAAAAGATTGCTAGATCCATGCTCCATTTTTCTTCAATTGCTTTAAATCACTGACTAAACTCCATCATATATAGTGAGTATTCAAAGGAGTGCTTTGCACAAGGAGAGGACCTGTCTTCCAAAAATGAAAGCAACCTTACTCTCTCAGCATGAGAGCTTCAGAAGCTTTTTTGGCTTCTCAGTGCCTTGATGCAACATTTCTGGTAGAACTCATAGAAATTCTACAGGGAGGCAGGTAGGAACATTCTCTCTGGCTAAGATGTTGCTATTGAAAGCTTAATCAGAAGCTAGAAAGAGATCAGCTATGGAAAAAAAAAGTCGCCAATACAATCAACACGCTAAGCCTGATGTTTGCTTGAAGCTTTGGAAGCTGAAATGGAGAACTTAGAATAAAGAAAGGATGTTTAACTTTCTCTCATTGATCTTTTCATTTCAAATCACATGCTGAGCCTCTAAACACAAACACAAGCCTTTTTTTTTTTTTTTTTTTTTTTTGCATCTCATGGAGCTGCAACAAGGGTTGGAAGGAAATTTTGCAAAAGTTCAAACTTTGGTCAGAATAGCCATACTTCCTGAATCGATACACGAACCAGAGTGAATCTCTTTTTTTATTATTATTTGACTTTAAAAAAAAAAATGCAGCTGAGTTTTCTGAAGAAATAAGGCAAACGTGCAAAGAGATGTGGAAGGGATTTTTGTACCATACTTTGTTGAGAACACACATACTTCCTGAATCAATACATGAACCAGAGGGTATCTGGGTTTTTTTATTTTTTAAAAAAAAGGCTTTCTAAAAAAAAGTAAAAGTTGCAGTTCAATTTTCTGAAAAAAAGCAGACAATGTCCTTATATGCTGCAAAACACAGGGAGATATACCCGTGGCCCTTCCTTCCTCCCTTCCTCCCTTCCTCCCTTCCTTCCTTCCTTCCTTCCTTTCTAATTTTTATCTCACTATTATTACTTTATAAGTAACTCGAATGGTGAGCATACATAATACTCCTTCCATTTCCCTATTTCTCCATTTCTCTCTCTCTTTTTTTAATAGTCCTTATTCAACCTTTTTTTCGTTTTAAAAGCACATTTCCATTTTTACAGCTTTCAACTATCGGTAACAATACAAATTTCATAATTCCAATCTATGGCCTAATATTTCATACATTATGTACATCTTTAAATATTTAGTATCTTTTAGTATATTCTATTTTTGTTCTTCATTAACATCGATTTACTCTATTCTTCATATCTGTAGTATATCTATATGTATTCACATATTCCTTTTATCCTTTAACAAGTTTTATCATATTTATAAATATATATAATTTTCAATTTAACGTACTTTCTATATCATCTTTATGCATCAATTTTACATCTCGTTTCAAGCCATTGATACCACATATTCCAACTCTTGTAATACTCTGATTCCCATTTCTCTATGTTCCCTACAAAAACAACCCTGTGAGGTGGGTTGAGCTGAGAGAGAGAGAGGGAGAGAGAGAGAGAGAGAGAGAGAGAGAGAGACTGGCCCAAAGTCACTCAGCCAACTTACCTAAGGTGAGAATCCCAAGAGGCAACTGGACTTTCTGGTTTCAAGGCACAATATTTGCTGGAAGCCCAATGCATTGCATAAAGAAAGGCTAAACAATCTTTTTCCACCAAGGTGGGAGAACCAGTTTAGTGTTTTGGTTAAGGTGCTGGTCTAGAAACCAAGAGACAAAGCCATTTGGATGACTTTGGGCCAATCCTGAAGAGGCTGTGAGTTATATTCCCAGTGTCTATGGAGATTCTCAGCCATCCAGTTCATGGTTGTCCCAAAGGTGCTTTTTTCAAGAGGCAGCTGGACTTTCTTGTTTTTTCTTTAAAGACATTTCACTTCTCATCCAAAAAGCTTCTCCAGTTCCCCACCATCCAGTCAGAGCTGAAGAAGCTTCTTGGATGAGAAGCAAAACATCTTAGAATAGAATTCTTTATTGGCCAAGTGTGATTGGACACACAAGGATTTTGTCTTTGGTGCATATACTCTCAGTGCACATAAAGAAAAAATAAAATATATTTGTCAAGAATATAGAATAGAATAGAATAGAATAGAATAGAATAGAATAGAATAGAATAGAATAGAATAGAATAGAATAGAATAGAATAGAATTCTTTATTGGCCAAGTGTGATTGGACACACAAGGAATTTGTCTTGGTGCATATGCTCTCAGTGTACATAAAAGAAAAGATACGTTCATCAAGAATCATAAGGTACAACACTTAATGATAGTTGTAGGGTACAAATTATACAAGCAACAAAATTACAGTCATACAGTCATAAGTGGAAATAGATGGGTGGTGGGAACGATGAGAAGATTAATAGTAGTGCAGACTTAGTAAATAGTTCGACAGTGTTGAGGGAATTATTTGTTCAGCAGAGTGATGGCATTCGGGAAAAAACTGTTCTTGTGTCTTGTTATAAGTAAGATACAACACTTAGGATACTAATAAGCAATCAAATCAGACTAGGAAACAATAAAAACAATATAAATTGTAAAGATATAAGCAACATGGATATAGCCATAAGTGGAAAGAGATAAGTACTAGTAAGGATGAGAAGAAGAATAGTCACACAGTCTTAGTAGTTAATTTGACAGTGTTGTGGGAATTAGTTGCTTAGCAGAGTGATGGCATTCGGGGAAAAACTGTCCTTGTGTCTTGTTGTTCTGGTGTTCAGAGCCCTATAGTGTCATTTTGAGGGTAGAAGTTGAAACAATTTATGTCCAGGATGTGAGGGATCTGTAAATATTTTCACAGTCCATCTTCAAAGAAAAACCAGAAAGTCCAATTGCCTGTTGAAAAAGCCCCTTTGGGACAACCGTGATCTGAATGACTGAGAATCTCCATAGACACTAAGGTGGGACTATAACTCACAGCCTCTTCAGGATTGGCCCAAAGTCACCCAGATGGCTTTCATGCCTAAAGTGGGATTAGAACTCACAGTCTTCTGATGATTGGCCCAAAGTTACCCAACTGGCTTTCATCCCTAAGGCAGGACTGGGATTCATAGTCTCCTGGTTTCTAGCCCAGCGCCTTAACCACAATACTAAACTGGCTCTCCCACCCAGCTGGAAATAGATTGTTCATCCTTGTTTTATGCAAGGCATTGGACTTTCAGCAAATATTGTGCCTTGTACAAAGCTTGTAAAGAAAGCCCCTCTTAGGTTGCAAATCTTGAGCTAATACTGGCTGACAATTTTAACAAGATTTTCTTTAAACCATCCCGTATTCTCATATCCAGTGTAGGTAAAATCCATAAAGTAATCTTCCTTTTTTTTTCTTTGTTTCCCCAGAATATTTTCCAATGTAATGCAATATTTTATCAAAAAAATAAACACATGTCACAGTATGTTCGGATGGCCTTTCTTCAACCCCCGGGGTATCAACAACGACTTTTGCTAAGTTCAGATTAGGTTAAGGTGGTACATATAGATAGGATAAGGAATTAATGGGGGATTTAGTGGAGGGGAGGAATGAAGTACCTCTGATCATAGTAAAACGGAATGGTGATAAGCGCAAGGGGAAAATAATTAGAATTATGACAGCATTAGAGCAGAAGCTTAAATGAGATTCACTAAGACTCTAACATTTAAAAGCAAAATAACCAAGGGCCTTGGTGATCTCGGAGGTATTAAGAATGTTTTGCTCTTTTTAATTATTTCCAAGTATCTTTGGGCACTGATCCCAGTTTTGCAGTTCTCCACTTTAAATGCTTGGCATCTGGTAATAATCCCCTTGTTCACATGACATCGCTGGAATTGTCCTCCAAGTCATGAAGAATAGTTCTTGATAGGCTTTCTGACAATACTCATCCTCTTGCCCACCAAAAAATCCACTACAATCACAGCTGGCTCCATTTTCCTTGGATGCAGAGACAGAAGGGTTATCTTGAACCAAGCCATATTCCACTAGCTAAAGAATGTTATCAATTCATTTGTTGCTTTCTCATATTTTCATCCCAATTGACAGTTGTCTATTCAGTTGGCAAGTTTGATATATATATATATATATATATATATATATATATATATATATATATATATATATATATATATATTTTAAAAGCCATAATCAAACTATGCACTAAAGGCTCAGTTCAATGCCTCCCAATGAAAACTGAAACCGTGTGTGCATCTTGCTTAAGTTGACCCTAATGTCCATTTTGATAAAATGGAACAATGTGAGTTGGATGGTTGAACTGCCAACTGGATTCCCAGTAGGTTGAACATAGAACATAGAATAATAGACTTGGAAGGAACCTCAGATGTCTTTTAGTTCAACTCCCTGCTCGAGCTGGAGACCACATACCATTTCAAATGGTTGTCCAGTCTCTTTTTGAAAGCCTTCAGTGATGGAGCACCCACAACTTCTGAACGCAAACCCTTCCACTGGTTAATTGTAGTTGTAATCTACACATGGTTCTAAATGGATTATAGAGAGACCTATATGTCTATATTAGAAGGACGCGATGGCTCAGTGGCTAAGATGCTGAGCTTGTTGATCGAAAGGCCAAAAGTTCAACAGTTCAAATCCCTAGTGCTGCAGTAATGGCTCCCAATGGTCTTCCGGGTGCGCTTCAAGGTGTTGGTTATCACCTTTAAAGCGCTCCATGGCATAGGGCCTAGCTATCTCCGAGACCGCCTGCTGCCACCGACGACCTCCCATCGACCCGTGCGCTCCCACAGAGAGGGCCTCCTCGGGGTGCCATCAGCCAAACAATGCAGGCTGGTGATCCCCAGGGGGAGGGCCTTCTCTGTGGGGGCACCTACCCTCTGGAATCAGTTGCCCCCAGAGATAAGGAGAATCCATGACCTCAGTGCCTTCCGTCGTGCCCTTAAAACCTTCTTTTTCCAACAAGCCAGGCTGGCCTAACTCTTTTTAAGTGTTTTTAATTGTTTTTGTTTATTGTTTTAATTAATGGGGCCAAATTTATATATATTTTTAACTGTATTTTAATATTTGTATTTGATGTTTTTATTTGGCTGTTCACCGCCCTGAGTCCTCAGGGAGAAGGGCGGTATACAAGTTCAAAAATAAAATAAAATAAAATAAATAATGGGGTGAACTCCCATTACCTGTCCTAGCTTCTGCCAATCTAGTAGTTCGAAAGCATGTAAAAAATGCAAGTAGAAAAATAGGGGCCACCTTTGGTGGGAAGATAACAGCATTCCGTGTGCCTTTGGCATTTAGTCATGCCGGCCACATGACCACAGAGATGTCTTTGGACAGCCCTGGCTCTTTGGCTTTGAAACAGAGATGAGCACCGGCCCCTAGAGTTGGGAACGACTAGCACATATGTGCGAGGGGAAACTTTACCTTTACCTTTATATGTCTATATGGAGGGAGGCCAATGCAGTCTAGTGCCCAATATTCCTTATGCATTACTTAAATCAGGGGATAGAAGAAATGCTGGGCAAATGTGCAGAAGACACAAGTTGGGAGAATTGCTATCACCTCCAAAGACAAGCTCAAGGGCCAAAAGGATCTTGATTAACTGGAACATTGAGCTTTTCTTACAAAATGCAGTTCGATGTCAGATGTACAAATGCAAATGGTTCAGCAGCAGTATTTCTGAGACGAATCTAAGTATCTGTTAGACCACAGCTTAAGCATGAGGCAGCAGCAGTATGCTGCAGCTGTTAAAAGTGTCAATGCAAAGCATCAACGAAAGTATAATGTGAAGTCAAAGGCATTGAAAGGGCCAACAAAAAGTTGCACTGGTGAGAATACTGTGTCCTATTGAATCAGGACAGTATAAGAACAAAGACTACAATTTTCAGAGGATAATACTCTTTTGAACTACATACTATTTGTAATTTGACAATTGAACAACATAAATGCCCTTAGTATGGCAAAAAGACTGATACTGCAGCATTGGAAAGGTAAATGTATGGCTCTTTTCACTCAGTGGATTGAAGACTTCATTTGCCACCTATGAGTAGATTGCTATAGAAATAGACTTTGTATGGATAAGTACAGTGAAGTATGGGACTCATTTATCCAAAATACAGTAGGTTAAAAATATGATGTAGACTAGACTAGCACTAGTGGTAGTCTTGTACTTTAGAAAAATATACATTATGTACTTGAATGATATTTGTAATAAATAACTGTATGTAGAATTGTACTTCTTACTGTTGAATGATTTACCATAGTAGGGTTTTGTCTTTTTCTTCTATTTCAGTTTTTTTGTTAAAGCAGTTTTTGGTTATTAATGAAAAAGGAAAAAAAAATGCTGTACAAAAAAGGATGCTGAAGAACTGAAAAGAGTGCAGAAAGCACTAAAGATACTAAGAGACTTGGAGGCTGTGTATCCTATGAAAAAACTGGGTATGTCTAGCCAAAAAGGAAAAACGAAGGGGGATGCTAACATTGTACTAGTTCTTAAAATACATGAAGTCCTATTGCAAGGGAAATGATGTGGATTTATTTTCCATAGTGCACAAAGGTAAGAGACAAGCCAATGGGCGGAAACTTGACCATGAGATCCAAACTCAAATTTTCCTAACTGTGAATGCTATTAAGCAGTAGAATACTATCTCCTAGAATGGTGGGTGCTACAAAATGAGTTAATGGGCAAATATTAAGGGCTGAAAAGCTGCTCTCCCTGGAACCTGGAGTGTAAAAATAATGATTGTGCAAAAGTGTAACCAGAACAAAATGTTCCAAGCCAAGATATAAAGGATAGTGAATATTTCAATATTAATTAATATAATGTGTACCGTATAATATGTCATACTATATATTAATAGGATTAATGTATAATGTATATTATATCATTGTTATATTATAATGTAGTATTGTATATTATAGTTTATATATATAGGTGTGTGTGTGTGTATATATGTATGTGTGTATAATTATAACATAATATATATAGTTATATATATTATATTATAATTATAGTTGTTAACCTAATCTTGCGTAGCTTCTTCTCCGGTAATATTGAACTGCAAACTAAGGCAGGTAAAACTTTTGCTAGACCAATTCTTGAATACAGCTCATCTGTTTGGAACCCGCACTGCATATCGGACATTAATACAATCAAACGAGTCCAGAGATATTTCACAAGAAGAGTCCTCCACTCCTCTGCTTGCAACAGAATACCTTATGCTTGAAATTTTGGGTTTAGGCAATTTAGAACTTCACTGTCTTCCGTCCAACCTAAGTGTAGTACATAAAATTATCTGCAACAATGTCCTACCTGTCAATGAATACTTCAGCTTCAATCACAACAATACACGAGCACACAATAGATACAAATTCAAGGTAAACCGCTCCAAACCTGATTGCAGAAAATACGACTTCAGTAACAGAATGGTCAATGCTTGGAATGCACTACCTGACTCTCTGGTTTCTTCCCCAAACCCCCAAAACTTTAACCTTAGACTGTCTACTATAGACCTCACCCCATTCCTAAGAGGTCTTTAAGGGGCGTGCATAAGCACACCAGCATGCCTACCGTCCCTGTCCTAATATTTATTATTTTTTTTAATTCTTTTATTCATTGTTGTGACCTAGGCTTCCTGAGTCATTAAAACACACAAGTAGTCCCAAAAACCTCTTTTATTGCAACAGCTGTGAATTACGTTCATTCACAGCTGAGTCTGAATAAGTTGCACAAGTCCTTCAGGAGAAGTCCTTCGGGATAATCACCAACCTTTATCTCCCTTGACACTCTTCCAAAGACCTACTAGGCAAAGCCACACGGATTCCAGAATCAAATAGAGATGCCGACTGGGAACAGAATTAACAACTTTGCTTTCCTGCTAAGGGCCCACGTGCCTTTGCTCCTCTTTTAAGTCTTATGAGAGGGGCCAATCATCTCCAAGCCCTACTCCCAAGTCATCCCATTTATTTATTTATTTATTTGTTTGTTTGTTTATTTATTTATTTATTTATTCAAGTGGTGTTCTTTTTTATACAAAGTCAGCTTATTGCCCCCACAAACCGGGTCCTCATTTTACCTACCTCAAAAGGATGGAAGGCTGAGTCAACCTTGAGCCTGGTGAGATTTGAACTTGCAGTAATTGCAGGCAGCTGGTGTTACTTAACAGCACTTTAGTCTGCTGCACCACCAAGGCTCTTGTATTTGAAGAGCCTTGGTGGCGCTTCAAATACAAGGTGAAGACTCTTGGTGAAGAGCCTAATGTTGTAATTGAAGGATCACAGTGACTCGAGTGGTTGGAATGTGGGGCAGAAGGTTGCAAGTCCGGGTTCGAGACCTGGGAGCTGCTGTGGGGCAGGGTTGAGATCTTGTCCTTCACTCCAGCTGCCTGGAATATGAAAAAACTAGCAACAGAGCATCTCCTTCCCTCCCCAACTGCAACAGTGATGTCACCGGCTATTCCTTTCAACCCAGAAGCACCTTGGTGCTTCTGACTCAAGCACAAAAAACAAAATATATATTGTAATTATATATTACATTATTATTCTCCTCTTCCTGAAAAATATTGTGAATGCTGAGCATAAATAAGCAACACTTTCCCTTTCTGAGGGTTATTTAATAGACATAAGGAAAAGGACTTTTTTTGACATTTTCCTTACTTATCAGTATGCCTCCCCTAAGGAGTTGCATTTGATCTCCATTCCATCACTGTTAAAAAGACAACCAAGATACATCTTTTTCCCCAAGCCTTTCATAGTAAATCACTTTAATATTGGTTTTAATCACTGGTTTCTTTTTTCAACAAAAAAAGAGAAAGAGAGAGAGAAACAAATCTGCATTTTATGTTGGTCGCCTTGAGGATTGTTCCACGTGAGTAGAAAGAAGGGGTACAAATTGAATGGATAAATAAATAGATAAATGTTACTTGTGGTATTAAAGAGGATAATTTTATTCTTACATTTGAGAATTCTCAAAGCATTCTGACAGAACAGTTATTAGTTAACTCTTCTTGTTCTGAATGGGAGGAGCTGGTTTCCTAACAGGAATCAGAACCAACAATTTAAACCAATTCTGAGGGAGTTTTTAGAAGTTTGCAGACGTAAGTAAAATAAGTGTTTTAAATCTGTGGGAGCCTTCGTATTTTGCTTCTGAAAATTTATAGCCTGCAAGTCACAAGTTGACAGTTTTTGACTTAGAATGTGCTAGACCAGAGGTTCTCAACTTGTGGTCCAGGGACCCCTGAGGGGGGTGGCATGATGTTGTCACAGGTGGTCCACGAAGTCTTGAAGAAATGTTATGATTTAAATCTTGAATTACGGTAAGTCTTGGTGGTCCATTGCCATGGTGTATGGCCACAAAAGGTATTTAAAAGAGATTGTTGGTGAAGAAAAGTTTGAGAACCAGTGTAATATATTTTGACCATACTATACACAAAAATCCATTTTGACTCTACTGTAATTAACTTATGGAAAGGATCAAACCAGGAGTGAAATTCAGCAGGTTCTGACAGGTTCTGGAGAACTGGTAGCAGAAATTTTGAGTAGTTCGGAGAACTGGCAAATACCACCTCTGGCTGGCCCCAGAGTGGGGTGGGAATGAAGATTTTGCAATATCCTTCCCCTGGAGTGGGGTGGGAATGAAGATTTTGCAGTATCCTTCCCCTGGAGTAGGGTGAGAATGGAGATTTTGCAATATCCTTCCCTTTCCATGCCCACCAAGCCACGCCCACAGAACCGGTAGTAAAAAAATTTGAATTCCACCACTGGATCAAACTATGGTTTGAATACCCGAGCCTCCAACACCATTTTGTGCTTTATTCTTTCTGTGGAGAATTCAGTGCCTGCCCAATCGCTAATCCTTCCTCTCTTTTTCCTTTTTGTCCTTTAAGATCCACCTAATCCTATTTTCTGTATCTTGCTCACTCCGCTCAATTACCCTCCAACAATTTTATTATCATCTCTACCCAGCTGATAAGAACAGGTAAGTACACTGTTTTTGCCAGATTAACAGTCTCAAAACATTCAACTATTGATAATAATCTGAAGTAGAAAGAGAGATCTCAGAGCTGAATTCGGGCATTTAAGCTAAGCAAGCTATAGGTTAGGCCCTCAATGCCTGAAGGGGTCTCTCAAAATTTCAGATATTTTTTTTTCAGCTGTTACAGAAAAATATATTTGTTTGCTTGTTTGTTCAATTTAGGTAACCACCTCCCCCCACCCCACCCCACCCCACCAGCCTGCCATCTCACATATGTGACTCTGGCTGACTCAGAAATTTAAAATATAAAAAACAGTAAAAATATCCAAAATCATACATCAGAAACCATTAAGAACATGTTAATTAAAGAAGCAATGAGAGCCTTAAAATAATTTGCAAAAGTGCAAGAAGAAGGCCCTTGGACAAGCTGTTCAGAGCCGCAGTGGCACAGTGGTTAGAGTGCAGTACTGCGGGCTACTTCTGCTGATCCCCGGTTGCCAGCAGTTTGGCAGATCAAATCTCACTAGGTTCAAGGTTGACTCAGCCTTCCATCCTTCCAAGGTGGGTAAAATGAGGACCCAGACTGTTGGGGGCAAGATGCTGACTCTGTTAACCACTTAGAGAAGGCTGTGAAGCACTGTGAAGCTGTAAGTATAATAATCTAAGTGCTATTGCTATTTTGTGTCTATACTATGAAGATAAACAATAGCGCAAGAAACGTGACACTCTCCGGAAGTGAAAGCTGAGCTTTGAGGAAGCAGGAGAGAAAGAATATGGATTCTTTTGAACTTTGGAGTTGGGAACAACTCCTAAAATGCCATGAATAGTCAAGAAAACAAATTAATGGATCATCAAGCAAATCAACCCACATTCTCATTTGAGGACCTCCAAAAATAGGGTCAGATTATCATGTTTTGGACAAACTATGCTAATGTAATGAAGTGGGCTCTGATGGATGACCACTAGATAACTTTCTATTCACTCTATTCTAAAAAGCAATGCATCCGGTTGGAAAAAGTACAAACTCAGCCAAAATCCTTTTGGTTCCTCTAGGAGGCCTCTAAGTTGTCAGAAGAAAGGAACATTCTAATGACATACAGCTTAAAGGTTGGTTAGGTCAAGGGGATCCACATGAGTTAAAAGTTGTCCATCGTCAAAAGCTGATTTGAATCTATGCTTCAGTAACTGTTTGCAAAGAAACTCTGTAATAAGGAAATGTCAATTAAAAATGATAAATGTATATGACCATATGAATTGCTGAGTTAACAGAATCCTTTGTCTAGAAGGGTATAAAACCATTGTACCTAATTTCTGTCTTTGTTCAACGCTTCATGTACAGAGCCTTGAATCTATTGCGCAATATATAAAATCTGCCTCTGATTAATCTAAAAGTTGTGTTTGTCTTATTAAATCCACAACAATGCAAAGACTGAGCTCTGTTGAGAAGTCTACCATTCTAGGGAAGATGGAAGGAAAAAGAATGACCAGAACTAAGCTGAGTGGGCTTGACTACAGCAGTGGTGGGTACACCATTGGGGACTGTAGGACAGGTCAGGGACAGTTGATCCCAAAGAAGCAGTATTTATGAGCCATGGTGGCGCAGTGGTTAGAGTGCAGTACTGAGGCTACTTCTGCTGACTGCCGGCTGACTGCAGTTTATTTATTTATTTTATTTTATTTGTTCAACTTGTATGCTGCCTTTCTCTGAAGACTCAAGGCTGCTTACAATGCATTTAAAAACCATATATAAAAACATTAAACATTAAAACATTAAAAACAATTAAAACCCATTCATGCCATTCACACCAGTTTGGCAGTTCGAATTTCACCAGGCTCAAGGTTGATTCAGCCTTCCCTCCTTCCGAGATAGGTAAAATGAGGACCCAGATTCTTGGGGGCAATAGGCTGACTCTATAAACAGTTTAGAGAGGGCTGTAAAAGCACTGTAAAGCAGTATATAAGTGCCATTGCTATTGCTATGTGGTTACTAAGCATCAGCATCATTATATTCAAAAACAGTTTTTAAACGATTGCATATGTGAAAATCTCCAAATTGTCGTCATGAGGAAAATAGGAGGAGGAAGGAACATTGGATATGATCACTGCCTTGAATTATTTGTAAAAATAATAAAGGTGGGATATAAATAAATACTAACATCAAAAATAAATGAAGCCCTGCTGTATGGCTCACAAACCCCTTATGAATAGAATAGAATAGAATAGAATAGAATAGAATAGAATAGAATAGAATAGAATAGAATAGAATAGAATAGAATAGAATAGAATAGAATAGAATAGAATAGAATTCTTTATTGGCCAAGTGTTATTGGACAAACAAGGAATTTGTCTTTGGTGCATATGCTCTCAGTGTACATAAAAAGACAAGATACTCCCATCAAGAATCATAAGGTACAACACTTAATGATAGTCATAAGGTACAAATAAGCAATCAAATCATACTAGAAAACAATCAATATCAATATAAATCATAAGGATACAAGCAACAAAGTTACAGTCATGAAGTCATAAATGGGAGGAGATGGGTGATAGGAACGATGAGAAAACTAATAGTAATAGTAATGCAGACTCAGTAACTAGTTTGACAGTGTTGAGGGAATTATTTGTTTAACAGAGTGATGGCATTCAGGAAAAAACTGTTCTTGTGTCTAGTTGTTCTGGTGTGCAGTGCTCTGTAGCATCGTTTTGAGGATAGGAGTTGAAACAATTTATGTCCATGATGCCAAAGGTCTGTAAATATTTTCAAATAATTGATTAAGATATCCTTTGTTTCTGCATGCCTTCACTTCTTCATTCGAACCCCGTCATATCTTGGTGGTATACTTGCCACATTCAGTTTTTACATAGCTCTATTCTCTGTTAGCACTTGCCGAATAGATTTAATCAAACTATCTGAGTGTGCATGGAAATTGCAGCTTGACAAACATCACTGGTCAGATCAGCTTGAAAAAAAATGGGTGTAATCTAATTATAGAACACAACATCATTCATTATTCCCTGTTCTAAATGAGATGTGGTGGCTAATGCCATTATAACAAACTTTTTCAGAGCTACTTCATGTCACTCATACAGAACCAGCAATTCTGTACAAACACAATAGCCAGATAATTTATTATTGACTTAATTTATTAATTGTGCTGTTATGAACAGTAGCTGAGACTGGCTTGCATTTGGCTCATTTTATACTCTCGCCATGTGAGGTGCTTGCAATGATCTCTTATCTAAAAAGAATACACTGGATTTCAGTCTTGGTAAATTCTCTTAAGCAAATTCTGAACTTCGCACTTCCTGGACAAATACATACAGTAGATCGCAATTTAATTTCATTACTTCACATGTTGGTGTGCAATGCAAACACTGCAATGAATTTCAATGATTTGGAATTCAATTCAGATTCTTCGGGAAACAACATTTCAATCAAAATTAAAAATGTGTTTAATCACACCTTTTGAAACCATTTTATTTTTCTCAGTTCAAAATTTAATGAGGAAATGGAAGTTTGGCTACAATTCATAAACATATATTTCATCAAGTCCTAGATCCAGCAAAACTTTTGCAGTTACTTGTGTTTTTATATTTTCCAGAAATTAACTGATGGGGATGGGGATGGAGAGAAGGAGAGGGGAGGGAAGGGGAGAGGAAGGGGAAGGGGAAGGGGAAGGGGAAGGGGAAGGGGAAGGGGAAAGGGAAGGGAAGGGAAGGGAAGAGAAGAGAAGAGAAGAGAAGAGAAGAGAAGAGAAGAGAAGAGAAGAGAAGAGAAGAGAAGAGAAGAGAAGAGAAGAGAAGAGAAGAGAAGAGAAGAGGATTGGCTTAGTTATTTACTAAGTCAGATTGAGCAATGATTAGTTGAAAGCCATCTTTGCAAGAGACAGACTCACAAACTTGTAGACAACTAGCTGTACTAACCTAGTAAGACACTGTACACTTTTATACTTACCCGTGTTTCCCCAAAAATAAGATCCTGTCTTATATTTTTTTGAACCCTGAAATAAGTGCTTGGCCTTATTGCCATGCGTTCAAAAGCCCAATTGGTCTTATTATAAGTCATAAGTTTATTTTATCAAGCATATATAAGATAACAGGTACAAGTATAAACATAATTTGAATACATGAAAAGAGTAAGTAAAAAGGAATATTAGGACAGGGACGGTAGGCACGCTGGTGCACTTATGCACACCCCTTACAAACCTCTTAGGAATGGGGTGAGGTCAACAGTAGACAGTTTAAAGTTAAAGTTTTGGGGGTTTAGGGAAGAAACTACAGAGTCGGGTAGTACATTCCAGGCATTGACCCCTCTGTTACTGAAGTCATATTTTCTGCAATCGAGTTTGAAACGGTTTACCTTGAGTTTGTATCTATTATTTGCTCGTGTATTGTTGTGGTTGAAGCTGAAGGGGGAAACTGGGTAGGTATGAGTTATAGATCTATACTGAAAACAGGTGTATATATTCCTAGTTGTATGTGATTTTGGGAACAGAGCTAAAAATGCTGCATTATAGAAGTAAAATGGACTCATATATAAAAAGACATATGATAACTGAGCAGGACTAGATCAGAGATCCCAGATTCATGAAGATGAGAACACTGAAGTTTTCTCATAAAAAAATCTCTAAAGAATTAAAAGATAAAGAAAAAAAGTATCAGAGTATGCTTTTCTTTTTTTTTTCTTTTCTTTTCTTTTTTCTTTTTTGCAAAAAAAAAAGCTATTTCACTAGGACAAGTTTGCTGGCAGCGTTTTCATTAACTGAAACATGAAAATTTAGTTTATATTATTGGATTGATATGTCAAGGCTTTTCATATGATTTTCATATCATATAAACCGAGTCATCTCATCCAATTAAGAGATGCCCAAAGCCTACCTTTTCTTTATTTTCCATCTCGTGGCTGAGCAAATAAATCTTTCTTTGAGTTTTAGCTTTCTGGTTTTCCTTGTTTTCTTTCTTCCTGCCTGCTTTTCCCTCACCTAATAGGAATACCATTCTTGCATCTTGCTCCCTTTTTCATTCCATTTCTGGCAGAGAGATCTTTCTGGTGTGACAGGCAGGTAGGGCTGCCTCTGAATCAGTGTCCACTGTACAGCACAAGACCAGCAGATGTTCCAGAAGAACAGAGCTTCTGCACATGAGATACCTTACAGGACAACTAAGTGGCCTGATCACTATGGCCTACTGATACTGGGTCATCCCTGGGTCTGACCAAATGCATTAGTCTTTCTTGATGTGCTTCCCATGGTCCAGCCTGAACATCTGTATGCTCATTATCTTGTACATGCTGGGTAGCAATCTCATTGCCATGGTGGCACAGTGGTTAGAGTGCAGTTCTGCAGGCTACTTCTCCTGACTGCCGGCTGACTGCAATTTGGCAGTTCAGATCTCACCAGGCTCAAGGTTGACTCAGCCTTCCAGCCTTCCGAGGTCAGTAAAATGAGGACCCAAACTGTTGGGGGCCATATGTTGATTCTATAAATCACTTAGAGAGGACTGTAAAGTGCTATAAAGCGGTATATATTGCAATTGCAAAGTCACAGAAAATGACTTGGAAGGTTATAAATGGTCCATTTGCTGTAACTTTGAAATCTCTAGGCGTGCTTGCTTGCTTGTTTTATTTTAAAAATGCATATGGCCAACCAACTTAAATAAATGCCTCTAGACAGCTATCAACCAGTCTACAAAAAAATCAATATTTTACTATACACAGACACACACACAAAGAGAATGGAGCATATACTTCACCCTTGGGCCCCATTTTCTCCCTAAATGATATCTAAGGGCATGAGATTTTATTTTTACCTGCTTCAGGGTCATTTAAGGTATCTTCTGGGGGTTTCAAAAAAAGGATTGCACAGAACATTCAAGCCGTAGGTTCTACTGCTGTAGGAAGGAAATAGGTAGGGATTTGATTTCATTTGTTTGATTTATATTCTATATGCATTCTGGGTGCTCTAGGTGTCAATACTTTCCCAAAAATAATCCAACAGTGGCATTAAAAATATATTATCCGGTGGAATGATACTCTGCTCAGTGAAACAGGAAGGGAGGGAGGGAGAGGGAGAGAGGGAGGGAGGGGGGAGGGAGGGAGGAAGGAAGGAAGGAAGGAAGGAAGGAAGGAAGGAAGGAAGGAAGGAAGGAAAGAAAGAAAGTTAGGGAGGGGGGAGGAAGGAAGGGAAAAGAAGTGAAATGAAGGGAAGGGTGGGAAAGGGAGGGGAGTGAGCGAGTGAGCGAGGGAGAAAGACAGGGAGGGAGGGGAAGAAGTGAGGGGAAGGGGAAGGGGGAGGGAAAAGGGGAGGGGGAGGAGAGGGGAGGGAGGAAGGAAGGAAGAAGTGAAATGGAGGGGAGGGGAGGGAGGAAGGGAGAAAGACAGGGAAGGAGGCGAAAGAAGTGAAATGAAGTGAAGTGAAGTGGGGGGGAAGGAAGGGAGGAAGGAAGGAAGGAAGAAGATGGGAAGAACAGAGGGATGGAGAAAGGTGATGTATGGAAGGAGGGAGGGAGGGAGGAGGGAAGGAAGGAAGGAAGGAAGGAAGGAAGGAAGGAAGGAAGGAAGGAAGGAAGGAAGGACTGGAGTCCTGAAATTAAGTATAATGAGAAATGATTAAGGCCTGAAAAACATGGTTCTGACATGAGGACCTGGGAGTATGGTAGAGCCAGTGCAGCGGCTATATTGACTATAAAATTTGGAGGTCATTACTACAGCTACAAATTTTGTTTCATGATATTCTATAGTTTTAAATAACCCCTTAAGGTGTTTTATTTATTGCACTGGTTTCTTGTTTTTACACTGTTTTATTTATTTATTGGTTTGCAGTCTTCACACTGTTTTATTTATTGTATTGGTTTGCTGTTTTTACACTATTTTTTTTTAAATTGTTCGCGAACTGCCAGGCAATAGTTTTGTATGGAGATGGGCTGCTATAAAAATGTGATAAATAGATAAGAGCATTTTTAGCCTACGGAATACCGAGGCAGCTATGATAGCATCTTCAGACATCTAAAAATTATCTGAACTGGAGTTGTTCTCCTCCTTAGAGGAGGGGACTTGCTCTTTTAGCCCAGAGCAGGGGTTTCCAACCTTGGCAACTTTAAGACTTGTGAACTTCAACTCCCAGAATTCCCAGCTTTGCTGGCTGAGGAATTCTGGGAGTTGAAGTCCACAAGTCTTAAAGTTGCCAAGGTTGGAAACCGCTGGTCCAAAGGACAGGATAAGAATCTCAAAAATATAGATTCAAGTTAGATATCACAGCAATTTTCTGATGATAAGAGCTGTCAACCACTGTAACAAGTTGCTTGATGAAGTGGCCTCTTCTCTTCACTGGAGGTGCTCAAACATATAGTAAATAACCAATTTAGGTCATCCATCTAAAATACGTGAGTGGATTTTGCATTGAACAGAGGACTGAACTAGATCACAAATAAGTCACTTCCAACTCTATCATTCTATGATTCTATGTTGCATCCAAAATCCACATATAAGGTAAAGGTTCCCCTCGCACATATGTGCTAGTCGTTCCCGACTCTAGGGGGCAGTGCTCATCTCTGTTTCATAGCTGAAGAGCCAGCGCTGTCTGAAGACGTCTCCGTGGTCATGTGGCCGGCATGACTAAATGCCAAAGGCTCACAGAACGCTATTACCTTCCCATCAAAGGTGGTCCCTATTTTTCTACTTGTATTTTTTACATGCTTTCGAACTGCTAGGTTGGTAGAAGCTGAGACAAGTAACAGGAGCTCATCCCGTTACGCTGCAATAGGGATTCGAACTGTTGAACTGCCAACCTTTCAATCAACAAGCTCAGTGTCTTAGCCACTGAGCCTCCGTGTCCCTCATATAAGGCATAGTTCCAACTATTTTATCGTATTGCCCAGCTCCTATGGCCCATGGCCCTCCCAAAATCAATGTGTGTCTCCCAAGAATTGTAAGATTTCTTAAATTTGCCATAAGAGAATATTTACATTTATCGTTTTTAATGTATGCTTGTCTTCGTTTGGTATTGAAACTTTAAGGATTCCTTGCATTCTCAAACAAGGTAATTTTTTTAGCTGTTTCTTTACCCCATATTTAAATCCCCATCATGATTTTTTAAAAAAAAACCAGCAAAAAAATCATCCACTGTGATTCCAAAAAGTGCTTTTTCAAAAGGCAACTGGACTTTCTTTGTTTTTCCTTGAAGACGTTTCGTTTCTCATCCAAGAAGCTTCTTCAGTTCTGACTGAATGGTGGAGAATGGAAGGAGTTATATTCCTTGCAGTCATCTGAATATAAATCCTTCCATTCTCCATCAAATCAACAGGTGATTGCACCATAGATTTTTACTACCGGTTCTGTGGGCATGGCTTATTTTGTGGGCATGGTTTGATGGTCATGTGACAATTCTGTAGGATTTAGCAGAGGTACTAGTCTACCAGGCTTTTAACTGCTTGCAGAGCTGTACCGGTCTACCCATTTGTTCTTGGAGCATTCGATCTACCCATTCGTTTTTGGAGGCACCGGTCTACCCATTCGTTTTTCGAGCACACTGGTCTACCACCACACTGCCTTTTAACACTGATCAGCTGTAGGGCAGCCCTTTGAAGCCCCACGGCAAGAGTTTAAACAGTTTTTTTTCCTTCTAGCCAATCAGCTGGGACTCAGGAGGCAGCGAATAGATTGGGGGCGGGGACAAATAAAAGGTAAGAATAACGCGGGGAGGTGGGGTGGGCGGGAGGGCCCAGCTCCCAAACAAAGAGAACCGGTTCGGTGATGTCATATTGTCACCGCTACCGGCTCAGCCAAACCGAGCCAAACCGGGAGGAACCCACCACTGTTGCATATGTAATTTTAAGGATGTTGCTAACCCCTAATATACTGCACATTCTTTTTGTAAAGGTACAATAATACACTCAGCAATAATATACAAATGTACAATAATACACTTCTATTTATAATATCAGTGTTCTTGACTTCTTGACTTTAGGCATCCAGCACAAAATCTGTGGCATGTGTGACATACATCTGCGGGACACGTGTTATTTTTTGCGGTAGTTGTAATTTGTATGGACTTATAAACAAAGCTCATCACACTTGTCCTCCCTGCTGCTCTGCTCTAAATCACCCACTTTTTTTTCCCCCTAAGGACAGAATGACACCAGGACTCTGCTGGTTTCCTAGGCAGCAGAGCTTTGAAGGCCACGGAGAACCGCTAATGGTTCTTTTCAATATTGAATCAGATGAATCAACTGTCTGACCTAGCATGGGAAAGAAAATAAATTCAGAATAGCAAGAATAAATTATCAAAAGTGGGAGAAAAATGTTGCTAAAACTTCTCTTTCTTTCTTTCTTTCTTTCTTTCTTTCTTTCTTTCTTTCCTTCCTTCCTTCCTTCCTTCCTTCCTTCCTTCCTTCCTTCTTCCTTCCTTCCCTTCCCTTCCCTACACTACACTATTCTAACTTCCTTTCCTTTTTTCCTCTTTCGCCTTCGCCCTTCCCCTTCTTCCTTGCTTCTTCCCTTCTCTTCTCTTCCCTTCTCTTCCCTTCCTTTCCCTTCCCTTCTCTACCTACCTTACCCTATCTATTCTTCCTTTTCCTTCCCCTCCCTTCCCTTCACATTACTTCACTTCATTTTACTTCTTTCCCCTTCCTTCCTTCCTTTCTTCCTTCCTTCCTTCCTTCCTTCCTTCTTTCCTTCCTTCCTTCCTTTCTTCCTTCCTTCCTTTCTTCCTTCCTTCCTTCTTCCCTGCCTTCCCTTCCTTTCCTCTGCCTCCTTCCCTTCCCTTCTCTTCCCCTCCCTCCCCCTTCCCTCTTTTCCCATTCTTTCCCCCTTCCTTCCTTCCTTCCTTCCTTCCCTCCCTCCCTCCCTCCCTCCCTTCCTTCCCTCTATTTTAGCTTTCCATCCCAAAAAAATGTTTCTAGAGTACAATAATTGATGAGAAACAGTTCAAAACAACTGTCAATAATCTCTGTAGATTTTACAGCAATTTCTTTTTTTTTAATTTTAAAAAAATATTTATCTTATCATACCTATCTTGACAGCAGCAAGACTACTGTTCGCTCAAAATTGGAAATTAGACCAACTCCCATCCAAAGACAAAATCATCGCAAAGATAACAGAGTGTGCTGAAATGGACAGATTGATGCTGGAACTCCAGGAAAAGGAAGAAAGTGAATACTATCTTGTATGGCACCAATGGTATCAATGGCTGGAAAGGAAAATCAGTAAAAATGTAGAGGACAGAAATTAGGGTAAAGACTTACATACGGAGATGAAATCATAAGAAATCTAAATTTGTACTGTAAAGCTATAATGTTGGAATTAGATATTTAATAATTACTCTTTATTAAAATATATAAGCTCAACGACATATATTCTGTTGATGACAAAAACGTATATGTAGAATGTTAGGTGGGTTTGTAGGGGGTGGGTTTTTTGTTTGTCTTTGTACTGTATTGTATTGTATTGTCTTTATATCTGTGTTTATATTTTAATAATACTAAAAATATTAAAAAATGTTTATGAATTTATGAATATGAATTTGAATTTAAACATATTAACAAGGACAAAAAAAGAGAAAATATACAAATTTTCTCACTCGTAAAATTTACATTTTCAATCCACAGTTACACTAACATACTAAATACATGTGATTATATAAACACATATATACAAATATACAAACAGTGACTTATTTACCTATTCTAAATTTCTAAACAGAAACACCATACTTAGCGTCAATGGATTTGGAAGAGGATCTTAAAGTTTTACAAAACAGATGGGAATGCTTTCTGAACTGAGAACTTCAATTAGGGTTAAAATGTTTCAGAAGCAGTATTCCCGAAGCAGCAGGCAGTGTTCAAAACACCAATGTCTTGAAAGGCAGAAGAGGAATAGTTGAATATGAAGGTGTTGGAGGAAAAAAAAATGTCTTCAAGCTTCAACACTGCAAAAGGTGAGAACCTAATCACTACTTTGGAATTCTGTGGCTGACAGCAGTCCTAAATAGCAGAACTGTATGGAAAAAATTCCTGAGTTATATAAGTCGTGATTTAGGTAATCTTTAGTGGCAGATTGCAAATGGTTAAACTTTGTGCGGGAACATGGTGTAGGATCTCACTCTAGAAAAATAGGCTGTTAGTCATCGAATGACATCCAAACATAACCTGCAGACTATCTATATTACATAATGGCATTATTTTTCAGCCGAGATGCCTCTTAATTTTTACTATTATTTTGGCTTCTGAGGACTGCAAGATATCCAATGATATATGAGTTCATGGGGACCTAACCCAAACCCTAAGTGGGTTTACCTTCCAATGGGATTTTTCCATGTATTTTCCCTGGAAAGATAGAAAAGGTGGACTCAAAAAGTCAGCACCCTCCTAACCATACTGATGCTCTGCGAATTCATTGGCAACATCCATTTTGCTCTACAAGTACATGGGGATGTAACCCTAACTCTAAGTGGGTTTAACCTCCAGTGGGATTTTTTCATGTATTTTACCTGGAAAGGTAGAAAAGCTGTGTGGTGTCACGTCAGCAGCCTGCGCAGCCAGCGCTCGCGTCGGACAGCGAGGAGGCTGAAGAGGATGTAGTGCCAGAGGCAGAGACTCAGCCAGGGTCTCCAGAACCTCCAGAGGCTCCTTCAAGTGGAGAGAGCGAAATGGAGGAGCCTCTCCTCAATGCTTGAGCACGCAGGGCTGCCAAAAGGCAGGAGTGGCTGCTCAGGAGGAGGAGGTCTTCTCGAGAGTAAGGCTTGAGGATAATTGGCCACTCCCTTAGCCTATTTAAGTCACACACGGTTAGTAAGTTTCTTGCTGGAAACAACTTGTAATTATCATGACAGCATTTTTGGAAAAGTCTTATCGTATTTTGTTTTCTGGGCTGGTTGCCAACCTTTGCCGGACTTTGGTTTATTCTTGCTACTTAATAAATTTGATAAAGACCATTGGTGTGTGTCAATATCCTCAGAAATCCGGAGCTAGGGCAGAACAGGCTGGAATGAGAAAGTCAGCACCCCGCTATACATACCGATGTTCTGCGAATTCATTGGCGGCATCCATTTTGCTCTACGAAGAGGGGACCTAACCCTAACCCTAAATGAGTTTTCCCTCCAATGGGATTTTTTCATGTATTTTACTTGGAAAAATAGAAAAGGTGGACTCAAAAAGTCAGCACCCTCCTAACCCTATTGATATGATGAGAATTCATTGGTGACATCTGTTTTGCTCTACGAGTTCATGGGGACCTAACTCTAACCCTAAGTATATTTACCCTCCAATGGGAGTTTTCCATTTATTTTACTTGGAAAGGTAAAAAAGCTGGATTGAAAAAAACCGTACCCTACTAAATATACCAAGGTGCTGTGAATTAATTGGCGACATCCATTTTCCTCTACGAGTTCATGGGGACCTAAACCTAACCCTAAGTGGGTTTATTCTCCAACTCTCCAATGGGAGTTTTCCATTTATTTTATCTGGAAAGGTAGAAACAATTGACTGAAAAAGTCAGCACTCCCCTATCCATACCGATGCACTGTGACCTCATTGGCGACATCCATTTTACTCTACAAGTTCATGGGGACCTAACCCTAATCCTAATGGGATTTCAAGGTATTTTACACGGAAAAATAGAAAAGTTGGACTGAAAAAGTCAGCACCCTCCTATCCATACCGATGCTCTGCGAACTCATTGACGATATCCATATTGCTCTATGAGTTCAAGAGGATGTAACCCTATTCCTAAGTGGGTTTTCCCACCAATTAGATTTTCCCATGTATGGAAAGGTAGAAAAGCTGAACTAAGAAAGTAAGAACCCTCCTAACCATACCAATGCACTGCAAATTGATTGGTAGCATACATTTTGTTCTAAGCATTCATGGGGACCTAACCTAACTCTAAGTGTGTTTACCCTCCAAAAGGATTTATGGGTTACATCCTCATGAGCTCGTAAAGCAAAATGGATGTTGTCAATGAATTCGCAGAGCATCGCTGTCAGGTTTCGAAGTCGTCTCAAATAAATTGCATTTCAAACAAAGTCTTTGAAGGAAAACTCCTATTTATTAAGCGCGACATTCTAAAATCTGATTCCATCGAAGCCAACACTGACTTCCAGACCCAAAGCCCTCCCTTTCCGTTCCCCACTCCCCTGCACTCATTGGCCATCTTCCAAGTCATTCTACCCCTAATCTACCGCTTCAGCTCAAAGGAATTTCCCCTCTCCCATCCCATCTCCTAGGGGATATTATCTCCAGGGAAAATAAGTAGGTGAAAAGTCAAATGTCCCTTTCCAGATGCCTCCGCTTCTCCTTCTTATGTCAGCACTAGAGAAAATGCAGCTTGAAGTGCTGACAATCACTATGGTTAGGAGGGTGCTGACTTTTTCAGTCCACCTTTTCTACCTTTCCAGGGAAAATACACCGAAAAATCCCATTGGGTTAGGGTTAGGGTTAAGTCTCCATGAACTCATATATCATTGGATGATATCCTCAGAAACCAAAATAATAGTAAAAATTAAAAGAGGCATCTTGGCTGAAAAATAATGCCCATTGTGTAGTATAGATGGTCTCCAGGTTATGTCTGGACGTCATTCTATGACTAACAGCTTATTTTTCTAGAGTGAAATCCTACATCATGTTCCCACACAAAGTATAACCATTTGCAACCTGCCACTAAAGATTACCTAAATCACGATTTATATAACCCAAGCATTTTCTCCATACAGTTCTGCTATTTAGGACTGCTGTCAGCCACAGAATTCCAAAGTAGTGATTAGGTTCTCACCTTTTGCAATGAATTCACAGCACATTTGAGGAGGAGGGTACTGAATTTTTCAATGAGAAGGGCACTGAATTTTTCATTCCACATTTTCTACCTTTCCAGGGAAAATACATGGAAAAATCCCATTGTAGGGGTGGACTAAAATAATCCAACTTTTATTATTTTGTGGGTGAGTTATAGGAATTTTCCGAAGTGTGAAATAACTGATTTAAGATTTATATAGCCCAAATGCATGCATTTTGGATATTTTAAAGAAGCAGAGGAGGAGAAGCAGGGGTAGGAAGTATATGAAATCACTTTCTGAAAACATGGATTTTTGTTGTCAAAAAAAGTTATGCAGCCTTATTATCAAACTTCTGCTGTGAGGTCCGGGACTTTCTCACTGATTTGTAATAATTTATTTGACAAATTTAAATTGCTGCCCATTTATCAATGGAATTCTGAAATCCTTTGGGAATTTCCCATTAGAAACCTATTGGAAGCATTTGATTTGTAGTTTCCAAAATTTGGGTTCATTCATGAATTGAATCAGGTAGCTCCTGCTTCAAAGTCAAATAAGGATCTTTCCCTCTTTGACCTGGATTGGATCTTTCCCATCCAATTCTGAATGGAATGTCAACTCGCAAAGCATCCCTGGCCTGCTCTCGAGTTTCCATAGGCCAGGGGGGGATGGGAAACTAGAGAAATGGCACAGCAGCCAAAGACAGATGCACATTCCACACTTATCTCTCTCAAGGCAGTATCCCAGGGTTACCTACAGCAGCCAAGAAGAGTGACCTCTACAACCCACAAAATTGCTTCTTGGTGAATGTGATTAATGACACACCCTGGGAAGAGTGGGGAAAAAGGATCAAAATTGGAGTGTAAATTACATAGGGTCAGAGCTGGCTTCATGGGAAACGTGCCGACATGAAACTCCTAATAAATAACTGGATTTCTTTTGAAGCTTGGCTCAAGACTCATGATTTAATTAGGGTATCTGTCAGAACCCTGACATGAAATATATTTGAAGAAAATGACCTAAAGGAAAATCTTTGAATGATCTTTGAAAAAGATCAATCCAACTAAATCCATACCTCTAGATCCTTTTATCTGAATTATATGCAAATGAGAACAGAATATATACCATTAATTCTCCAGCATGATTTATTAACCCAATACATAAAGTCAAAATTATGTTGATCAGTTGTCCTGAAAGGGGTGAGTAATGGATTGAGTTGTCCCATGTCTCCTTCTTGTTGAATTGTCATTATGTTTTATCGGCTTCCATACAGATAGTCAGATAGAGCCAGTGAATTCATAACATACAGAAAGTCAAAATAATTCAGCGGGGATTAGCATGAGCACGCAATGAGATAACTTCATCCACAATTCCCTCATTGCAAAGCTCTTGAAGCTAATGGAATATCATTTCCATTGACAGTTAACTCTTGTATGCTGTTTTTAACCTTCTTCAATAGCTGAGAAGAAAAATAACATTACTAACAGTACATTACGACACTTCAGTGTATTAGAGCTCAGTGCATTGCAACACCAGGATTGAAGGTTAGCAGTTGATTAAGAATTCTGAATGTAAATTTGATGGCAGTTTGCACAGAAGCCTTTCTAGATGAACTAGTTGGTAAGAACCACCTATAAGTACAATGAGTCTTAGCTTAGATAGCTTCAATATACAACCTAAAGGGGTGAGATTATTATTTTACAACTTCTTAGATAAGGATGTATTTCCTTTGATAGTTTATGTAATAGAATGTAACCCTTGAACCAGTTGTGGGTTCCTCCCGTTTCCACCCAGTTCTGCCGAGCCAGTAGCGATGACGATATGATGTCACCAAACCAGTTCTGCCCCCCAGCCCCCCTGCATTATTCTTACCTTTTATTTGGCCCCACCCCCAATCTCTTGCTGCCTCCTGAGTCCCAGCTGATCGGCTAGAGGGAAATAAAACTGTTTAAACTTTTGCCCCCGGGCTTCAAAGGGCCGCCCTACAGCTGATCAGTTTTAAAAGAAAACAAATGAGTAGACCGATGCCTGCAAAAATAAATGGGTAGACCAGTGCCTGCAAAAATAAATGAGTAGACCGGTGCCTCCAAAAACAAATGAGTAGACCAGTACAGCTCTGCAAGCAGTTAAAAGCCTAGTAGACCAGTACCTCTGCTAAATCCTAAAGAATTGTCACATGACCATCAAGCCATGCCCACAAAATAAGCCACGCCCACAGAACCAGTAGTAAAAAAATTTAGAACCCACCCCTGCCTTGAACCAAACTTGATATGGAAGTTCTACAGCAGAGTAGACAACTTGGTGCCCTTCAGATATTTGGACTACAGCTCCCATATTCCAACCACTGGGCCAGGATAACTGGTTGTATTAAAGTTGTAGCTCCAAACTTCTTAAAGAGCACTATATTGCTCATCCTTGTTCTATAGATTCACAGCAGAAAAGAAAGACTGTAGGGTCCTTGGTGCTCTCTCAGCTTGGTTGCTTTCTTGCAAACGTTTCTTTAGGAAAGGAAAGAATGTGAAGTTCGTTCTTGCGTTCTTAGAGTACGCGAGGATTACTCAAGAAGTCCTTTCCACTCAAGAGATCTCTCTCTTTTTTTTTTCCAGTTTTGATTTACTATAGTCCTACTTCATGAAAGCATATTCTCTCACAGTGCATAAATCTGGATGGCTTTCAAAATTGTTGTTCTGACCTGCAGCACAAAGCCGAGTCTTCATCCCGATTTACAGTGAATTCCTCTCCAGAAAAGTCTTTCCTGTCCCACAGTCTTTCAAGTTAGTTCACAATTACCAACCTTTATCAGGCTTGGAGAGTGGCCAAGCCGATATCTTTCAGATGTCGCAATACTTGGCAAGAATGCAGTTATGAACTAATTGTCTCCTGCAAACTCCACTTCCCTTTCGTTCCTCTTTTATTCCCTCTGGGAGGGGTCATTCATTGTCCACCTGTGGCCTTACTCCAGTGGTGGGTTTCAAAAATTTTTTACTACCGGTTCTGTGGGTGTGGCTTGGTGGGCGTGGCAGGGGAAGGATACTGTAAAATCTCCATTCCCACCCCACTCCAACGAAAGGATACTGTAAAATCTCCATTCCGTCCCCAATCCAGGGGAAGGTTACTGCAAAATCCCTATTTCCTTCTGATCAGCTGGAACTTGGGAGGCAGAGAATAGATGGGGGCAGGGCCAGTCAGAATTTTTACTACCGGTTCTCCAAACTACTCAAAATTTCCGCTACCAGTTCTCCAGAACTGGTCAGAACCTCCTGAAATCCACCTCTGCCTTACTCCCAAGTCGACCCTTGTTCTTTAGCTGTTCCCTTCGTCTGGCAACTCTGTGCATGCACACACTGGGAACAGGCTCCAGCTGTTCATCTGCCTCCCTGATGTCTGACTCCAAAGGCAGCTGATAACTGGCATACAGCTCTGGCCCCCTCTCTGCCTCTGATGCAGAGCCCTCATCAGAGCCTTCCCCAGACTCCAGGACTGGCCCAGGTTCCTCCCCAACCTCCTCACTGTCCGAATCTGCTACCAGATCCGCTGGCAGGCCACAACAATTGTTTAGATAAATTCATGAAGAATATATCAATAAAGGAGTATTAATCTTAATTTTGGAGGCAGTATGTCTCCTTGTACCAGTTGCACAAAAACAGTGGAAAAGGGATAAGTTTTCATCTCTTGCTTCTGGGTACCCCAGAGGCATCTGGATGGCCACTTTGAGAAATAAAGTAAAACTGGGTTAAGATGGGCCTTGGTCTGACTCAGTGGAACTATCCAATGGAAGCTAGGACAGCTTGCCATGGTCAACTCACTGCAGAACAGATCAATACTGTATTAATCGTTTCGTTCAGTTACTTTTATTATTGCTGACCACATTTTCATCAGAATTATTGTAACTCTTGTAGTTCTGGATTGACTTTATTTTATTATTACTGGCCACGGTTCTGTTGAAATTAATTTAACTTTTGTACTTGTTGAATTGTCCCAATGCAAGTTGACCCACGGCAAGTTGGCCATGGCAAGTTGTCCCATTCTGGTCCAAAGATGGAGTCCACACTGGAATCAAAGGTGTTCTATATCAAAGTGGTTTATTTATTTATTTTTATTCTTATTTATGTGATTTATCCCTGCTTCAATCTGGATGGGCTCTAAATAGTTTACAGCTAATAAAAATATAATACAACAATTATGAACATTACTGTTACAGTTTAACAGTTATAACATATTGATACATTAATTAACATGGACAGTAACCACTCAACAACCAATTCCCACGGGCCCTTTGCTAGCCCTCCTCTTTTGATCTTTTTGAAAAATAACATTAAAGGACATTGGAGATAGAATTGGTGTGGGAAGAGTTGTATATAAATCCCTGAGCCAAAAATAGGTTGTCAGCATGAACTCATTTGACATTATTCAACATTCTAAACACAGTAGTTAGGGTTAATTAGATTTTTGACCCCCCGAAATATGTAAGTGCCTTTGAGGAGGTACTAGCAGCTGATATATTTTAGGTCTGAGTAACCGCATAACAAACAGATCATGAATGAATGAAATCGTCATCTTTGTTCCTACAGCAAATATGTACTTGACATTTAATTAAATATCCAAATGTCCACCAGATCTGTAATAAACTGCTTTTCAAGACCTCTGAATGTCAGGGGGGAAACTGGTTTTATATTATATGTGTTGGTTTTCTTCCCTGCTACTCCTCTGTTTATTCTTTTTCCCTGCAACTACTCAAGCTGTGAAAAAAAAGAGGTTTTTTTTTTTTTAAAGGTTTAAGGAGAATAGACATGACTTGTGTTTTCAGTTCAGAAAATCTATTTGTGAAGGATAAGGGCGCATCTAATGGTTGGCAATATAAAGGATGGAGTTTCTTTTCATTTGTCTTCAGGGAGCTAAAAGTATTTTCTGTTAGTCATTCCTAATTAGATAATTCATGCATTGCAAGGAAGAATGAGCTATGCAAACTGCAAATATTATTGCTTCTCATTAAATGGTTGAAATGTGAGTTATATTTCTTTGTTCTAAAACCGATGAGGTTGGTCATCTTGTGATGGGTGTTATTGTCAAATTAATTAATAATGTAAAAGTCCTGCTCTTCAGTGTCAGGTTGGTCCCTGGTAATTTCTGTTATGCAGGATTTATTCCTAGATGTGACTGCTGATATTCAGGTGTAATGAAAACCTGGATCAGAGAAGTCCCACTTCTCCAGTCCAGGGGTGTCAAACTCAAGGCCCGGGGCACAGATCCAGCCCATGAGGTGTTTAGATACGGTCCGCGGGGCTGCCCTGCAAACAATGAAGGACTGGCCCATGGTGTCTCTGCCAGCGAAAATGGAGCTCAATAGAGCCTCCTGAGCTTCATGTTCACTGGCAGAGGGTTACAGGAGGCTGTCGCAGCCAAAAACGGAGCTCAGGAGCACATTTTCACTGGCAGAGCGCTCGGACTGCCACAGTTGCCCCTGACATGAGTGATGTTAAGATGGCCACGCCCACCCTGGCCACGCCCACCCCAGCCCTGTAAGGTCAAACACAATCCTGATGCGACCCTCAATGAAATCGAGTTTGACACCTCTGGACTAGTCCATCTCTTCCCGAAATAGCCACCGCACCTGCTCAGGTTAAGATGAGAGAATAGGAAGGTGGAAAGGCTGCAGTCTGTAGGAATTTCATCTTGTTGGCAGCATCTCTACAATGTACATAAGATTGCTTTTGGTGGGGTTCTTGTTGGGGGTTACTAAGAATTGTTACTCCCACTCTTTCAATCAATCAATCAATCAATCATCCAACCATTTGGAATTTTCCTCAGTAGTCGCATTTCCTGATCTGAAGAAACTTCATGGGATGGGCAGCCAGGGAAGCTACAGAGCAGTGAAGAGATTATAGTAGAGTCAAAGAATAAAACTTATAGAGACCAGAGGTGGTATTCAGCAGTTCTAACCAGTTCTGGAGAACTGATAGTGGAAATTTTGAGTAGTTTGGAGAACCAGTAAATACCACCTGACTGGCCCCACCCCCATCTATTCTCTGCCTCCTGAGTCCCAGCTGATCGGGACGAAATGGGGATTTTGCAGTAATTTCTCATTCTATACAATTGAATTGAAACCCCTGATATTGCATTAATATTGCACTATACAATTGAATTCAATATAGTTACTGCTCTGGGATAGAAGCCGTTCTTCAGCCTATTTGTCCTTGTTTTTATTGTCCTGTACCATCTGCCAGTTGAAAAAAAGTTCAAAAAAAGGGGTGCCCAGGATGAGATAGATCTTTAAGAATGTTTTGAACTTTCTTAAGGCAGCGGAAGCTGTAAAGCTCTTCCAAAGAGGGGAGAGGGTAACCAATGATCCTCTGGGCAATGATGTTAACCCTCTGGAGTGCTGTCCTGTCTGCCACTGTGCAATTGGCAAACCATACACAGGTGCAGTAAGTTAAAATACTCTCTATGGTGCAGCGGTAGGAGGTCACCAGCAGTTTTTCATTCAGTTGTTGTTTCCTGAGAAGTCTCAGGTAGTATAATCTCTGCTGGGCCTTTTTGACCAGTGCTGCAATGTGAGTGCCCCAGGTCAGGTCCTCTTTTATGCTAACACCCAGAAACTTAAAACTAACCACTTGCTCCACTTGATCTCCCTTGATAACCAAGGGCTGGATGTCTGATCTATTCCTTCTATAGTCCTCTATAAGCTCCTTGGTCTTATTGGTGTTAAGGACCAAGTTATTGTCTCCATACCACGAAAGCAACCAGTCCACCTCATCTTGATAGGCAGACTCATTCCCCACTGCCCCACCCCAGAGATGAATCCCACCACTGTTCTATCATCTGCAAATTTAATAATAGTATTACTGGCATGAATGGGAATGCAGTCATGTACATAAAGAGTAAGGGACTCAACACGCAACCCTGTGGTGTAACCAGTGTTAAGAATAAGGGCAGAAGCTGGGACAAGAACAAGAGCTCACCCCATTATGTAATATTTGAGTCAATAAGCCCAGCATCTTAACCACTAGGCCACCAAGTGCAAAAAATCTAGCCTCTATCCATTCACAGTGATGTCAATGATATCAAATTGATGCTACATGAATCTTGACCCCATTGCATAAATAACCTGATTGTTTATGGTAATGACAGCATGACATTTGATGTAAGTAGAAAAGTTATATGATTAGCTGGATGACAGCATGGTGCCCTGTTCCTATTGTCTATGACTCCACTCATGAGAACTTCTCCAACATCCTCCTTTCCTCTGAAAGAATACAAAGCAAATTCTCTTCCATCAAACTAAGCGAAAATTGGCAGGAAAAAATAGAACAGAATTTCCTTCTCCAGCACTATAGTGGCAGTACTTTAATTAGGTCACATTTATCATTTCCTTGATGACATTTTGAAGCTGATGATCTATCTAAACATATGGTTCACTCTAGGTCAAGAACCATTAATCCTTCCTTGCTAGCTTCATTCATTAAAACCTCTCACAAAACTAGAAATGTTCCTTCAGAACACTTGTGTGGAGAGGATAGTAATTGGATAATACACAGATACAATTAATTATCTGGTCTAACATATGTTCATAAACATTTTTATGAACACTTGTTCATAAAAATATGAGTTGGAAGTAATCCCAGAGGTCATCTAATCCTGTTACTTCATATTTAACTAGAGATCTGTTGGAACACCCCAGTGCTTGGATACAGGATAATATGATCCTTTTCTCCAGTCACCTTCCCTTCTTCAACAAATTCTTCTAGTTGGTAACAGTTTGGTTCAAGATAGCAAGTCATCTTACTGTTGTGGCCCGCCAGCGGAGCTGGTGGAAGACTCAGACAGTTAGGAGGTTGGGAAGGAACATGGACCAGTCCTGGAGTCTGAGGAAGGCTCTGATGAGGCAGAGATGGGGCCAGGGCCATCCAACAGTTATCAGCTGCCTTTGGAGTTGGATATCAGTGGGGCAGAAGAACAGCTGGAGCCTGTTCTGGATATGTGCATGCGCAGAGCTGCCAGGAGAAGGGAACAGCTAAGGAACAAGGGCTGACTCGGGAGTAAAGGTACAGGTGGATGGTGAATGGCCCCTCCCATAGGGAATAAAGCAGGGAGTTGGCAGGTGACAATTAGTTCAATTCATTAGGGTGAAGATCTGTTCCTGACTTCTTGCCAAGTAATTGCTGTTGCTACAGCATCGCGTTTGGAAGATATCAGCCTGGCAACTCTCCAAATCTCATAAAGGTCTGTAGTTGTGAAATCTCATGAAACATTGTTTGCCGGCACTTTGCTGGAGAGGGAATTCCCTTTAATCTAAATAAAAGAAGTTTTATCGGGATGAGGAGTATGCTTCATGATCTTGGAAGGCCTAGGTCAGAACACTTCTTTCTTCTATCATTTAACAAATAAAATTACCAGCAAGAAAGCACCAGAATTTGTTGGACTCTGACTCCTAATATTAGATTTCCATGAGATTTCTACAAAACGTCAGTGTTGTACAAACCTTCCGATGTCAGTATTTCATAAAATTAAAAAAAAGAAAAAAGATTTCACCTGCTCAATCGTGTCTGACTCTAGGGGGCAGTACCCATTTCCACTTCCTTGGCAAGGGAGCCATCTTTGTCAGAAGATGCTTCCATGGTCATGTGGCCGGCATGACTGTATGCTGAGGCACAGGGAACACTGTTAGGTTCCCACTGAAGCGGTACCTGTTTAACTACTTGCATTTGCACGCTTTTGAACTGCTAGGTTGGTAGAAGCTGGGGCAGGAATAGGAGTTCACACAGTACTTGGATCTTAAACTGCCAATTTTTCTGTCTACAATCAGTCTATTGCCTATGTCATTCAGAGTGTGGGTATCCAAAAATCTTAATCCGTATCTTCTCTCCATCCATGCAATTAAACCTGACTCCTGGCAATTTTATGGCTGCATCCATGCAGTTTTCTTGAAAGCTGTATGAAATCTATTTCTCATTATCCTCTTTGAGGGTTTTTTTTAACTTCCCAAATGAATTTATAGTCCCAGGATTCCTTGAGGGAAGTTATAATCAAGAGCAGCTAACAGACTCCAAGTCCAGACAGGTGCTGCCACCTTCTGAGACAATAGCTTCAAACTCAAAACAGAAGACTGTAATTTTAAATTAGAAATTGCAATGTGTTTTTTAAAACACACACACACACACACACACACACACACACACACACACACACACACACACAAAATCTGTGCAATTCATGGATCTCCAGTGAAGCTGTATGAATTACAACCTTATGCAAACTGACATGATGAGATATCTATGACATTGTATCTCCTTGGTTGGAGTCAAATTTCCCACAAGAATGGCTCTGTGAATGCCTTTCAAACATCGCACTGCAATAAATATCTGAATGCATTCATGTTTCCACTGTGTATTAGCTGCTACTTGCAAGGGGAATGTAAAAATAATAATACTTTAAAAAGAACTTTTGCAGAACTTCTGAAGAAGAAATTACAGAGAGTGAAATAATCAGCTTTAACATTAATCAGGATTTTCCACTTGGCCTTTTTAACAGATAGGAATTCAGTCCTTGACATGATTCCTCAGAAGTTTCAATGAAGTTCTCTCTCTCTCTCCCTCTCTTTCTCTCTCTCCCTCCCTCCTCCCTCCCTCCCACCCTCTCTCTCATAGTGAATTAATATTTAAATTATTTTAATATTATATTAATCAATCCACAGACGCTATGGTATGCCAGTAGAGTAAAAAAAAAAAAAACACAAAAAAAGTGAGGAAGTTAGAATAAAGTTAGAATAAGTCATAAAATAGACAAATGTGATAAATTTAGGAAATGTCAGAGAATAAATCATGATTTTGAAACTATTTAATTTTTGAAATCGAAGTAGAGATTGTCGAAATATATAAAAATATTTTAATCAGAATAACAGTATTGGAAGGGACCTTGGAGGTCTTCTAGTCCAAACCTCTGCTCAAGCAGGAAACCCTATACCATTTCAGACAAATGGTTGTCCAATCTCATCTTAAAAACTTCTAGTGTTACAGAATTCACAATATTGACATTCGTTGTTATTAATGTAAATGCTGACAGTCAATATTAATAGTAATAAGAGAATGGTGTTTTTGAGTTCATGTGTAGGAGAAGGAGCAGCAGAAGCTGGAGGTGGGGTCAAAAGAGGAATCAGCCTCGAATCTCTACCTCTACAAATGGATTATATCCAACCCCTCTTGAATTTCATGAGCCATTATCTAGAGCCAAAATAGCAACCAATTAGTTGAATAGATTCCTGTGCATAGACACGAGAAGTAATACTAAGGTGACCAGACGTCCCGCTTTTGGCGGGACAGTCCCGCTTTTGAGCAATTTGTCCCGCGTCCCGCGGCGTTTTAAAAAAGTCCCAATTTTTCATTCTGCCTCCTGAATCCCCGCTGATGGCTAGAGGGAAAAAAAAACTCTTTAAACTCTTGCCGCAGGGCTTCAAAGGGCCGACCTACAGCTGATCAGTGTTAAAAAAAAAATGAATAGACCCATGCCTGCAAAAATAGAAAAAACAGCCCCTGTTAACAGCTTCCGCTAGGTTAATTAGCTGCAAAAAGCTGCAAAAAGTTCCTGGAGCAGATTTCCCCCCGCTAGCTATACTGAAAACAAAGGCGAAAGCGAAACTAAACCTGCAACATGACAAAATGAGGCAGAGAGAGATTTCTTTCTTTTTCTTTTTCTTTTTCCTCACCAAAAAAGGTAGGTACAAAACTGCAAACAATGGGAAATTTTGGGCAAAAGAGGAGAGTTCAAGATTTTAAAACACAAAAGAAAAAAAGCTCTATTTAACTAGGGAATTGTAATAATTGAGATACTATTAATAATTGTATATTGTGTTGAAAGCAGAAATGGTTAAGTTGTGGTTTGGAGGAATATATGGGGGAAATTATTTGGTTTATTATTATTGGTAAATATAATTAATTGATTTGTAAGAAATTGGATTGCATGGAAATAATTGGAATATTCATGTTCATATTGATTAATATACAAAAAAGATAGTTATATAACTAATTGATTTATATTAAAATGTTGAATTTGTATTAAACAACTGTATTACATAATTACATAATTAACCAATGTGAGGATGGATATAAAAATAGATGACAATGGGAAGGGGTATAATATAGAATAGAAGGGAAAAATTGAATTTGATTAAGATTAGAGATGAGGATGAAGGGTAATATTGTTTTTTTAAAAAAATAGATGAGGAATAAATATGGCAAAAAGGAAATATAGAAATTGTAAATTTAATTGAAATGACTAAACACTGTTTAAATTTGTGAACCAGCCAAATATTCTGTTCAAAGAAAATACATTGCATGTTTGTATGTGTGTTTCTAATTATTGCTATTTATTCATATTTGTTCTCTTTTATTCTTTAAAGTTTAACAATTCATTCTTAATCTTAATATCTTTATATTTGCTTGGGGTTGGCTTTCTTCCCTTTCATCTTTTTTATTGTACAGCAATCTTTCTCCTCAAACCTACCACCACTCTCTTTTCTTTCCTTCTTACTTTCTCTTCCCCCCACCCTCTTTTTCTCCTCCCTACTTCCTCTTCCTTTCTCCTTCTCCTCCTCTCTTCCTCCCTCTCTTACCCTCACTCCTACTCTAATTTCCATTCCTTCATCCCTCTCTATTGCTGTATCCTTTAATGCATATGGACTACTCAGAGGGCTGAAAAAGTTATTTTTGACTGGTCCTCACACTTTTGACCAGTCCTCGAATTTATGACTGTCCTCACATTTTACATTTTTGCCCTATCTTGTCATCATGGTGAAGAGAAGCAGTTGTGAAATGAGTGACATGGTTGTTAAGAATGCTGCACGGGCATAAATGTGAGGATGGTCATAAGTGTGAGGACCAGTCAAAAGTGCGAGGACCTGTCAGAAATGACTTTTTTCAGCCCTCTGGTTAGTCCTTTTGTGCATATGGACTACTCAGAGGGCTGAAAAAGTTATTTTTGACTGGTCCTCACACTTTTGACCAGTCCTCGAACTTACGACTGTCCTCACATTTTACATTTTTGCCCTATCTTGTCATCATGGTGAAGAGAAGCAGTTGTGAAATGAGTGACATGGTTGTTAAGAATGCTGCATGGGCATAAATATGAGGATGGTCATAAGTGTGAGGACCAGTCAAAAGTGCGAGGACCTGTCAGAAATGACTTTTTTCAGCCCTCTGGTTAGTCCTTTTGTGCATATGGACTACTCAGAGGGCTGAAAAAGTTATTTTTGACTGGTCCTCACACTTTTGACCAGTCCTCGAACTTACGACTGTCCTCACATTTTACGTTTTTGCCCTATCTTGTCACCATGGTGAAGAGAAGCAGTTGTGAAATGAGTGACATGGTTGTTAAGAATACTGCATGGGCATAAATGTGAGGATGGTCATAAGTGTGAGGACCAGTCAAAAGTGTGAGGACCTGTCAGAAATGACTTTTCAGCCCTCTGAGTAGTCCCTATACACATAGCCATGGCCACCCGGTCACATGACCAGCTAGCCACGCCCACCCAGTCACATGGCCTCCAAGCCACGCCCACACAATAAGTCACGCCCACAATGGTGTCCTTCTTACCAATGTTAAAATCTGTTCACCTTACCCTATACGCATAGCCATGGCCACCCGGTCACATGACCAGCTAGCCACACCCACCCAGTCACATGACCAGCTAGCCACGCCCACAAAATAAGCCATGCCCACAATGTCCCTCTTTACCAATGTTAAAATCTGGTCACCTTAAGTAATACATCAGTTTAATTGGAACTTTATATGTGGCCCTGACCTTTCATGCCTGACACCATATTATAGTATCCACAGAGGTGGGCTGCTGGGGGTTCGCAGGGGCTCGGGATTATCTCTAACTAAAATTCTGTGCAGTTCAGAGAACCCCCAAATCCCATTCCTGGCTGGCTCTGCCCTGCCCACCCTGCCCCTCTCAGGAGTCCTCACACGGCCTATTTTGGATGCAGGTAAGTGCAGGGCATGCGCGGAGGCTCAGGGAGGGTGAAAAACAGGCCTACTGGAAGTTTAAGAAGGCCAGAAACAGGCCTGTTTCCAGCCTCCAGAGGGCCTCCAAAAATGGCCTCCCCAAAAATGGGGAGGCCATTTTTGCCCTCCTGGAGGCTCGAAGAGCCCAGGGAGGGAAGAATGGCCTCCCCCTGTTGTGATGCAGGAGGCCGACTAGGCCACGCCCACCATGGTCACAGCATGCAACCAGCAACCAGGCAGACAACCCCTTGATAAAAAATTTTAAGCCCACCCCTGAGTATCCACCAAGCAAATAAACATTGTACTGCACATAACATTTTACCACAAAACCCAAAAACAGTTGTTTTTCGTCCTCTCTTCTTCCTCCTTATTTTATATACTTCTATAATTTTACTAATACTCTGTATGAAAAAATCATTCGTCATTTTCCCTTGAAAAAAAACATATTCAACAAAGGCCTTCAAGATTTGCTTCCAATTATTATTAAGACTCTCAAAATGAATAAGGTTAATTAGAGTTTTTTGACCTGAAGAATTTTTTAAAAAATAATGTCTGTGGTGACTCGCTAATTGCCGTTTCATATCAAGAAATGACTTGGAAGGTAATTGTTGGATGCAAGGAACTTTGGGGGGGGGGGGAATAACACCAAAGCAAATTATGGGGGGGGGAGAGAAATTGGCCTATTCTGTTTCAACCTTGGTGTGTGTGTGTGTGTGTGTGTGTGTGTGTGAAAGAGAGAGAGAGAGAGAGACAGACAGACAGACAGACAGACAGACTGAGACAGAGAGAGACAGAAAGATAGAGAGAGAGGGGGAGAGAGAGAGGGAGAGAAAGAATAAGAGAAAGAATAAGTAAGAGAGAGAATGTATGTGTGTGTTTATGTGAGAGATGGCAGAGGGGGGAGGGAGAAAGAGAGGGAGAGATTATCCTTATTAGTAAATTATAATACATGGATGTGAGAGGAGGAACTGCCTTTACACAGAAAACTATGTGCCATTGTCAAAGTCAAAGTTTGTGGAGGGTTTTCCTACTGTAGTCTGTCTGGAGCAGGTCTTCGGTACTGTGGGAAGACCCACGCACCCACCCAAGGATGAAATATTTTGAGGAATATTTAAAAAGGCAGAATATTATAGTTCCCTAAATGAAAAATGGAGAAACATGAGGTTTTTTTTTAGAGGCAGGAAGCAGACTCAGTCTTTCTTAATAGCCCCCAGCAGATATTTGTGCCCATTAAGAAAGACTGGGCCAGCCTATCTACAAAACAAATGACCTTCAGCTCCAGGATGATGGGATTAAGAAGAACAGGACATGATCCTTCAGGACCTAATAGGATTAATCCACTACCATTTAGCAGAAGACACAGAGCTCACTACATTGCACAGTCTCCTAAGAGCATTTCAAACATGCCACAACCCTCCTAGCAGCACCTCTGAAACTTATAAAAATCCATGTACTCATCAAACCAATTGGTTAGCTGCACCAGAACCATAAACCCCTGGTGGTTCTGTTCATCATTAAACCATCTTTCCAATCAGCCTCCATGTTTCCAGTGTCTTTCTCCCAGCTTGGAACTGAACCAGATGGATTTTTCTTCCAACAGTACTCAGGCAGTTGAAGTGAAAGGGTCAAGGCATTTAAGCTAGAATTGCTTACAAACCGGCATGTAGGTTTCAAGAGAAATAAGTATGAAAGAAGCCATAGCAGGTAGACAGGTACAGATTTTTTTTTTCTAGCTTGACAGGAGATGCTGCTGGAATGAGAAGTGTTTGTATGTATAGCAAAAGAGACCACAGCTAGGAGAGCCAGAGGATTCACCATCAGGAAGAAGAACCAGGAAAGTGCCTCAGGCAGATGAGACCAAAAAGCCAGCAAAATGGAAAAGGCAACCCTGGACAGTTGCTGGTGGAAAGCAAACTCCAGCTGGTTCAGATGCTGAATAACCAGGCAAGATTGTGTTAAGGAGACAGGTTGATATCATCCACGCATCTGTGCTGCAGATAAGCACAGCGGAGGAGGAGAAACTATCAAGTGAGTACTTGCCTTCCAAAGAAGAGGGGCGGAAATTCTTAAGCCATTTGTGAAGAAGATGAAGGACAGAGGGATGATCTGCTGCCAAAGCAACAATCAGACAAGTGAGACTTGAGTCAATTCCAAGAAACTAATTTTGAGAAATCATCTCAGACAAGCACTTCCCTTATTCACCTGATGATAAAGTGATCTGGAAAGACTTGCACTAAAAATTTACTAAAAATAGCTTTAGGTCTGCATGGTGTTTGGTGTTTAGTCCAGTCTACACAATTTATTTAAGTTTTGTTTGCCTACTGTATAGATTTACAGTATACATACTTCCCCTTGGACACTATAATGGATAGATAAGCAAGAATACTCATGCCCTACAAGTCTAATAAATTTTCATTTTTCATTTTTTTTTCATTTTATTAAATTTGTATACCGCCCTACTCCCGAAGGACTCAGGGCGGTGAACAGCCATAAAATAAAACATATAAATACAAAATTTAAAATAGAATAAAATAGATTAAATAATTTGGCTGAATTTTAAAACCCCAATAATTTAAAACCAAATTTAAAATTTCCATTTAAAAAGGGGAAAAAACTTAAGTCAGGCCAGCTTGATGAAATAAGAACGTCTTGCGCGCACGACGGAAGGTGCGCAGATCCGGAATCCTCCGTATTTCTGGGGGGAGCTCGTTCCAGATAGTAGGTGCCCCCACAGAGAAGGCTCTCCCCCTGGGGGCCACCAGTTGACATTGTTTGGCTGACGGCACCCAGAGGAGCCCCTCTCTATGGGAGCGTACTGGTCGGTGGGAGGCTATTGGTGGTAGCAGGCGGTCCCGTAAATAACCAGGTCCTAAGCCATGGAGCACTCTAAAGGTGATAACCAAAACCTTGAAGCGGCTCAGAAGACCACCGGGAGCCAGTGCAGCTCATGCAGGAAAGGCGTTACATGGGAGCGCCACATCACTCCCATCACCACCCGCGTGGCCGCACTCTGCGCCAGTTGGAGCCTCCGGATGCTCCTCAAGGGGAGCCCCATGTAGAGAGCGTTACAATAGACCAGACGGGAGGTGACGAGGGCATGAGTGACCATGCGTAAGGAGTCCCGATCTAGAAAGGGACGCAACTGGTGGATCAGGCGAACCTGATGAAAAATCCTCCCGGTCACGGCTGTCAGATGCTCTTCTAAAGACAGCCGTGAATCCAGGAGGACACCCAAGTTGTGAGCCTTTCCGTGAGGGCCAATGATTCACCCCCAATAGTCAGCGATGGCACCAGCTGACTATATCGGGACATCGGAAACCACAGCCACTCGGTCTTGGATGGATTGAGCCTGAGCCTGTTTCTCCCCATCCAGATCCATACGGCCTCCAGATAAACTATGCACTAAGCTCCAATAGCAATAAAAACAGTGTATATACATATTGTTGTGGTCCACCGGCAGCCGGCAGAGCCGGCAGCAGAGTCGGACAGTGAGGAGGTTGCGGGGGGAACATGGACTAGTCCTGGAGTCTGGGGAAGGCTCAGATGAGGACTCTGCATCGGAGGCAGAGAGGGGGCCAGGGCCATCTGGGAGTTTTGTGCTGCCTCCGGAGCCTCCAGAGTCAGACATCAGCAAGGCAGAGGAACAGGGGGAGCCTGCTCCCAGTGCGTGCATGCGCAGAGCTGCCAGAAGGCAAGAACAGTTAAAACAAAAGGGACGACTCAGGAGTAGGGCTTGAAGATGATTGGCCCCTCCCATAAGACATAAAGGAGGAGCAAAGGCACGTGAGCCTTTGCAGGAAGCATCTTTGTTCATTCTGGTCAGTTTAAATTCTGAAGCTCCATTTTGACTCTGTGCTCCGTGTGGCCTTGCAAGGCTAATTGCCAATTAGTGCCAATCAATTGCCACTGATTTTTGTCTCTGGCCAGTGGTTGAGTGGTTTTGTTATTGGGGATATAGATATGGAACCCTTGTCATGGACAGACCACTTACTTCTTTGCCTGGATCTTTGAACCTGGATCTCCCTGCCCCCCGCCGCAGGGAGGCAGATCCAATTAGATGGATCCGCCCCAGGCACCTGATGGATCCTGAGAGGTTCCAGATGGAGCTTGGGCCATTTCCTGAGGTTCTAGCACATGACTCGGCTGAGGACCTGGTAGCTGCCTGGGATCGGGCGGCTGGTGGGGTCTTGGACCAAGTCGTGCCTTTGTGGCCTCTGACCCAGTGCCAATCCTGTGCGGCTCCTTGGTTCACCGAGGAGCTGACGGAAATGAAGCACCAGAAAAGACGCCTGGAGAGCGGTTGGAGGGCCAGTCTCACTGAGTCTGATCAAACACTGGTAAGGTCGCATATTAAGACCTACCTAGTGGCGATAAAGACGGCAAAGTTTAATTACTTTTCCGCCTCTATTGCGTCATCAGGGAATCGTCCGACCGCCCTGTTTAGGGTGACCCGCTCCCTGCTCCATCCGGGAGTGCGGAAGGATCCCTTGGAAGGCAGGGCGGAGGATTTTGGACAATACCTGTATGACAAAATCGCTCAGATCCGGCAGGATTTGGACTCTGACTGGGTAGATCAGGGCAGAGTGACGAGGAATAGTCTTGAGAATGTTATCTGGGAGGAGTTTGACGCTGTGACTCCTGATGATGTGGACAGGATTTTGGGGAGACTTAGTGCGGCCACATGTTTACTGGACCCATGTCCCTCCTGGTTGGTACTGGCTTCCCGGGAGGTTACACGAGGCTGGCTCCAGGGTGTTATCAACGCTTCGCTGAGTGAGGGCCACTTTCCCGCTGCCTTGAAAGAGAAGGTGGTGAGGCCTCTCCTCAAGAAGCCGTCCCTGGATCCAGCAATATTGGCCAACTATCGTCCTGTCTCCAACCTTCACTTTATGGCGAAGGTTGTTGAGAGTGTGGTCGCGCGACAGTTCCCACAATTCCTGGAGGAAACATCTTATCTAGATCCATTCCAGTTGGGTTTCAGGTCTGGGCACAGCACGGAAATGGCATTGGTCATGTTGGTTGATGATCTCTGGAGGGCTCGGAACAGGGGTTGCTCCTCTGTTCTGGTCCTGTTAGATCTCTCAGCGGCTTTTGATACCATCGACCATGGTATCATGCTGCACCGGCTGGAAGAGTTGGGGGTGGGAGGCACCATGTTGCGGTGGTTCTCCTCCTTTCTCTCCGACCGGTCGCAGTTTCTGTTGGCAGGGGGACAGAGGTCGACCTCGAGGCCTCTTATCTGTGGAGTGCTGCAGGGATCGGTCCTCTCGCCCCTTCTGTTCAACATTTATGTAAAGCTGCTGGGCGAGATCATCCGTGGCTTTGGGGTGAGATACCATCAGTACGCTGATGACACCCAGCTGTACATCTCCACCCCAGGCCACCCCAATGATGCCCTTAAAGTGATGTCCCAGTGCCTGGAGGCTGTGCGGATCTGGATGGGGAGGAACAGGCTCAAGCTCAACACTTCCAAGACTGAGTGGCTGTGGCTCCCGGCATCCCGATATAGTCAGTTGACTCCATCACTGACTATTGGGGGAGAGTCTTTGGCCCCCACAGAAGGGGCTCGCAATCTGGGAGTCCTCCTAGATAGGCAGCTCTCCTTGGAGGAACATCTGACAGCTGTAACCAGGGGGACCTTTTGTCAGGTTCGCCTGATTCGCCAGTTGCGGCCCTTTCTTGATCGGGATTCCCTGTGCACAGTCACTCATGCCCTCGTCACCTCTCGCCTTGACTACTGCAACGCTCTCTACATGGGGCTCCCCTTGAAGAGCACCCGGAGACTCCAACTGGTCCAGAATGCAGCAGCGCGGGTAGTGATGGGAGCAACATGGCGCTCCCATGTAACACCGCTCCTGCGCGAGCTGCACTGGCTCCCAGTGGTCTTCCAGGTGCGCTTCAAGGTGCTGGTTATCACCTTTAAAGCGCTCCATGGCATCGGGCCTAGCTATCTTTGAGACCGTCTGCTGCTACCAACGACCTCCCATCATCCCGTGCGCTCCCACAGAGAGGGCCTCCTCAGGGTGCCATCAGCCAATCAATGCAGGCTGGTGACCCCCAGGGGGAGGGCCTTCTCTGTGGGGGCACCTACCCTCTGGAATCAGTTGCCCCCAGAGATAAGGAGAATCCAAGACCTTAGCGCCTTCCGCCGTGCCCTTAAAACCCACTTTTTCCAGCAAGCCGGGCTGGCTTAAGAAGAAATCTTAAATGTTTTAATTGGTTTGTATTTTTAATTTTGGGCCAAATTTATATATATTTTAATTGTTTTTAATATTTGTATTTCATGTTTTTTTTAATTCTGGCTGTACACTGCCCTGAGTCCTCAGGGAGAAGGGCGGTATATAAATTTAAAATAAAATAAAAAAATAAAAATAAAATTAGGTCTTTGGCAGCGTGTCAAGGGAGATCAAGGTGGGTGTTTATCAGCCTTATCCCGAAGGACTGTGGCAGACTTCTGTCGGACTCTTTACAAACTATTTGTGACACATTACGGGCTGTGAAGGAACATAATTCACAGCCATTGAAATAAAAAGAGGGTTTTTGGGACTAATTGTGTGCTTTTTACAGGAAGCCTAGATCAGAACACGTATTAACTCTGTGTGGGGGGAGGTGTCTTTATTCCTCTCCTTTTTTCTGCCCTCCAGCACCAGACTGCTTTCTTTTCTATTTACATGGAAATATCAGCTATGTAGAAAGTCTATTTGTTTATTTGTTTGTTTGTTTGTTTGTTTGTTTGTTTGTTTCCATTTATATACCACCCTTCTTCCATAGGACTCAGGGCAGTGAACAGCCAAAATAAAAAACAGAACATACAAAATTTAAAAGCAGTTTAAAATGATTAAATATTTTTGGCCATAATTTAAAACAACCCAGTTTAAAATCAATTAAAATTTAACTCAAGCCAGCCCGGCTAGTTGAAATAAATAAGTTTTCAGGGCCCGACGAAAAATCCGGAGGTCTGTTATTGTACGTATCTCTGTGGGGAGGTTGTTCCCGAGGGTGGGCGCCGCCACAGAGAAGGCTCTCCCCCTGGGGGTCGCCAGCCGACACTGTCTGGCGGACGGCACCCTGAGGAGGCCCACTCTGTGCGAGTGTACTGTTATTAAAGCTGTGTATTCTTAAAACATTTAGGACCTCAGCCAAGTACATCTGTTATTTCAAGAGTTTTATTAGTTACAGTGTTTCCTCAAAACAACTGTGCCTTTTTTCAGATTCTTGTGGATGTCTTTCAAAAGATGTTTGATTGAAGGCAGAGAAATATTGCCTTAATTATTTTCAGAGTATGCAACATTTAAATCTAGTGCACGAAAAGCATATGCTTTATTTAGCTCTACATCTGTACCTTTTCTCCTGTAGTCCACCTAATACCACAGTTCAGATTTTTTTATATACCGGCATATATATATATACTCTTTGGTGTAAGGAAATTACACCATTTTTGGATTGGATCTTTAAGTAAGAAATATTTTATTTAATATCTCTCTCTCCTTCTACAACAGGGGTGTCAAACTCAACTTCATTGAGGGCCGCATCAGGATTGTTTTTGATCTCACAGGGCCAGGGTGGGTGTGGCCAGGGTGGATGTTGCCAGCTTGATATCACTCGTGTCGGGGACACCTGTGGTGGCCCAAGTGCTCTGCCAGCGAAAACAGGCTCCTGAGCTCCGTTTTCGGGTGCGACAGCCTCCTGCAACCCTCTGCCAGCGAAAATGAAGCTCAGGAGGCTCTCCCGAGTTCCGTTTTTGCTGGCAAAGGCACCACAGGCCGGTCCTTCACTGTTTCCAGGACAGCCCCATGGGCCGGATCTAAGCACCCCGTGGGCTGGATCCAGCCCCCTGGTCTTGAGTTTGACACCTCTGTTCTACAATGTCTTCTGCATTCCAAAAGTATTGCAGAATACTGGGAAGTCTTCAGGAATAGAAACAGAAGCTTGGAAGTGAGGGGGAGGGGGAGGGGAGGAGGAGGGGAGAGGAGAGGAAAGAAGGGAAGGGAAAGGAAGGGAAGGGAAGGGAATTTTGCTTCCCTTATTTCTCCAGCTAAATCATCTGCTGGATCTCAGTGTTATCTGCGAATAAAACAAAGCTCTCCATGCATGCAAAAGAAAGCCTAGGTCTATTACTAAACAACCATATGGTATATGGAAATATTGCAGAAGCTAGGAAATATGAGGAAGTGTAGTCTCCTCATCTCCTTCTCCTTTGTATTTCAATACATTGGATATGATAAGAACTTAACACTTGTAGCAGGGGTCCTGAACCTCCAAGCTTGGGACCGACACCATGCCACAACTCTCCAGGAACTGGGCCATGCAAGGAGTGAAGCCCCATCCATGCATGCACAAGATCCAGCCAGCATGTGAGGTCAGCCCACCCCACCCCACCCACCTCAGTCTATGGAAAAACCACCCTCCATGGAACTGGTCCCTAGTGCCTGAAAGATTGGGGGCCACTGACTTGTAGAACCTAAGTCTAGTAGAATTCACAACTGGGAAATTCAATCAATTGTTGAAATTCAGTCAACTGATTTGAGGGATGGTGGTATCAAATTTCCAGATATCCATTGTTCTCAAAAGTTGGCTATATACAATATTTCCAAATCTGAAAATTATGATGCCAAATTTTCCATGAGGAGATGCAGTCTTTTCCTGTGCTGAAATTATGAAAATAATTACAAGCATAAGCAAGAGTCTTCCAAGCAGACTCTAATATATGATGAAGTATCTCTTAAGCAGTGTGTTTTATTTATAGAGATACAAGGATAAATCTCAAGTGTAAATACAATGATGCCTTCTGACTTTTATTTATGAGAAGAAGCTCAACTTTTGTCATTAAAGTATCTCTGTGATGAATTAACTCTCTTATCATGTAAAATTCAGTACATCTATGAAGTGCCTGGGTTTCATACTCATTTCATTACAACATTATTTTTCAATTTGCACTCACATTTCTTTAAACCGATGGACTTTATCTCAGAAGCATTTTCCTCCTTCAGGTTTTAAGCACCTTCTTCAAATACCAAGTTGTATAAAAGATACATTATGTATGCACGTCATATTATATTAATAATACTGTATAATTAATAGATTGCAAGCTGTGGTATATGTTACAGTGTATGACTATTTAGAATAAAGTTTCTATGCAACTTTTCAATGTTCTGGCTTTCTATTTTATACCCACCAAATCTTGGCAGCCAGAGTGATGTTGATTGATGTTGATTGATGTTCTTCATGGTACTCCATATCTTTGGAGTTGTGTGATATATCAATGTGACATTAGTCTGTCCTTTTCCCAAGAAACTCAAAACATTTCATAGCATATATTCTTTAAGATTTAGGGTGACTATTGGGATATGTTACAGATTTGAGCTGTTCCCTTGAAAATTCTGTCCTACTCCATCATTTCTCAACCCACAAGATTCAAGGCAATATTGAGGACTCCTGACCCAACACTAGAAATTTGCAGCTTAGATACTTTAAAAAGTTTTAAATTGATGCATTCAAATAATATGTATACACAAAAGGTCTACAAGACCATACTGTTCCATCCCCAATATTCCAATCCTTCAAGACCACTCCAACTTTTCCACTTTAAAATGAAAGGTGGAAAAACAATCCTTACTGTATTCATTTTTCCAAGCATAAAATCCTCTGTGATTGGAATCCTAGTTTATTAAGAATTCTTCCAAAGTCAGGAACTCTGAGCAACAAGAAAAGATTAGAGTGAAACTGACATAGGATGAGATGGTAGCAATGTCCTTGATCTTGATCAGACTTGGCCTTCAAAGATGAAGATTGTGCCCTATCCAACAAGGTGCGGTTTAATGGTGAAAAAAGGAAGGACCTGCATTTAGGCAAGAAAGACCAAATGCATAAATAAAAAATAGGGGTACCTGGCTCAACAGTACTAACTATGAGAGAGATCTGGGTTTCCTAGTGGACCATGGCTTAATAAGAGCCATTTTAAAATGGACAGCTAACATCAAAAACGTCATCAAAAAAGCACAACAAAGAAAAAACTCAGAAAGCTCAAACTGCCCAAAGAGCTGCTCATTCAGTTCTACAGAGGAATTATTGGGTCTCTTATCTGCACCTCCATAACTGTTTGGTTTGGCTCTGCAACTCAACAAGAGTTTCCTCCCGAATGCCATCACTCTGCTTAACAACTAATTCCCACATCACTGTCAAATAATTTACTAAGACTGTATTACTATTATTATTCTCTTCCTTACTAGTATCTATCTCTTTCCACTTATTACTCTAACCATGTTGCTTGTATCTTTCAATTTATATTGTTTTTATTTGTTTCCTAGTATGATTTGATAGCTTATCAAGCTTAGTGACTACCACTAAGTGTTGTATCTTTTTATTCTCGATTAAAATACGATGAATGTATTTTATTCTCCTTATGTACACTGAGAGCATATACACCAAAGACAAATTACTTGTGTGTCCAATCACACTTGTCTAATAAAGAATTCTATTCTATTCTATTCTATTCTATTCTATTCTATTCTATTCTATTCTATTCTATTCTATTCTATTCCCTATCCTATCCTATCCTATCCTATCCTATCCTATCCTATCCTATCCTATCCTATCCTATTCTATTCTATTTGCTGCAGCTGCCAAAAAAGCCAATGCAGTCCTAAGCTGCATCAACAGAGAGATAGCATCAATATCACAAAAAGTAATAATGCTACCCTATATTACACTAGTGAGGCCACACATGGAATGATGCATTCAGTTCTGGTCACCACAATACAAAAAAAAAACAAAAAAAAATGCTGAAGCCCTAGAAAGAGTGCAGAGAAGAGCAACAAAGGTGATGAGGGACCTGGAGGCTAAAACCTATGATGAATGAGAGAGCTAGGTATGTCTAGCCTATCAAAGAGAAGGATTCGGCGACATGATAACTGTCTTATAGTACCTGAGGGGCTGTCACAGAGTAGAGCATAGATGGCATGACAAGACATAACTGTTGCAAGCTTGTTAAAGTGAGATTCAACCGAGAAGTAGGGATAAATTTTCTGACAATGAGCACAATTAATCAATGGAGTAGTTTGCCTCCTAGAGTTGTGGGTGCTCCATCACTGGAGGTTTTCAAAAATAGACTGGACAGCCATTTGACCAGTCTTCTACCTTGAGCAGGGGACTATACTAGAAGAGCTCTGAAGTCCTTTCCAACCCTATGTTCTATGGAACTCATACCTCCACAAGTGCCCTCTAAGGAATTGATATTCATACTCATTATCATATATAACGATGGTTACATCCTCTTAAATTCAGTTTAAGATACATCTCTGTGTTAACTTGCTTCAGGTCACATTGCATGTGGGATAACCTAAATCAGAGGTGTCAAACTCAAGACCTGCGGGCCAGATCTGGCCCATGGGATGCTTAGATCTGGCCGCGGGGTCATCCTGACAAAAGACCAGCCCATGGTGCCTCTGCCAGTGAAAATGGAGCTTGCAAGGGCCATATGCAGTCCTCCAAGGATCTGTTTTTGGCTACAACGGCCTCCTGAAGCCCTCTGCCAGTGAAAACAGAGCCCAGGAGGGCTATGCCTGGCCCTCCCAGGCTCCATTTTTTCTTACAGAGGGCTACAGGATGTCGAGTTAGCTATGCCCACCCTGGCCATGTCCACCCCAGCCACGCCCACTCGGCCAACCAAGATCAAACATAACTCTGATGCGGCCCTCAATGAAATTGAGTTTGACACCCCTGACCTAAACAAAGGCACTGCCAACACTCCAAAGCAAGGTATCACCCAGGAAGATTGATCACAAGAATGTTCTTCCTTACCTTTGTCCATTGCCTGGATTTGAGCTTCTGCATTTACCCCTAAGCAATATCTCTAAGACACAGCTATGATTGACCCAAGTAAAAGAGCTTGTGTCCGGCAGTATAGAGCTTGGCTGGCAGTATAAGGATGCTGAAACACAGCTCAGTAAAGCAGGAGAATCTAGATGTATTTGTCTTGGAGAAATGGATGATTACTAAATCAGTAAGCCATTTTGAATATTCATCACTTTCTCAGGAAAAATCCAGTATCTTCCCACATGTAAAAAAGAGAATCTCCGTCTCCTCTCACATTTTCTGACACAGCCTATTAAACTACAGCCTGTTGCACAGCATCGTTCAGAAGCTGCAAAGTAATGTGATTTGACAATCTATGTTACCCTTGTGTTTAAAGCCATTACACATGCAAAGAAAGGAGCTGTTGCTCCTATTAATTAAACATTTGTTTAAGGCAAATGGAGGACTCAAGAGTTTATTCTACGCCTACTGATTTCCCTGATCCAAAACGAAATTGGCTTAGGATTACATCAGGCGAGACATTTTCTGGTGAATTGACAAGAACCAAAGGCAGAAGTGGTGAAGAGCATTGGGATGTGACAGCGGAAATGGTGACACAATGGAGAACATTGTAGTGGGGAAAATATTACTTTCCTGGGGGCAATTTGACCCCAGAGAACTGTTTATGAAAAATTGAGGTAGAAAGAGTAAAGCAAATTTTAGCTGGAAAATATCTCAAATCATAATTTGGGTTCAGATGCCATTGTGACTTTTCCTTCAAAAGTTTTAAACAGTTTTTATTATAAAATTTATATATGGTTTTATGTCTACAGTGGTACCTCGGTATTTAACTGCTTCAAACCACATTGAATATGGTACTTGATGCATTTTGATGTGAAAATATTGTCCCGGGACTCATTGTTCAATACTTGATGTGCTGTGATAAGAAAAGGAGGACGGCTGCGGGGAATGGACAGAAAGTTGCTTATGTTGGGAAGGGCGCTGACATAGAAAAGGGAGAGACAGGACGTCCTTCCTGGATGAAACAAAGGGTCACGTGGTAAGTTGTTTGGCACTCATCATTTTTAGTACTCTTCATGCCTCCCGGAACCAATTAATGATGAGTACTTAGATACCACTGTATTTGTACACTCTATGAGGGAAATGGACGGCCTCTGAATATGAAAAATAAAACAAAAAATAAAATAAGAAGGGTTATCCTACTCAATGAACTTTGACCTATTCTGCTAAGTAGTGCCTTCTCAAGAGTGTAATACATATAAAATATGGATGGTCCTTCAGTTGAGGCTACCATCTGTTGTTGTTGTTGTTGTTGTTGTTAGCCACTTTCACCATTCTCCAGATGCCCTGTTACTTGACGCAACAGATACCCTGTTACCTGGTGGTGTTGTGGAAGGAAATACAGGTAGTCTTTGACTTACAACAGTTCATTTAATGACCATTCAAAGTTACAACGGCACTGAAAAAAGTGATTTATGACCATTTTTTACCCTTATGACCATTGCAGCATCCCCATGGCCATGTTATTTACATTTGGATGCTTGTCAACTGCCTCACATTTATGACGGTTGCAATGTCCCGGAGTCATGTGATTCACTTTTGTGACCTTCTTAAAATGAAAGTCAACAGGGAACCCTGGTTCACTTAAACAACTGCGTCACTAATTTAAGATGTCAGAGTGTTTACAGCGTGACTTCTATTTTGAGACAACCCAGGAGCAAAATACAGGACACAGAGGTTTTGTCATTACAAACAGTGGTTTATATACAAGACGTCTATATAAAAATATACACGTGGTAGGCACATACCAGACAAGCAATCAGTCTTCTTCAACTCTACATGGAGAGCGACAATACAGATACATGAGGAGAATAATACACGATGAGAGAGGGAGAGATGCCCTCTCATGGCCTCCTTTATATAGACAGCGGCAATAACCAGGGGTGAAATCCAGCAGGTTCTAACAGGTTCTGGAGAACTAGTAGCAGAAATTTTGAGTAGTTCAGCAAACTGGCAAATACCACTTCTGGCTGGCCCCAGAGTGAAGTGGGAATGGAGATTTTGCAATATCCTTCCCCTGCCATGCTCACCAAGCCACGCCCACAGAACCGGTAGGAAAAATTTTTGAATTTCACCCCTGGCAATAACCCTGCTGACTCATCCTCAGTTCATCAGCCTGGCCCACAGTCTTACAGTGGCTGGTCAGCTTTCAATCTGCATTACTCTGGCATAAGAACTGCATTGATTCACTGAACAAATGAGGCAAGAAAAGTCGTAAAATGGAGCTTAACAAATTTCTCATTTAACAACACAAGTTTGGGGCTCAATTGTGGCCATAAACTGAGGATTACCTGTACGCTGCCACAAATGTTTCTAATCGAAATGGAAAGGGCCCATACAGGTTAATATATAAGGGTCTGGCAGTTATTGATTGTATTATGTGGCTGTGTTTTGAAAGAGGCAAAGGTTGGTCCTTTCACCAAAGGAAATTGTCCCCAAAGGTCCCTTTTCCTCCCCGACATCCTTTGTTGTAATATTGTAGCCAGCAGCCAAAATAATCCTATTCCAAAAATAAAAAGGAACTCTAAAAAAAAATGTCTGTATTTATCTAATCCTGAACTAACCCTTAACTCGAATCAATGGATTTCTATGTAGATATTACCCCCAAAGGCCTGCAATTCTCTTTGTAGAATTCTTTAAACTACAGAGGTGCTTCTTTTGTGTGTACATCTTCTCTTTAACTTATATTTTATGTCCTGTTCAGCAGAGACATTTATAATTCTGTTCCTTTTGAACTGGAATAGCGTTTGTAGTAACAATAGATAAATGTACATAAAACAGTTCTCTTTTTTTTTTCTGAAGTGCCTTACAAGTTAGCATGTGTCTGTTTCAGTTTTTATGAGGCTAGGTTCTCGGCTGTTAACCATCTGGAAGAAATGAATAATTTTCAGAGTTTTCCTGATCCTCAATTATTAGAACTAATCTGTATATTAAGGCTATATAATATATTGACTGATGTGGGGCTACCATATCTGGAGTTTGTTAGCCCATATCTAGCATTATTATATACTATATTACCTTCAAGAATCATGGCACTCATATAATAATAGGTTTTCTACTTCATTTGCAGTGCCCAAGCAATCTAGAAGATTCTTTAAGTCATTTCTGGGGAAATGGTTGTAATTGTAAGTAGTTAGCACAGTGTGGAATGATTCATTTTGTGGTTGGTTGGCTGGTTGATTGGTTTTAATTCTAAATTATAACTTGAGGAAATCCACTTTGAAACTGGGATTCAGCACAAAGAACAAAGGCCATCTAACCATCAATTTTTTTCTAAAGAAAAGAAATTTAGGACAAATGTCAGGCTCCAAAAAGACATGCTGAATTACTCCAAAGCAGTTTGCTCTATTGTTCCTCACCCACAGTATAGACAGACATTTTGCCAAAGTAAAGCAAACCATTTGCATCATAGTTCTCATGTACTCTGAGAACTTCTAGAGGAGAGCCATCTTAATCCTGTCTATCTCAACCAAACTATCTGAACGTTGCTGTCTCTTGGTCCTGTGGAAGGCCTTCCTCCTGGGAATCCAGACTACATTCCACCACAACAACCTAGAGTTTCAAAACTAATCCCGTACATTTGAAAACACTTCCACTGAGAAGTAGTACCAGGTTATCAGTCTTAGGAGCATACTGTCAGGGTTCTGACGGATGCCCTAATTAAATCATGAGCCTCGAGCCAAGCTTCAAAACAAATCCAGTTATTTATTAGGAGCTTAATGTCGGCACGTTCCCAAGTGAAGCCAGCTCTGACCCTATATAATTTACGCGCCAATCGTGACCCTGTTTCCCCCTTCCCCTCCAGGGTGTGTTATCAATCACATTCATCTATGGAGCAATTTTGTGGGCTGTAGAGACCAGTCCCCTCTGGCTGCTGTGGATAACCCTGGGATACAGCCTTGAGAGAGATAAGTCTTTGGCTGCCATGCTGTTTTGTTGGTTTCCCATCCCCCCTTGCTTATGGCAACTCAAGAGCAGGCCAGGGATGCTTTGCGATTTGACACATACTATATACTACAGACATGTCAAAACATTCCAATATCAAGAAAAAGCTATTGTAGATATCACTTGCAGAAAAGACTGAAATCCCTGTATGTAGATGTTATCACAAGTTTCAGAGAACAGCAGGATACAAAGGCAAGGAATACAGGTTTGTTTTCCCATTGCTCTAAGGCCTCTGTCCTACATCTGGGCTCTCTGCCATTTTTATGCTATGGTCATGAACTGCCAAGTTTTCTCTGAAGCTTGGCAGTTCTGCCTTCTCTTGGCTAGCTACCAAGAAAGGTTTGAAAAGTAAACAAACATATATTCCCAGGATGAGATGTTCAGAGTATTTTATTGTTCGGCTTTACAGCCGTTTTCTTTGCTTTCTTTTCCTTCTATCACTTGCATGTTTTTCCCCCCACCACCACTTCACTGATAGTTTTCCTGACATTTGTACCGCTTTGATATCTCTTTTCCCTCGCTCGTTTTTGCAGCCATTTTGAGATTTTAATCTGAGTTCCTTACAGTTCTTCCTTCCTTAGCCCTTTCCCTGCCTTATATATATGACTCATTTTTTAAAAAGAAATTTCCATCAATAATGGTTATTGTCTTTGAAGAAATAATAATATAACACTATTTTTTTTTGTCTGTAACCCCTTACATCAGAATGGAGTTGGAGCAACTGAATGGAGATGAATGTTAACTGGCCGGATGCCCTTCCTGTCACCAATGCAGAGTTCGCAGCAGATAATTACTCAGATAATTACTGTGAGGATTGAACTCACAGTTTCCTGATCGTGAGGCGAGAGCTCCACCTCTAGGCCATTGCACTATTCAATATTATAACACTATAATGGTATAATATTATAGCAAGGGTGTCAAACTTGCGTCGTCATGGCAGTGTCACGTGACATATTGCGACTTTTTCCCCTTTGCTAAACTGGGTGTGGGCGTGGCCAGCACGTGACGCATCCGGCCCACAGGCCGTGAGTTTGACAGCCCTGTATTATAGTGTTATAATATTATCACATTATAGTACTATTATATGTTATAATATTATAACATCCAGAATCCAGGTTTTCAACTGAATGCAAAATTGATAGGTGGAGAGAAAGAGACACTGCCAGGTCTTAAGATCCAAAAATGATACATTGACGTTTCTACGTATAAAATGCTCACAACCACAAGATTTGGGAGGTTTTATTTCTATTTATTAAAAAATGTTATATGCTAAAAGACGGATTGAAATTAAAAAAGAAAAAAGAAAAGAAAAACAAAAAGGGAAAAGAAAAAATAGAAATAGACTTTCTGGTCCAGCTGCCTCTTGGAAAAAAGCAACCTTTGGAACAGCCAGAAACTACAACTGATCCAGGGTACAGCAACATGGATAGTTATGGGCACCCTGTAGTATGACTATGTAATGTCATTCTTCCACAAGTGATTTGGTTCCAGTAGGTTCTTGGATGCAATTCAAGGTGCAGATTATGACATATAAATCCATTCATAGAACAAGGCCCTGGAGTTTGTGGAACCACCTATCTCCGATAATCTCTGCTCTTTCCAGGGGTGGGCTTCAAAAATTTTAGGAAGGGGTTCTCTGCCTGGTTGCTGGCCATGGTGGGTGTGGCCCAGTTGGCCTCCTGCACCAGAGTGTGTGTGTGTGTGGGGGGGGTGTTTTTGCCCTCCCCCGGCTCCGGAGGCTTTGCTTGAGCCTCTGGGAGAGTGAAAACAACCTCCCCAAGCTCCGGAGGCCCTCTGGAAGCTGGAAATGGGCTCTTCCTGAACTTCCAGTGGGCCCATTTTTTGCCCTTCCTAAGCCTCCGTGCGCGCCCTGCACTTACCTGGATCCAAAACAGGCTGTGTGGGGACTCCTGGGAGGGGAGGGGAGGGGTGGGTGGGCCAGCCAGGAGTGGATTTTGGGGGTTCTCTGAACTGCACAAAATCTTAACTAGAGGTTCTTCTGAACCCCTGCGAACCCCCAGCATCGCACTGCTAGCTCTTTCCATATTAACTTATTTATTTTATTTATTTTAGAAATAAATTTTCCTAAACTTCATTAATTTTATGAAATTTAATTTATGGAGTGAACATTCCCCAGTCACATCCATAAAATAGGGTCATCTTGTGAGACCCAAAGGGAGAAGGGACAATGAGAGCAAACTTTAAACATAGGCTAAGTTTTTCAATTATATAGCCAATTTGGTGTTTGTTCTTTCACAAAAAAATTGGATATTTTTTACATTTCTTATGAAGTAATTGGGAAAATGCCATGTTTAAATATTGAGAGAAGCCATTATCACATTTAGTTTGATTCTCAGATGTACCTTTAATGAGTATAGAGTTTGTGCTTATAGGATGCCATTTTACGGCTCTACCAAAAAGTTCTCCAGGTAATCAGTTAATTGAGATCTCAGCTTACACTTATTAAAGAAGGGAAAATATTAGCTCAGAAATTTGATATGCTGTCAAAGAGACATGTTAATTTAACTGAATGTTACATCAACTTAATGCAATTTTCAAGTTTGGGTGATTATAATTTCAATTCTCAAGGCCCGAAGCTGTGAAGTTTGAAATGCTAGGAAATCCGTAGGCCTCTTTTAACTTAAATAAAAAAATATAAAGAAATGGACCATTTGCCTCTTGCATTTTCTGCTCTTTTTAAGAGGTGGCTCAGAACTAGGTTGGTTTTGATCTACTCAGGTTAAATATAAGAGGCAAGACATAAAATACGAGGGTCTTTGATACCTTTGTCAAAAATCAGACAGCACAGAGAAAAGGGTGATCCAATCAAGTACAGTACAGGTAGTCCAGTTCATTTAGTGACCGTTTCAAGTTACAACAGACTGAAAAAAAGTGACATAACTATTTTTCACACTTACGACTGTTGAATCATCTCTGTGGTCATGCTTGGCAACTGACTCATATTTATGACAGTTGCAGTGTCCAGAGGTCATGTGTTCTGCTTTTGGGACCTTCTGACAAGGAAAGTCAACGGAGAAGCCAGATGCAGTAGTGGGCTGCTGCTGGTTTGGACCAGTTTGGGAGAACCGATAGTTGCGATCTGCAGTTGGGCAGGCCTGCCTGCCCTCCGAGGCACAATCCCATCCTATATTGCTGTGTTTTTGACACCACACAGATGTGTGGAAGGCGCCGCGAGCGAATTGCCATGTTTTGTGATGCCTCATGCAAGCGCGTGCTCACATTTCTGCTGTTGGGCGAATCGGTTGTTACAGTATGTGATGCCCACCTCTGGCCAGATGCACTTAACAACCATGTTGCTAACTGAACTGCAATGATTCACTTAACAACTATGACAAGAAAGGTCATAAAATGGGACAAAACTCACTAAACAAGTGCTTCACCTAGAAACAGAAATTTTGGGCTCAATTGTGGTCGTAAGTTGAGAACTACTCTATCTTCTCTTCTGAGCACCATAATTGGTATAAACTGAAAGTAGGGACGCGGTAGCTCAGTGGCTAAGACGCTGACCTTGTCGATCGAAAGGTTGGCAGTTCAGCGGTTTGACTCCCTAGTGCCGCGTAATGGGGTGAGCTTCCGTTACTTGTCCCAGCTTCTGCCAACCTAGTAGTTCGAAAGCACGTAAAAAATGCAAGTAGAAAAATAGGGACCACCTTTGGTGGGAAGGTAACAGCATTCTGTGCACCTTTGGCATTTAGTCATGCTGGCCACATGACCACGGTGGCGTCTTTGGACAGCACTGGCTCTTCAGCTTTGAAACGGAGATGAGCACCGCCCCCTAAAGTAGAGAATGATTAGCACATATGTGCGAGGGGAACCTTTACCTTTATAAGCTGAAATGATCTTCTATCTCTAATTCCTTAATACACGTAGAGGTAGGTCAGAGCTTGTCTGAATGCCTACAAGAATACATGGATATGTGAAAATTCCAGTGAGACCTTATTGTGGTGAGACACATTTGACAAAACAGTTTTGATATGACTGTGTTAACCTGGTGGCTTTCAAGGCGTGTTTTGAAAATCCTGAAAGTCTCTTGGAAGCTTATCAGAAGTTTTCACGAAATTATCAGTGAAAATGTGCAGGCTGGCTTGGAAGAAAACATGATCACTCCCATTAATCTTCCTCTGCAACTTGAAGTCTAATCTCCCAAACTGTAACTCTGTCAGAAAGGAACATTGTGGTAAGGGATGGTGACAAGTCATATTCTGTAATAAGAAATGTTCTGCAGTCTATAATGGCCTGATATGAAGCCAAACCGTTCAGAATAAGAAATGCTGCAACATCTGGCAACACAGAACCAAAGAAATAAAATAAAAATCATTTGTGGGCTGCTTAGTGCCTTTAAGAGGTTAATAAGATAATAGAATTTTATTTATTATTATTTATTTATTATTGTGATTTATATGCCGCCCTATCTCTAATGGACTCAGGGCAGCTCACAACAGCAAAATACACAATAACATTAATACAATATAAAATTAAAAAATCCGAATTAAAACAATTTAAAATTAGTTTTAAAACTATTAAGAAAACCCCCCTCATCAGTCCAGGCTATGAAATAACCAGGTCTTCAATTTTGTTATTAAAATAATGCAAACATAGCTGGCTTAGTACAGTTTTACGTATGGGACTTATCTAACATTAGTTTTTGCGGCGTACAACCACTATGTGTTGGGAATTGAATAGAAGTACTTTATCTGCAGGCCTACAATGCACAATGGGCATTGAACAAATAAGATTTCGGTAACTTGCTTAATGAGCATTAGCTGTAAACTTCCATTGAGAGCTGTCAGATTACCACCAGTCAATGGCTGGATCCAATTCATGGGGGAAGAAACTGTTGACCACAAAGTGCACTGTATTAAAATAGATTATAGTGTGTGTGCCTGTTTGTGTGTAACTGCATTTTATTGATTACCAGCTGGATAGTCGTGCTGTGCTACTTATGACCATTTTTCACACTGACCATTGTAGCATCCCCATGGTCTTGACAAGACTCTCATTGTCATCATCGCCAACAAAGCATATCTGGAGAAATGAAGGCTGCTGCTGAGGCCCCACCATTATACTCCCTATCCTGTGGCAGACCTGCTCCTGCACTTTGAATGTTAGCATAAAATTTCCCTCCTTCACCTCTCTGGCTCCAAAAGACATCATTTGGAAGCATCCATTGTACTTCCGGGCAGCAGAAAGACAATATTTCCCCTTTAACTGGTGTTACAGTAGAAGGAACAGATTCATCTGAACTGAGGAGGTCAGTGTAAGAAGTGATTTGGGGCTGGGACACTATGCAGGAGAAATTCAGTTCACTATCTGTTGGCTCAGTGGTGGTCGGTGATTGAAACTCATAAGGAAATATCTCTCCCACCCTCTTATGTTTGGAAGCAGTTCCATGGGTGAAAGGAGTAGACATTTTGGTGAGGTAGCAACATTTAGTACTGTAAGGAGTCCCAGACTGCTCCTGAGTGAAGGAGTGGAACATCTGCTAGTTTGAACTGAGGTAATGGAATGTGAGGCAAGTGGCAGTTGGAACTTTTCAGGTGGGGAGGGGGAGTAACAGTAACAGAGTTGGAAGGGACCTTAGAGGTCATCTAGCCTAACCCCCTGCTCACGCAGGAGACCTAGTAGAACGTCTAACTCCTTAGCATCAGAGCGTGTTAATATAATGTATATGAATATACTGTATATGAAATACTAATGATCTGATGATCATTTTTAAAAAAATCTTTTCTTAGCAAGCACCTAGAAGCCAAGAGGAACGTACGTGCCGAATTTCAAGTTTATAGGCTTTACCGTTCTGGAGATTCCATGATGAGTGAGTGGATTTTGCTTTTACATATATAGATATAGGGCAGATCCACAACTGAACCTAGAATGTTGGTCGTTAGACATTCTGGTCTACGTGGCTGCCTTGCTCAATGCCAACAATCCCACCTCTCTCCATTGTAGTCGTTAAGAGATTGCATTTACAATAAATCAAATCAAATTTCATTTTTAGGTTGGCACTTTTCCCTGTTTTGGAGGTTGCCTCCTGAGATCTTCCTTAGTAGCCTCAGCTCTTCAGCCTTATACCAAGAGAGTCCAATCTTAGCAACTTCAAGACTTGTGGACTTACTGGCTTGGGAGTTCTGGGAGTTGAAGTCCCCAGGTCTTAAAGTTGCCAAGGTTGGACAGTGATGAAGACTCTGCCTTATACCATCCTAGTCAAATGGTTGTCTATTCTGGACTTAATGGTGAATGACTTATCTTAGGGCTCAGCTTGCTAGAGATCTTTGGGTCATAGGCCACAGTTCTACTTTTTTTATATATATATACAAACTTCACTGAGTTATGCTTAGCTAACTTGAGGATTTGCAGCAGTCCTGTCAAAATGAAGCAGAGAAGGTGATAAGGAAAATGTGCAGAAATGAATAGATTAGCATTAGTAATTAAAGAGAAAGAGCAAACTGAATATTATGTGATATGGGAAGTATTTTATCAATGGTTGGAGAATAAAAATGGAGTTTGGAAATGAAGGAGACCAAAAATAAGTAGAAAAATATATTTAAGAAAGAGTAATAAATAAGATGAAAATTGTTGGTATATGTACGAAGAGAATCATGATATTTGATGTTAATATGGTATTATTACTGAAAGATGCTAAGAAGAAAACGGGAAATTTTACAATATTTAAATGTGTAATACACTTAACATATTATAAAATTAATGTGAATGTGAAAGATATGATAAATGAGGAACGATGTAGCACAGAGATGTATGTACCCAGATGACACACTGCATAAGGAAAGATGGAATGTTATATATATATATACACACACACATATATATATATATAATTTGATTTATATGCCGCCCTTCTCCGGAGACTCAGGGCGGCTTACAATGCATTAAGCAATAGCCTTCATTTTTTTGTATATTTTATACAAAGTCAGCTTATTGCCCCCACAAACTGGGTCCTCATTTCACCTACCTTAGAAAGGATGGAAGGCTGAGTCAACCTTGAGCCTTGGTGAGATTCGAACCAGCAGAAATTACAGGCAGCTGTGTTAATGACAGGGTGCACCAAACCACTGTACTATCAAGGCTCTATTTGTTTTGTTTTGTTTTAAAAAAATAATAATTTAAAAAAATAAAGTCAGCTACTCAAGAGATTTAGAGGGGGAAATTCTCTTCCTCATTGTCTCTCTGTTTCTCTTGAAGCTCAGGCAGTATTTTAGATCATCCCCCTCCCTCCTTGAATTTTAGCTCTTCCAACTATCACATAGCAGGCAGGAAGTATCTTCTTCACTAGCGACATTTCATAATCAGAGCATTTGTGAGGGGTTGTCTTAGCATATCAACTTCCTAGCTCCTGGAGAAGAGCTGCGGTGGCGCAGTGGTTAGAATGCAGTACTGCAGGCTACTTCTGCTGACTGCCAGCTGCTGCAATTTGGCAGATTGAATCTCACCAGGCTCAAGGTTGTCTCAGCCTTCCATCCTTCTGAGGTGAGTAAAATGAAAACCCAGATTGTTGGGGGCAAAGAGGCTGATTCTGTAAACCGCTTAGAAAGGGCTGTAAAAACACTGTGAAGCGGTATATAACTCTAAGCGCTATTGCTATCTGCCCTATACAATTAGCGCTTGACGTACAACCATTCATTTAGTGATCATTCGAAGTTACAACAGCGCTGAAAAAAAGTTACTTGCCACCTGTTCTCATACTTATGACCGTTGTAACTATCCTGTGATCAAAATCCAGGCGCTTGGCAAACCGACATGTATCTGTGACAGTTGCAGCATCCCAAAGTCATCGGATTGCCATTTCTGACCTTCCCAACCAGTGTCTGACAAGCAAAGTCAATGGGTAAGGCAGATTAGTTTAACAACCATATGATTCGTTTAACATCTGCAATGATTCACTTAACAACCATGGCAGAAAAGTTCATAAACTAGGGCACAGTCTACTGAACAACTGCCTTGCTTAGAACAGAAATTCTGGTCCTGAACTGTAGTTGTAAGTCAGCAACTAGCTGTACTTTAAACAAACAGATTTCCTGTTGGGTCAGTAATTGTAACCCACCAACAAAATATAATAATTGATACTAAACATTTAGGATGAATTTTTTTTCAATGTATTTTTTTTTAATTAAAAGTTGTGGAAGCATATATTCACTACACTTCTCCAAAAGGAAGTTAAAATTACCCGTGCATATATTAGCACCAATGTAAACAGGATTCTACTTTTAAACATAAGAAAGGGTTAAAGAGAGGGGCTCCTTTCAGCATATTTAAACGCTATCGATATTTAAATTGCATGTGTGCAATAGAGGTAAAAATGCAAAGCACACATACACACCTCTCTGCATCGCCAGCCAAATCAAAAGCTGTCAAAACATTGTGTTGCTTCACACAAGTATTATTCAGAGTTGCTGAAACTTATTTTTTAGGTAGTTATCCTCTACCTAACCCTCTCCATTCACCTTTAAAACAAAAAACAAAAAACCCTCATATAATGTGGTATGGTAGTGTCGGAAGAAACATCTTTCTGGGTTCAGTTCCAAGCGGGGAGAAAGACACATGGAAGCATGGTGGCTGTTTGGAAAGATGGTTTTAATGGTAGACAGGATCACATGCCTTGAAGATGTTGGTGTTGTGGTCCGCCCGCGGAGCTGGCAGCGGAGTTGGACAGCGATGAGGCTGAGGAAGAACATGGGCCAGTCGTGGAGGCTGGGGAAGGCCCGGATGAGGGCTCTGTGTCAGAGGCAGAGATGGGGCCAGGGCCATCGGGGAGTGATGTGTGGACTTCGGAGCCTCCAGAGGCTGACAGTAGAGAGGCAGAGGAACAGGAGGAGCCTGTTCCTAGTGCACGTATGAGAAGAGCTGCCAGAAGGCAGGAGCAGATAAAGCAGAGAGGAGGACTTGGGAGTAGGGCCAAGAGATGATTGGCCCCTCCCATAAGGCTTAAAAGACCAGCAAGACGCTCTTGGCGTCTTTGCCGGAAAACAATGTTGAGAGATTTGCTTCTTGTTTCATTGTATTCATTTCTTGTCGGCGTCTTTTACTTCTGAACTTTTACCAAGAAAAGCCTTCGGCAGTTTGCCTAATTATCCCAAGGTCAGTGATAAACTGAGGAATGGTGTTTTGAAGAATTTGCTTTAATTTAGTTTGGACTATGCTGAGAATGAGTTAATTCTCAGCTGTTCTAATAAAGTCTGTTTGTTTTCGAACTGTTTGTATTTAGTACTAACTACTTGGGTCTGGGTCACAGCAGTTGGGTGGAAAAAAAAAAGGGCAGAGATGCTGAGAATGCCTGGGTTTTATGCCCTCTCTGGGCTTTTGAATTTGAGCTTGTATTCTGATTGATTGTCAGACTCCCATGGGGTCATGCAGGGGCAACTCTTTAGGCTGTCCTGAGTCCCAGGCATGGTTGAGCCTTGCTGGGTGATGTAATCTTCCCAGGTGCCATGTGGTGAGATGGGTAGAGGGCTAATCCTACCTTTGTTGGATCTTGGGTGAGGGCATTTGCCTATGAATAGACCTAGCTATCTCTTTATCTCTTAAGTGCTGACATCTGCTGTGGGCTATTGAGGATGGTGGGGGCTACTAAGACTGAATCTGTTTCCTGCCTTAAAACATGTTTCTCCATTTCTCATCCAGGGAAATATAATATTCTGTCTTTTTAATATTTCCTAGAATATTTCATTTTTCTAGGAGAGGGGTGGGTGCTAACTTCCTACAGTAATTAATGTTTTTGACCAAGTTTGCAAGATCCAGTTTCAAGTTAAGTCTCAGCCATGGAAACTCCAGTCTCTGCCTCTCTGCCAACATCTTTCAGATTTGTTGGAATAAATTTGCAGGGGCAAGGAACTATGGCCCCTTTATGATCTGTGGACTTCAACTCCCAGAATTCCTGCTGGCTCCTGATGATTGGCCCAAATTAACAAAGGTGGCTTTCATGCATAAGGTGGGAACTAGAACTCACAGTCTCTTGATTTCTAGTCTGGTGCCTTAACCACTAGACCAAACTGGTTCCCTCAAGGTTTGGAGGGGTGCTATACAGGAGTGGGATTCAGACGGTTCAGACTGGTTCGGGCAAACTGGTAGTTCCGATGATCAGCTGGCCCCGCCCACCCACCCCCACCCTATCCTGTCCGTGCTAGGAGGAGACTCTATGGTGGGGGAACCAGACTTCTGGTTGGCTCCAGAATTGAATGGGGGCCTTCCGGTTAGGACTTTTGTGGCTCTTTGAGTGTTTAAGGTTGCCGACCCCTGACATAAGGTGAGCATTTGGGGGGCGTTGACGTTTGCTGTGGATGTTGCAGGAAGCACACTTGTGACGATTAAATCACAGCACTAATAGCAACGATATTGATTGTACTTTCATAACTTAATGTGCATTTCAATTAGGGTTATTTTTGTCCAGGCCTGGCCTTCTTTTTGGAGTACGGTCCCCCTCGTGTTAAATACGTCCTACTTTGCTGTGATAAAAAACAAAAAACAAAAGGACTGCTGTTCTTGAAGAACAGTATGGAAAGAACGGAATGCATTTGCCACAAAAGCCTCAAAAATCATTAAATGGAACTTGAAAGGAAATTGATAGTTTCAGTTCAGCCGGTAATGACGGATGTCAGAAAACTCGCACAGTTCCAATTTACATAATTGTATGGATAATCCGTACCAGTGTGCAAAGAGGGTGCTCTCGCTCCAGAAAGGATCAAGGAAGACTAGGGCTCTTGACATCCATCCTGAAAGTTTAACCTGATTTTAATGGATATTCTACATCATGTTGATCCTCTCCAGTGCGTGGCAGAATGGAAAGGGGGACATTAAGGCATTTATCTACCAAAGTAAGTGCCTCAATCTGCCACTCCAACCCAGCCTAATGGAAGGCCTCTTTCGTTTAATTGGCAGGTGGCTGCTTTTCCAGCGATCTAACAAGCCTTATTTTTAGAATCCAAAACTTGGCAGCTCACTCCACCTTCTGCTCACCTGCTTGCCCAACCCTTAGCAAGGTTAGATGTCGAATCAACAGTATCGAATTATGATGTTATTTCAAAGTGGTTTGGACAGCTAGTCTTAACTTCGTTTTAATTGAGTCTTACAGCATTAGGTAAACCTCTTAAACCAGAGTGGGTGAACTCACATGGAGATTTTTTTTTTTCTCTCCAAAAGATAAAGATATCCTCTGGCTAAATGAGATTCCTGTGGCTTGGTGGTCATATGGACATCCGTGCAATTTTGTTAGCAACAACACAATATTGTGATATTGCTTCTTTTAAGATATGTTTCTCTTTCACAGTCTAACCTCCAACCTGAGGGTTCCTTCGTGGCTTTCTAGCCAAGCATTAACCAGGCCCAAACAGGCTTAGCTTCCAAAGCTAGGAAAAGCTAGCCAGGGGCTATCAAGTGGCAAGGCACCGTGCCTCAAATTATAGTTACACTACAAAAGGTTTAAGCCACTTAAACATCACTACTTGCTTATCTTATTGCTTATTACTACTGTAATGCTCTCTACATGGGGCTCCCCTTGAAGAGCACTTGGAGGCTCCAACTGGTCCAAAATGCGGCTGCGCGGGTAATTATGGGTGCAACCCGTTGCACCCATGTAACACCTTTCCTGCGCGAGCTGCACTGGCTCCCAGTGGTCTTCCAGGTGCGATTCAAGGTGTTGGTTGCCACCTTTAAAGCGCTCCATGGCTCAGGACCTGGGTACCTACGAGACCGCCTTCTGCCACTGATAGCCTCCCACCGTCCAGTTCGCTCCCACAGAGAGGGACTCCTCAGGGTGCCTTCGGCCAAATTATGTCGGCTGGCGACACCCAGGGGGAGAGCTTTCTCTGTGGGAGCCCCTGTCCTTTGGAATGAACTGCCCCCGGACATATGCAAGATCTCTGACCTCCGAGTTTTCCGCTGTGCTCTTAAGACCCTGCTCTTCCGACAGGCAGGGCTAGCTTCATAAATTGAGTTTTAAATTTGGAATTCTTAAATTTTTGGGGTTTTTAGTTAATTGGCCTTAAATGTAATACTTTTAATAATTTTTTAAATTTAAACTGTGATATTTGTATTGTGTTTTTACCTGGCTGTACACCGCCCCGAGTCCTTCGGGAGAGGGGCGGTATAAAAATAAAATTATCCTTATCCTTATCCTTATCACTATTCAGCGATTTGACAGATCAAGTGAGAAGTATTTATATTCTTTGTGTGTGGATGTGGGTGTCAGTGGGTATGGGCGGGTGGGTGCATGCATGCAAGGAATATAAATCCTTCCATTCTCCATCATTTTGTTAGAACTGAAGAAGCTTCTTGGATGAGAAGCCAAACTTCTTCAAGGAAAAACAAAGAAAGTCCAGTTGCCTTTTGAAAAAAAGGACTTTTGGCTTTTTCCATGATGTCCTTTCTTAACCTGGTCTTCCAGGTCATCCAAAGGTGCACTTATTACCAATATGACTGAACCCCTCCACCTTGGTTGTCCTCTTCCTCTTTTCAGATAACAGATTAACAGAGGTCTTGGAAGTCATCTAGTCCAACCCCCCCACCCCCAAGCAAGCGACCCTACACCATTTCTGACAAATGGCAGTCCAATCTCTTCTTGAAGGCCTCCAGTGATGAAGTTCCCACAACTTCTGAAGGCAACTTCTGTTCCATTGGTTGATTGCTCTCACTGTCAGAAAATTTCTCCTTATTTCTAGGTTGAATCTCTCCTTGATCAATTTCCATCCATTATTGTCTGGCCTTTGGGTACCTGGGAAAATAGTTTGACCCCTTCCTCTCTGTGACAGCCCCTCAAGTATTGGAACCAGGGGTGAAATCCAAATTTTTTCCCCTATCGGTTCTGTGGGTGTGGCTTGGTGGGCATGGCAGGGGAAGGATACTGCAAAATCTCCATTCCCTCCCCACTCCTGGGGAAAGGATATTGCAAAATCTCCATTCCCACCTCACTCTGAGGCCAACAAGAGGTGGTATTTGCCGTTTCTCCGAACTACTGAAAATTTTCACTACCGGTTCTCCAGAACCTGTCAGAACCTGCTGAATTTCACTCTTGATTGGAACCCTGCTATCATGTCTCTCCTGGTCCTTCTCTTCACTAGACTAGCCATGCCCAGTTCCTGTAACCGTTCTTCATATGTTTTAGTCTCCAATCCCCTAAGTTTCCTTCCTTCCACTAGCACTGAATATATTTTTTTTCCAGAGAGCTTGGTCTTTGCTTTATGTATCTGAAGTAGGATAATTTGAGCCTGATCATTTGTGTCTCTCGTTGGTAAAGTTAGAGCCAAAGTGGTAAAGCAAAGAGAAAGGGTCAAAAGGGACAATAGAAGCTGCGGCTGCAAAAGCAATGATATCCAGCTATCAAAAGCATTGACTGCAAGTTTTTTCCATCCCGAACTGAATGGATCATTCATGGGAGATGGCAGGCTTTAAATTGCACACCTTCATCTGTTCTTTATCTGGACATTAAAACTCAGCATCTTGCTTTTTTAAAAAAAAAAACCCACTCATTTCAATGCTGCCTCTTTTATTTTTGGCGTTCTTATCACAAAAGTTCCCAAAGTTTGAATACAAGGACCATGTTTCACTTCTCAGAAACATTCCAGGTTCCTGCTGATTTGGAATCTGAAGCTGGCGCACTATTGTTCTTGTGATCGGGGCAGTCAAAGGCTTTCCGAAATGCTCTTTGACAACCGGAGGCAGCAGGGGAGGCTCCAGCCTAATTGATTCAAATTGATCCAAAATCATCTTAACAAAAGCACCAGCCTGACATGAGAATTAAGGAACGAATGCCAGAAAGCTTGTGCAAACCCTGCGTTTCTATCATTATCCTCTCTAATTATGCTCTCCCGCTTTTAAATCAACCTCAGGGGTCAGGTCACAGCACGTTCGCAACTTCCTTTTTAAGTCCCTTTCTCTTTTTGGCAGCAGTGTTTCCAATCAAGAAGCCCATTCAGCCAGATAAAACTTCACATTCTTGAAGTCATTTTGAGTCGCAGAGGCAGTCAAAGAGGGGGAAAAAAAAGAAGGATGGAAAGTGTTTGTGAAGGTCAGCTGTGGTAATTTTTTAGCCTGCCCAGGTCACCACCTCACCACGGAAAGCCTGAAAGGACTCTTGAACTCAGGGCTAGGAGATCAAAGGAAAGGTGGAATGTACTGTGGAACATTGCTGGCCTCACTATTCATTCTGTGCACTTTGGAACATCCTATCTTCAGTGGTGAGGCCAACCGCCAGTCTTCTGGTTTTCCAGAAAAGTATTAAGTTCTGGAGTAGCAGCAAAATGACGGAAAGTTGACTGGAAGTCTGTGAAGCAGACATCTGAAAGCAAAAGTCAAAGGCCTTGCATAGAAACCTACTCAACAAAATACACAAAGTACTTCGCTGCCACAAAGAAGAGAGGGTCAACTTATTTTCCAAAGCACCTGAAGGCAAAGACAAGAAACAATGGATGGAAACTAATCAAGGAGAGAAGCAACCTGGAATGGAGAAGAAACTTCCTAACAGTAAGAACAATAAACCATTTAACAGGCTTGCCTTCAGAAGTTGTGGGTGTTTCATCACTGGAGATTTTTAAGAAGAGACTTGTCTGAAATTGTATAGGGTCTTCTGCTTGAGCAGGGGGTTGGACTAGATGACCTCCAAGGTCCCTTCCAACTCTATTCTGATTGAAATATATTCCTTAAACAGGATTTTAGTTTAAGCAGGATATTGTTACATCTTAATTTTCAATCATTTCTATTTATGTGAAACTTCTAATCAAATTCTGTAGCTAGTTTTTTTTTTTTTAAAAAAATCTAGGCTAGGACTAGAACAGCAGTCTCAAACTCGATTTCATTGAGGTCTGCATCAGGGTTGTGTTTGATCTTGGGGGGGGCAGGATGTGTGTGGCCAGGGGGGCGTAGCCAGCTCAACGTCATTCGTGTCAGGGGCACTGTGGTGGCCTGAATGCTTTGCCAGAGAAAATGGGCTTCCAAGCTCTGTTTTCGGCTGCAATGGCTTCCTGCCAGCAAAATCAGAGCTCGGGAAGGCTGTGTGCAGCACTCCAGAGTGTGGATTTCACTGGCAGAGGCACCATGGGACGGTCCTTCGCTGTTTCCAGGATGGCCCTGCAGGCCAGATCTAAGCACCCTGTGGGCCAGATATGGCCCCTGGCAGAAATGTTATTCTCTTACCTTCACTACCATTTCGCAAATGTGAGCGTGCGTGATGATGTCCGGGCAGGTGGACAGAGCCTCCTGCAGCCACCGCTACCAGTTTGCCCGAACCGGATAAAACTGGCTGAATACTACCACTGGCCTCTGGACATTGAGTTTGACACCCCTGGACTAGAAGCAATGCGTGGAAGCTACTCACAGGGTTAACCAACCCAGAACTAAGGAGAAATTTCCTGACAGTGAGAACCATTAATCAATGGAAGAGTTTGCCTCCCAGAGTTGTGGGTACTCCATCTCTGCAGGTTTTCAAGAAAAGATTAGACAATCATTTGTCCATAGTATGGTCTCCTACCTTGGCCAGGGATTTGGATTAGAAAAACTCCAAGGTCTCTTCCAGCCCTATGATTCTACAATTAACATGAGAGTCTAACAAGGTGATGCAGCCTTGGGGGTGGTGGCTTGCAGGCACTCCCACATTAATCTTTTAGCCTTTTGAATTTTTAACTTTCATTTTTATTCTGACTTGTAAGCTTTAGCTTCTTCTTAACTTTGTTTTTTAATGTGTGATTTTATTCATAGGGTTATGTTTATTCTATTGTACTTATTAATTCAATTTCTATAGCCAACCAACTCAACCAAGTGACTCTAGGCAGCTTAGAATTCCAAAATTCTGAAACAGTTTAAAAGAGATTAAAGAGATTAAAGCAAATAAAAACATCCACAAAGTAAATAAATATAAACAGCAGCCATGTTGATTAATCAACTGATAGTACTGTAGAGCCAAGTAATATGGTTCTAGCCATAACCATATTCCTATGGCTTTATTAGAAACAAGTAACTGGTTTTTAGGTGTTTTTTTATATTGTTGTAAACCACAGGGCAGTGGACAGTGTAGAAATTTGATATGTACATACATACATGCATGCCTCCTTTGGGTAGTTTCTGTTGCATTTCTGTTAACACCAGGGATGAACATCTCAATGTTCAAACATTGGAGATCTCAGAATGTAGATAAAACAACCTACATTGGTTAATTGGTTGGTTTTGCAGCAGTGACATCAGTTTGCCTCTAGGTTTCACTCAATACAGGAAAGAGTAATCCCTGCAATCCCTTCCATACCATCACTTCCTTTTTCTTCTTCCCATCCATCTCACAAATCTCCTAGGTCTCTTTCCTCCTCCAATTTAAGAGTAAAGGTAAAAGTTCCCCTTGCACATATGTGCTAGTCGTTCTCGACTCTAGAGAGCGGTGCTCATCTCCGTTTCAAAGCCGAAGAGCCAGCACTGTCCGAAGACGTCTCCATGGTCATGTGGCTGGCATGACTAAATGCCAAAGGCACACGGAACACTGTTATCTTCCCACCAAAGGTGATCCCTATTTTTCTACTTGCATTTTTTATGTGCTTTCGAACTGCTAGGTTGGCAGAAGCTGGGACAAGTAATGGGAGCTCACCCCGTTACGCGGCACTAGGGATTTGAACTGCTGAACTGCCGACCTTTCGATCGACAAGCTCAGTGTTTTAGCCACTGAGCCACCTCCAATTTAGCCCAGGTCTAATGGATGTGGCTGATCATTTTACTTTTGTCTTTAAATGCCGGTTTCTTCTACTGATTAAAACAAACCAACTTCTTACCTTAAAGTTTCAAGCTTGATATCATACAAAACTTCATACTTATATCACTGAAAATACCAGGTCTAGTTATAAAATCTAATCTACAATAGACATGGTGAAGAAAAAAACTCCAAAAAGAAAACAATTCAGAACACTTAAATATCCTCAATGAAACACATTTAGAAAATGATCATTATTGATGTCATATAGCCAGTACATTAGTGCATATCTTTTATCCATATTCATGGATATACTATAAACATATACTGTATATACAGTGAAACATGGACAATATCCTCACAATTGATACAAAAGCTACAAGTGGTGCAAAAAGCCATAGAAAGATATATGTTTAGCATTACAAGATAGAAAACACTAGGTATGGATTAGAGAATAAATAAAATATACAATATTATCAAGAGAGCAGTGGTGGGTTCCTCCCGGTTCCGCCAAGCTGGTAGCGGTGACGATAGGATGTCACCGAACCAGTTCTGCCCCCCGCCACCCCGCCCACATTATTCTTACCTTTTATTTGGTCCCACCCCCAATCTATTGCTGCCTTTTGAGTCCCAGCTGATCTGCTAGAAGGAAAAAAGCTGTTTAAACTCTTGCCGCGGGGCCGCCCTACAGCTGATCAGTGTTAAAAGGCTGTGTGCTGGTAGACCGGTGCCTCCAAAAACAAATGAGTAGACTGGTGCCTGAAAAAATAAATGAGTAGACCGGTGCCTCCAAAAACAAATGAGTAGACCGGTGCCTCCAAAAACAAATGAGTAGACCGGTGCCTGCAAAAATAAATGAGTAGAACAGTGCCTGCAAAAATAAATGAGTAGACCGGTACAGCTCTGCAAGCAGTTAAAAGCCTGGTAGACCAGTACCTCTGCTAAATCCTAAAAAATTGTCACATGACCATCAAGCCACACCCACAAAATAAGCCACGCCCACAGAAACGTTAGTAAAAAATGTTAGAATCCACCCCTGCAAGAGAGTGAAAGAATTGAAATGGAAATGGGCTGGTCACATTCCACTGATGGAAGGTGGACCAAGACATTGGTAGAATGGATCCCACTTGATCAAAAGCATCCATAAAAGAGACCTAAAACAAGATGGATTGACAACCTCAGCAAGTATTTTGGGCCCAATTAGCTAAAGAAAGCTCAGGACCATATCATTTGGAAACATATCAAAGAGGCCATTCATCCTGCAGTGGACAGACAATGATATCCATATTGTCGTTTTTGTGAAGTTTCTTTTGAATCTCCTGAAATCCAATCTACTCTATAGGCCTTCCATCCAGATGCTAACCAGGGTTGATCTTGCTTGACTTCTGATCCGAGACCTATTACTTTGAAGATTTCTCCAAATGTGTGCTTCTTTCATAAAAGACCATTTTTTTCACATGCCAAAGAAGAGGTAACAAACACTTCAATAATCCTGATTATTAGAATAATAGCAAATACATTAATAGGGAAATGTAACCATATATACATCGATTACATTCAATGCCTATTAATCCAGTATTGTCAAAATAAGACTGCAGAAATCAGAAGTGTATTTGGTGCAATCACTGCAAAAACAGCAGAAAATATTCTTGTTATTTTCAGGCTTTGCAATTACCTAGGAGGACATGCCTAGAAATCTCCCTGATACTGGTTGGAAAGTCCATTTTGTGAACTATCTATTCCTGATCTCTCCCTTCATGCCTCCATGAAAAGGCTCCAGACGGAATACTGGAATCATTTGTTTCCATAACACACATCAAATGGAGGATTCCATTCTCCCTTTGTGATCATAACCATCTCCTTATTAAGCCAAGACAATTAAACATTAGGGTTATCGAGTTGATGATGATGTGGATGCCTGACTCCCAACTACTCATCATTCATCATCATCATCATCATCATCATCATCATCATCATCATCATTTGGAAGGGATCTTGGAGGTCTTCTAGTCCAACCCCCTGCTCAAGCAGGAGACCCTATACCATTTCAGACAAGTGGCTGTCCAGTCTCTTTTTAAAAGCTTCTGATGATGGAGCATACTCAACTTCTGTGTTATGGATTAAAGTTGTTCCATTGGTTGATTGTTCTCACTGTCTAGAAATAGTACTTATATACCACTTCAGAATACTTTACAGCCCTCTCTAAGTGGTTTACAGAGTCAGCATTCTGCCTCCAACAATCTGGATCCTCATTTTACCGACCTCAGAAGAATGGAAAGCTGAGTCAACCTTGAGCCAGTCAGGATCGAACTCCTGGCTGGAGGCAGAATTAGCCTGCAACACTGCGCCATCATGGTTCCCATTCAATCTAAGTCTAAAAGTTATGAGTGGAGTCACACAAAACATTAAACCAAAACCGAGCAAACCACATTACCGCTTAGTAGAATGCGTGAATTCAACTGTTATGGTTACTGAAGCAAGGCATAATGGCATAATATGTTGACTGACCCAAGCAATTCTAGCTCGTGCAACTTAAATTTCATGCAACATTTATTATGCTGAGTGACCACAGCCTTGAAATGACCAGATTTAAGAAAATCCCAGGACAATATTCCAGAATCCAGCTAGTAATATGCAGCAGACTTCTCTGTGCTGTTAATATTATCTGGATAGCTTTAAACAAACACGAAAGCATTGACAAACAACAAAGCAAGTGAATACATTCATAAAAGAGGGTAAAAAATTTAACAGCTCCTCAAACATACAATTCACCTCAAGTCCTTTCTACTAGGCTCAGAAACAAATTAGGAACCAGAATTGGTATTTTATTTAATGGGTTACATGTCCCCTAGTAAAGACAACCTGTTAAAATCTTAGTTATCAACTGAAGTTTCTAAGCTTTTTATTAAAAGCAACCTCAGAGAGAATTCATTGCAGTCAACCAGATACAATGCAATTAAAGTAGGAACAGACAATGTGTGTCCCATAGCTACCAATGCGCTTGCCAATTCTGACTTCGCCATCTGCTCTTTGAATCCAATTTTTTATGACTTTTTTTTTTTTTTTTAAAGAGACATTGGCACATTGGAACCCAAAATGTCACTTCCAATATCTCCTTCTTTCCTGCACTTATATATAGTATTTACTCATTTGGACAATATTTTAAAATAAAATAATGGATGAGTGTCAGTGGTGGGATTCAACTGGTGTAACGACCGGCTCGCTGAGCGCTCGCTTCGCTCGCCCACGCACTAAACACGTGTTCCACATGCATGCAGTGTGTTTGTAAACAGCTCTAAAACTTACCTTCTGCTGCAGCCCCAGTGAGTAAAACAGCTGGGGCAGGGCAATCCACTCTGCCGTGCCTATCAGCTGGGCTTCAAACAAAGGAAATATAGGTTGGTATAGTGCAGGGGCGGGCACACGCGCCCAGCTGATCGTCGGAGCAAACCGGTTTGCTCTCAGCTGATCGTTGGCGCTACCAGTTTGCCCAAACCGGTCCAAAGCGGCTGAATCTCACCCCTGATGAGTGTGGGCCAATGAAATTTGCGAAGATCCTCACCCCTCCCTCTCTCTCTCTCTCTCTCTCTCTCTCTCTCTCTCTCTCTCTCTCTCTCTCTCTCTCTCTCTCTCTCTCTCTCCCCCCCCCCACCCCCACAGACACACACTCCTAAAGATAAAAAAGAGCTTTCTAGAACATTTTTGGGAGGCCACAGAAATTACTGTGGGGAAACGTCACCAGTTTAACCTTCTGAGATATGAGTGTTCAGTGATTGGCTAAAGCTACCATGATATCTATTTAGGAACACAGAGTGTTATATGGCTACTATTTTGTGAAAATACACTCTCTTTACGTTTTTGAATTTATGCTACAATTTTGTAAGCTATCCTGGGGAAAAAAATAGTTTTGATGGGTGGCATGTACATTTTAAAAAAGAAAAAGACATGCTCTTAAAATTCCGAATCCATTTATTTATTTAATTTTTAATCCCACCTCTATTACTTTATACATAACTCAAGATGAGGAACATTAATTAGGAAGAACATATCCTCCCTTCTCCTATTTTCTCCACAACAACAGTGAGATGGGTTGGGCTGAGAGAAAGTAATTGGCCCAAAGTAACCCAGCCAGCTTTCATACCTAAGGTAGGACTAGAATTCACAGTCCCCTGGTTTCTAGGCCTTAACCACTAGGCCAAATTGTCTCTGTATGTATAAAACATTTGTATAATACATAACCATAAGGAAGGCTGAGCGTCAAAGAATTGAGGCCTTTGAACTATGGTGCTGGAAAAGATTCTTGTGAGTCCCTTGGACTGTAAGGCAATCAAACCAGTCAGTCCTAGAGGAGATCAACCCTGACTGCTCTTTAGAAGGCCAGATTCTGAAGAGGAAACTCAAATACTTTGGCCACTTAATGAGAAGGAAGGACTCACTGGAGAAGAGCCTAATGCTGGGAATGATTGAGGGCAAAAGAAGAAGGGGACAGCAGAGAATGAGGTGGCTGGATGGAGTCACTGAAGCAATCAGTGTGAGCTTAAATGGACTCCAGAGGATGGTAGAGGACAGGAAGGCCTGGAGGAACGTTGTCCATGGGGTCGCAATGGGTCGGACACAACTTCGCAACTAACAACAACATAATACAAACATGTCTATCAGCCTAGAAAAAGCTGCCTATCAAAACTGAAGCATATGTTACTATAAGCAGATTTATGATGTCCATGAAAAGGATGAATTTGAAAACTATCATCTCTTGCAATTATCCATATTTAGGGCAGAAGTCAGCAACATCCAGTGGAATGTAATTCTGCTAAACAATCACTGTTCAACTTAGGGTGGATTAAATTTCAATAGGTTTTTTTGCCTACTCTCTATTACTATCAGTCACAGATCAAATGTTGTCCATTTTGTCAACATAAAAGCTACAAAGATTTATCTTGTTTTCATTGGAAAGGGAATTTATGCATCTGTCTTTAACAGGTAGGATTTATGTGTTCAGAAATGCTGAATTTTCAAATATTTGCCTGCTTTATCTTCCCAGCAAAGCACTGGAACAGACTTCAATCTAGTTTGCAGTGGTCTTCATTCCATGCTCAAGTCTGAAAAATGTCCATTGTATCTCTGAACTGTGCAAGATGATGGGAATGATGAAACAAGACAAATCACACTCTTTTTACATATGCATCAACTACAAGTTATGGGCAGGGATGAAATGCTCCCAATTTGGACCAGATCTCCTGATCCGGTAGCGATGGCAATGGATGGTTCAGAGAACCGGTAGCAGAAATCCCTAGTTTTAATGCTTTTAAAAGGCTCTGACGATCCCAGCTAAGCTGCGGGATCATCAGAGGCTTTTTTTTTTTTTTTTACTTTTAAAAGCATATTATTCTACAAATGCTTTTAAAAGTAAAAGAAAAAAGCCTCTGATGATCCCGCGGCTCAGCTGGTATCGTCAGAGCCTTTTAAAAGCATTTTTTTACAACCTCGGTTGTAGAAAAAATGCTTTTAAAAGTAAAAAAAAAAAAAGTTGGCCACACCCACTCAGTCACATTACCCCCACCAAGCCATGCCCACAGAACCGGTAGTAACAAATTTTATATTTCACCACTGGTTATGGGCACCAGTGCAAAAGCTTGCATCACAGTGTTCCATCTGCCATTTTGAAGATTTTTGAAGATCCAGCCCCCATGAATGCTATGGACTCAACTGGTAGAGAAATGGCTATAAAATCAATGTGTTCATCTCTCATCCCACTCTGTTCCCTCAGCTAATTCCCTACACGAAGAATCCTCAGCATTCCAAAGCTTGCCATGAGTCTTAATATTTTATTTTATTTATTTATTTATTTTATTTCTATACCGCCCTTCTCCCGAAGGACTCAGGGCAGTGTACAGCCTAATTAAAAGCACAAAGACAGACAAAATTTAAAAATAATTAAAATTATTAAATAATTAGCTCAATATAAAACCTCCAAATTTAAAATCCCATATTTAAAACCAATTAAAATCTTCACATTGATAGCCCGGCCTGGCGGAACAACAAGGTTTTGAGGGCACAGCAAAATACACGGAGATTGGAGATCTTATGCATTTCTGAGGGCCATTCATTCCAAAGGGCAGGGGCTCCCACAGAGAAGGCCCTCCCTCTGGGTGTCACCAGCTGACATAATTTGGCCGATGGCACCCTGAGGAGACTCTCTCTGTGGGAGCGGACTGGCTGGTGGGAGGCTACTGGTGGCAGAAGACGGTCTCGAAGGTATCCAGGTCCAATACCATGGAGCGCTTTAAAGGTGGTAACCAATACCTTGAATCACACCCGGAAGACCACTGGGAGCCAGTGCAACTCGTGCAGGAGGGGTGTCACGTGGGCACAACAAGGAATTGTGCCAATTCCTTAATAAAGGAATTGTTTCCCAAAGTCAATGCAGCTACTGTAATACTGCAGTTTCTTTGTCATAATAGTACAGTTACAGCAGCATGGTTTTGTTTTGTCTCAACGGCACAAACACAGAATCCTTGCCCACCCCCCACCCCCCAAAAAAATTGTTTAAAATTTCCAAACAGAATTCAGGTAGTGGACTTCTTGGGAAAGACAGAAGACAAAAAGAGAAGGGAATGACAGAGGGGAAGATGGTTAGATAGTGTCGTAAACATGAGTTTGGGCATCAAACTCTGGGAGTCTGGGAGACAGGGGAGGACAGGGGAACCTGGTGTGGTGTAGTCCATAGGATTGCAAAGAGTCAAACACATCTTTGTGACTGAACAACAACAATAAATTGGAGGAAATTTGGGTATAGGCAGTGGTAGGATGCAAATAATATAACAACCAGTTCGCCCAGGGTCAGGTTGGCTGTTGTGGGAAACATAGCCCATCCTCCAGCTCTGCCGCACCTGCGGGATGAGCCTCCCGTGATGGCCAACCTGACCCAGGCCAACCTGAATCAGTTGTTAAATCCTCCCCCCACACATACACAATCAAAGTGGATCCTGGACATTGCACTGCAATGGAGAAACGGGAAATGGAGTGGCTGGCACTAGGGAATTAGGAGGAGCAGGGAGAAGAAAGAGGGAAAGTGGCCTTCTCCTTCCCTCACACCAGCCATTCCGTTGCCCATTTCTCCATTGCAGCGCAGCATAGCACCCAGGATCCACTTTGATAGCAGGATGGTGGTGGTGGTAATTTAACAACTGGTTCGCCTGAACTGGTGCAAACCGGCTGAATCCCAGCACTGGGTATAGGTTTCTAACAATCTGTAACAAAGGCTAATACTGAGAAGACATTTGCCCTCGAAGCGTTAGCGTTTCAGAGTTTGAAAAGAAAATGAAAAATAGTTCCAATTAAATATGCCTTTCTGAAACCGAAAGAACCTCACATAGATTCAACAACTTCCCCAAATTTCTCTGTTTTTTTAACGCCCAGGAATAAAACCGGATTTTGGATTTATTTCTGGATTTACTTTGTGCTTTCTGGCACCATTCCAAACCTGGTTGGCTCAGAATGGTGCCAGAAAGCACTAAATAAAACATTTGTTCCTTGGAATGATTCAGTAGCTACAGCAGTTTTGAAATATGATGGCACAGTAGGGTGGGGTCAAGATCAAGATGGTCTCATTGGATATGCATTCTGTGAGAAAAATATTCTGACAGATCTTTGTATCTGCTTAACCTGTAAAAGAACTTGGATGAAGAAAAAGGGAAGAAATAAGTCAGATTCAGTATCTCAGCTTAGAGTCTTTATAGAGGTATGTAGTAATTGTCCTTCACAGTTAAAGCTCTGGTATGTGTAAACTGGGAATAAAGAATGTGCCTTATGGAATGTGTGTATTGTACGACTGATGGAAATTACATAGTTTATGGTAATTAATTCTCCCTTGTTTTGCCTTGCAGAAATCCATGTCATTTTATGGGATTATTATCTCTGTTCTTGTTCAGAGCTATTGAATTCAGGCCAAGGGTAAAATCCAGCAGGTTCTGACAGGTTCTGGAGAACCAGTAACGGAAATTTTGAGCAATTCGGAGAACCGGTAGCGGAAATTTTGAGTAGTTCGGAAAACTGGCAAATACCACCTCTGGCGAGCCCCAGAGTGTGGTGGGAATGGATATTTTGCAGTATCCTTCCCCTGGAGTGGGGTGAGAATGGAGATTTTGCAGTATCCTTCCCCTGCCACACCCACCAAGCCACACCAAGCCACGCCCACAGAACCAGTAGTAAAAAAAATTTGATTTCACCACTGATTCAGGCTCCCATGTTTGAATGTGGTGCCTATTCCATCAAAATTGACCCCTCAATATATTCATTTCGCTTATCACTTAACATCCTATATTTTTTCTATGAGCAGACTAGGCAAGTGAAATTTCAAGAAAAGTTACCAAGGGTTGCTGAACTACAAAACTTGTAGGTATAGCAATGTGGTAATCCAGTTTTGCTAAAGATTTTCAAAATTATGTTTTTATAACCTGCAATAGCAGCACTTTTTTTTTTTTTTAATCCTTGTGGCAATCGTTTCCTTACCTGGTCCCCCTCAAAGGGCTGACATCAATCTTGGAAACCACTTATATCACACCGAATTAAAACAGGCTCTTTTGAACTCAAAGGACCAAAGTACTTTGATCCCAATGCAGTTGAAGTCTTTGAAGGTCACAATCAGCACTCTGAATTGCAGAAACAGGCTTCACACCCTGGCTGTAAATCAAGGCTCTCCAGATTGAACTCTTTATGAAGGACTTGGCTTCTTCTGCAGAAGGTTCACAGGCCCAAACTTGACAGGCTGAATTATTTGACTGCCTCCTATAGTGAAACCATATTTAACAGATCTGCCTACTGCAGTTCATAGCAATTAAAGTTTATAAACGTCTCTATATTCCAAAATTTAAATCCTAGACCTTTTCTTTTTGAGTCAGCCGTGATATTCTATCTCTCTTTTGAAGCCATGGCAGACAGCTGCACCTGATATATATAGACATAATAGTTGCTTTCAGCCCAGGAATTGTGGATTTCCATCTTGCCAATTTCTTTCACCCCTGATGACATATCAAGACGTCTTTTCCCTGACCAGTGGCAGTAACACTTTCTTTCTTGGCCATAAATCCCGGATACCTGGAATTTGGACTTGAACATTATTTGTACAAAATGAAAGCAAATTTCACATAGAAACTTCCTATACAGTTAGTAGATCTGACCACTTTTTTTCTATGCAATCTTCTTCATAGCAATAGCAATAGCACCTAGACTTATATACTGCTTTACAGTGCTTTATAGCCCTCTCTAAGCGGTTTACACAGTCAGCATATTGCCCCCAACAATTTGGGTCCTCATTTTACCCACCTCGGAAGGATGGTAGGCTGAGTCAACCTTGAGCCTGGTGAGATTTGAACTGCCAAATTGCAGGCAGCCAGCAGGCAATAGAAATAACTTAACTTTTGTATTTGTATATTTTTTAATTTTGGCTGTTCACTGCCCTGAGTCCCTCTGGGAGAAGGGCGGTATACAAATTAAATAAATAAATAAATAAATAAATAAATAAATAAATAAATAAATAAATAAATAGTCTGCAGTACTGCCCTCTAACCACTGCACCACCTCAGCTCATAGGTATAATATACAGAATAACAGAGTTGGAAGGGAACTTGGAGATCTTTTAGTCCAAACCGCTCCTCAAGCAGGAGACCCTATACTATTTTAGACAATGGCGGTCCAGTCTCTTCTTAAAAGCCTCCATTGTTGGAGCTCCCACAGGTTTTGAAGGCAAGCTGTTCCACTGATTGATTGTTCTCACTGTCAGGAAAATTCTCCTTAGTTCTAGGTTGCTTTCATCCATTGCTTCTTGTCTTGACTTCTGGTGGTTTGGGAAATTGGTTGACCCCCCTCTTCTTTCTGGCAGCCCCTCAAATATTGAAACACTGCTATCATGTCACCCCAGTTCTTTTCTTCACTAGATGAGACATACTCAATTCCTGCAACTGTTCTTCATATGTTTTAGCTTTCAGGCCCCCTCCCCACAATCATTTTTATCGATTTTCTGTGCACTTTTTCCAGAGTCAACATTTTTTAATATTGTGGTGACCAAAATTGGGTGCAGGATTCCAAGTGTGGTCTTACCAATGTGTTATAAAGCGGTAGTATCACTTCTCAGGATGTTGATTCTATTCGTCTGTTAATGCAGCCTAAGATTGAATTAACATAAATATACTCATTTTCTAGTGACATCTCTTCCTTTAGGTTATATCTATTGTGTTAAAATATTCCCATTTCCTTAAGCCAGTTCCAGAGCATATAAGCAATCAAATTAAGTCAGTATTTCCTTGATCATTATCTGCAGACACCATTCGGTTAATGATTAGCAATATTATGTACAGAGAATGGAAGTAAGCCTTACCACAAACTGAGCATGTAGTGAAGATAAGTGTTTTCTTAATCCTACCCCCAATCTTCTTTTACAGGTAGATTTGTTGTGGCATCAATGGCAGAGTTGTGGCATCAATGGCAGAGTTTACACCACTAAAGCTAAACAAACCTGTAATTTTGGCTTAGCATGGTCTGTGAGCCCAGACACACTGATTTGCAAACCGCAGTGTATGGCTCATCCAGTGGTGGGTTCCTCCCAGTTTGGTCCGGTTCGGCCGAGCCGGTAGCGGTGATGATATGACGTCACCGAACTAGTTCTCCCCCCCGCCCTCCCACCCATGTTATTCTTACCTTTTATTTGGTCCCACCCCCAATCTATTGCTGCCTCCTGAGTCCCAGCTGATGAAAAAAACTGTTTAAACTCTTGCTGCGGGGCTTCAAAGGGCCGTCCTACAGCTGATCAGTGTTAAAAGCAAACAAATGAGTCAGGTCGTAAGTGCAAGGACTTGGTCGTAAGTATGAGGACCTTCCAGAAATGACTCTGACCAGCTAGCCACGCCCACCTAGTCACATGACCTCCAAGCCACACCCACAAAATAAGCCACACCCACAGAACCGGCAGTAAAAAAAATTAAAACCCACCCCTAGGCTCATCATACGTATGATGACTGAGTCTAATATGGCTTATTCAACAAATCATGATTAAAACACACCACGTCTAAAGCCGCAAGGAATGCATTTTTAAAATGCCTTCTCTCCCATTTTTAATAATGTAAAGCTTTACCCTGGGCTAAGAGGATTTCACCTCAAGGGATTGCTTAGATTTGCAGAACAGTTTTCCCAAATCAATACATTTTCAAATTGGAGCCAATGACCAAAGGGAAGTTGTAATCAAATTAACAAGTAAAAATAATTAAACTGGACTGGAGGGGTGGAAGAAGTCAACAAATTTTAGAACATGAAAGGAGAACTGAGAAAAAGATTGATGTGTGTTTGTATGAACCTTCAAGTCAGTTTTGACTCCAGATACCTGCCTAGAGTAGTCTTTGTTGTTTTGGGGGTCAAGATCAGGGCTGAAATTTAGCAGGTTCTGACAGGTTCTAGAGAACCAGTAATGGAAATTTTGAGTAGTTCGGAGAACCGGCAAATACCACCTTTGGCTGGCCCCAGAGTGAGGTGGGAATGGAGATTTTGCAAAATCCTTCCCGCAGGAATTGGGAGGGAATGGGGATTTTGCAGTATCCTTCTCCTGGAGTAGGGAGATAATGGAGATTTTGCAGTATCCTTCCCCTGGAGTGGGGAGAGAATGGAGATTTTGCAGTATCCTTCCCCTGGAGTGGGGAGGGAATGGGGATTTTGCAGTATCTTTACCCTGGGGTGGGGTGGGAATGGAGATTTTGTAGTATCCTTCCCCTACCAAGCTCACCAAACCCCGCCCACCAAGCCACATCACTCCCACCAAGCCATGCCCACAGAACCAGTAGTAAAAAAAATTGAATTCTACCACTAGGTAAGATTTTTAAAAATGGCTTGTCATTGTCTTCTTAGGGCTAAGAGAGAGTGATGGTCCAAGGTCACCCAACCAGTTTTATGCCTAAAACAAAACTAGAACTCACAGTCACCTAATTTCTATCCTGAGGCCTTAACTTTATGCATCGAATTGACTCTCTTCATTCACTTATACAATGGTGCACTATATATTTATGAAACAAAGAGAAAACCCATTTCTCCTCAATGCAAGATTCTACTTTTTATATATTCAGCCTTCTCAATAATAATAAAAAAAACAATCCCTGCAGGAAGCAAGGCTACTTATGTTTACTTCTCGCTGTGTGGCCTTAGCTACTGATCAAACAATTAAAACTTAATTAGGCTTCAGATGACCCATAAGAGCAGAGGCAGAAAAAATAAATACATTGTTCAAACTTAAACTAATCTTCCCATTTTTACTGAGGTCAAATTCCTGCGGCATGGAGCAAAAAGAGGAGAAAATGATAAACATTTACCCCTGATATAAAACCCTATTCCCGTGATGGCGAACCTATGGCAGGCATGCCACAGGTGGCACGCATAGCCATATCAGTGGGCACGCGAGCTCACCTCTGGCGCGCATGCGTGCACCGGCCAGCTGATTTTCAGGCCTTCTGGGCCACCAGAAGTTGGCAAACAGGTCGTTTCTGGCCTCTGGAGGGTCTCCGGAGGAGTGAGGAAGGCCATTTTTGCCCTCCCCAGACTCCTAGAGAGGCTCTGGAGCCAGGTGAGAGAGAAAAATGGGCCTACCGGGTCATTGCGTGCCAGGAGGGTAGGGAGAGTGCACGCATGCATGGGGGGGCACCCCGCCCCCTCCCCTCCTGGCACGCGATGGCAAAAAGGTTAGCCATCACTGCCCTATTCCAACTAACCAAAGATGACAACAGGAACAATTTTACAAACAACTTCTTTAAGATTTCAGTGGCTTGCTATTTGCAAATAGCAAAAAAATAGTTCATCTGAAAGGCCTCCAGAGTCATTGGCCTGAAAATGCCAACCACCCAGCTGGGAGATCAAAGACCCACCCCTTTGTATACAATGCACATGAAGCATGTTAAAAAGGGGTGGGGCTTCAATTACCCTGTTGCTGCAAATCCCTTGATTTTGGGGTAGATGAATTATTGCTGCTCCCAACAGCAATGCTTTTCCTTAATAAGGGCATTTCAGTTTGATTCCTGATTGGCTGGGATCCCATTTTTAACTAATTCAGAGAGCATTGTCTTCTTTCTCAATTGACTTCATTGATAGTCAGTGCATCTTACACAACTGTCCTTGGCTGGCTAGGGAATTCTGGGCGTTGAGGTCCACACACCTTAAAAATCATTGAGGTGGAGAAATGGTGCTCTGTTGTCTTCTGTATTGGTTACTGCTGGAATCTCCAACCTTGGCAACTTTAAGACTTGTGGACTTCAACTCCCAGAATTCCTCAGCCAACAGATTGCCAAGGTTGAAGACCCCTGGAGTCAGAGGTGGTATTTAGCAGGTTCTGACCAGTTCTGGAGAACTGGTAGCAGAAATTTTGAGTAGTTTGGAGAACCAGTAAATACCACTTCTGACTGGCCCCACCCCCATCTATTCACTGCCTCCTGAGTCCCAGCTGATCAGGAGGAAATGGGGATTATGCAGTAGCCTTCCCCTGGAGTGGGGAGGGAATGGAGATTTTATAGTATCCTTCCCCTGTCATCCCCACCAAGCCATGCTCACAAAACCGGTAGTAAAAAATTTTGAATCCACCACTGCCTGGGGTTATAGTCAAACCAAGGATAAATATCAAGTTATCAACAAGACAGATTAGAATTTCATGAAAGGATCATGCTTGGCCAGATTTATGTCCCAAGGTAATTAAAATTCCTTACTGCTATTATTTTAACTTTTAAAGAATTTATTTGCAATTTACTTTTGGTACGTATCATTCACTTTCTATTCTTCATTTGGTAGCTCAAAGCTGATGTCAATAAAGTTCCTGCATTTATTCGTCCTTTTATTTACTTTGTCTCGAACATTTTTATTAATATCACTATCTCTTGGATGTCTGCTCAGAGATTGATATTTTAAGCATATAATTGAATTCCTCCTCCATTTCTCTTTCTTCCTGTTCAATAAATTGCAACCTGCAATCACTATATTCTGATCCTTAGAATCAGCCCACCAATAATAGCAATAGCACTTAGACTTATATACAGCTTCATAGTGCTTTACAGCCCCTCTCTAAGTGGTTTACAGAGTCAGCATTTTGCCCCTGACAATCTGGGTCCTCATTTTACCAACCTCAGAAGGATGGAAGGCTGAGTCAACCTTGAGCCAGCCAGGATTGAACTCCTGGCTGGGGGCAGAATTAGCCTGCAATGAGCAGTGACTTAGCCTGCAGTACTGCATTCTAACCACTGTGCCACCACAGCTCTTAAATGCTATTTGTTTTAGTGTTAATGTTTTAATATTTGTAACTTTTAATATTTTCTATATTGTCTTTATGATACTGTAAGCCACCAAGAGTTCCTTGATAATGACATGGGAGGCATATAGATTTAATAAAGAATAAAAAGTATAAAAGTAAAGTTTCTTCCTGTAGCAAGAGATCAAGCACATCCTGTTTATTTCCTTTCAATTAATGTTATTAGAAGTTTTAAAGACAACATAAAAACCAACACAAACCAATACAAAATAGCAATAGCACCTAGGTTTATATGCCACCCCATAGTGATTTACAACATTCTCTGTGCAGTTTACAACATCAGCATATTGCTCCCAACAATCTGGGTCCTCATTTTAATGACCTCAGAAGGATGGAAGACTGAGTCAACCTTGAGCCTGTCAGGATCGAACTCCAGACTGCAGGCAGAATTAGCTTGCAATACTACATTCTAACCACTGCGCCACCAGGGCTTAAAAGAAAAAAAAAGACAGAAAGACAAAAGAACAAAGAACAAAAGTGCAATGAGAAGGAATAAATAGAAATAGAAAGTAGAAACTTTTGGTATCCTCTGCAACAAATTTAAGTATGATTACAAAATTATCTCTTCCTCTATGACTGCAAAAAGCTCACTTTTTCCTAATCATCAAAACCACCAATCATAAATGCATTTTTTTCCATTTCATGCAAAATGTCTTCAAGGGATATTATAAATATATGATATTTATGATATCATATATTTCAAGGGTCTTCAAGGGATATCATAAAACAAGTCATAAATTAGGTATTATTTTTTTTTCTAATCAAAGAGCTTAATTTAGCCATCTTCACAAGTTTCATCTTCACCATCCATTCCTCCATTGTGGGTAGTGCAGATTCTTTTCACTTTTGAGCATATCTTGAGTAATCTTGGTGCAGTTGTCATTTATCCATGGCTTTTTTCCCTAGCTTCCTGTCCATTCGTCCTGAAAGAAACGTCTCGGGTTTCAGTTGTACTATAATCTACTTCTGTCCTACTATTGCAGCACTATTGAGAGTGTCCTGACATACTGCATTCTTGCATGGTATGGGAGCAGCTCTGTAGCGGACAAAAAAGCTCTACAGAGAATCATTAAAACTGCCCAGAATATCATCAAACTCCAGCTACCAGCCCTGGACGACATCTTCAAATCTCGCTGTTTGAGGAAGTTGCATAACATTCTCAGAGACTCTTCCCATCCTGCTTACAATCTTTTTGGACTGTTGCCTTCTGGCAGAAGATACAGAACAATTAAAACTCGGACCACACGTTTTCTGAATAGTTTTTATCCCAGAGCTATAATTGCACTCAACAATGAACTAAAGGGCCACCATCTGTGAGCTGTTGGAGAGCATTACTTGGTCTGTTGTGTGGATGTTTGGGTGGTTTAGGGGTGGGGAATTGTGATGGGTGGGAGTGTGTTTGGGAATTGTTATGTGTGTTGGACCTGGTCTTTGGGTGTTAAGTGAATTTCATTGTATGGGTATACTGTGTATACATGTAAAATGACAAAGTTTATTTATTTATTTATCTTTTAACTCATCTAAATTAATAGACTTATTTGTATCCATTTTTAAAAACTTTTTTACATAACCACCAAGCATGATAAAATGCCATTTTGTTCATATTTTCAGCAAAGATTCAAAGCATCTTTATACATTCTAGACAATTTCTCTGGTGACAAATAACCAACAATACATTTTTTTATATAAATCCTTTTTAAGATTAGAACACCATATAAATTTCACTCCTTTCACCCACATATTTTCCCATTGTTCATTTGTATATTATACCCAAAGTGTTTCACCCATTTTATCTCACATTCTTTTACCTCTTCTTGTGTCTCACATTTTAACAAAGGTTTATGTATTTCAGCAATGACATGTTTATCATTAGTACATAACTCAGTCTTACATTGTTCAAAACCATAATATCTTTTATTCATTTTAAATCTTTTTCATAACTGTACCTAAGAAAACCAAGGATAAGGATATCATTCTATTGTCAAATCTTCTCTTGAATTTTATTTGCAGTCCACTTGAGAAAATCCTAATACATCATGGTAAGTTAACTATTCATGTTTACCTATCATTTTTCATCTATAAAATGCTTCTTGTGCTGAAAGACACAAAGATATTTTCAGGCAAAACTAAATGTATATTTATTCTGTAGTCTAAGATGACCTGACACAAAAGCTTTTGAAATCTACATTAAACGTAACTTTATCGGACATAGATATCTATCCCGCCCAATTCTTGGATTGTGTCCTTCTAACTCCAATAACTTTGTCAAACCTGCCTCACCTTGAATCTCTAAGTAACAATGGTCCTTGACTCCATTGGTTGTGAAAGGTATAGTTCAGGGGTGAAATGCTCCCGGTTCGGAACAGATCGCCCAATCCGGTAGCGATGGCGGCAGGTGGTTCGAATCCCTGCGCCCCCCCCATGCCCAGCTGAGCCACATGATCATCAGAGGCTTTTTTTTTTTTACTTTTAAAACTATTTTTTCTACAACCTCTTCCGATGAAAAAATGCTTTTAAAAGCAAAAAAAAAAGCCTCTGATGATTGCACGGCTCAGCTGGGATCGTCAGAGGCTTTTCAAAGCATTTTTTTCTGCAACCTCTTGGCCGAAGAGGTGGTAAAAAAAATGCTTTGAAAAATCTCTGACGATCCCAGCTGAGTTTCCTGATTGGCAGAGAGGCATTTTTTAAAAAGCCTCTCTGATGATCCCAGCGGAGTTGCCTGATCGGCAGAGAGGCATTTTTTAAAAAGCCTCTCTGACGATCCCAGCTGAGTTGCCTGATCGGCAGAGGCTTTTCAAAGCATTAGAAAAAATGCTTTGAAAAGTTAAAAAAAAATAAAAAGTTGGCTACGCCCACCCAATCACATTAACACCCCCTGCCACCAAGCCACGCCCACAGAACCGGTAGTAACAAATTTTACATTTCACCCCTGGTATAGTTTACTAGAAGTCAAGTGTAATATGGTAATGCAAAGCCAGAATTGAAAAATTGCCCCTCCCCCCATGTGCAATCAAATTCAAAGAAGATGTTTTAGAATAGAATAGGATAGGATAGGATAGGATAGGATAGGATAGGATAGGATAGGATAGGATAGAATAGAATAGAATAGAATAGAATAGAATAGAATAGAATAGAATAGAATAACAGAGTTGGAAGGGACCTTGGAGGTCTTCTAGTGCAACCCCCTGCTTAGGCAGGAAACCCTATACCACTTCAGACAAATGGTTGTCCAATCTCTTCTTAAAAACTTCCAGTGTTGGAGCATTCACAACTTCTGGAGACAAGTTGTTCCACTGATTAATTGTTCTAACTGTCAGGAAATTTATCCTTAGTTCTAAGTTGTTTCTCTCCTTGATTACTTTCCATCCATTGCTTCTTATCCTGCCCTCAGGTGCTTTGGAGAATAGCTTGACTCCCTCTTCTTTGTGGCAGCCCCTGAGATATTGGAACACTGCTATCATGTCTCCCCTAGTCCTTCTTTTCATTAAACTAGACATACCCAGTTCCTGCAGCCGTTCTTCATATGTTTTAGCCTCCAGTCCCCTCATCATCTTTGCCGCTCTTCTCTTCACTCTTTCTAAAGTATCAACATCTTTTTTACATCGTGGCGACCAAAACTGAATGCAGTATTCCAAGTGTGGCCTTACCAAGGCATTATGGTAAGGCCATTATGGTATGGTTTTCAGAATGGTCACTTCAAGTGTAGATTGGTATGCAACTATGTTCTGTCCCCAGCCTGTTGACCTTGAAGCCAAATCTCAGGGAGATTCAGTGAACTCTTCATTACTGGGAAATCTTTCCCCTCCCATACATTCCTCCTCCCTAGAGTTCATGGCAGACTGGCACCAAGCGATAACGCAGCACAAGCGTGAGGTGGCAGCTAATAAACCTATTTCTTTACTACCCCCACACTTTCATCCAAATTAAATAGCAGACTGCAAAATATAATTTTAAATCTGATAAACCCAATCTCCCCCTTTCCTTCGCATCTTGTAATATCTCGTAGTTTTTTTCCCCAGACATACAAATTTAGTTATGTCCTTCTGCCATTGTTTAAATGGCACCTCAGTTGCCAAAAAGAAGTATTGTTTGAAACAAAAATAACATTGTAGGCAAAACATTCATCTTAATCACAGAAATTGCATCCAACAGTGACAATTGTAGTCTATCTTTGTTAGACTCATTACCATATCTTAACCTTCAATTTATATTGAAATAACATACCAGTCATATTGGTCTTAATTTTGCTCAAGTATTTTCCCTTCTCAGTCTTAAAAGCCACTTATTCATCCATTCTGTTTGATCTTGTACTTCTGTATTTTTGTTAACAGGTCTTCTGTTTATTAACTTTGAAACCTGCTAATGCCCCAAATAGTTTTAATTTATTCATTAAATGTTTGACACTCTTTAAAGAACCAGAACCAAATCATCCACAAAAGTTCTTAATAAGCTCATCCTGCTTATTGTCTATACTCTGAGCTTTAATATATAGACTTAGTGAGCCTGGTTTAGTTCCTCATTCTTACATTGGATATATCTTCAACTGAAATTCTTATTTCCGCCTTACACCTACAACTTCACAGGTTCATTTTAAATCCTCCTAATCAAGTTCAACAATTTTAGTCATACACATTCTTCCCAATTCTGAGTAGAATTGGGCAATTATCTCATGCTAACAATCCCTCATTTAGACATCACACACCAATAGTCTCAGAAACCAAATCACACCATTTCCTTCCTTCCTTCCTTCCTTCCTTCCTTCCTCCCTCCCTCCCTCTTTCTCTCTCTCTCTTTCTTTCTTTCTTTCTTTCTTTCTTTCTTTCTTTCTTTCTTTCTTTCTTTCTTTCTTTCTTTCTTCTTTCTCTTTTCCTCTTCCATGAATGAAAACACTTCATGAACCATCATGCTCTTCAACTTTCTTAAAATCTTCTGTATCTCTTGTGTCTGGTTGTCTTTCTTGTCTACTAAACTTGTTTCCTTTCCTTTCCTTTCCTTTCCTTTCCTTTCCTTTCCTTTCCTTTCCTTTCCTTTCCTTTCCTTTCCTTTCCTTTTTGTTCCTGTCCTTTCCTTTCCTTTCCTTTCCTTTCCTTTCCTTTCCTTTCCTTTCCTTTCCTTTCCTTTCCTTTCCTTTCCTTTCCTTTCCTTTCCTTTCCTTTCCCTTTTGAATCCCTATCTTATGAACAGCTGCTTCATCTGTCAATTTTTTACAATGTCTTTCTTGTCTGGTCTGAAAAATCATCTTCTGTTATGTTATGTTGAACTATGCCCAATTGCCTTCTCTAATCCTCTGAACTTTTTTTTCAAGCATCACTAAAAGGATGTACTCACTGCAAATATGTGTGAGGTTGTTTGGGATAGGAACATAAACATGGCATAAGAATTGCAGAATCTCATTGCAGGGTGAGCCTCTTTCATCTTCACTTCTATTCCTTAAGGCATCACCAAAAGGTAAGCATTGATTTCTTCTTGTTCCTGCCTCAGGATAAACCATCCGCATCCTTTCAATTTAAGGAAAGTAGGAATGTACAAATTACGGTGGATTCAGGAATATTCTCTTCCTCCTCTAAATCATGCCATTCCAGGGGCATTGGAATGGGGTTGTTTTTAGAAATTAATTTCCAAACAGAGAATTCAAGGCAACCCAGACATAGCATTCTATATGCTCAAACACCATCTCAAACTTCTTCCAATTTAGAAATTTATTTCAGGATGCATCTGGATTGCTTTCAGACCATCATGATGTGAAAGAGACTTGGTATGTTTGGTGGAGAAACAAAGAGCCTTGGTAGTACAGTGGTCTAAGGCACCCTGTTATTAAGCTGATTATTAAGACCAGCTGCCTGCAATAACTGCAGGTTTGAATCTCGCCAAGGCTCAAAGTTGACTCAGCCTTCCATCCTTTCTAAGGTAGGTAAATTGAGGAGCCAGTTGTGGGGGCAATAAGCTGACTTTGTATAAATATACAAAAGGATGAAGGCTATTGCTGAGCATGTTGTAAGCTGCCCTGAGTCTCCGGAGAAGGGCGGCATATAAATCAATTTTTTTAAAAAATGCTTCAGTTTCTGAATTGCGGGGGTTTTCTTTCCACATCCTTACAGTGGCGATTAATCAGAGAACATCCTCTGAAGGGAATGTGCAAAGTCCTCTTAGCTCTCCCCACTGAAAGTCATCTTAGCTATCCCTACCCATTAACTACCTGGAAGTTGGAACTCTGCTCTATGAAGGCTGCCAATCCCTTACAGTGTTGTAGTCAAATGAATACTGAAAGAAACCTTTTTCAGATCTTCTGCTCATTATGGGAGACAGGCGCTTTGGGATATACGCAATCCCAAAACCAGGATATTCATGCCTCTTGTATGCTTCCCTGTATCTTATTTATTTGTTTATTGATTGATTAAATTTATATGCTGCCCACCTCATTCTGAAAAGTGATTTTGGGTGGCTTACAATGAGAATCATAAATATTAAAAACATTACATCCCAAGATAAGAAGCGAAAATGGCCAGATCAATACAGAGGACAGCCTCTTCTCCATTCAGTCATCAACCACCTCCAATGTTGAGTGCCCCCATCAAGACACAGAATACAGAATAACAGAGTTGGAAGGGACCTTGTAGTCCAACCCGCTGCTCATGCAGGAGACCCTATACCATTTCTGACAGATGGCTGTCCACTCTCTTCTTGAAAGTCTCCAGTGATGAAGCACCCACAACTTCTGAAGGCAAGGTGTTTCATTGGTTGATTGTTCTCACTGTCAGAAAATTTATCCTTATTTCTAGGTTGAATCTCTCTTTGTTCAGTTTCCATACATGGTTCCTTGTCTGGCCTTTGGAAAATATATTGTCCCCTCCTCTCTGTGGCAGCCCCTCAAATATTGGAACACTGCTATCATGTGTCCCCTGGTCCTTCTCTTTACTAAACTAGCCATGCCCAGTTCCTGTAACCGTTCTACATATGTTTTAGCCTTGTTGGAAGAAATCTCCTTCTAGATTCTGCTCCAAATGGGGAAAAAGACACTGGAAACATGGAGACTGCTTGGAAAGATGGTTTAATGGTGGACAGGATCACATGGCTTGAGTTCCTGAACAGAAAAAGGGCGGAATACAGCGAGTCCACGGGTTTTTATGCTCTTTCTGGCTTTGCATTTCTTGGGGCCCCGAAAGAGTATCCTGATTGGTTGTCAGACTCCCAGGGGGTGGGGATCTTAGCTAGCCTTGCTGGCTGATGGTCACATGTGCTTCCCAGGTCACATGTGGTGAGTTTCTGCTGCTATTGTGTAGAGGGCTAATCCTATCTTTGTTGGATCTTTGGCAATTCCTACTATGGCTCTGCCTGAAGGAGGTAGATCTTTGTTATGTAGAATAGACTGGCCCAAGCCTTAATGGCCCATTGACAAAAGGTGGGTGCAGGAAGATGGGAGCTGCCTCAAAACATGCTTATTCATTTCTCATCCAGGGAAATATAATATTCTGCCTTTTTCATATTTCCTAAAATATTTCACTCTTCCAGGAAAGGGGTGGGTGCTAACTTCCTACAGCCTCTAGGCCCCTAATCATCTTTGTTGCTCTTCTCTGCACTCTTTCTAGTGTCTCAACATCTTTTTTATAGTGTGGTGACCAAAACTGGATGCAGTATTCTAGGTATGGCCTTACTAAGGCTTTATAGAGTGGTATTAGTACTTTACTTGATCTTTATGAACACCACTTACTAGAGCTGGACATACCTCACATGATCTTGATTCAATCCCTCTGACAATGCAATTTAAGATTGCATTGGCTATTAGACCCCAGACTAAGTGACTGAGCCAGGTTTTGACACTCTTTTTGAAGGCCAAAAGGGTGAGAGAGGATCTCACCTCAAGGGAGCAATATTCCATAGACTGGAAGCCGGAGCAGAAAAGGCTCTCCACCTAGATCCTGCCAGTCAAATTCTTTGACCAATGGGGTCTTCAGCATGTCTTTTACGCTGGACCGAGTGGGATGGGCCATTGGGGTGAGTCAATTCCTCAGACTGAGGCATAAGCACTGAAAAAGGCTCAGATTTCAGCCTAAGAAATATATGACCAAAAGTTCTCCATGAATATTTTCTTTGCTAGTTATTTTCCTGTATTCCCTTCCTCTCCCTCTCCCCAACCCTCAACCCTATTATTCTATCCGCTGCTATTTAGTATTTTCATGCATATCTCTTAATGATCTTTTATGAAGTCACTACATCTAGCTTAAACCTTTTAGGCTTAATTAACCTTTGCCTGACATGCATTTCTAAGTGGAATGAGGGGCTCTTAAAAAGATGAGTCACACAATGAAAATACTTTCAGCAACAAAGCCTAGCCTTTGCTGAGAGATACACAATTCTGGAGATGATGCTAATTATCTGTCTGGATTCTGAATCAGTTTCAAATGGCTTGTGATAAGTTTCTCGTCTACAAAAGCACAATAGGGCAGGTTATTGTCAAGACTGGGAAATGGGAAACAAAAGCCCTCGTTTAACAAGATGATATTAATACAACTGGCTCTAGATTCTATGTCAGAAGAGGGTGCTTTGCACTCATCACCTGGAACAAAGAGAAGGATGGGGGCAGGCTCCAAGATCTGAGACCACATCTTTATTTAGTTTTATCCACCCTCCCCACCCCCCAAAAAAAGTCTGAAGCAAGACCTTTACATTATATATCTAAGGGTGTTCCAAACCCTACGACAGATGCTACAAACTATTATAGCTTCTGCTAAGAGGTCTTGTCCAGGATCAGGAAAGGTGGAAGGCCTGAACTTCTGCCTCAACATCAGGATTTTGGTGTCTCCTAGATTAGTGTCCAAAGACAAGCGTGAAAACTATGACTACTTAATAACACAGCCTGCATGGACAACAGGGAAGTTATGTGCAGTAGTTCAACAATGCATAATTTTGGCCTCAATCAACCAATAAATTAATCAATCACAATAGAGCTGGAAGGGACTTTGGAGATCTTTTAGTTCAACCCCCTGCTCAAGCAGGAGATCCTATACCTATCCTATTTCAGATAGGTGACTGTCCAGTATCTTCTCAAAACCCTCCAGTGATGGAGCACTCACAATTTCTGAACGCAGGCTGTTCCACTGGTCCATTATCCTCACTGTACTATATAAATGTAATCCTCCCCTTATGTATTGGAAAGAAACATTTGGGGAAAGTACTTTTCTTCTTAATACAATGTCATAATTTTGGCTACTCTTTTCCTCCAACAAGGGATGTGGTGGCTCAGTGGCTAAGATGCTGAGTTTGTAGATTGAAAGGTCAGCAGTTCAGCGATTCAAATCCCTAGTGCCGTGTAACGGGGTGAGCTCCCATTACTTGTCCCAGCTTCTGCCAACCTGTTGTGACTCCAATCCCAAGCCTGTCTTATTGGAGGGAGAAGACTCCGAAAGTGAAGGAGAGGAGTTGGCAAGGCCTCCCTCTCCAGGACCCTCCTCTCTGGCAATGCCTCTGGTGTCTTCTGAAGGAGAAGAGATAGGCCAGGAGCCAGGCACTTCCAAGCAGCCGCAGTTAGACAGCGATGGAGATAAGTCTTGGCTGGATCCCCGACAGTGTCAGAAAGACAAGCGCACGCAGCAGAGAAGGAGGCATGCCAGAGATTAAGCTGAGTCACTGGACCACACCCCACAGGGGATAAAAGGGGGTGTTGTGGCCATTCAGGCTTTGTGATGGACAAAACTGAAAAGCTAGCAAGTCATACTGCGTTTCTGGAACTTTGTTATATGCCTTCCTTGGATTTATTAGGGACTGGACTTGACAATTCTTTGGCTTTGTGAACTTACTTTGGTTTATCTGACGAAGGAGGAAAACCTCCCTTTGTGAGTAAAGTTTTTGGCAAGCAGCTACTGGGTTGCTGCCAATGCTGTTATCTCAAAGAAATTCCTGACTGCTGGTTTTATTAACTCCTGGCTGACTGTTTGTGTGCGTGTGTGAGTTGGGGACAGAACACAACCTAGCTGTTCGAAAGCACGTAAAAATGCAAGTAGAAAAATAGGGACCACCTTTGGTGGGAAAATAACAGTGTTCCGTGCACCTTTGGCATTTAGTCATGCCGGTCACATGACCACGGAGACTTCTTCAGACAGCGCTAGCTCTTTGGCTTTGAAACAGAGATGAGCACCGCCCCCTAGAGTCAGGAACGACTAGCACATATGTGCGAGGGGAACCTTTACCTTTTTTTCCTCCACTGCCACCATTTCTTCCTCTTTCTCTTCCTTCATTTTATTCCATTTTTCATTATATAGGTGCACACAGAAACCTACGCACTTAACTTTTCAGCTGTAAAAACACCCTCATTCTGATTTTGCCTTTCTGCTATTTTCCCCCCTAGTGCTGTAGTTAGAAGGTTGCCCTCGCTTATGAAACTGATTGAAGGAGGGCTGGATGTGTTTGCATCCATAAGGAATAGGAAAATCGATTTACAAATGACACTCCAATGAACTTGATGTCAAGTTATCTTAACCCTGGCCTGGATCTTTATTGTTTAAACAGTGCATTTCTATTTTCACTGTAGCAACAGAAAGAACTAAGGTCATTTTTGCAACCAATTAACTCCCCCCCCCCCCCCATTCTTACTTCAGCACCACTGCTTAAAATCTTGCACACTGAGGTTAAACTAAAGGTTTCTCTTGGAATTTTTTTTTACACAACTGTTTTCATTTGGAATGCACTCCTATCATTTGTGGATTCCTGAGGACTTTGCACTAAATATGCACCTCTAAAGGAAATATTAGAGATAGTTTTAAACTATCAAGATCCAGAAACAACTAATACTTTATTGGTAAAAACTCAGAAGCTGAATTAACAACTTAAACTTGGTGATTCGTTTGTCTCTATGGTAGCTTTGTGTCCCATATAATACACTGAACAGGCTGGATTGGCACAAAGAATAAGCTATAACCATATATCCATAATTTATCATACGTTTTTTTTTTGTTTTTGTTTTTTTTTTTTGCTTTTTAGAGCTGGTTTGATGTACTGGTTAAGTTGTTGGTCTAGAAACCAGGAGACTGGGAGTTATAGTCCCACTTTAGGCATGACAGTTGGCTGGGTGACTTTGTGTCAATCACCAGAAGGTTGTAAGTTCTAGTCCTGCCTTAGGCATGAAAGCGGGTTGGGTCATTTTGGGCCAATCACCAGGAGACTGTGAATTCCAGTCACACCTTAGGCATGAAAGCTGGTTGAGTGACCTTGGGCCAATCACTTTCCCTAAACCCAACAGAGTTGTGGTTATAGGAAAAATTGGAGAAGAAAGGCGTATCATGTACATTCACTGCCCTCAGTTGTATATGAAAAAAAAGACAAGATAAAAATCAATCTATGAAGAAAGGAATAAAGCATAAAAGCAAGAGTGCCAGAGGTGCTTTTTCTGCAGGCAAATGGATTTTCTTGGGTTTTTTTCTTTGAAGACATTTCGCTTCTCATCCAAGAAGCCTCTTCAGCTCTGACAGGATAGTGAGGAATGGAAGGATTTATATTCCCTGCAGAGAGCTGGTCATTTGCATCCTTTTAGAAGGTCGTTGAAGCACTTGGAGGTTTATCTGTGTCCTCAGGGTTACCTGAGTAGTGCTCCTAGTTCCTGTAGTCAGCAATTTTTTCCTCTGGAAATCCATTCCTACTCCCACACCATTCAAAGGCTGTTCATCCCAAATTGTACAGCTAAAAGTCTGTAGAGATTCTCAGGCATCCATGACCTGGATGACTGAGAATCTCTACAGACATAAACACAACCATGCCAATGTACCTAAGTTTAATTGATGCCAACATCATTCATGACATTTCTCACTTTTCAAACTTTCATCAGGTCCCTCAAACACAGCTTTCATAGTCTTCACCTTCTCAGTCCATTCACTGTTCCTTCTTATACAGGTAGTCCTCGATTTACGACTACAATTGAGCCCAAGATTTCTGCTGCTAAGTGAGGAGGCCTTTGTTAAGTGAGTTTTGACCCATTTTATGACCTTTCTTGCCACCGTTGTTAAGTGAATCACTGCAGTTGTTAAGTTAGCGACACGATTGTTAAGTGAATCTGGCTTCCCCAGATTGCTTGTCAAAAATTTACAAAAAATTTACAAAAGCTGATCATATGATCCTGGGGCATTGCAATCGTCATAAATATGAGCCAGTTGCCAAGCATGTTAGAAACATTTCATTCATTTCATTTCATTTCATTTTATTAAATTTGTATACCGCCCTACTCCCGAAGGACTCAGGGCGGTGAACAGCCATAATAAAACATATAAATACAAAATTTAAAAAAGAGATAAAACAGATTAAATAAATTTAGCTGACCATTTTAAAACCCCAATAATTTAAAACCAAATTTAAAATTTTCCATTTAAAAGAGGAGAAGTTCAGGTCAGGCCGGCTTGTTGGAATAAGAACGTCTTAAGCGTGCGACGGAAGGTACGCAGATCCGGAATCCTCCGTATCTCGGGGGGGAGCTCGTTCCAGATAGTAGGTGCCCCCACAGAGAAGGCTCTCCCCCTGGGGGCCGCCAGGCGACATTGTTTGGCCGACAGCACCCGGAGGAGCCCCTCTCTATGGGAGCGTACTGGTCGGTGGGAGGCTATTGGTGGTAGCAGGTGGTCTTGCAAATAGCCAGGCCCTAAGCCATGGAGCGCTCTAAAGGTGATGACCAAAACCTTGAAGCGCACTCAGAAGACCACCGGGAGCCAGTGCAGCTCGTGCAGGAGAGGCGTTACATGGGAGCGCCACGTCGCTCCCATCACCACCCGCGCGACCGCACTCTGCTCCAGTTGGAGCCTCCGAGTGCTCCTCAAGGGGAGCCCCATGTAGAGAGCGTTACAATAGTCCAGACGGGAGGTGACGAGGGCATGAGTGACCGTGCGTAACGAGTCCCGATCCAGAAAGGGACGCAACTGGCGAATCAGGCGAACCTGATGAAAAATCCTCCCGGTTTGTTCTCTTTGCTGTTTTTGCTCTCTGATATTTCTGTAGGCTACTGTTTGCAAATCCAGAAGAACTGTTTATTGTGAATGACTATGACGACTAGTAAGAAGACTTTGTTATTGGATTATCCCTGGACTGTCGTTTTGACTATCTCCTGCTTTATATGTGTATGACCTGGACTATTTATTGGACTATGTCTTACTATTTTCTGAAAGTAAACACAACTCAGTGTATCTGTGTGTTGACTGTGTTTATTTATAACTACTCTCAATAGCTTTCATGTACACACCCTTGCTACTCAAGGGTTACTCTGTGAATTCCTTAACATATCCAAATTTTGATCCCATGATGACCATGGGGATGCTGCAATGGTCAGTAAGTATGAAAAATAGCCATAACTCGCTTTTTTTCAGTGCTGTTGTAACTTTGAATGGCCACTAAACGAATTACAAACATAAACAAATTACATCCATATTTTATCTTTTTTTTTCCCCCAACACTTGATCTGAACCCACAAGGTTACCATTTTACAACATTTTGATTGCATGGGAGATTTTCTTTTCATCATATTTTTCGTCACCACTAATATTTGTAGCATTAATTCACTCTTAAACATGTCTCTGTCATTCCTTTGCAAATCTTTAAAATTCTTCTTCTCGAAGTTCGTCACTTCTGTTTGATCCAAAATAATATCATCACATTTCTTTTTCATGCCATCCACACTGCTGACTCACTTTCAAAACAATGGGTTTTTTGTTTATTTCCATCGACACCACTTCGCAGTTTTTGCGGTTTTCTAGTCTTATCGATTCTGTACTATCTATATTTTTGCAACTACCTTTTAAACTTTTGCACCTTTCATCCTCATTTTTTTGCAGCTATCATTGTCTTCAATGTATTTTCTCCACCCTCCACAAACCCTGCTATGCTGCCTCATCAAGTTGTCAATATTAAAGTATATTCCTTAGAGCAGTGATGCCAAAAGAGGGGTGAGTATGGTGGGGTTGTCCACCTATGTGCCCACACCCATAATTCAATGCGCCCTGCCCCCACAACCCTCCCCCGCTCCCACTGCTTTTAGCACACAATGGCACAGTGGACCCAGTAGGCCCATTTTTTGCCCTTCCCAGGCTTCAGAGGCTTTCTTGGAGCCTGGGGAGGACAAAAACGGCCCGTTTCCCGACTTCTGATGGGACCAGAAGGCCATTTTTCACCCTCCCCAGGCTCCAGGGGCTTTTTAGGAGCCTGGAGAGGGCAAAAACAGTTTTCCCCTCCCCAGAGGCCCTCCGGAGGCCTGAAACAGCCCATTTCCTGGCTTCCAGTGAGACCTGAAGGCCCAAAAATCAGCTGGCTGGTGTGCGCATGTGCGCTGGAGCTAGGGCAATGCTCGCGTGCCCACAGATATGGCTCCACGTGCCACCTGTGGCATGTGTGCCATAGGTTCACCATCATGGCCTTAGTGTGCTAAAACAAAGAATCCCAGGAAGTTTGCCAAGAATATATTGTATACTTCCAGCAGTGTCATCTATGGCATGAAGGTCATTTATTTATGATGGTTGCAGTGTCCTGGGCAGGGGCAGGGGAGAGTTCATAGTTTATGACCTTCTGACAAGCAATGGGGAAGCCAGATTCACTTAACAACCATGTTACTCACTTAATAACTGCAGTGATTCAGTGAACAACTGTGGCAAGAGAGGTCATAAAATGAAGCAACTGTCCATTTTACTTAACACTGTCACTTAACAACGGTCTTGCTTAGCAACAGAAATGTTGAGTTCAATTGCGATTGAACATCAAGGATTACCTGTATAGGAAGATGCTGGAGCTGGATGGTCACTTTAGTGACGATGGGCAAAGGCATCATTTTATATTATATGGGAGAAGACGGTGGAAAACCGCTCCTGTATAGACCAGATAAAGTGATTGATGGTGTACTGTCAAGTTGGCAAGATGGGCCCCTCAGGTCAGATGGCACATTGAGAGGAAAAAAAATTCAAAATCTTTCAGAGTGCTAATGGTATTTATGATCCAACTAGATTAAAGTCTTTGAATTGCCGAAGCTGCCATGCGGGAAAAGCAATCTGATGCGGCAAAGATGGGATTATAATTGGAATATGGGATATAAGAAACTTGATCATAAGAAAGCTCAACCCAGTGAAAAATGAACCGAATCAACTGCACATTGACACCTAAGGCATCAGTAAATTGAAACAGACTGGCTTTGGACACGTCATACTGTTTATCCCTTGGCACATGAGAAACGCAGAGGGAATGGTATTGCTTTCATAGTCAGCAAAGGTTACAGCAAAGACAGTACACAGATAGAAGGCAGTCGATTCAATTTCTTGGACAACCCTGTAATGTGACAGTTTTCCAAGTTTATGCTCCAAACACCGATGCAAAAGAAATGGAGACGGATGAGCTTTATGGTCACGCTCGATCTAAAATTGACGTGGAAGCAATGCGTGCTCCTTATGGTTGGAGACCGAATGCCAAAAATTGGAAATAGTAAACATAGTTGGACTAGAGAGTCCAGAGTACAGAAATGAGTCAGGAGAATAATGTAACAGCTTCCGGCAATCATTACTAGCAATTTTTTTATTATTATTACTAGCAAAGTCTTCCAACAACCAAAATGGCACATGTACAGTACATGCATGGACATCACATGATAGAATATGTAGAAATCATTATATTATTTGCTCACGAAGTGCTCCCTTTTTGGCACTCGCTGCCCCGCGCGCGACACCATGGATCGCCATCACTGCTCGAACAATATGTTAAATACCAGTATGGGCAGGCTCCATTGCTGTTGTAACTTGAGGACTAACTGTTATATGCTCACGTTCATGTCATGGGAACTAGTTGGCTTTGTTTTTCCACTTGGGACTTGCCCATGAGAGACTAGAGGCTAAAACATATAAAGAATGGTTGAAGGAATTGGGTATGTCTAGTTTAATGAACTAGTACATTAGTATAGGGACGCGGTGGCTCAGTGGCTAAGACACTGAGCTTGTCGATCGAAAGGTCAGCAGTTCAACGGTTCCAATCCCTAGTGCCGTCTAACAGGGTGAGCTCCCATTACTTGTCCCAGCTTCTGCCAACCTAGCCGTTCGAAACCACGTAAAAAATACAAGTAGAAAACTAGGGACCAACTTTGGTGGGAAGGTAACAGCATTCCGTGCGCCTTTGGCATTTAGTCATGCCGGTCACATGACCACGGAGACGTCTTTGGACAGCGCAGGCTCTTCGGCTTTGAAACAGAGATGAGCACTGCCCTCTAGAGTCGGGAATGACTAGCACATATGTGCGAGGGGAACCTTTACCTTTACCTTTAGTTTAATGAAAAAAAAAGACTAGGGGTATCTCTATAGCAGTGTACCACTAACTAAGGGACTGCCACAAAGAAGAGGGCATCAACCTATTCTCCAAAGCACTTGAAGGACAAAAAGCAATGGATGGAAAGTAATCAAGGAGAGAAGCAACCTAGAACTAAAGAGAAATTTCCTGACAGAACAATTAAGAAGTGGAATAATTTGGCTCCAGAAATTATGGGTGCTCCAATATTGGAAGTTTTTAAGAAGAGATTGGAAAACCCTTTATCTGAAATGGTTTAGGGTTTCCTACCTGAGCAGAGGGTTGGTCTAGAACAGGGGTCACCAACCTTTCGGACCTCAGGGGCCACTAAATTCATAATTTTAAATCCTGTGGACCACTAATATGATCTGCCTAATGACCAGCTGGGTGGGTGTGGCAAGGTGGTTATGTGACTGGGTGAGCATGGCCAATTCAATGTCACTCACATTGAGGGGCATCTTGCCAGCCTCTACTTGCTACTCCTTGCCTGCCCCCCCCCAGGCTCCTTAGGGCCCCAACAGGAAGGAGTTGCTGGAGTTAAGCAGCCACCACGAGAGAGAGTTGGCAAATCATCTGGCTCAATTCAAATTGGATCTGACCGAGAAGGAGGTTTAGCAGAAGCACCTCACTGAGAACTAGGAGCATAGACTTTCCAAGCAGAGGGAAGACCTGTGGGAGTGCAAGGTCGGTATCGGCGCCTGGAGGCTTAGCGGGCTGAGATGGTCAGCCAGTTCCAGGGCATGATGCAGTCCCACTGGAACAAGGTCCTCTGGCTCCTTGCCACCAGTAACACTTCCCTCCAGCCTTCACCCAAAGCCTCGAACCAGGAGATTGAAGCAGACCCCAAGTAGGAATTTCTTCCCCCCCTCTGACCGACACAAAAAGACCCCGAAGGGGGAGACTCTGCAGCAACACAAACATTCATTGCACATATCCAGCCCAGGGGCCGTAATTTGAGGACCTCTGATTTAGTGCAATATAAAAAATGCAAATAATTTTTCTGGGGACCACCAAAATTTTCTCACGGACCACCAGTGGTCCACGGACCACCAGTTGGTGACCACTGGTCTAGAAGACCTCCAAGGTACCTCTGTTATTCTGTTAAGTGTCTCTGAGTGAGCAATACTGAACAGGCTGCGCTATATGTTTGTTCTAAAATGTAGCTGAAGTGTTAGGAAAAAGCACACTGAATGCATCAAAATGGCACTGTATATTATAGACACGAGCTTTTCAGTGAATGCTAATGATTTTGTCACTCAAACAAGTTCTAGCTGATGACTCAGAATCAAGATTCAGATGTGACATGCCATAATTCTTGATCTTCCAGGGAGGGTGAATATTACTCTTACTTATTCTTGTTATAATGGGATAAAATCGGGATTGAAAGTTAATTACGAAAGCAGCTCTACATGCCCATTGGTAGTAGCTAGGAAAGCACGACAGCAAATTTCCTCATCTCCCCAAATTGATAGCAATTTCAGCCTACCTTTTTATATTAAAAATTTGAATACAGAGTTGATGTTCAATTTCATTTTTTTTTCCCTGTCCTTTAACTGGAATATACCAAAGACCAGGAGTGAAAAAGGGGAAAACATACAAGTATAGTGTCAGGTCCCAAATATTTCTACAGGGATGCTGGGATTTTGGTGGGAGGAAGGAGGGGAGGAATGGAGTGGTCTGTATATGAAGTTTCTGTTTCTGTTTCCAGTTTCTGTTTCCTGCATTACTGTGCTAATCTCTATATGATGTTTCTGTTTCCCTGCAATGATGTAGTGTGGGAGGGGTTTGGTTAGAATTGCTTTAAATAGCTGGTTATAAGTAAGGAGCTTCAGTTCTTGCCTAGATCTCTTGTTATCACAAACCTTCCAATAAAAGCTCCTTTTGGAACCACGGCAGTTTCAAGAGTCTTGCTTTCTTGGGAAGATTGGAAAGGCAAGACTTTACACACAGGTAGCATTCAGATTTATTTTTCCCTGTGGCTTTCCTGCTTCAGTCATGAAGCTAAGAAGCAGAATTTCACTATATTGTATGCATTGCATGGTACATACAGTAGATAACTTTTCTACAAGAAAAAAAAATCAGCACAGAATTCATTTAAATGGTCAGAGATTGGTGCTGGAAAAGGCAAAGTAAAATTTTGGTCCATTTTCAAATATAATGTACACTATAAAAGAACATGTGATTGATTCAACTTCTTCTATGCAATACAGATAAAGAGTGTGTGCTATAGGAGCATTACATTGTGATATCTGTGTCAGCCCAGAAGCCATATTGGAGCATCCTCAGGGGCTGCCACAGTGAGGCTGGTTGTGGGAAAGGGTGGGGGCAGTGGTGAAATGTAAAATTTGTTACTACCGGTTCTGTGGGCGTGGCTTGGTGTGTGTGGGGTTTAATATGACTGAGTGGGCATTGCCAACTTTTTTTTTTTTTTTTACTTTTAAAACCATTTTTTCTACAACCTGAAAAGGTTGTAAAAAAAATGCTTTTAAAGCCTCTGATGATCCCAGCTGACTTGCCTGATCGGCAGAGGCTTTTTTTTCGGCCGAAGAGGTTGTAGAAAAAATGCTTTTAAAAATTTTAAAAAAAAAAAGCCTCTGATGATTGCATGGCTCAGCTGGGCAATGGGGAGGGGCAGGGATTTTTGCTACTGGTTCTCCGAACCACCCGCCTCCATCGCTACCGGATCGGGCGATCTGGTCCAAACCGGGAGCATTTCACCCCTGGGTGGGGGGATATAGATATAGCTGGGGGATTTATAGCCAAAATAAAATTCTTTCTCCTGAGAATCAAGGATGTTCCCACCAGGTGCTGGGGAGGCTTGGACTGAAGCCAACTGGAGTTGGGGCTGTGACCTGATTGGACCATGTGACGGATGTGTGGACTGGGGGAAAGAACTCTGGGTTTTGATTTGGGTGGGGATCTTAGGTCTTTCAGAGTTGGGTTTTCACCAGCTGTCCCAATATGACATGCCTAATAAATTCATGCCTTGAGGCCTCAGAGTTTTGATTGAGTTGAGTCTGTTACTTGGAACCCTGACAATCTGCTCTAGACCAATGCAGAGGGGATGTGCATTTAGTTTGTTTTCTTGTTCTTCCTCTTCATAGATAAGGTTTGACCACATCCAGGCCTCAAAAGCATCTGAGTGAAGTTCTGAGTTGCTTTCCTTGGTTTCCCCACCCACCCAAACCATGAAATTAGCATTCCAGTATTGTAAGAGAGACACACTAAAAGTAATAATGCTTATTTTGAACCATCTGATTCATACCATACCCAATAGTTATGGAACCACTTATGTATGCATGTAGAGTTTCCCTTAAGTGTCATGTTAGTTATAAGCTAATTAGGAGCTGGGATAGAAATACAGAATAACTAGAGTTGGAAGGGATCTTGGAGGTCATCTAGCCCAACCCCCTGCTCAAACTATTTCAGATAGGTGGCTGTCCAGCTTCAACCCATCATTTTATCCCAATTCTTCCCCTCTCCCCAATTTAGTTCCTTCTCTTCTCCCCATTAAAATAACCCCCATTAAATGTAATTGCCCCCCTCCCGCATCTAGAATGGTTTAGCCTCATGTCTGTGACACCCCCGCCAAAGAATAGGTGGTCTCTTCCACCCTGTCACTTTACATTGGCTTAGTTTCATCCAAACTTCCTCCAACAACAAGCAATGGTCCCTTCCCAAATACAGAGCCCCCGTTTTCCGAGAGCAATGATCCTTCCCCTGCTGTTTCCCAGGCAACTGCCTCCCGGCTCTTCCCCCTCCATCGCCACCCTCCCTCCTCCTTCCTTACCATAGTGATGGTTCTTTTTTAAAAAAACAGTAAACAAAATTCCAGGTTACATCCAGTATGTTGGATAAGAGCTTCCAGAAGCTCCCAGCAGCATCAACCACCATAATTAGAGATTGGGGAAATTGTAGTCAACAATACTCCTTTTGATGTTTTTTTTAGATTTGTGTGTGTATGGGGGGGTGTTAAATTATTAATTATTAGTATTTCATCCTTCTTATGCTGATCTATGACTGTAATAAAGAATTGATTTGATTGGAAGTCAAATTCAGGTGACAAGTTCATTCCATTTGGTGTCAGCTTGCATCTGTCCAATTGTAGAAAAAATATTTAAGAATCATAAGCAATTGTCCTATCCACTACTTGTACCTCTTTAACCACAAGTAACCAGAACATTCGCCGTCTAAACTTTTGTAGATGATAAACCAATCCAAGTAGACATCATGATTCTAAGCAGCTAATCAAATCTGGTTATACCATAATAGTCCAAAGGGCAGTTATGAGTAAAAACAGCATAACATAAATTAGCAAACCAACCATTTGGGGAAGAGTTGAGCTGGAAATCACTAAGAAAATTGTGTGCCTTTATATTTCAAAAAGAAATGTTTCCCTATTAGGGATGTGAAGTACAATATATTGCTTCATTATAAGCAGAGGTTGCAGTTCTATTACTCAGTGAAGGGAAATGAAGATGATGCTGATGACAAACAGGCCATCACTCTGGTTGGCTGTATTATTTGGAAAAGATGCTTCACTTCCATAACTGATGAAGTGAAGCATTCCTGTGAAGATTTCCATTGCGCCAATATTATCTCTCCTTGTTGAATGCGAACAGCCAGACCTACATGTGTAGAGTTCAAAGAAGCTACTTTATTGTTTGTTGCCTATAATACAGGAATTTCCCCAAATGGCAACTTTCTACTGGGAAACTCCAGATAAGGCTCAAAAGCAATTGGTCTCTCTCTCTTTGTTTGTGTGTGTGTGTGTGTGTGTGTGTGTGTGTGTGTCAGACCTTGCCTTCTTGTGTTTACATAGTGAGTCCAGGCTAATTTCCCTCTTGGGTCCCCCTCCCGATTATTGATTGCTCTCCAATAATTCTGGCGCAATTCTGTCATCATGTTTCATGAAAGTGCTTGGACGCCGAAGATAATAAATAGCAGTTAACTGAAAATTATTGTCAGGGCAAGATTAACTGCTAAAAATCTTTTCCTCATCGCCAGCATTCCCTTTACAACCTATTTGCATTTTAATAGCTACCCTCGTTCGGCAGTAAAAATTGCAGATCCCCCCCCCCCAGTTGTTCTTTGAATGCTACGTTATAATTTTGAGGGAGCATCTTCCGTAATTATATTTAATAGACATGGAATTGATTGAAACACTTGGGGGAGGAGAGGGGCAGCGAGAGAGAAAAGCCAGGCTAATTTTGTAAACAAGCCATTGTACAATGACACCCTCCACCCCCTCCCGAGTTTGTTCTTTAAAATCTCCCAATTAATTTTTAATTAAAATGCTCAAAGATGCTATTACATTTCTTGTCATAAACCGCAGTCTTATGCAAGGGTAAATGGCTTTTGCTGTTTAGACAGATTATCTCTTATTAAAACTGCACTTAGTGGGGACATGACATTATGAAGATCCCTGTCCAGAATAATCACCACGTGGAGAACATGGTTGTGTTTAACGTAATAAAGATATTGTCAGCCCTGGAGGCCATCTTTTTCTTTGGATCTTCAGGCCTGCCACACTTAGAGCTGTGGGAAATTGGATGGCATGGAATTGCAGGGATATCTAGCCATAATAACATTCTTTTCTCTGGGAGTCAAGGACATGCAGCCTGCACCTGGAGTGGTGTGACTGGGAGACATCTCCAGTTGAGACAGTGCATTGATTGGACCATGTGATCGACATGTGGGTGAAGGGGGAAGGGACTTGGACTTTTTTGTGGGTGGGAAAAACCTGGAAGCTTTCAGATTCAGGTTTTCCCAGATGTGGCAATATGACATCTCTAATAAAATGGAACTTTGAGGAACTTCTGGCCTCGGGGTCTTCTTTTGTTAGGGGTGTTACTTGGAATCCTGACAGATATGGTCTGGGTCAGGGGTCAGCAACCCGCAGCTCTGGAGCCGCATGTGGCTCTTTCATCCCACTGCTGTGGCTCCCTGTTGCTGGTCAGCTCCACAATTGATAAGGCTTTCAGTTAGGACTGGTAGAGGAAAAAGGACACTGCGCTAGGAGGAGACTATGATGGGGGAACCAGACTTCCGGTCAGCAGAGGAAAAAGGATGCAGCGCTGGGAGGAGACTATGATGGGGGAGCTGGACTTCTGGTCGGCTCCAGAATTGAACAGGGGCTTCCAGTTAGGACCTTTGTGGCTCTTTGAGTGTTTAAAGTTGCCGATCCCTGGTCTGAGTGAAGACCTGATATATTTGCTTAGGTCATTCAAATGATTTTGTTTTCTCTGCTACATCTAAATCCCAAATGGTATATCAAGGCAAAGCTTTTCAAATCAAGCTCAATCCCTGGTGATTTTTTTAGACACGTCTATGTTGTTTTCTTAATTAAAATATAAAACTGGTTGTCTATTGTCCTCTTCAGGGTAATTTCTTTGGACTTTTTAGTCTAGTGCAGTGTTTCTCAACCTTGGCCACTTGAAGATGTGTGGACTTCAACTCCCCAAATTACTCAGCCAGCTTTGTCTGGGGAAAGTTCAAGTGGCCAAGGTTGATAGTCTGGTGTATAGCCCTACAACTTCCTGCATCTCCTCCAAGTACAAATCAGAGAATCACAGGTTTGAGAAGAACCTTGGAGATACTCTATCAGGAATCCTCTGATCATTTCAAACAAATAGCTATCCAAGTTTTGCTTGAAAACCATCCATTCAGCTCAGAGGTGAAATGCTCCTGGTTTGGACCGGATCACCCGATCTGGTAGCGATGACGGTGGGTGATTCGGAGAACCGGTAGAAAAAATCCCTGCCCTCGCCCCCATGCCCAGCTGAGCCACGTGATCATCAGCCAAAAAAATGCTTTTAAAAGAAAACAAAAGCCTCTGACTATCGGGCAACTCAGCTGGGATCGTCGGAGCCTTTTAAAAGCATTTTTTTTACAACCTCTTCGGCCAAAGAGGTTGTCGAAAAAATGCTTTTAAAAGTTAAAAAAAAAGTTGGCCACGCCCACCCAGTCACATTACCCACCACCACCACCACGCCAAGAATCGGTAGTAACAAATTTTACATTTCACCACTGATTCAGCTCTTTAATTAATTCTCATAGTCAGGAAATTCTTATGCCAAGTTTGTCTATCTGAAAAACTTCTTGGCCATATTTTGTCTGTGTCTGTTCTCCTTTTTTTTTTTTTTTTAATCAGCCAAGATCAGCTAAATTCTGCCACTCATTGTCTAGGTATATATTCCTGACTACTGAATCATGAATTCCTTATTTTCTTTCCAGAAAGGTATCATTAAATACAAATGGACAACTTTGGTATGAAAGTTGCATCGTTTTCAAATTGAAGCAGTTTAGCAGACAGTTTGCCAATTTTGAGGGCCAAGGAGGCCAGATTTATCCAGAAGTTATATCCTGATTTATTTCTTTATTGGTTTTGTAGACCACTCCACTTCAGACAACACTACTAAAAAAGGAAAATGGATGTTGGTTTTACCAAAAGTATGAAGTGTCAGACTCGTAACAAATAATTAGCATAAACAACAATAAAGTAATATTTTATCTCTGTGAAGATTATTAGAAAACATATGTTCCAGCTTGGTCTGCTGTTGTGATGTCTCCCTTGGATGACGCCCCAGATTCCTCCTCAGATGTCATCTGAGGACGAAATTGATTGATGGCTCTGAACAGCTATCCAAAGAGATTTGGCTTCAGCTGGGGAAAGCTTGCAGTGGCAGATGCCAGCAAAGAGGCGGAGGAACTGCCTTCTGCACCTGATCCAAGAACACGCAGGGCCCAGAAAAGGCAGGAGCAGCGGAGGTCAGCCAGACTACTCAATAGCTGTCTTGTTGGGCTGCACTGGAAAGCTGGTTATTTATCACAGCAGACAGGTGCTGTTGAGGGAACGACGTGTTTGTTTTCTAACTGTGTGTTTTTACTTGTTGTGTTTCCTGCTTCACTCTGGATCAGGGGTGTCAAACTCAATTTTTATTGAGGGCCACATCAGGGTTGTGTTTGACCTCGGGAAGGTGGGGGGGCAGGTCCAGGGTGAGCATGGCCAGCTTAACATCACTGGCTCCATTTTCGCTGACAGAGAGCTGCAGGAGGCTGTTGCAGCTGAAAACAGAGCTCAGACAGGCTGTGCACAGCCTCCCTGGGCTCTGTTTTTGCTGGCAGTGGGCTGCTGGAGGCCATCGTGGCTGAAAACAGAGCCTGGGAGGCCCCGCACTCCATTTTCACTGACAGAGGCACCAGGACCGGTCCATCGCTGTTTCCAGGGTGGCCACATGGGCCACATCTAAGCACCCCGTGGGCCAGATCCAGCCTGCAGGCCTTGAGTTTAACACCCCTGCTTTGAATTGACACCATGTTTGTAATTGATTCATGCCTTGTAGATTCTGGACTTTTCTTTGTCTCATGAGCTCTCTTGTGTATGTCTGATAGGATCATTTTATTTGTGCAACTTTCAATTGCTTTGTGGACTAATCTTGGTCCGCTTGTGGCTGGACTTAATTGTGACAGTTCTGAGTCCTGGTGAAGGGAATTGCTGGGGAATATTAATAAACTCACTAAATCACAGTTACATGTGTGTGAATGAGTGAGTGAGCAGGACATCACAACTGTCCAGATGCCAGTGGTGAAATCCAAATTTTTTACTACCAGTTCTGTGGGCGTGGCTTGGTGGGTGTGGTGTGGCTTGATGGGCGTGGTTTGGTTGGCATGGCAGGGGAAGGATACTGCAAAATCCCCATTCCCTCCCCACTCCTGGGGCAAGGATATTGCAAAATCTCCATTCCCATCCCACTCTGGGGCTAGCCAGAGGAGGTATTTTCTGGTTCTCCAAACTACTCAAAATTTCCACTACCGGTTCTCCGAACTGCTCAAAATTTCCGCTACCAGTTCTCCAGAACCTGTCAGAGCCTGCTGGATTTCACCCCTGCCAGATGCTCAATGTTTATGGGTGCACTCTCCTTTCTTGTGGCTTTGGTCTTCAAAGTAGACTTTGACTGGATAACCAACTTTCAAATGAAAGCGTGCCTTTTGATAGTTATTCAAATTGTCTAGCTATCATTTGGCATCTTCAAACAGAGGAATGTAAATGAAAGTTTGCACTTTGGTCAGACAGCTCTTCAAAGAAAGGAATTCTTCAAAGACGTTCCTGTCTTTTTTTGCATCTGTTCAGTTGAAGAATTGCCCTCTATAATGGCTATCTGAGATAGAATAGAAATTAAGCTGACTAAAACTTCCATCTCCAAAAAGGAGAATCATCCCTGGCCTTCATCCATTGCTTAATGATTGCTTCTTCTTTTTTGTCCATTTTAATATCTATTTCCATCCAGTGAACCACAACAGTCCAGTGCGATAATTGAAAGTGCAGTGTGTTATCCTGAGAAGGGTGAAGTCATAGATGATTGTTAATGACACATTTCACAAGCCTGTGCATTAATGCAAGCACATTTTCTACCAATAGCAGCATGTTAATAGCAAAAGGAGAGAGAAAAACACCTGAGGACAAAAATATAATAATCTGCTGGAGTTTATTTTTTTCGTCTTTTAATGAGAAGCAAATGCATCGCGTTGAATTCAGCTTCTGCAATGCCCACAAAAAAATATATTCCCTTGGTAAAACATTCAAAACTGAATGTATTTTTTATGGAAAAGTGCAATTCTGTTGTTAGCATTTGAGATAGCCAAAAATAAAGGTATCTAATCTGTGAGGGGAACAAAATGCCCGTGTTTCCAATTTATTTCTCTTAATAGCAAGTATGTTCCTTTGCAGACATTCAAAATTATGCTCGCTGACATATTGCAAACATGTTCTGCTTACTTAGCTACAGTTTGTATGAATATAGCTAATACCTAGTGAAAATAGATCAGGCTGTTTTGCTTCTAAACCTTTGCTGTTTGTAAAGTCATCAAAAGTGGAGTTGACTTGGAAGTTTCACTTAGTTTCTACTTAAACCTAGGTTAACGCAGGTATTATGTTTTTAAAAAAAATCAGGAGAGGAAAATTACCTGAAGTATCTTATTTCCTCTAGTGATAAGATCCTGCCTCCCACTCCTCAAAATATTTTGCCATCCCAGTATCAGTTAGGCAAAGAGGAGAGGAGAGGAGAGGAGAGGAGAGGAGAGGAGAGGAGAGGAGAGGAGAGAAGAGAAGAGAAGAGAAGAGAAGAGAAGAGAAGAGAAGAGAAGAGAAGAGAAGAGAAGAGAAGAGAAGAGAAGAGAAGAGAATCTATACATATATGATACAAAAAACATCACAATCTAGTTTGAGTGTATACTTATACATGGCAAAAAGAAAGAATCCTATGGATTTACAAGACGAATGGCATAAGGAACAAAGCTGTTATAGAATGTTAGCTGTCAAGCTTGGACAATGTCAGAAAGGTGTCAAATACCTAAAGGTAATCAGGGTTTGTTTGCTTCTTTGTTTCTGGGCATTGGAATAATCATTTGTGTTGGGCTATAAAGCAGAATATATTTTGGATAGAAGAGAATAATTGTGACTCTGGGTTGACCTGTGGCTCCTTGGTGCTCTCTGAGCTCGGTTGTTTGCTTGCAGACAATTTTGTAGAATACATTATCTAATACTACTATGCTACTAATATATTATCTGCAGAATATACTATCAAATCTTAACAAACCCTTTAGTAATTGTAATGTTCTTCCCTGAGAAGGTATTTGTTAAGAAAACTGGAAAATTCCTATTACACCCATCTATATAAATGAAGCCTGTTCACACTGTATAGCCATTTCATAGCATCATGTCTATCATGCTTAATTTTATTCTGTGATTCTCAATATTCTGAATAAATAGAGTGAATGAGTCTGTACTTGGATACAGCCATGGGAAATGAACAAAAACTGCATCCAAAACCCAAGTGTATTTTGTAATGTTGGAAGGAAAAATCCATCTGGTTCAGTTCCAAGCCGGGAGAAAGGCACTGGAGACAAAATGGTGGCTGGAGGCTGATTTGAAAGAGGGTTCATTTATTGATGAAGCAGAACCATCAAGAATGTGTGATTCTGGGCAGCTGACCACATGGAGTTGAGGTGGGGGGTGTTTATACCTTCTCTTGGGCTTTGCACTTGAGCTTCCTGTTCCTGTGCAAGAATTTGTATTCCATTGGCTGTTGTAGGGGTCATGCCGGGGTCATAGCTGGCTCTATAAATTGTCTGAGCTCCCAAGTTTGGTTGAAGTTTGAACTGCTGAGATGATGCAATGAAGAAGCTTGTGTTCTGAAAGGGTGTTGGGCAATTCCTATTATGGATTAATGTGTCAGCTTTGGAAGCCATATTAGGCTGGAAACTTCCATGCTGCCACCTTCTCATGTGTGGGAAAGTAGGAGAGGGGATTTAGTAAAGGGGTTGTCTTTAAACATAATAGCATTCTTCCTGTTGGTCAAGGTCAGGGTGATCCTGCATCTGGAGAAGGAGTGGTCGGAGTGCTGAGTCAAGATGGGACGGGTGGTGATTGGAGCATGCAATCGACTGAGGAGTGAGGGAATGGTTTTGGGGGTTTTGATTTACTGAGGGAAAACCTGGACCTCTCAGATTCGGGTTTTCCCAGATGTGCCAGTTTACCTATTCTAGTAAATAGAAGTTTGAAAAATGCTTGCTTTACTTGGAGTTGGGGGGTGGGGTTTCTGGAACGCTGACATAATGGCTTTTTCCTGTGTTGGGTCTTGGGTGAGGGTATTTGCTTATGAATAGAGCTATCTATATCTTTATCTCTTAAGTGCTAACATCTGCTGTGGGCTATTAAGGAAGGTGGGGGCTGCTTCTGTCTCCAAGAACATATTTCTCCCTTTAGGGAAATATAATATTCTTCCTTTTTAATATTTCCTATAATATTTCATTCTTCTAGGAGAGGGGGTGGGTGCTAACTTTCTACAGTAACAAAACAGGATCAGATAAAAAAATTATACAAGGAGGGTTGACGTTGAACTCAGAAATCATTTTGTCCAACCCCACTACTTAGTGCAGGAACTCCTAAAGGAGTGTTTTTCAATCTTTTTAGCTTTAAGATGTGTGGATTTCAACTCCCAGAACTGGGAGTTGGCTGACTGGGGAATTCTGGGAGTTGAAATCCACACATCTTAAAGCTGACAAGGTTCAGAAGCACCATCCTAAAGCATTTCAGGCAGACAGCTATTCAGCCTCTTCATGAAGTAGCCTTTCCACTAGTGAGTAGTTCAGGAAACTCCTATTAATATTTGACTTGAGTTCCCTAGAGTTTCATCCATGAGTTTGAGCCTTCCTTTTGGGCAATGTTTTTCAAGCTTGGCAACTTTAAAATGTGTGGACTTCAGCTGACATGCTTCTCCTTTTAATCCATTCCAATACAGTGTTTCCCTTTCTAGATGATATGTCACACTGTTGCATCATGTGCAACTTGTGAACAGGTGAAACACCCAGATCCTTGCCTTGTGTGCTACAGGTAGTCCTTGATTTACAACCATTCATTTAATGACCATTTGAAGTTACAAATGCACTGAAAAAAGTGAATTATCACCAGTCCTTGGATTACAACTGTTGTAACATCCCCACCGTCATGTGATTAAAATTTTGGGTCTTGGCAACCAGCAGATAGATAGATAGATAGATAGATAGATAGATAGATAGATAGATAGATGATAGATAGATAGATAGATAGATAGATAGATAGATGAATGGAAGATAGATAGATAGACAGACAGACAGACAGACAGATAGATAGATAGATAGATAGATATAGAGATGATAGATGAATGGATGGATGGATGAGGGATGGAAGATAGATGATAGATAGATAGATAGATAGATAGATAGATAGATAGATAGATAGATAGATAGATAGATAACCTTTATTGTCATTTTTACACTGGCACATATTAAAAATGAAATCTCTTGCCTGCTCTCAAAAGTACGTAACACATATATACATGCTATATACATATACATATACATATACATATACATATACATATACATATACATATACATACATACATACTATACACACACACACATACCCATACATATAAATACATAGATACACACACACACACATATATTAATCACTGTCCATCTTCAATACATATTGGAAAGAGGAAGCTTTGGAGTTCATACGACTGATACTATATGGAACAAAACTGCGACTGAATCTGGATGTTCTGCTTCGGATACCACAAAGGTAACGGAAGGTAACAAGGAAAGCAGGTCATGAAAAGGGTGTGTAGCATCCCAGACAATCCTGCGGACTCTGCTCAAGCATCCCTTATATGCCATGTCCTGGATAGATGGAAGTGAACTGCCAATATTCTGCTCTGCCATCCTCACCACTCTCTGTACCGCCTTCCCATCCGAAATAGTAATGCTTCCAAACCAGACTGTAATGCCATATGACAGGATGCTGTCAATCGTCCCTCTATAGAAAGTGGTAAGGACAGGGGGAGGAAGATGAACTTTTCTCATGAAATACATAAAATGCAGGCGCTGTTGTATACGCTTCACCAGTGTCTCGCAGTTAAGTGACCAAGCCAGCCTACTTTTTAGTTCCACATCCTGAAATTTCTGTATTTATGATGGTTGCATTGTCCCAGGGTCATATAGTCCTTTGCAGTTGCTTCCAACAAGCAAAAGGGACTAGGTAGCTCAGTAGCTAAGACACTGAGCTTGTCGATCGAAAGGTCGGCAGTTCAGCGGTTCGAATCCCATTACTTGTCCCAGCTTCTGCCAACCTAGCAATTTGAAAGCATGTAAAAAATGCAAGTAGAAAAATAGAGACCACTTTTGGTGGGAAGGTAACACCGTTCCATGAGCCTTTGGCGTTTAGTCATGCCAGCCACATGACCACAGAGACGTCTCCGGACAGCGCTGGCTCTTCGGCTTTGAAATGGAGATGACTTTGCTTTACCAACAAGCAAAGTCAATGGGAGAAGCCAGACTTACTTAACAACTGCATGATTCACCTCACAACTGTACTGGTTTGCTTAACAATGGCCAAAAAGTGATAAAATCAGGCGCCCCTCATTTAACAACCATCTTGCCAAGCAACAGAAATTCTGGTTCCAATTGTGGTCGTAAGCTAAGGACTGCTGAGCCATGTCTCCCTATCCTATATGTGTTCTTTTTCATTTTTCCTCCTCCAGTGCAGGACTTCACATTTTCTCCCAATTACTTCTCCTTTTGATCCACTGTTCTGTCGTACCTAGTTCTTCTGAAACTTCCTTTTCTTTTTGAGTATTAAGACAGCCTTCTAGTTTTGTGTCATCCACAAAGTTAATTATCATCACCACCAGCTTTCATCCAGGTCATTAATAAAATTGTTGAACAGCACAAAGTGAAGACAGAGCCCTGAGGCACTGCATTCAGCAGGACTTTTCTAAGCTCTTGCAGAACCATTTATAAGTATTCCCTAGATGTGGCCATTGTACCAATTATTCCTCCATCTGACAGAGGAATCATCTAGCCCCAATTTGACATTTTATGAATAAAGAGATAATAAGAGACTTTATTGAATGCTTCGTGGCACACACCCCATTAGTCTGACAAGGCAAACATTGCAGAAGAACATTTCCAAAGAACCAAAGGCTTAAATACATAGAGAATAGAAAAGAATAGAATAGAATAGAATAGAATAGAATAGAATAGAATAGAATAGAATAGAATAGAATAGAATAGAATAGAATAGAATAGAATTTTTATCGGCCAAGTGTGATTGGACACACAAGGAATTTGTCTTGGTGCATTTTACAAACTAGAAAGCCATACAAATAAATTCCAGCAATTGTTGTGTATGAAATGCGAGCTCCATTTATAACAGTGTTCAAATCTCTTAAGACCTTTTTTTCTAAATGTTCAACAGTACATAAAGGTCTAGAAATGGATCCATTTTGGTTGCAAGATACGGTATCCGTCTCATTTTTGTTAGGGTAGCAAACTAATCTCGGTTGTTTATTTTGACTGTGCAAGAACTAACTTTCACGCTTTGCTAAGGTCAAGGCATTTTCTCACTCTATCAAGGAAGTAACTATATCCCCGCCAAAAAAAAGGGGGGGAGCTAAGATTAGACTGGCGTGGCTTGTTTGTGAGATGCCCGTGATGGATTGGCACAATTGCTTCCAGTGCTACTTGCTGTGCTTCTTTATCTAATGCTATATATTCAAAAACCCTCTTTGTAATATTAAGAATAAGCCACTGGCATAAGACAAACTTAGAGTTTTTAATGATTTTTTTTCCTTTTTTTAATAGTTACAGCTTCAGAATATTTGTAGTTTATGGTTGAAACTGTGGGTCACACCATTGCTAATAGGGCAAGCCACTAGTGCAGGGGTCTGCAACCTTAAACACTCAAAGAGCCATTTGGACCCGTTTCCCACAGGAAAAAAAAAACACTGGGAACCACAAAAGCCTTCCTGTGCCTGACTATTTCTTGAGCAGCCACAAAACTAGCATATGTAGTTGAATTAAACATTCTGTTTTCTTCTGAAACTTTTATTTTCTTGGATTGGGGTTGGCCTACTGGTGATTGAAAAGCTCAATAAATCGCATGGCAGCTGGTGTCGCACATTGGCTGTTGTGACGCATATTTTGAGTGACAGGGAGCCGCAGCAGAAGGGTGAAAGAGCCACATGCAGCTCCAGAGCTGCAGGTTGCTGACCCCTGCACTAGTATATAAAGAGAGCAAAACCTGTTCCCTTGTAGTACTGATGGTGTTACTTAGTTCAGTAATGAAACATCTGCAAGAAAATCTGTAGAGTTTCTCAGTCAACCAGGTCATGGTTGTCCCAAAGGTGCTTTTTTCAGGAGGCAACTGGACTTTCTTGTTTTTTCTTTGAAGATGTTTTGCTTCTCATCCAAGAAGCTTTTCAGCTCTGACTGGATGGTGGGGAATGGAAAGATTTATATTCCCTGCAGAGAGCTGGTCATTTGCATCCTTTTAGAAGGTTGTTGAAGCACTTGGAGGTTTATCTGTGTCCTCAGCAGTGGTGGGTTCCTCCCAGTTCGGTCCGGTTCCGCCGAGCCGGTAGCGGTGACGATATGACGTCACCGAACCGGTTCTCCCCCCCATGTTATTCTTACCTTTTATTTGGCCCCACCCCCAATCTATTGCTGTCTCCTGAGTCCCAGCTGATGACTAGAGGGGAAAAAACTGTTTAAACTCTTGCCGCGGGGCTTCAAAGGGCCGTCCTACAGCTGATCAGTGTTAAAAGCAAACAAATGAGTCGGGTCGTAAGTGCGAGGACTGGTTGTAAGTGCGAGGACCTTCCAGAAATGACTCTGACCAGCTAGCCATGCCCACCTAGTCACATGACCTCCAAGCCACACCCACAAAATAATCCACTCCCACAGAACCGGTAGTAAAAAAATTTAGAACCCACCCCTGATTCCTACTCTCCCACACCATTCAAAGGGTGTTCCTCCCAAATTGTATAGCTAAAAGTCTGCAGAGATTTTCAGTCATCCAGGTCATGGTTGTCCCAAAAGATCTGCAAAAAAGCAACCAAGCTCAGAAAGCAACAAGGACTACACAATTAAAGCTTTATTTAGCAATCATAGAGGAAAGGGAGGGAAGGAGGGAAAGAGAGAGAAAGAGAAAGAGAGAGAGAGAGTTAATTTCCCTGTTTTAAAAGGTATATCAATAGAACTGTGCTTGTTGCAATCTTCACATTTTGAAGAACATCATCAAACTTCCCTGGAAATATAGATTTCCTGGAGTTTTAAATCCACAATATTTCATCTTTCAATCAATCCCTAAGACCACAAATGTCTTTTGTTTTATTAAAACACAAATCTTTGCAGGTTCAAAGTGATATAATCATGCCTAGAAATTACCCAGCTTAGCATGGTACAACATTCATACAATCAAGTACTATTGTTTTTAATTTGGCTTAATCTACTTGGTAGGATGTCTTCCTTTTGGATTTTTTTCTGTTTTGATGGTCTATATCCAACCGTAGCACCTTTAAGACGTGTGCACTTCAACTCCCAGAATCCCCAGAACCCAGCATGGCCAGCTGTGGAATTCTGGGAATTGAAGTCCCCAAGTCTTAAAAGTGCCAAGGTTGGACACCCCGATGTACATTTGAATTCAAATTGTATTTTTAGTGTGGTTTATTGTAAGCCACCTGAGAACTTTATTGTGAAAAACAAATAAATAATTCAATTAATTCAAAATGTGTGTTTTGACCTTTAAAGCATTAGCTAGGTACCATTTTTTCTAGACAGAACCAGCTTTTCAATATTGTTCTTTTACTGAGGAGAGGCCTGGAGGCAAAGTTTCTCAGTGGTAGTTCCTATCTTGTAGAATATTCTCTCTCCAGAGAATATTCTGACTGGCACCAACCTTGAAATCTTTGGCCAAAAAGTTAAAACTGAGTACTTCTACAGTTTTTGAGAATAGATACTACACAATAAAGAAGAATATTTGTAGCTCAGGGTTGAAATGAGGGATCCTTGCGGTGGTGGGATTCAGCCAGTTCGCACTACTTCGGGAGAACCAGTTGTTAATTTTCTGAGCAGTTTGGCAAACTGGTTGTTGGAAGAAATCATTAGGGCAGGGAACTAGTTGTTAAATTACTTGAATCCCACCACTGGGTCCTTGGTGCTCTCTGAGCTTGTTTGTTTTCTTGCAGACGTTTCATTACCCAACTACGTAACATCATCAGTTTAGTAAGGACTGATGTTTGCTGTCAGTTTATATTCTGGTGTCTTGCCTGTCTGTGTTTTACTGGGGGCAGTCTTAGGGATTGTTTGGTTGGGCTGTTTACTAATGGCTCTTTGGCAGTTCCTTGATTGGGGTACTGTTTACTTGATTGTCAGTCTGAAGTTGACCTTGGCTTTAATCTATGCTGATCTGAATGCTGATTACTAGTGGAATCTTTTTCTGTATACAATTTTGATACTTGCCTGTGAGAATGGGATTATTTCTTCTACATTAATGGATAAAACCAGCATATAAAATACTCTTTCATTTCATTGAATAACTATGTTATTCATGGAGATTACGATTGGTACTCAACTGCTTTGAAACTCATCGAGTTTGGTACTCAATGCATTTTGAAGTGAAAACTTTGTCTCATCGTTTGTTTGGTACTCAATGCACAACTTGTTGGTGTCAGCTGCTTTGTGATTCAGTACATTATTTCTTATTGGAAAATTTTTGTTTGGAACTCATCAGTTTTGGTACTCATCATGCCTCCCAGAACTAATTAACAATGAGTACCAAGGTACCACTGTATCTATGTCAACTATATCATTCAACATATTATTTGCTTATTTTTCAGATAAATACAAGCAGTGCCCCAAGCAATATTCTTGAATTAGACTTTCATAAAATAAAACTCCCAGCACTTAGAATATCTATATGGTATCTTTTTTTAACAACTTTTCTATCACTTTCTGGAGGTCTGATTGTTTGAGAATCATGCAAGAATGTTATGACTCTAACATTTCACATTTCATGGGCATTTCTGCTGTAAATTCCATTTGGATTACCCTCAATTTGAGGTCAAAGTTTGGATAGGAAAAATCCAATGCTTTCAATCAATTAAATTTCCATTTCTTCCAAGCATCATTGTTGCTTCATTGGCCAACTTTTTTTTTCCTAGAAGATTGTCTGCATTTGATTCAGTAATATTCTCAGCCAAATGAAATAATCTGGGTGATTTTTCCTTCTGTTGCAAGGTGCCTGCAGTAATTTATGGCTGAAATGATTTGCGCAAAACCATTTTTAAAGAATGGAAGCCATCTCTCTCCATTTTTGCTAACTTTGCAAATGTTAGCATATTTTGTACCAAAAATGAGAAAGTTATTTTTCATAAAGCAAACTTTAAAACCCTTGTCATCGTTTCTGTAAAGTTTAGCAAAATTCCTATCACGAAGATTTAGGTGGCAAATTTCACCTCCTTTTAACGACAAACAAAAAATAAGCAACTGACGTTTTTAATTCTCTTTCTGCTACACAAAGATTCAGGGGAAAAAAATCACTGAATTTGTCTGAAGAAAATCAAGCTCTTTTCATATTTCTAAATTCAGCCCTTGAATCAAAATTTGTGGTTGATATTGAAATCTGAGTTATTGGAAACATTGCCAGCTACTTATCTCCAGAATATTTATTCATTTATTTGTATTCCTTTTTTATTATTTTTACAAATAACTCAAGGCGGTGAACATGCCTGATTTGCCTTCCTCCTTCTATTTCCCCACAACAACCCTGTAAGGTGCAGTGAACAGAGGGAGAGAGAGAGTGACTGGCCCGAAGTCACCCAACCAGCTTGCATGTCAAAGGCGGGACTAGAACTCATAGTCAACGGGTGATTGGCCCAAAATCACCCAGCTGGCTTTTAGGCCTAAGGTAGACTAGCACTCTCCCAGTTTCTAACCTTGTACCTTAATCTCTAGTCCAAACTTGGTCTATATATTATATTGTATGGCATGGCCCAGTCAATATCTCGTCCAATTCTGATTTTTCCAAATTAAAACCATACTGTTTCAAATCTTTATCATATCTTGATTGTATTTGCAGTCATGAATACCAAACTGTCTCAATCCCTTGTTTTTCTTGTTTCTGTTTTAGTTCTCCCTTCTCTGTTAAAATGGCATAGCATAGCATAGCAACAGTGTTGTGTTGTGTTGTGTTATGCTGTGTTGTGTTGTGTTGTGTTGTGTTGTATTGTATTGTATTGTATTGTATTGTATTGTATTGTATTGTATTGTATTGTATTATTTATTATTTATTTATTAATTCAATTTGTATGCCGCCCCTCTCCAAAGACTCAGGGTGACTATTGTATTATTATATTGTATTGCATTGCATTGCATTGCATTGCATTGCATTGCATTGCATTGCATTGCATTACATTACATATTATATTATATTATATTATATTATATTATATTATATTATATTATTATTATTATTATTATTATTATTATTATTATTATTATTATTATTATTATTATTATTATTATTTAAACTGTTAACATAGATTGAAACTGCTGTTTCCCCTGTACTTTATTCTTACTCCTTTAAAAAAGTAAAAAAATAATTATTAAAGTTGAGGGTTAGTCAATTTCTGTAGAGCTTCTAGGTAGGTAGACAAAAATAGCAAGAGTTGAAAGCAATGTCTTCTCCTGCTCAACCAGCACAGAAAAGTGCTAACAGTATGAAAGCACTAGAGTCAGGGTGTTAATGAATCAGTGCTGAGAAGCCACATTTACCACCTAACGGGTGCTTTAAACTTAAAATGACCTTTATAAAGAGATTTGCATCAGGAGTTATCACCCTGATTGCCTACTCCAAGAGTGCTTGATCTAGAGATAAAGGTTCCCATCAATTATCCCCAAAGGGGGAGATAGAAAAATTATATCCTTCGATTTTATGGGTTATGGCAAAATGTTTCTTCAACCAACCAACACACATTTTTATTACATTCCAAGAAGGCATGTGAATGCTGCTTTCTTTGTTCAGGTATTCTCTTAAGCATAAAAAAATGTTGGGGATGGGGAATTAGAAGACCAAGATGGTAGGTGATTATCAAAGCTCCATCATCTTTTCATGGGTCTTGTGCACATCATACACAGATAAAAGAGGATACTCACCTTGGGAAATTATGCTACATTTTGACCCTCCCCTGCCTTGCTAATTTTCATAATAAACTTTTAAGACAGAATTATTTAAAATGCCAGTATGTAATGATTGAAAGTACTTCAACAATTCTACCCAATAATTGAGTCCTGAGTTATCACAACACCTGGAACACAAATGCTTTATTGTAAATTTAGATTCTAAAAGACTTGATTTTTCATGCAAAATGCTTCATGGTTGATACACAGGAATCAATTAGCTAATGAACTGCCAAAATCTGTCTTACAGTTTTCAGAGATTTATATGTTTTTTCCTGCGAAAGACACTTCTAAATTCTTTTTTAAAATTATTTTTGTTCTTAAAATAGTGAAATACAGAAAAAGAAAAATGTAGAAGATTGAGCAAAAGAGTAAGTATTAAATGTAGATTAAAGACTTTAAGAACTTTCTAGTAAGACATGATGTCACGAAAGTATTAGCTTCCTGCTTTACTTTTCAAAGTTTCTCTTGCTAATGTTTAGAAATTTGCTTTTTTGTGGAAGATGGCAGAGGATTCGGCATTGCATGGTCTTTTTTCAGTTGCATATCTGAAGCCTCCCTGGCTATCCATATTCTCCAATCTGAGAGGAAGAAAATGGGAATTAGATCCTCAAAGTATCTTAATATTTTAATAGGTATATGAGCAGTGGTGAAACCCATTTTTTTTTACTACCGTTTTTTTGGGCGTGGCTTGGTGGGTGTGGTGTGGCTTGGTGGGCATGGCAGGGGAAGGATACTGCAAAATCTCCATTCCCACCCCACCCCAGGGGAAGGATACTGCAAAATCCCCATTCCCCCCACTTCTGGGGGAAGTATATTGCAAAATCTCCATTCCCACCTCACTCTGGAGCCAGCCAGAGGTGGTATTTGCCGGTTCTCCAAGCTACTCAAAATTTCCACTACCGGTTCTCCGAACTGTTCAAAATTTCTGCTACCAGTCCTCCAGAACCTGTCAGAACCTGCCAGATTTCACTCCTGTATATGGGGCACCAGGTGGTTACAATATAACATGTGAATACAAAAGGGTACAGCTTTGATCATGATGCTATAACCACAATCATGTCTTTTTTGACCTATCCATCTCCAGGGTTAGGAGATGCTCAAAACCTAACTAAATTAATTCAAGAAGTCTTCGGAATTCTAAGCCTTTTGTTGAATGGAACACCTCAGAATAAGGATTTCCCTGTACAAAAAGCAAAGGCAAGAAAAATACCACTCTTACTTTAATTTTAAAGAAAACTATTTTAATTTGCACTTGCAGTAAAAACAGAATTAGGACATAGTTCTCTTTTGCCCAACGTTGTTCTCCAAACTTGAAACTGCAATTCTTGGTTCAAAACTTATGCATTTAAATATGCAAATATGTATGTCTTGTGTAGAAAGTTAGCACCCACCCTTCTCCTAGAAGAATGAAATATTAAAAAGGCAGAATATTATACCTCCTTGGATGAGAAAAGGAGAAACATGCTCTTGGAAAGCAGCCCCCACCTTTGTTAATAGCCCCAGAAAGACTGGTGCCAACCTATCTACAAGACAAAATAATAATAATAATAATAATAATAATAATAATAATAATAATAATAATAATAATAATTTTATTTCTATACCGCCCTTCTCCCGAAGGACTCAGGGCGGTGTACAGCCTATTTAAAAACACAGACAAAACAACAGTATAAAATTTAAAATAATTAAATAGGTGGCTCAAATTTAAAACCCCAATAAATTTAAATACCCAATTTAAAACTATTGTGTTGATAGTCCGGCTTGGCGGAACAACAGGGTCTTCAATGCGCAGCGAAACGCCTGGAGGTCGGAGATCTTACGAATTTCCGGGGGCAGTTCATTCCATAGGGCTGGGGCTCCCACAGAGAAGGCCCTCCCCCTGGGTGTTGACAGCCGACATAACTTGGCTGAGGAGACCCTCTCTGTGGGAACGGACTGGTCGGTGGGAGGCTATTGGTGGCAGAAGACGGTCTCGGAGGTACCCGGGTCCTATGCCATGGAGCGCGTTAAAGGTGGTAACCAACACCTTGAATCGCACCCGGAAGACCACTGGGAGCCAGTGCAGCTCACGCAGGAGGGGTGTCACATGGGCACAGCGGGACGCGCCCATAACCACCTGCGTGGCCGCATTCTGGACCAGTTGGAGCCTCCGAGTGCTCTTCAAGGGGAGCCCCATGTAGAGAGCATTGCAATAGTCCAACCGGGAGGTGACAAGGGCGTGAGTGACCGTGCGCAAGGCGTCTCGATCCCGAAAGGGCTGCAACTGGCGAATCAGGCGAACCTGATAAAAGGCCCCCCTGGCCACGGCCGTCATGTGCTCTTCTAAAGACAGCCGTGTGTCCAGGAGGACACCCAGATTGCGAGCCCTCTCTGTGGGGGGCAAGGATTCACCCCCAATAGTCAGCGATGGCACCTGCTGACTATATCGGGGCGCCGGAAGCCACAGCCACTCGGTCTTGGAGGGGTTGAGTCTGAGCCTGTTCCTCCCCATCCAGGCCCGCACGGCCTCCAGGCAGCGGGACATCACATCAAGGGCATCGTTGGGGTGGTCTGGGGTGGAGATGTACAGCTGAGTATCATCAGCGTACAGATGGCACTTCACCCCAAAACCACGGATGATCTCACCCAGCGGCTTCACATAAATGTTGAACAGGAGAGGCGAGAGGACCGACCCTTGCGGCACTCCCCATGCGAGATGCCTCGAGGTCGACCTCTGCCCCCCTGCCAACACAAACTGCGAGCGGTCGGAGAGGAAGGAAGAGAACCACCGCAGAACGGTGCCCCCTATTCCTAACCCCCTCAACCGCTGCAGCATGATACCATGGTCGATGGTATCAAAAGCCGCTGAGAGGTCTAATAGGACTAGGACAGAGGAACAACCCCTGTCCCGAGCCCTCCAGAGATCATCCACCAACGCGACCAATGCCGTTTCTGTGCTGTACCCCTGCCTGAAGCCCGACTGGTACGGGTCTAGATAGATAGCTTCATCCAGGTGCCGGGGAAGTTGTCGTGCCACCATGCTCTCAACAACCTTCGCCACAAAACGAACGTTGGAGACTGGACGATAGTTGGCTAATTCAGCCGGGTCCAGGGAAGGCTTCTTGAGGAGGGGCCTCACTACCGCCTCTTTCAAGGCAGCAGGAAAGGCACCCTCACTCAAAGAAGCACCTATAATCCCCTGGAGCCAGCCTCGTGTAACCTCCCGGGAGGCCAGTACCAACCAGGAGGGACACGGGTCCAATAAACACGTGGCGGCACTAATCTTACCCAGAACCCTGTCCACATCCTTGGGAGCCACAGGATCAAACTCCTCCCAGATAACATTCTCAAGACCTGCCCCGGTCTCCTCCCGTGGACTCATCCAATCGGAGTCCAAGCCATCCCGAATCCGAGCGACTTTATCATGCAGGAATTGCACAAAGTCCTCAGCACGACCCTGCAAGGGATCTTCCCGCACTTCCCCCCGAAGAAAGGAGTGGGTCACCCTAAACAGGGCGGCTGGGCGGTTCTCTGCAGATGCGATAAGAGCGGAAAAATGGTTAGATTTTGCCGCTTTTATCGCCACTAGGTAGGTCTTGATATAAGACCTCACCTGTGTCCGGTCGGAGTCGGATTGGCTAGTCCTCCAAATGCTCTCTAGGCGTCTTTTCCGACGCTTCATCTCTCTCAGCTCCTCAGAGAACCAAGGAGCTAATTGAGATCGGCATCGGGTCAGAGGCCGCAAAGGCACGACACGGTCCAAAGCTCCAGCGGCCGCCCTTTCCCAGGCGGCCACCAGCTCTTCAGTCGAGTCGTGTGTTAGAGTCTCAGGAAACGGCCCAAGCTCCGTCAGGAACCTTTCAGGATCCATCAGGCGCCTGGGACGGAACCATCTAGTCGGTTCCGTCTCCCTGCGGTGGGGGCAGGCGGTAGGAAAGTCTAGTTGAAGGAGTGAATGATCTGTCCATGACAAGGGTTTAATATCTAGGTCCCCTCTACCAAGATCATTCAACCACTGACCAGAGATAAAAATCAGGTCTAGAGTGTGTCCCCCTATGTGAGTGGGGCCTTGAACTAACTGGGTCAGGTCCAAGGCCATCATGGAAGCCATGAACTCCCGAGCCACCTCTGACGCCTCACCTGCAGATGGAAGGTTGAAATCCCCCATGACAATAAGTCTGGGGGTATCGACCGCCACCCCGGCAATGACGTCGAGTAGCTCGGGCAGTGTCGCTGCCACGTGGCAGGGAGCCAGGTACGTAGTCAGCAAACCCATCTGCACCCCATGGCCCACTTCACACAAAGGGACTCACATCCGGCTATCTGAGGAACAGTGGTCTCCCTCGGACAAAGACTCTCCCTAATGATCACCGCCACTCCCCCACCCCTCCCCTGGGCCCTTGGCTGATGAAATGCACGGAAACCTGGCGGGCACATCTCTACGAGGGGGACCCCCCCCCTCTTGGCCCAACCAGGTCTCCGTAATACCTGCCAGGTCTGCACCCCCCTCCAAAATAAGATCACAGATGAGGGGGGCCTTGTTAACCACCGACCTGGCATTACATAACATCAGCCGCGGACCCTGGGCCTGAGGCTCTACACAACCCAGGACACGAGTTACGCATTGGGGGCCGGAGTGCGCAATCGCTCGGAGACAGCGCGTGCGCACCCCCGACACTTGATATGACCCCCTGCACCCGTCATACCTGCCCCTCCCACTCAAGATTTCAATTACACAGCCCTTTCTATCGTCCCCCTGCCCCCCGGTTAAATTTCCTTTCGCGACCCCTCTGCTGCAGCTAATCAACCCATCATCCCGCACAGTCGCTATCTGGACCCCCCCAGGTCCACTTTTACAACCCCCACCCGTCCTCCCGGGTCCCTTTAAAATTTTCCTTAAAAATTTTGCTAAAAAACCCCTCAGCCCCCTCTTTGCTGCATGCCATCTCTCGGGGTCCCAAAGCCCGTCATCAAGATAGGCCCTCGATAACGTGGAGGGCCAGGCCTGCGAGAGGGGGGAGTCTCGCGGCACAAGAAGGTCAATTTTTTGGAGCATCAATCGAACCAAAGATGGGAAAAGAAAGCCAGTCCAGGAATCTGTCATGGTCCAAGGGATAACTGAGCATAAAGGTCACAAAATATCCATTTATAGGGCTGGACTCCACTGTCCTCTCACGACAGGGAGAAGGTCCAATGTTCTTTTTCTCCAATGGAGGCTGATGGCCAACCATCCTCTCACGACGGCCGGTCCCATTAGAAAGTTAACAAGAGCAATGTTCTATCCTCTCCGTTGGGATGCGGAAAATCCCTCAGCTCTCTCAGGTGGTGCTCAGTCTCTCCAACCAGCGAGGGCATGAGTGGAGCATAATAAGGGGTCCAAAGTGTCCAAAGTGTAGATGTTAATAACGATGGTAATAATAAAGATGTTAATAAAGATAATAATAGACCCACGGGCACAAGATCTTCCTTGAGGTGAGAGTAGGAGTAGTGAGACAGGAAGCCCAATCCAGGGGTGGTTGGCCGTTAAGGCTAACACCTGCCCATACCTGGGGGAGAGCGGACCTTCACCCTCAGGACATGATAGGATTAGCCCTCAGTCAAGAGCCAAACCAAGAAAAGCCATTAAGCCATAATAGGAATTTCCCAAAACCCCTTTATTACATCACCCAGCAAGATTCAACCAAGCCTGAGACTCAAGACAACCTACAAAGTTATCCCTGCATGGCCCCATGGGAGTCTGACAACCAATCAGAATACATTTCTTTCACAGGAACAGGAAGCAAGTTCAAAGCCCAAGAGAGGGTATAAATCTCTCTCTCTCACACACACACACACACACACACACTTATGTGCTCGATTGCCCAGGACCTCAAACCATGTGATCCTGTCCACCATTAAACCATCTTTCCAATCAGCCTCCATGTTTCCAGTGTCTTTCTCCTCACTTGGAACTGAACCCAGATGGACATTTCTTCCAACACATGGGAAGTTGCCTACAAAAATCTGTGTATCCGGGGGATATGCACAACAATGTTTGCAAAAGTTATGACGTGTTTGGAAAATCCTATGGCATAGGATTTTGTGGCAGCATGACTGCTGTTTTGTTGGCATAAGCTAGCCATTTGTCAGACAGCACAACAAAATCCAATTGCGTTCAATACTTTATTTGCATACATCTAGTGGATAGAATCTTGCCAAATTAAAGCTATAATCTTCTAAGATACTAGGTATAACCTGGGAGATTCTAGGATGAGGCTATCCTGAACTTCTTCTCCTCCTTCTGCATCCAGTTTGGGACTGTGCTGTCTCTTAATCCAAGCCTTTCTCTGAAAAAGCTCTGGGTTGACCAAATTCCCCTGCAGTGCTTCTCCAGATGCACGTTAAAGAGTAAAGAAAAGGAGAAAAAGCAACTTAGTTCTGGTTCTTGAAGGGCAGCTGTGCTGTCACGAGGCTTGATGGATTGACCTGGCTGCTATTCAGCAGTTGTATGGGAAGATTTTCCAATAAGCAGTCTCATTGGTGCAGCAAAGTGTATACATGTCAGGGACTTGAACCCTAAGGGGAGACTCACCTCCTCAGTGGCTGGAGGGCATGCTGCTAGCCCAACCCAAAATTTGAGAGATAAAGAATTCCTGAGGGGGGGTGGAGTTTGGGGTGGGGGGAAACTGGACAGAAGACCCTAAGATAGATATTTTCCCAGTACAGAAGGAGAAGGTGCTCCAGTTGAGCAGGGGGGAAGTCAGATGACACAACATACTCCCAGTAATCCTGGTCTATCCTTTCTTTTCCACAAAAATATCCTCCACAGTTGTGCATTTCTGGGTCAGTTGCCATCTTTGCAAATCAATAGACCTCCAGATCTAAAAGTCAACCTCGTCACATCCATAAAGAAACACAATGAAATGAATGTAACATTGTAAAAATGAAAAACAGGGGAAAAAAATAAAATTATGCCTTACTCCTTGGGATTAATCAAGGGAGTTCTGAAAACTGTGGCGAGAAAAAGACCAATGACCCTCCCCGAATGCTTTCTGGGACAGAAAATGAAATTTGTTATGGAAAAAAAACAGCATTATTACTTATTTCTAGCCTTTGGTTTATGAGTAACTGCAAAACAGCCGTGCTCAAGACTGATTCATATTTCTGAAAAGACCCAGCTTCCTAAATTAATGCATTTCTCTGACATCACATTCAGTAATATACTATAGTGCTGACTCTTTTCCAAGTGCTTATTCTATAAGGAAGTCAGCATTTGAAAAGAAGAAACCATAGGTAATGTGTCAAAAAAAAGGCAATAAAGGATTTTCTAATTTAGTGTACCAATCTCAAAATGAGATTTACAGACAGAACTTGATCATCGAGATGATATTCTCCCCTTTTACAATAAGAGCTGAAAAGTTATCTTCTTCAGCAAGATGGAGAATGAAGGAGAATGAAGATAGATTTTATTTATTTATCATTAGATTTATTTACTTTGTTCCATATAGATAGGTAGAACATAATAATAAATAAATGACATTTCCATGGCTTTGGAGATGAGGTTGAGGTTGGGGTCCACGTAAGAAGTAAAATAGTTACATTAAGCCATTCATGATCTAGACCAGAGGTGGGGAATTATGGCCCCTTTATGACTTGTGGACTTCAACTCCCAGAACTCCTGAGCGAGCGTAGCTGGCTCAGGAATTCTGGATATTGAAGCCCACAAGTCATAAAAAGGCCATCGTTCCCCACCCCTGATCTAGACTAAATCCCATAAAGCAAGGGTAGTACTACTACTCAATAGTAGTAACTGTGAGAGGGATCTTGGAGTCCTAGTGGACAACCATTTAGATATGAGCCAGCAGTGTGGAGCAGCGGCCAAAAAAAGCCAACACAGTTCTGGGCTGCATAAACAGAGGGATAGAATCAAGATCACATGAAGTGTTAATACCACTTTATAATACCTTGGTAAGGCCACACTTGGAATACTGCATCCAGTTTTGGTCGCCATGATGTAAAAAAGATGTTGAGACTCTAGAAAGAGTGCAGAGAAGAGCAACAAAGATGATTAGGGGACTGGAGGCTAAAACATATGAAGACGGTTGCAGGAACTGGGTATGTCTAGTTTAATGAAAAGAAGGACTGGGGGAGACATGATAGCAGTCTTCCAATATCTCAGGGGCTGCCACAAAGAAGAGGGAGTCAAGCTATTCTCCAAAGCACCAGAAGGCAGGACAAGAAGCAATGGGTGGAAACTAATCAAGGAGAGAAGCAACTTAGAACTAAGGAGAAATTTCCTGACAGAACAATTAATCAGTGGGACGACTTGCCTCCAAAAGATGTGAATGCTCCAACACTGGAAGTTCTTAAGAAGAAGTTGGACAACCATTTGTCTGAAGTGATGTAGGGTTTCCTGCCTAAGCAGGGGGTTGGACTAGAAGACCTCCAAGGTCCCTTCCAACTCTGTTATTCTATTCTATTCTATTCTATTCTATTCTATTCTATTCTATTCTATTCTATTCTATTCTATTCTATTCTATTCTATTCTATTCTATGGGTGTTCTAAGACCTTCAGGCTGGATCCAGCCCACAGGGTGCTTAGATCTGGCCTGTGGAGTCACCCTGGAAACAGTGAAGGACCAGCCCACCGTGCCTCTGCTAGCAAAAATGAAGCTCAGGAGGGCTGCCGTGGCCCTCCCAAGCTTTCTTTTTGGCTGTGATGGTCTCCTGAAGCCCTCTGCCAACAAAAACAGAGCCTGAGGAGCCTGTTTTCACTGGCAGGGGGCTGCAGGAGGCCCTCGCAGCCAAAAACGGAGCCCGGGAGGGCCATGCACAGCCTCCCTGAGCTCCATTTTTCACTGGCCGAGGGCTACAGGAGGCTGTTGCAGCTGGAAACAGAGCCTTGATGAGTGACATTGTGCTGGCCATGCCCATCCCGGCCACACACACCTTGGCCATGCCCCCACCCCAGCCCCCTGAGGTCAAACACAACCCTGTTGTAGCCCTCAATGAAATTGAGTTTAACACCCCTGCCATAAAGCTATGCAGGCTCAGAGCTGGATAATGTCCACAGGAGAGACTAACAGGGAATACAATCAGGCCATAAACTAGTCTGGTTAGTTGGAAAAAAAATATCCCAGAAGACAGCCATGGCAAACCACTTCCGCACTGTTGTCAAGGAAACAGCATGGGTATGTCTCTAAATCACCAGAGGTGAGGTTGACTTGAGAGCTTCACCTTCTGGATCAGGTGGTTCAATTCATTTTCCTTTCCTGTTTTGTTTTGCCTTGCTTTTAAAAGCAATAGTGTGTAAAAACAATGATACAAACCTGTTTTTCCCAAGTCTCCATCAGCACTGAAGAAAATGAGGAAAAGAACAGAGAAGGTCTCTCTCTGTCTTCAAAAATATTATTTGTGCCAGCTATAGTGTCTCCAGAATCTTGGTATAGATTGTGGAGATTGTCATTCATAGAAAAGTGTTATTTCACAAAATCTTGCTCAGCATTCTAATTATTGGATTTTTAACCAAATCTGGGGGCTGGATGAGAAGCCTGGAAGTTGAAGCTCAAACACATCTGGATGACGTTCAGATTCAGGAATGTTGGCTTGATAGACCTGCAGTTCAGGGGTGCTATTCAGAAGGTTGTGGAGAACCGGTAGCGGAAATTTTGAGTAGTTTGGAGAACTGGCAAATACCACCTCTGGCTGGCCCCAGAGTGGGGTGGGAATGGAGATTTTGCAATATCCTTCCCTGGAGTGGGATGGGAATGGAGATTTTGCAGTATTCTTCCCCTGGAGTGGGGTGGGAATGGAGATTTTGTAGTATCCTTCCCCTGCCATGCCCATCAAGCCACACCCACAGAACCGGTAGTAAAAAAAATTGAATTCCACCACTGCTGCAGTTCATGGTGAATCTTCAAAATTTCCCCCAGTTCTACTATCTCTAACAAATAACAAAGTAAACAATAATGGTTGCTAGAAAGCAACAATGCAAGAGAATGAAAATGACAATTAATAATTACACTTGTTGTTGTGTCCTCCCCTTGGAGAAAAACTTCCTAGCTTAAATGTCCATCTAACGAATAATTATCATAACGGCACAGTTTCCAAGAGAAGCTAAGAAAATTTCATGCGGTCAATTCAGCATGGTCCTGAAAAGTTGGGTAGGCTTAGAAATACAAAGTATATTAAATTTGTCACCCTCCAGTCAAATTACTCTCAAAGGCTTACATTACTATCTAATACATGGATTGAATATATGATAACTATGCTAGTAAATATTGTGTATTTATGCCCTATGTAGAGATCACTTGATTGATCTATTATGTGATTGATCAATAGATAGATCAATAGATAGATCAATCATTGATCTTTGTATCTATCTGATATCTATGCTGATAAGTGCCATATGCATAATATCTATGCTAGTAAATACTATACTATTATTAAAATAAAGATCTAACTTTAAAAAGACACCTATGAACAGCCTTAAAAATAAAAGAAATGAAGTCAATAAAGAGGTTTGCTGCAATAATTACTATTCCAATGTACTTTTAAATTACTGTCTTTTGAGCAGTTTACAAAATGTTAATAAAGTGGGGGACTCTATCTTAAGAGGGAAATTATACCCCAAAGCATTTGTAGCAACAGAGAAGAGCTACCTGCCAGCCTCTATCCCAGGGATGTCCAACCTTGGCAACTTTAAGACCTGTGGACTTCAACTCCCACAATTCCCCAGGCAGCATGGGGAATATCTGGGAGCTTAAAGTCCACAAATCGCAAAGTTGTCTTAAAGGTTGGACAACTCTGCTAAATGGATGGAGAAGTGGAACATCTACTTAGGTGGCTGGAGAAGATGGTCCTGGGTATGTCAACCCTGAAGCTGACCTGACCGAGGCCATTTTGACGCTTCAGTGTTAGCACACCAGAGCTGGGGGATAGGGAGGGGGGAATAGAAACAATTGGGGTGTCAGCACTTCAACCTGCATTTACTCTAGCGCTGACATAAGAAGGAGAAGAGGGGGCAGCTGGCAAGAGGATGCTTGACATTCACCTACTTATTTTCCTTGAAGATAATATTCCCTAGGAGATGAGAGGGAGGGGTGACATTCCTGGGAGCTTAAGTAGTAGATATGGGGAGAGTGATTTGGAAGAAGGCCAATGAGACACAGAGATTTGGGGAACGGAAAGGGAGGGTTTGGGGTCAGGAAGTCAGAGTTGGCTATGCCACAATCGGGGACAGATTGTCGTGCTTAATAAAATGAAAGATTTCTTCAAAGACTATCTGTTTGAAAATGCAATTTATTTTATTTGAAGACGATATCGAAACCTGACATGGAGTTTTTAGCCAAAGCAAAATACTTTCTTCTGGGAACCAAGGACATTCCCACAGGTAGCCGGAAAGAGGAGGAGTGAAGTTACCAGGCAACCGGATGACATCTTGATTGGACCATGTGACCAGTTGTTTGGGGAAGGGAGAAAACTTTTACTTTTAATAAGTGAAAACCGTGGGAACATTCAGAATCGGTTTTCACTAGCCTGTGCCAATATGATACATCAAATAAAACTATTCTTTGAGGAACCTACTTGCCTTGGAGTTCTGTTTGCTATGGGCATATTACTTGAAACCCTGACAGGATATAACTCAGAGCTAAGCCATGTAAACTGATAACATTTAAAATCCTCTCTGTAACTGTAACACTGTAAAAGATATTGACTCCCTGCCATCTTCTGCTCTTAAAAGCCACAGGCTCTTTGCTTGCTGGTTGAAAGTGGGAACAGCAGGAACCAGGCCTTTGCCAGCCTAGTTTATCTAAATGACACAATGCTCATTAAGAAGGACAGTTTGATCTTTGACAAAGGTCCCTCCTTCCTTCCCCAAATGTTTTGAAGCTGCTCTTAGTAATTACAAAATTGTCATCAGAGGTGATCCCTCTGTTTTGTGTGTTCAAGGCGAAAGAGTTCTTTTTTTTTTTTCATGGAATAGAATATTTAAACTTGCCATCTGAAATAGACATTTTGCAACAAGATAATCCAAATGCTCTGCGCCTTGATGCTTTGAGGCATATTTCTACTCCCACGTGCACTTATCTGCAGCTTCAGCTTTTCTCTGAGTGCTCTTGCCAATAAGATTTGGTAGAAAGATGTAAGAGAGAAGAATTTCTTATTTTTAGATCCATCTAAAGAATAATCATCATGGTTATAACAATTCAGTATTGGCTCTTAGTGGCCACTTAGATCAGAGGTCTTCAAACTTGGCAGCTTTAAGACTTGTGGACTTCAACTCCACAAGTCTTAAAGCTGCCAAGTTTGAAGACCTCTGACTTAGATAGACCTCCTTCAGGATGATAAATCCTGAACCTGGTCCTTCAGGTCTTCCAATGGTGCACCCATTACTACTGTGATTGAGTTCCACAGCCTTCCGTGCATGTGCCCGGCGTTCCGCGCATATGCTTTGCTCGTGCGCCTGCCTTCTGCACATGTACCTGGCCTCAAAAAAGTCCCTAAATAGAACAACGTAGAGCTGGGACGGGTGGGCAGGCCCACCCGCAATTTCCACTACCGGTTTGGGTGAACCGATCCAAACCAGTTGAATACCACCTCTGGGTTTCCTGCTTGAGCAGGGGGTTGGACTAGAAGACCTCCAAAATTCCTTCCAACTCTGTTATTTTGTTATTCTATCTTTTCCAGAACTATAGGCTTCTCAAAAGTCTCAAAATCTATTGATTATATTCTCTTAAAAAGCTTCTGTTCTGTTAACATTAAAAAGCTTATGCTGAGAAATTCAGATACCGTATTTTTCAGAGTATAAAACACTCCGGACTATTTTGGTGAGGAAAACAAGAGAAAGAAATCTGCCTCTGCCCCCAGCAATTTTGTCTCATTGCAGCAAACAGCAAATAGCCTACTTTACTTTCACTTTCATTTTTAGCATAGCTTGATTAGCACAAGAAAAAAAAATCTGCTCCCAGCAATTTACCTCCTTGCAGCAAGCAGCAGAGGCCTGCTCAAAACAGCTGAGAGCAAAACAACTGAGAGCCAGGAGGCTGATCCAATTAACTTGTGCTAATTAGGCTGTACTGAAGCTGAAACAAACTGTTTCTTCTTGCTGCTTGCTGCAAGGAGGTAAACTGCTGGGAGGCAGAGGCCAAAGGGTAGGGGCCAGTGGGTGGGCTGGGCTACATTTGGTGTATAAGATGCACCTAAATTTTCACCCCTTTTAGGGGGAAAAAAGGTGTGTCTTATACTCCAAAAAATACGGTAGCTTCTCTCTTCTGAAATCTCTTCCCCATCTTCAGCTTGTCCCATTAAGTGACTTTACTTGTACTTTACATCTTAAAAACCTTCTCTTTCCACAATAAAGCCGGCCTGTAAATATGCCAAACATTGACACTAGTTCAGACTACCGGCATATCCTCTTTCCACACCAACAACCCAGGGAGCTATCAAAGCCAAACTTCAGGGTCTCAATAATTAAAGGGCCAAGCAACACACTGTTAAACAATTAAAGTGCACAGAGAACGTTCCATCGCAGTAATGTTTGTGAAAGATCATAAAAGATCTCCCAAAGGAACGAGGAAAATCGCCGGGCAAAATATAAGTCAATGATATCATCGCTACTGAAACATTTATGGATGTTTTTCAGGAGGCAAAACAAAAAATAGATGTATGGTTTCTGTAGACATTAATCAGCTGAGCTGTCATTAAGTAGGAATAGGATCAGTGAGGGAACTGCCTGCCAGTTTTTCCACGTTATATTCAGCTACTTCGGCACATCCCTAATTAAGAGACTCCAACTTGAGTTCCAATTGACGAACCACTATATCTATATGACAGGCACTCAAGGGCGCTTGAGAATCTAATACACTGAAATGGGGTAATAGTCAGGTAATTCTTGGGAAAATTTCTAATTACTTTCCACTTCAGAGGTTAAAAGCAAAATTGAATTGGCCACTTCAGATTTTCTCTATTTGATCCAGGGAGTGGTGCTATAAAAGCAAATATCCAAAGCTAAACGATACTCTTCAGAACTATGTCAAAGCATCTCTTCCCACATTCAGTTTGCAGAGCTGGGTCCTTACTTTTTGTCAGTTAATTTGTTTCTCATTTGGAACTACAGGTAGTGGATCTTGCGTGACCAACTCTAGGCTCAGAAGCTAAGCAGACTTGAGCCTAGCTACTTCTTGGATAAAAGGATGAAAATGACCAGCTGTCTGCAAGGAATATAAATGCTTCCATTCCCCAACATCCAGCCAGAGCTGAAGAAGCTTCTTGGATGAGAAGCAAAACATCTTCAAAAGAAAAAACAAGAAAGTCCAGTTGTCTCCTGAAAAAGCACCTTTCGGGCAACCATGACCTGGATGATTGAGCATCTCTACAGACTTTTAGCCAATTAGACAATTTGGGATGATCACCCTTTGAATGATGTGGGAGTAGAAATGGATTTTCAGAGGGGAAAAAATTACAGACTACAAGAACCAGGATGTCTACTCAGGTGACCCTGAGGACACCGATAAACCTCCAAGTGCTTCAGTGACCCTCTAAAAGGATGCAAATGACCAACTGTCTGCAAGAAATATAAATCTTTCCATTCCCCACTATCCTGTCAGAGCTGAAGAAGCTTCTTGGATGAGAAGCGAAACATCTTCAAAAGAGAAAACAAGAAAGTCCAGTTGCCTCCTGAAAAAGCACCTTTGGGACAACCATGACCTGGATGACTGAGAATCTCTACAGACATTTTGGATTGACTCTTCCAGGAAATTCCAGGTCTGAGGGATCCTTGATGCTCTCTGAGTTTGGTTGTTTTCTTGCAGATGTTTCATTACTCAAACTAGGTAACATCATCAGTGCACTAAGGATCCCTCATTTCAACCCTGAACTACAAATATTCTTCTTTATTAATTCCAGGTCAGTTAGCTAGACTGGGAAAATGTAAAACAAAACATTGTTAGAAGAAGGCAGTAGAAAGCTTTCGGTATTGCTGCCAAGATAACTTCAGATGGGAGGTTGAACAACTAGCCTCGTGGTGCGACCAGAACAATCTGGAATTGAACACACTCAAAACGGTAGAAATGGTGGTGGACTTTAGGAGAAACCCTCCCATACTACCACCTCTTACAATACTTACAATACTAGACAACACAGTATCAACAGTAGAGACCTTCAAATTCTACCATAGGTAGGTTCTACCATATCTCAAGACCTAAAATGGACATCTAACATCAAAAACGTCATCAAAAAGTACAACAAAGAATGTCCTTTGACATTCTGAATGCCAACTCAGAAAGCTCAAATTGCCCAAGGAGCTGCTGATACAGTTCTACAGAGGAATTATTCAGTCTGTCATCTGCACCTCTATAACTATCTGGTTTGGTTCTGTAACCCAACAAGACAGACACAGACTTCAAAGGATAATTACAACTGCAGAAAAAACAATTACTACCAACCTGCTTCCATTGAGGACCTGTATACTTACATGAGTCAAAAAGAGGGCTGTGAAAATATTTACAGACCCCTCGCATCCTGGACATAAATTGTTTCAACTTCTACCCTCAGAATGACACTATAGAGCACTGCACATCAGAACAACTAGACCCAAGAACAGTTTTTTCCGATACCATCACTCTGCTAAACAAATAATTCCCTCAACACTGTCAGACTAGTTATTAAGTCTGCATTACTATTAATCTTCTTATTGTTCCTATCACCCATCTCCTCCCACCTATAACTGCATGACTGTAACCTTGTTGCTGGTATCCTTACAAATTATATTGACTGTTTCCTAATATGATTTGATTGCTTATTTGTTCCCTATGCCTATCATTAAGTGTTGTACTTTATAATTCCTGATGATTGTATCTTTTCTTTTATGTACACTGAGAGCATATGCACCAAGACAAATTCCTTGTGTATCCAATCACACTTGGCCAATAAAGAATTCTATTCTATTCTGTTCTGTTCTGTTCTGCTCTGCTCTGCTCTGCTCTATTCTATTCTATTCTATATTCAGGTAATGCTAAAAGAAGGAAAGTTCATCTTCAAGGTGGAATGATTTGATCTATGCCTACATCTCAGTGGACTTAATCTTTTATGGATAAAAAAGTTAAACTAGTGACTTGCCCATGGAGGGGGGGGGGACAGGAAAAAATGGCCAGATCATTTGAGTTGATCACAAATCATGCCAATAAACACAGAATAGGCATTCTTTTGTATTTTGAGAAGGATATACCCCCCCAAAAAAAAACCAGTTACAAAATCTTCAGAGACTAGTGAGTAATTACACTTTCTTTGAAAAGTCATTTGCATGCCAATCAAAAGTCATAGTGCTTAGTGAATAGAATTACAGCAGAAGGAGAAAGCAAGGCTTAGATGTTAAGTAATTAAGGCCACACTTTTAATTAACTCTACATACACTTATATGTATGGAGAAATTTAATTTGTGCAGGATCTGGGAATGCCTCCTGCTTTTCCTCCTATGCGGTTCACTGCACCTCCAGTGTGTCTTCCACGCATCTACCTATAGAGGTTGTTGGTTTCTGCAATAGTTTATGTTTGAACCCAGAGTCAAATTGGTAATTATCTCTGCAACCTGCAAACTTGCAGAGAACAGTAATCTGTTTTCCAATTGATGAGATTTAGGGTAACTGGATTGACTTGAAAGAAGGACCACCACCCCATAAAAATGTTGAAGCATATAGAAGTGACAGAAATAGCAATAACACTTAGACTTCTATACTGCCCCACAATGCTTTACAGTGCTCTCTAAGCAGTTTACAGAGTCATATTGCCCCCAACAATCTGGGTCCTCATTTTACTGACCTTGGAAGGATGAAAGGCTGAGTCAACCTTGAACCCATCAGAATCAAACTCTAGGGTATAGGCAGAAATTACATGTATTAATGTATTCTAACTCCTGCACAACTAGGGGTCCTTGGAACATTACAAATACTCAGGACATTACAAATAATTAGTGGAAAACAACGTTATCAGCTTTTATGACTGGTTGTATATGCCATATTTTGAAAGCATCTATAATATGTACTCAAAATTTCAGTTGTCCGTACCCATTTTTAAAAGTTTGATTTCTTTGCCTAAAATAAACCAAAGAACTAACTCCTTTCCTTCCAAACATGCATTGTGCTGAAATCCAGAATGGTAGATTAAATTCCCTATTGTAGATTGGCTGGAGATGATGAAGTTAAATTTTAAACTGTAATAGAACTTTATTGGATTCTACTTTAAATATTTCAATAAATAACAATGAAATATTCAGCTCTTTTATAGATTTCCAAGGTTTCTTCAAGAGCATTAACAAGATACGATGATTTGCTAAAAGAGACAAACGAATCTATATGTCCTATTTTAATTTGTCCAAAATTAATGATCAGAAGAGAATTAGTTTAGTGTAGTGGTTAAGGCATCAGGCTAGAAACTGGGAGACCATGAGTTCTAAAATCACAGATATAGCTTAAGGTCAATCATCTTGGTTAATTAGAAAAGAACAAAAGACTCCTGACCTATTATTAGAGCCACGGTGGTGCAGTGGTTAGAGTGCAGTACTGCAGGCTACTTCTGCTGATCACCGGCTGCCAGCAGTTTGGCAGATCAAATCTCACCTGGCTCAAGGTTGACTCATCCTTCCATCCTTCCGAGGTGGATAAAATGAGGACCCAGATTGTTGGGGGCAAGAGGCTGACTCTGTAAACCACTTAGAAAGGGCTGTAAAGCACTATGAAGCGGTATATAAGTCTAAGGGCTATTGCTATTGCTATTAGCCAAAAGTATACTTTACTAAAGCCAAAGTGGTTACAGAAGAGGCAAAGCTGGATCTGAGATTTTTGGGCACAAAAGATACAATTACTGGTGACTTTCCCTTGTTCCCAGCCAGCCCCCCTGGTTATCAGTCAATGTCCAATCAGGCGTTAACAGGGTCTTATGGGATGGTACTGCTTGGTTTCGATTCCTTTGAGTTCCCTCACTGCATCCCTACCTCTACTGTTCCCTCCCCTCATTACTAATATCAGGCTGTCAGCTTGTGATGTGTCACTTAACAGAATGTCAGCCATGACACCCACCATGGGCATGAAGCCAATTGGGTGACCTTGAGCCAGTCACTTTCTCTCAACCCTAGAAAGGAGGCAATGGCAAAACCACCTCTGGAAAACCTTGCCAAGAAAACCACAGGGACTTCTTCTGGCAGTTTCCAAGAATCAGACACAATTGAAGAGGGTGGGAGGGGGCGAATGATAAGGACATACAAATAAGAGAACAAAAGAGCATTCTGACAACAGTGAATTAAGAGAAAACAAAGGCCAGAAATCCGTAAGATGTCTAACTTGAAATGATCTCACCTAGTTGTATTCTGGGATACTGTTGTGGCACCTTTTGGATCTCATATATTACTTTAGTGAGAAAGCATACATAAAAAAGAGAAGGTGAAAAAGTATGAGGCAGAACCAAAACTTTGTCTCTCCCTTAGCACAGAAGTGGTAAAAGAGGAGGAGGAGGAGGAGGAGGAAGGATGGAAATCAGTGTTTCACTAATCAGTATGCATTTCAAAAATCATTAGTTTTGTAAAACACAGTGACAGATGCACTATAGGTACAGTGGCTAAGGTAGAAGATAAGAACCTGTATAAATTGTAAGGGAATGTTTGCACACATTAATTTTATTGTCACCAGAGTATAGAGGAGTTTTATTATGAAAGATTAAAACTGTAATAAAGCCCAAATGCAAGGGAGAAATTAAAGTCTTGATACAATTCATCCAAAGATCCTGACAATAAAGCAGACATGGTCTATCGCTGTGATGGAGAACCTATGGCACATCTGCCACAGGTGGCATGCAGATCCCTCTCTGATGGCATGCCAGCCGTCACCCCAGCCCAGCTCCACCATGCATGTGCGCGCGCCTCCCACCAGCCAGCTGGTCTTCGGGTCTCTGCTGCACATGCGTGGAGGGTAGGGCGCATGCGTGGGGGGTGCTCACATTGCATTGCATACTCATTCCCATCCCTCGCACCCTGTTTTAGGCCTAGAAAGCCTCCTGCACCAACCTAGAAGCTAATGTTGGGTGCGGGCGGGCATGGGAGGTCCCCTGCATGCCATTTGGGCCTGGAAAGCCTCCTGCACCAACCTAGAAGCTAATATTGGGTGCGGGCGGGAATGGGAGGTCCCCCGCATGCCATTTGGGCCTGGAAAGCCTCCTGCACCAACCTGGAAGCCAAAACAGGGTGTGGGGTGCTGCACAAGGCTCCTATGCCCTGTTTTGGGCCTGGAAAGCCTCCTGCACCAACCTGGAAGCCAAAATGGGGTGCAGGCAGGCATGGGAGGTCTCCCCGCATGCCATTTTGGGTGTGGAAAGCCTCCTGCACCAACCTGGAAGCCAAAATGAGGTGCAGGGGGGCCCGGGGCACATGCACAGGCACGCGGGAGCCACGCACATTGCATTTTGGGGTTTGGGCACATGCGCACGCTTTGGGCACTCAGCACCAAAAAGGTTAACCATCACCGGTCTATAGTTTATGACTATCAAGAACCTGGACAGAGAGTTGATTCTTTCCTCCTCCTCCTCCTCCTCCTCCCCCTCCTTCTCCCTCTCCCTCTCCCTCTCCCTCTCTCTCTCTCTCTCCTCTCTCCTCTCTCCTCTCTTCCTATCTTAATAACACACACAAAACACATGCTTATGCACATGACAAAGACAGAAAGAGAGAGAAGGAGGGAGGGAGGGGCATTGTAATTTGCATTAAAAAGGTAAAGAAATCTATTCATGAAGATTCAGGATGTAGACAAAAGAAATGAATGAGAATCTTGACACCAGGAGATTAATGGGAGATTGAAAAGGAATAAAAAAAAATTCAATAGAAGAACACCAAATATATTGAAGCTTATTGGTTTTCTACTTTGAAGATCAACCATATTGAAGTTTCCAACAGGGAGGAAGGCGGACTGGAAATTGGATGAAATATGACCATCTCCTCCTTCACCTCCTCACTATTACATATTTCTCCCAGCAGGGACTGTGGAATCATGCATAATCAATCAGTCAAGATCAAGACCTGATAATATTAATCTTAAAAAAAAATAACAAATGTAATATATATATTTGAAGGATATCTGAGAATTAATGGAATGGTTAGCAAATGGTTTGACACTGAACAGGTTTTTCTTGATAGATTGCCTCTCTGCTTCAAATCTTATTTTGGACAAATATATTAAATGTTGATGACTTGTTTTTTCTGTTCTCCTCATTTATAGGCGCATTAGCAAACAATTCTGTACTCTGAAAATATAAACCTCATCCACCACCACCACCCAAACACCATTTTTGGTTTAGTTTTATAATATTAACATATTTTGTCTCTATTTTATTTCTTCAATTTTTTTAAAAAAAGCTATTTAAAAAAAATCAACATCCAGTAATAGCACTATAGCAATAGACCTTGAACTTATATATCACTTCATAGTACTTTACAGCCCTCTCTAAGCAGTTTAAAGAGTCAGCATATTTATTTTATTTATTTATTTATTTTATTTTATATCGAATTTATATACCGCCCTTCTCCCTGAGGACTCAGGGCGGTGTACAGCCAAAGTAAAAACATAAACTACAAACATTAAAATACAATTAAAAAGATATGTATATATTTGGTCCCATAATTAAAAGCAATGACAAACCAATTAAAAACATTTTAAAAAGTGTTAGGCCAGCCCGGCTTGCTGAAAAAGGAAATTGTCCCCAACAATCTAGGTCCTCATTTTACGGATCTCGGAAAGATGGAAGGCCGAGTCAACCTGGAGCCAATCAGGATTGAACTCCTGGCAGTGGGCAGACTCAACCTGCAATATTGCATTCTAACCACTGGGCCACCATGGCTCAGTAAAACGATACAGCTTAACAATTTGTTGTTCAATGAATGCATGGATAAAAGTATAAGAGGTTTTTTGGTAGTAACATTCAAGGTGTGCTGTTAGGATCATGAATGTGTGCATCCTGAAATGACCACATGTTATGTTTTGGGGTGAGGGTTCCATAGGATATGCAACAAATCTGAGAAATGTGTTATGATGTAATGAGGAATGTCAATCTGAAAATTAATAAGTCCAAGAGTGAGGCAATCAAGTTTGACAGGGAAAGTGGAGTGAATGACTGCAAGCACCCTAAGATTATTCGATCAGAGAGAATGAAAGAGGATTGAATTGCAAAACAAATATATGGAAGAAGAGTTGAAAGGGACCTTGGAGGTCTTCTAGTCTAACCCCTAACCTCTATATCATTTCAGACAAATGGTTGTCCAGTCTATTTTTCAAATTCTCCAGTGTTGGAATATTCACAACTTCTGGAGGCCAGTTGTTCCACTGATTAATTGTTTGCACTGTCAGGAAATTTCTCCTTGGTTCTAGGTTGGTTCTCTCCTTGATTAGTTTCCACCCATTGCTGACTGTGAAAGTCATTTTGGATGGATTTCAAATCCTCAGGGGAAAAAACAGTTAACAATATGTGATGATCTATCTATCTATCTATCTATCTATCTATCTATTTACCTACCTACCTACCTACTTCTATCTATGTCTACCTACCTACCTACCTACCTCTGTCTGTCTCTTTGTTGGTCTGTCTGTCTGTCTATCTATCTATCTATCATCTACCTACCTCTATCTATCTATCTATCTATCTATCTATCTATCTATCTATCTATCTATCTATCTATCTATCATCTACCTACCTACCTACTTCTATCTATATCTACCTACCTACCTCTATCTGTCTGTCTGTCTGTCTGTCTATCTATCTATCTATCTATCTATCTATCTATCTATCTATCTATCTAACTATCATCTACCTACCTACCTACCTACTTCTATCTATGTCTACCTATCTACCTACCTACGTCTATCTGTCTGTCTGTCTGTCTGTCTGTCTGTCTGTCTATCTATCTATCTATCTATCTATCTATCTATCTATCTATATCCCACTATATTTTGGGTATGCATGTAAAAAAGTGTAAGCAGTCACTTCTCAGAATCAATGCAGTCACTTGCAATAAAAACATATTCACACGTGACAATGTTGGTTTCTTTTTGCACAAATTATATTTCGGAGGACTCCACCCTGTTTGTCAAGGAATTGGAGCCAGTTTGGTCTAGTGGTCAAGGCAGGAGGCTAGAAACCAGGAGCCTGTCTGAGTTCTAGTCCTACCTTAAGCAGGACAGCCAGCTGGGTGACTTTGGGCCAATGACTCCCTCTCAGCCCAACCCACCTCACAGGGCTTTTTTTTTCCCATAGGGAAAATAGGAGGAGGGTGGAGTGTTAGATACATTTGCCACCTTGAGTTATTTATGCAAAATAATAAAGATGGGATAAACAAAAAACCTAAAATAAAAAAATAATAAAATCAGACAATGCCGTTGTCGGCCCAAATCAGGCCAAGTTTTTCATGCCATGCGATTAGTTCATGGCAGAGGCAGAGATGCTGTTTCCAAAGTTAGCAACTTGCTCAACTGGAACTCAACTAGCCCGTGGTCTAATCAATATATAATTCTCCGAATGGCCCCCCTCCTCCCCACTCACCCCCAAAACAAGCTAAGGACATTTCAATTATTTTGGTTAGGCCACATTCCAGGTAATAAAAATCGATTGGTTTCTTCTACTGCCAGCAAATTCTCATTTGGTCAGTGGCAGAGAGAGATATTTACAACTCTCCTAAGAAAGCATTATCCTATTGCAAAGTAAAGTACAATTATTTGTCAGAATGTTAAAAATGAGGCTGTAGAGAAACTCATGGATTAAAAACGTGGACAAATGTTGAGCAGGGTACGTTCTTAAGCGTGCGATCTCGAGCAGCTACAAATCCAGAGTTAGAAGCTATGAGAAGATTGGTGCCTCTGGGCAACTTTTAAAGACTACAGCTCCCAGAATTCTCAGCCAAGGCAGCCAAAGGGAATGCTGAGTGAGAATGCTGGGAGCTGCAGTCCCAACGTATTGTATGTATGCCAAGCTGATGGATGGCCGAGAGAATTGTAGAATAGTAGATGAGGCCTGTGGTGAGAAGAAAACGGATCTTGCACAATTTGTGCCAGACTGTATAGATAATCTATAAGATGGCCATTGATTAACTGTTTATTTAATTCACTGAACTTAATACAGGAATGCAGTTCCACCAAGAAATGCTGTCAAATCACTAATTTCAATGATACCTTTGTTTATTGATGTGGGAGATTCTTTCTTTCTTTCTTTCTTTCTTTCTTTCTTTCTTTCTTCCCATCTTTCTTTTTTCTTGCTTTCTGTCTCCTTCCTTCCTTCTTTCTTTCTTTTCTTCTTCCTTCCTTCCTCCCTTTTTCTTTTTTCTTTCTTTCTTCCTTCCTCCCTTTTTCTTTTTTCTTTCTTCTTTCCTTCATCTTTTTTCTTTGTCTTCCTTCCTTCCTTCCCTCCCTTTTTTCTTTCTTTTTTCTTTCCTTCTCTTTCTTTTTCTTTCCTTCTTTATTCTTTCTTTCTTCCCTCCTTTCTTTTGTCTTCTCTCCTTCCTTCCCTCCTTCCCTCACTCCTTTCTTTTTTATTTTTCTTCTTTCCTTTTTCTTTCCTTTTTCTTTCTTTCTTTCCTCCCTTTTTTTCTTTCATTCTGACCTCTCCTCCTTCCCTCCCTAAAGCTGAAGAATATACAGTGTCTGAATTGTTGAGAAGTTACAAACTTAATATATCAGCAACAAACTATGCTGCCCAGGGAGGACTTGTCTCCTTGGACTAAACCTCTGGTTCAAAAAAACAAGATGAAATGGGGGACCTTGGGTCAAAACAAAGCTGAAGAAATGTTTCACAAAGGAGCTGTTGCACAATGGAAGCAGCTTAGGAATGTAGAATTTCCAATTAAAAATTAAACCATTCAAATAAATAAAAGATAAAGCTGTATCAAAAGATAAAGAGAACAAGTGGATTTTAGAGTATCCAGATGAAAAATCTTTGTAAAGGAACTTGGGATGCTTAAGCGAAGAGGGAAAATGGATAAGAGAAATGGGTTTTCTGACCTAATCAAGCAACTTTTCATCTTAGGCACAAGTAAAGCTTTCTAGAGATTCCCTTCTAAGAAACTATTTCTCTTAAAAATATCTTATCACTGTTATATAAATCATAAAATCACTACTTATCTGTTAGAATTTTATTCAGGCCCTTAGAAACCATCCTACATAAGTGGGAGGTGCCAGAACAAAGGCAAAAATTGATTGCATTTAAATGAAAATGTAATTAAAACGAGAGCATTCTGTTATTGCAATACTATGCATATATGATCCCCTTGAATTCATTATTTTTTCCCGACTACCATCAAAAAAAAATCAATTTGAGAGCTACTTTTGCGGCCTGGGACAAGAGTTGTTGGGCAAGGATGCATAACCTCACTCTGCTCAAGGGCCCCCATCTGGGTGCTCAAAAAAGTCTTCTTCTTCCTCTTCCTCTTCCCCTTCTTCTTCTTCTTCTTCGTCTTTGTCTTTGTCTTCGTCTTCTTCTTCTTTTTATTCTTATTCTCCTCCTCCTCCTCCTCCTCCTTCTCTCTCTCTCTCTCTGTCTCTCTGTCTCTCTGTCTCCTTCACCTTCTTCTCTTCTGACAGCTTCAACCATTGTTAATTGAAGTTGTTGTAGTGTGTCTTTGATGTTCTCTCTCCATCTTCTTTTGGATCTTCTTCATTTTCTTTGACCTCGTCTTTTTGTATATGCCTTATATGGTGTGGAATCCCACAATATCCATCTATTTCATTGTACTGCACTTAAAATCCATATATTCAAGTACTCAAGTACATGAAGTCCTTGACTTAGAACCTTCTGTTTAGCAACCATCTGAAGTTATAGCAGCACTGAGAAAAGTGACTTATGGCCTCTGCAGCATCCCCACAATAACATGATCAATATTTGGGTGCTTGGCAACCAGCATTCATCTATGACTACTGCAATGTCCCAGGGTCATTTGTGACTTTTCCAGCTGGTTCCCAACAAGTAAAGTAATGGAGGAAGCTGGATTTGCTTAACAGCCATGGAGTCACTTATCAGCTGTAATGATTCACTTAATAATCATGGCAGAAAGGTAATAAAATTGACAATTGCCATGCTTAGGAACAAAAATCCGGCTCCCCTTTGTTGTAAATCAAGGACCATCTGTATGTATTGTTAATATGATTGCTGTTCTGTTATACATTTAATCATTCTCCTCTTTTATTAGACTAACCCATCACAATTTAGTAACAATCTTTGAAGGTCTCTGGTCCACATCCCACATTTGTAAGCTTGTGAAGTATAATCTTGAACTCTTTGGTTTAATTCCTCTTTCTTTTGAAGTATAAGACACACTTTTTTTCCCTCCTAAAAGAGGCTGAAAATTTGGGTGCGTCTTATACTCCGAATGTAGCTATTTCAAAGCTTTTTTTCAACCCTAGCGAAGTGCTAGCAAGTGACGCGATCTACCTCCGACTCTTAGCTGTGCTTTAGAAGCTTTTTTTCAGTGAAATGATCTTTTCCCGCCCCCTCCGACTCTCAGGTGTGAAGCTTTTTTTCAGCCCTAACGAGGCGCTAGCGAGTGAAGCGATCTCCGTGGTTTGCCTGCTTTTCTCATTGCTTCTCTCTCCAAAGATCAGCTGTGCTTTAGAAGCTGTTTTTTATCGCCAAGCAGTGGATGAAAACCAGCAAACTAATGTGATGAAGCTGACCAGACTAAGGACGCTAGCCAGATGAATCCCTGGTAGGCAGATTCCCCCCCCCCCGCATTTTCCTCCCCAAAAACTAAGCTGCGTTGTATACTCCGGTGCATCTTATATTCTGAAAAATTGTGTGTGTGTGTGTGTGTGTGTGTGTGTGTGTGTGTAAAGGTTCCCCTCGCACATATGTGCTAGTTATTCCCGACTCTAGAGGGTGGTGCTCATCTCCGTTTCAAAGCCGAAGAGACAGCGCTATCTGAAGATGTCTCCGTGGTCATGTGGCCAGTATGACTAAATGCCAAAGGCACACGGAACGCTGTTACCTTCCCACCAAAGGTGGTCCCTATTTTTCTACTTGCATTGTTTATGTGCTTTTGAACTGCTAGGTTTACAGAAGCTGGGACATGTAACAGGAGCTCACCCCGTTATGCGGCACTGGAGATTTGCTGAACTGCCGACCTTTCGATTGACAAGCTCTGTGTCTTAGTCACTGAGCCACCGCATCATATATATATATATATAAATATAAATATGCAAGTTTTGGTGTATTCGGGTCTTTTCCCGTGTAAGATTGTACAAGACCCGAATACACCAAAACTTGTATACCTCTATCCATGAAAATCTTTGAAAACAAATATAAATATAAATATATATACAGACACACACACGTACATAATATACATATACATATATCTTCACTAGAGAATTTGGCCTGAAAATGCTAGGAACAGTCTTTCTCTATTCCAACTTGTATTCTTCATTTCATTCAGAGTTGGTACATTTTCAAGCACGTTGGCAACAAGATTTAGGGTAAAAAAAATTAATTTGCTTAACATTCATGCCATCTTAAATATTAAGCTATCAAAATGTGTTTAAATTTGCAACAAGCTAAAAGAATTCATCTTTATTAAAGAGTGGAGTGAGAAGAGTCTTTTTTTTTCCTTCAGTACAGAGCTGTTTGAATTAAAAATAAAAATTAAAACATAATATTGAGTTGTATGTCATTCTATGCAGTATCCAGCTGCAGTGGAACTGCTATAAAGAAGTACATAACAAAATGATGTTCCTTAGTGCTGGGAGATCTTTCAAATAAAAATAAAATCTGAACGAAATGTACGGTATTTACAGAAGCATCTCATATTAAGATGTTGATCTAAGAATTTGAGTTCAATCCTTTGTCCCCATGGGAAAAAATTAAAATACCTGTAGCACAATTATCTCATTTCTCCTTAAACGAGTAGTACATTTCTTAAAATATAATGCAGATACTAAAGTTATATTTGGAAACTTTATACCAGCAAAGCCAAATGGATCATATAAAATACAGGAAGTTCCATTGTATAAAATGAGGAATGTGTAAGTTTTTTAAAAAATGAAGATCTTTAGGTTAAGGGAAGGCCTAAGCTTCATTCTCATCTATCACAGCACAAACCTCTCGAACAATTCTTTCTATATTTCATGTGTTCACGAAGTTGCTTTCATTCAGTCCACAGCTCAGGCAGTGACTCACTTGTCTGTTCCCCTCAAGATATGTTTATTTATTAGGTTTTTATATCCGGCTTTTATAATTTTATAAGTAACTCAAAAAACAAACATACCTAATACTTCTTCTTCCTCCTAGTTTTCCCACAACAATTAAGTGAGGTGGGTTGGATTAAGAGAGGGTGATTGGCCTAAAGTCACTCAGTTGAGTTTTCATATCTAAGACAGGGCTAGAATTCACAGTCTCCTGGTGACTGGCCAAGAGTCAATCAGCTGGCTTTCATGCCTTAGGTGGGACTACAACTCACAGTCTTCTGGTGATTAGCCCAAAGTCACCCAGTCAGCTTTCATAATTGAGGCAGGGCTAGAACTCACAAACTCCTGGTGATTAGCCCCAAATCACCCAGCCGACTTTGATGACTAAGGTGGGACTAGAATTCATAATCTCCTGGTGATTGGCTCAAAGTCACTCAGCCAGGTTTTCATGCCTTAGACATGACTAGAATTCAGTCTCCTGATTTTAGGCCAGCACCCTAACCAAAAGTTTCCCCCACCACAAGTGAATTGAGTACCATGTTTCCCCAAAAATAAGACACTGTCTTATATTTTTTGAACCTTGAAATAAGTGCTTGGCCTTATTTTCGGGGATGTATTATTACTTTGGGGTGCGTGGAGCAAGATGGGCTCCTCTTGCCATTTTACCTGATTTCCAGCTCTGTCTCCCTAACCCTAACCATAGAAAATGGCGGGGACCGGCTGCGCATGCATTTAAATATTTTTGGGGAGGGCTTATTTTCAGGGGAGGCTTATTTTAGCGCATGCACTCAAAAGCCCGATTGGGCTTATTATCAGGGCCCAACAGGATAGGAATCCAGAAACAGCATTTCTCCATTGCCGCCACAATTATCTGGAATGCGTTCCTCCTCCTCAAGATTCTTCTAGCTCTTCTTTGGTCACTATTCAACAAACTGTTAAAACACAGATTTTCCAAGTGTATTTTGGACACTACTCTCTATAATTTGCTTTGAAGACAGTCTTCAGTGGTATTTTCTAAGTTGCCTGGTGTTTTGGAGGAGTGATGATGATGATGTTTTCAGCAGTATCTTTAGGGAGGTTTCAAAAAATCAAAATGTCGCCCATGACTACACATTCAAAGCCCCAACCCCCTTTCTTTGTGCATGTGATGGATGTAAAAAGATGGATAGGGCTTGGATCACGCTATTGTGGCTGCCATATTGATTTTTTTTTCTTTGATAACCTGTGGATATCCCAGCTTATTTTCCTGAATTTATTTCTTAATCACCTTGAATTGTGTAGAATGTGGCACCACAGAAATATTGCAGATAAATAAAGTGTCCCAAAATATATGCAAATACAGTAGCTTTGAGTTCCAGAAGGAAAAGTAGAAGATAATTCTGATTAAATAAACATAAGATGCCATGCTGATGAAGACTGATACTAACAAGTATTAAATTTGTTCTTCTAGTTTTGCAGCAGTCAGGATTGTATCGTCTTGGGGTTAATTACCTGCACAGCATTTTCTCAGAGCTTTACCTGTTTAGAAAAGTTAAACTTCATCAACAGCTATTTTCACTCCTTACACTTAGCTCTTCACACCTTAAGGTGTCACCCTGGCATATTTTACTATACAAATGCCAAGCCTGGTAGATATCACGAAATATCAAATATCAAATTTAGCACATGACACTGTTACTTCCCACACTTTGTGCAAACGAAGGGGAAGTAAGCAGGCAGGTAAATTTGAAGTGCAAATATATGGGCAGTGGAATTCAATCTTGGCAAAATGCCTATAGTTCATTAAAATCGATTGAAGTGAAATGGTCTAGGTTCCCTTTTTTTGAAAAATAAAGACAAAGTTGAGGCTATTTTTTTAATCTTATTTTTTCAGTCATTTCTAGATGATTATTTGAAATTATGCTTTTTTTTATAGATGCATCCAATATGTTACATTTCAAGTTGCATTTTTATCAGTAAAGCAGGTAGTTGAAAGTTGAAGAAGCTGTTATTTTATTAATTTTGAAGGAATTATCCTTTTTAGTGTCCCCTTTCTCCATAAAAAAAGGGGGGGGGGTGTTAAGTGGAAAACTGATAGCCTGGGTTTGACACCCAAGCGTCGGAAAATGGGGTGAGCTCCTGTTGTTTGCTCCAGCTACTGCCCACCTAGCAGTCCAAAAACATGCAAATGTGAGTAGATTAATAGGTACAACTTTGGTGGAAAAGTAACAGCATTCGGTGCGCTTTGGCATATAGTCATGCTGGCCACATGATATAGGTAAAAGTAAAGGTTCCCCTCACACATATGTGTTAATCGTTCCCAACTCTTGGGGGCAGTGCTCATCTCCATTTCAAAGCCGAAGAGCCAGCACTGTCTGAAGACATCTCCATGGTCATGTGGCCGACACGACTAAATGCCAAAGGCGCATGGAACATTGTTACCTTCCCACCAAAGGTGGTCCCTATTTTTCTACTTGCATTGTTTACGTGCTTTTGAACTGCTAGGTTAGCAGAAGCTGGGACAAGTAACAGGAGCTCACCTTGTTATGCAGCACTAGGGATTCGAACCGCTGAACTGCCGACCTTTCAATGGACAAGCTCAGTGTCTTAGTTAGTGAGCCACCACATCCCTTTTATATATAAGATATATAATATAGTTAATGTATATAAATTCTATAATAATGTTAAAAGTTTCTGATCTTACATTATCTGAAAATATTATGAAAGTACCAGTTTAACTCATATAGCTTCTGTCAGTGGTGCTGAGCAAACCTTAAATGTGTACAAAGAACCCTACTAAATGCTGATGATGATACCTAGTTTGATAATGAAATGTCTGCAAGAAAACAACCAAGCTCGGAAAACACCAAGGACCCCACAAAGTCTACTAAATTACCATGATACATTCAATCCAACCTCTAGTTTTTTATAAGGTATCAGTTGTGATAACTGTCTTTGTTTACTTTCACACCATTGTGCATTTTGTCTGGTGAGAAATGGAGAAGCACATCAAGATCAGATAAGACCCAGTGTTTGACAAGATAATATAATATAGAAGATGGAATAATGGACAGTTCTTTTTGGTGGAAGCTGGGCTGTTAGTGTAATAAATATTCACACCTTTTCCAGCATAGATCTATCGCAGTTCATTTAACATGTTAAAATGGAACCAGAAATAGAAAGGGAATAGAATTCTTTTCTCCTCAAATCTGTATCAGAACAATGACTTCTATTTAAGCAGAAGTATTCCCGAAATAAGGAATAACATTTTTTCTGGGTCTAGTGCACTACATGAAGAAAACTTCCATCATTCCCCTTTTGAAGGACTACAGTAGCCTTCTCAAGTTTAGAAGCCTACTAATTGTTAATTCTTTTAATTTCTCATTAATGGAAAAATTTATTGAAGGACGCCCAACTTGGGGAAAAATTATCATATCAAAGAGACCTGATACTCCTTAAAGCAATTTGCTCCTTATATAAATAGCTCTTCAATATCTTCATAAATGACTTAGATGAGGGAATAGAAGGGGAACTCGTCAAATTTGCAGATGATATTAAGCTGGCAGGAATAGCCAACAGCCTTGAAGATAAGCTCAGGATCCAGAAAGATCTTGACAGACTTGAACAATGGGCCCTATCTAACAAAATGAAATTTAATGTGGAGAAAAGCAAGGTTTTACACATAGGCAGGAAAAACCAAAGGTATGGGTACAGATTAGGTGAAACCTGGCTCAAAAAGAAGTAACTGTGAGAGGGACCTTGGAGTCCTAGTGGACAATCACTTAAAGATAAGCCAGTAGGATTGCAGCAACAGTCAAAAAAGTTAATACAAGCCTTGATTGTATAAACAGAGAGGCATAGAATCAGAATCACGTTAAGTATTAGTACTGCTTTAAAAGCCTTAGTAACAGGGATGAAATCTAAAATTTCTTACTACCAGTTCTGTGGGTGTGGCTTGGTAATGTGACTGGGTGGGCGTGGCCTTTTTTTTTTTTTTTTTACTTGTAAAACCATTTTTTCTACAACCTCTTCGGCTAAGAGGTTGTAAAAAAATGTTTTCAAAAGGCTCTGACGATCCAAGCTGAGTTCCCTGATCGGCAGAGGCTTTTTTAAAAAACTCAGCTTGGCTCGTCAGAGCATTTAAAATTAAAAAAGGTTTTTTTTCTTTTAAATGCCTTTGAGCCACGCAATCATCAGAGGCTTTTTTTTTTTTACTTTTAAAAGCATTTTTTCAGCCGTAGTTGTAGAAAAAATGCTTTTAAAATTAAAAAAAAGCCTCTGATGATTGTGCGGCTCAGCTGGGCATCGGGGGTGGGGGCGCGGGGATTTTTGCTACCGGTTCTCCGAACCACCCGCCTCCATTGCTACCGGATCGGGCGATCCGATCCGAACCGGGAGCATTTCACCCCTGTTTAGTAAGGCCATACCTGGAATACAGCATCCAATTTTGGTCACCACATTACAAAAAAGATGTTGAAACTTTGAAAATAAAAAAGTGCAAAGGAGCAACTAAGATGATTAAAGACCTGGAAACTAAAACATATGAAGAACGGTTACAGAAATTGGGTACGGCCAGTCTATAGAAAAGAAGGTGGTAGAGGTGACATGATAGCAGTATTCCAGTATTTCAGGGGCTGCCACAAAGAGGAGGGGGTCAACTTATTTTCCAAAGCACCAGAGAGCAGGACAAGAAACAATGGATGGAAACTAATCTAGGAGAGAAGCAACTTGGAATTAGGGAGAAACTTCCTAACAGTGAGAACGATTAACCATTGGAACAACTTGCCTTCAGAAGTCGTGGGTGCACCATCACTGGAGGTTTTTAAGAAGAGACTGGACAATCATTTGTCTGAAATGGTATAGGATTTCCTATTTGAGCAGGGGGCTGGACTAGAAGATCTCAAAAGTCCCTTCCAGCTCTATTCTGATTCTAACTCCTCATATGAGCATAGATAACATTCTTTCACAGAAGGAGATACATCCTAAGTTTCAGGGCAATACGCAGCTCACAGCCTTTCAAAAATTGCTGCTGAATTACAGCTTAAAATACTGTACTACCATGTTTCCCCAAAAATAAGACCCTGCCTTTTTTTTTTTTTTTTTTGAACCCTGAAATAAGTGCTTGGCCTTATTGCCATGTACTCAAAAGCCCGATTGGGCTTATTATCAGGGGATGTCTTATTTTGGGGGAAAACAGGGTATGATAAAATCTTTGCACATATTCCTCATCAGAGAAAGAAGCTTCTGTTTTTGTACTTTATTTTTAGGGAGCTTGAGAATTTATTTCAAAGTTTTATTGAGTAAGAGCTCCTTCTTCTTCTTCTCTTTATGCCATATCCATCGTTGGACGTTGGCGATGATGTTGGCGATCCTATTTTCATCAAAAGAGCTCCTAGAGCAGTGTTTCTCAACCTTGGTAGCTTGAAGATGGATGGACTTCAACTCCCAGAATTCCCCAGCCAGAAGCGCTGGCTGGGGGCTTCTGAGAGTTGAAGTCCATCCATCTTCAAGCTTCCAAGGTTGAGAAACACTGTCCTAGAGGTACAAATGCAGAAGTTTGCTCCCTGCCACAAATGTTTCATGAACCAGGAGAAGGAAATTATGCAATATATGGAGAGAGGCTTGACAACTAGAAATTCAGTGCTATGAACAGTTCATCATGTCCCTTCTATCCTTCATGCCTTGAAACTATCTGGACATGATACAGACCAAAAGTATCCTCAAACAGAAGCCAGATATACTCTAGTCAGTGGATCCTGCATCAAGCAAAGGGTTAGAGGTCATGGGAAGCCACACACCCCCATCCTAGAAGAATGAAATATTTTGAGGAATATTAAAAAGGCAGAATATTATATTTCCCAAAGGGAGAAATGGAGAAACATGTTTTTTTTAAGACAGAGAAAGCAACCCCCACTTTTCTTCATAGCCCCAACAGATACTGAGGTCAGCTTTTGGAAATGCAGATTTGGTAATCCATTCAAGACAGGATATTTTGAAACAGAGTGATAGGATTAGCCCTCACCCAAGAGCCAAAACAGGACGAAAGTCATTATGCCACAATAGGAATTGTCCAACACCCTTTCAGAACACAAGCCTTCAGTGCATCACCCTCAGAGCAGTCCAAACTTCAACCAAACATAGCTCAGACAAACACCTAGGATTTGTACTTTGCCTATAGAGCCAGCTATGACCCCTATATAACCCCTACTTGGCCCCATGGGAGTCTGACAACAGCCAATAGAATACATGTTCTTGCACAGGAACAGGAAACTCAAGTGCAAAGCTCAAAGAAGGTATAAAACCTCCTCACTCTCAACTCCATTTTGTCAACTGCACCAGGACCACGTGCTTGGTGGTTCTGTTCAGCATTAAACCCTCTTTCCAATCTGCCTCCATTATTTCCAGTGTCTTTTTCCCAGCTTGGCACTGAACCAGGCGGATATTTCTTCCCACAAAGTGATCACTGCTTTTCAACTTTGGCAGTTGCTTTTGGAGATGTTTTATGCGTTCTGCAAAAAGGGAAACAAAAAAATCTTTTAAAAGTCTAGGGCAGCTACATCACACGACCCAGGCAAGGAGATTAGTGGAACAGCTATGATGGTGTTGAATATCTTTCAAGATGACGGAACAGCAGGTGCAGGAAAAGATAATGTGTCTTGCAGCAATCTGAGATTTCCATCATTAAAGAATATTTTTAACTCAGGGTTGAAATGAAGGTTCCTTGGTGCTCTCTGAACTTCTTTTTTTTTTTCTCGCAGATATTTCATTATCAAGCTAGGTTACATCATCGGTGTTGATGTTATCTAGTTTGAATAATGAAATATTTGCCAAAAAAAAAAAAATCCACCAACCACGTTCAGAGAGCACCAAGGACCCCCCTCTGTAGTGGTTCGGGAATAACGAGAGGCACAAGCAAGCAAGTGACAACAGCTCTTTAATATACAGTGAGACTTCAGCAAAAACTCTGAGGCTGCAGCCCTCCTTATATACAATCCTGGAGGGACTGTCAGCCAATCAGTAACTTAGTAACTTGAAACTCCCGCTGAAATGTATCAATACATAACACCCCTCCCTTCCCAGAAGGCACTAACAATCAAATATTTACATAAGTACACACAAAATCTCGCAGGTGACCTGGGCGAGTTCTCGTTCTAGTCGACCTGCACAGTTCAGTGTTTGGTGGGGCGTCGAGCTGGTCAGAGGGACTTTCTGTCTCTCCCGGCTCTGCCAATGGAACCTCCTGGATTTTGTCCGGGGTGTGGTTATCCCCGGCTGGGAGTGGCGGCTCGCTGGGGCAGCGCTGGAACCAGGGCTTGTCAGCTAAGTATTCCCTTGAACCCGGGCTTGAGTTAGCTGTTTTGGGAAAGTTGTAGTTAGGTTCGGAGATTTCTAAGTTGATGTTTGCCTCGCTGACTATTCTCTTCCTTAATTGGTCTATGTGGCGTTTCCAGATTCTGTCTACCCCTATGTCTACCATGTAAGATTTTGGGCCCGTTATGCCCACTATGGTTCCTGCAACCCATAGAGGTCCACTAGCATAATTGTGAGCGAACACCAGGGACCCCACCTGGAATTGTCTTAGTCCAGTGGTCTCTCCCTTAAAATTCTCATGTGAGTAGTTAGAGTGAAGCCTGTCTAACACGCACCGAAGCTTCCTGCCCATGAGGAGTTCAGTTGGGCTTCTCCCTGTGGCCGTGCATGGTGTGGCATGCTGGACTGCTAAAAATTGGTCTATCCTGGGCTGCCAGTCCCCGTCATCTAGCCTGGACAATGGCAGTCTATGGCCTAGGATGGCACCAACTCCGAAGGGGGAGGCTTCACAAACCAATACAAGCGGTAGCGCTGAGTTGTATTGAATGAGGAAGCTGTCCTCAGATAAAAGTTTCTTTACAGCCTCAAATGCGGCTGCCTCTGCTTTGCCCCAAACCCACGGAACATTCTTCCCTAACAGTTTGTGCAGGGGATCTGCGACGGTAGCCTTGTTTTTAAGGAACATCAAGTAAAAGTTGAGCAGTCCAAGGAAGGCTTGGAGCTCCGATTTGGATTTGGGGGCAGGTGCGCTCTTGATAGCTCTAAGCTTGCTTTCGATGGGGTGGATGCCCGTGCCATCCACCCTGTACCCCAAAAATTCGACAGAGGGGACAGCGATCATGCACTTGTTCTTTTTAAGTTTAAGTCCTGCTTCCCTAAATCTGGTTAGGACGTTCCTCACTCTGTCCCCTAGTTGACGTTTATCCTGGGCACTGATTAAAACATCGTCAAAATAGGGCACTACCCCCGGGAGTCCTTGCAAGAGGCGCTCCATGGTGCTTTGAAATAGGCCAGGTGCGACGCTCATCCCAAACTGGAGCCTGGTGCATTTGAATGCACCCCTGTGAGTCACAATTGTTTGCGCCTCTGCCGTGGCGTCGTCAACGGGTAATTGTTGATAGGCCTGTGCTAGGTCTAATTTGGCAAAAAAATTTCCTGGCCCCAGGGAGTATAGTAGATGATGCACGATCGGCACCGGATAGGCGCTCAGCTGCAAAGCCTTGTTGATCGTGCACTTGTAGTCGGCACAAATTCTGATTGAGCCATCAGATTTAACTGGGGTCACTATGGGAGTCTCCCATTTCGCATGACCAACACTCCTTGTTTAATTAATTTGTCCAGTTCCGCATCGATCTTTGGTTTCAATGCGAAAGGCACCCGTCTAGCTTTAAGTCTTATTTGGGCTACGTTGGGGTCTAAATTTAGGGAGATAGGGGTCCCCACATACTTGCCCAATGTGTTCCCGAAGACGTCCTGGAACTCGGTCAGGAGGCTGTCCTTCAGTGACGGCTCGGACATTCGGTGGACGCCAGTGAAGCCCATGCCAAGGGCTCGGAACCACCCCATGCCCAGAAGGCTGGGCAGCTGCTTTGTGATGATGGTTAGCGGCAGGTCTTTTTCGAAGTCTCCATAGGTGATTCGGAGCATGCCTACTCCTTCGAGGGGGACCCAGTTCCCCTGGTAGTCTAGGATGCGCAGTCTCTGTTTGGATAGCTGGTCCTTCCGGAATGATGGCAGGAGGGTCTTCAGGGTCACCCACAACATTATGGAGAGAGCTGATCCGGTGTCGATCTCCATCGTGCATGGTTTGCCGTTGATCTCGACCACCGTGCTGACCTTGTCTTTGATTGCCGTGCTGGCCTGGTCGATGTGTATGCTGCGGCCATCTCGCAGTTCAAATTCGCGCCATTTTCTAGCACCACCTTCTCTCATTGGGTGCTTCTGGTGCGTTGATTCTGGTTGGCTGCGGCACTCACGTGGTTGGTGTTTTCTGGGCAGTATGGCTCTACAGACTCGCGCCAAGTGCCCTTTTTTCTCGCAGCGCCTGCAAATAGCCTCTCTGTATTTGCAGGACAGTCTATCATGATTCCCGCCACAGCTGGGGCAATTATGCCGGGGGCTGCCTGCATCTTTTCTTTGGTGCTCGGTGCAGAAAACGTCCTCATCAGACTCGGACTCCGAGCTGGATCCGGCATCTTCCCTATGCACTGGTGTAGACTTGGGGTTGTCCTTGCTGGTCAGCGGGCGCTGCAGCGTTTCTGCAGCTTTTGTGGAGGCTTCATGAGCCCTGGCCTCGTCTAGGGCTCCAGCAAGCGTTAGATCAGGCTTAGCGAATAGTCGCCTTTGCAGTCTTATATCTCGAACGCCACAGATTAGCTGCTCAAGCAGCGCATCGTCCAAGTCCCTATAGTTGCAATGTGTTGCGGCTTTTCGCAGGCTTGCCATGTAAGCGCTGACCGGTTCTCCCTCTTGTTGCACGTGCTGTCTGAGTTGGTATCGTTGCACGAACTTGGAAGGCACGGGAGCGTAGTGAGCCCGAAGAGTTGCCATCAGGGTGTCCCAGGAAACCGTCTGGACCGGTGTTGGCTCACAAAGTGACTTCGCCATCTCGAACACATCCGGTCCACAGTGGCTTAGAAAGAGGGCTGTCTTTCGGTTAGCGGAGAGTCCCTGCATGTCGCTGGCTTCAAGCGAGCACTCAAACCTCGTTAGGTACGAGACCCATTTTTCGCGGGCCGGATCAAAAGGCTTGGGCGGAACGTAGGCAGACATGTTCGGTATGCCTCCTGTAGTTCGCCTCGTCGCCTAGCTGAAGCTTGTGGTCTCACTGGTTCACTTCTTGTTGCCTCAATCCCACCTTCGTCGCCAATGTAGTGGTTCGGGAATAACGAGAGGCACAAGCAAGCAAGTGACAACAGCTCTTTAATATATAGTGAGACTTCAGCAAAAACTCTGAGGCTGCAGCCCTCCTTATATACAATCCCGGAGGGGCTGTCAGCTAATCAGTAACTTAGGCAGGTTTGAAACTCCCGCTGAAATGTATCAATACATAACACCCTCACTGAAAATTTTACACATCACAGCATGGGCTGATAGAAAGAAAGGCCTATACCAGGAAGACCTGAACCAGAAAACAAGAAGACCCAGGTATTCACATAGTAATAGCACTTAGCACTTAGACTTATATACCGCTTCAAAGTGCTTTTACAGCAGAAGTGGGTTTCAGCAGGTTCTGGAGAACCAGTAGTGGAAATTTTGAGTAGTTCAGAAAACCGGTAGTAAAAATTCTGACTGGCCCCACACCCCATCTATTCTCTGCCTCCCAAGTCCCAGCTGATTGGGAGGAAATGGGGATTTTGCAGTAACCTTCTACTGGAATGGGGAGGGAATGGAGATTTTACAGTATCCTTCCCCTGCCACGCCCACTAAGCCACGCCCACCAAGCTATGCCATGCCCACCAAGCCACGCCCACAGAACCGGTAGTAAAAAAATTTGAAACCCACCATTGTTTTACACCCTCTCTAAGCAGTTTACAGAGTCAGCCTCTTGTCCCCAACAATCTGGGTCCTCATTTTACCGACCTTGGAAGGATGGAAGGCTGAGTCAACCTTGAGCCGGTGAAATTTGAACTGCCAAACTGCAGCTAGCAGTCAGCTGAAGTAGCCTGCAGTACTGCACTCTAACCACTGCGCCACCTCGGCTCTTATATTTATTTATTTTATTTATTTATTTATTAAATTGTTATACCGCCCCCTCTCCCGAAGGACTCGGGGTGGTGAACAGCCAAAATTAAAAAACATACAATATAAACATTAAAATACTATAAAAACAAAATTAAATTTATATTGGCTTCCCCCAATTTAAAACCCCTTACCCATAAAATTCAACAATTAAAAGATTTCACAAGATATCACAATTCATCCACTCAAGATGGACTTCTTTATTTTAAAGACCTTGAACTGTGTGAAAAACAAAATTGCTAAGAGTGGATAGAGGACAAAGAAGATGGAAGGATATTGTACTATATAGCCTGAGCAAGTTGCTTCTTCTAATATAGGTAAAACACAACACTAAACCGAGCGTCACCAGGGAACGGTCAGTAATGGTCATAAATGTATTGAACTCAACCATAAAAGAGTATGCAAGATAAAAGTCTCTGGCCGAATGGTCAAAGCAAACAATTTTCCCTTGGATTTAATAGGCAGAACTTCAACTAAGTAACTTAGTGGGTAAGGTATCAACTTGGAGGCCATGTATGCTGAGAATTGGAAAGTAGATGTACAAAAAGCACAAGCACAAAGCCTTAAAACTATCCAAGGGAGTTATTAAAAATACAGTCTGGTCCCAGTAATAAAAGAGTTTCATTATTAATGAGGTTCAAATGAAATTTAGAAGAGATGGCTTTTGATTCCTGGGTGCGTTGGAATTCTGATCCTTCAGTATCATTCTCTAGCGATTGTAGGAAAACATGAATGGTACCTTCACAGCACATACCTCCAACCCTCAAAAAAAGCTGATTTCAATGAAATTTGTAACCAAAGACTTTGAAAATGTTTGCAAAGGGTTTGTCATGATTTGAAGGAAGTGAGGCTTTAATTATATTATCTGCATACCTGTTCAGAAGTGAAATCCCATTGAACTCAGTGGGAAGGACTTTGGAATAAATCAACAGTGAATCCAGCTATAAGTCCTTTAAAAGCAAAATTGTACTGTAATTTTCTGTGTAATCCTGGGATACCCTAGCGAATGGATTTTCAGAAACTGTCCCTTCCATCAAGTATGATTGCAGCTCCTATAAAATTTAGCAGCCCATCCTGAATGATATTTTCCTGGGCTACCATTGCCAGGAATTTGACACAGGCCTTTTTAGAAGCTTTGCTACTTTGGATTATCAGCACTGATTGGGCTGGTAAACTAGATCAATTTTTCTCAATCTTGTCAACATTAAGATCCATGGATTTCAACTCCAAGAATCACATAGTCACTGGGCCTTTTCTTTACTTTCCCAGATATTTGGAGATAGATGACTATACTCCTGTAGATCTATCCTTCCTTCCTTCCTTCCTTCCTTCCTTCCTTCCTTCCTTCCTTCCTTCCTTCCTTCCTTCCTTCCTTCCTTCCTCTCTTCCTTCCTTCATTCCCTCCCACCCTCCCTCCTCCCTCCTTCCTTCCCTCCATTTCTTACTTCTTTCTTTCTTCCTCCCTTCCGCTCTCCCTCCCTCCCTCCCTCCCTCCCTCCCTTCCACCCACTCACCCTCCCTCCCTCCCTTCCTGTCTGCCTGCCTTTTTTCTTTCCTTCACTTCCTTACCCTCCCTCCCTCCCTTCCACCTCTCTTCCTTCCTTCCCTCCCTCCCTTCCTTCTTTCCACCCACTCTCTCTCCCTTCCTTCTCCCCTCCTTCCTTTCTCCCTTCATCCCTCCCTTCCTGCCTGCCTGCCTTTCATCTTTCCTTCACTCCCTTACCCTCTCTCCCTTCCTTCCTCCCTTCCACCCACCCACTCACCCTCCCTCCCTCCCTTCCTTTGTCCCTTCCACCCACTCACTTTCCCTCCCTTCCTTTTCCCCTCCTTCCTTTCTCCCTTCCTCCCTTCCTGCCTGCCTGCCTGCCTGCCTTTCATCTTTCCTTCACTCCCTTACCCTCTCTCCCTTCCTTTCTCCCTTCCACCCACTCACCCTCCCTCCCTCCCTTCCTTTGTCCCTTCCACCCACTCACCTTCCCTCCCTTCCTTTTCCCCTCCTTCCTTTCTCCCTTCCTCCCTTCCTGCCTGCCTGCCTGCCTTTCTTCTTTCCTTCACTCCCCTCCCTTCCCTTCCCTTCCCTTCCTCTCCCTCCCTCCTTTCTCTTTTAAGACTATCTTTTCTCTGATGCTACAGCCATGAAAACAGTAGGAACAGCTTGTCCTCTTGTTCCTAAGTTGCTCTGTAGTTCCCTGAAAACTATGCAGTAATATTGATCTGATTGTTTGACTTCCCTGGAAACCAGGTAGCAATGTTTCTATTGCAACTTAAAATTGTCTTTAAAAAGAATAATAAAAGGAAAGCGAGATGAAGTTTTGCAGTATGGGAAGCAAGAGGAGCCTAGGCAGAAACCAAGAGGGATTCTGGGATATGTAAGTCTTGAATGGACTAAAATGGATGATTGCTGCATCCATCACAAAATTATATAAAAAAACAGCAACTGCCAACCAGCAGGATGTTGAAACACATTCTTTTCCCTAACAAAGGCAAGGATGTACACCAAAGGTGCTTTTTCGAGAGGCAACTGGACTTTCTTTGTTTTCTTTGAAGACATTTCTCTTCTCATCCAAGATTCAGTTTTCAGAAGTAGTTCAGTTCTTCTCCAGTACTGAACATCTTCCAGAACTGAAAAAGCTTCTTGGATGAGAAGCGACATGTCTTCAAAGAAAAACAAAGAAAGCCCAGTTGCCAGAAGCTTCTTCCAGAACTGAAGAAGCTTCTTGGATGAGAAGTGAAACCACTTCAAGAAAAAACAAAGGAAGTCCATCTGCTTCTTGAAAAAGCGCCTTTGGGACAACCATGACCTGGATGACTGAGAATCTCCATAGGAAAAACATTCCTGTTCTATGAGAATTTCACCCAACTTTTCTTTTCCTTGGAAAGACATTTCTAAACCAAATTTCGTTTCATCTAAGTAAGAACTGGAAGAAAAAAAAACAAGAACAAAAGCTTTCTCCACCTAGACCTGCTTCTTAGATTATAGACATTGGCCTGTGCATTAATATTGCCTTGTGTTCTCTCCGGTTGAAAAGTGGAATATAAAATCGGGGGAAAGATTAATCGATAGGCCTGCACACTTGAGTCATGATCCTCCCGTGCTTGTTTTCTGTTTATTTTCCGAACATGTAATCCATGGGCTATAATTACAGATAGTCAAAAGGGAGCTTCTGAGCTGAGAGATTGCTTTAGAAGCATAGGCTGTCATGGGAACTGTTTTTCCATTAATAAAAATATTTTTTTTTTCTCAGCAGGGCTATAGACCCTTCCATTGGTTGCCATGCACTTACAGTTTATTGAGACAGCAGCATTCTGTGATTAAATCACCAGCCTTCTCCTTACCTGCATGCCATTATATTAGCCTCCCTTTTAGCAAAATGCAAATCTGTGTCACATTTCTAAATGGAAGCATTCATTATCGAGGATGTTCCTCTCACGGTGCATAAATAGAAGCTTCCGTTCATTCTTCGCTTTTTAATTGTTCACGTAATCGGGGCAGGAAGGTAAAACACCAGGCCAGGCTTTCTTATGTAGCATCTGATTTCGCTTTGAGACATCTCAAAACAGCAGCAATTGCAGTAGATAGCCCCCAACTTAGAAAAAGAAGGAATAATATATAAGTCACTGTGCACTTCAAGATAAGACCTTTGTAGCAGATTGGATAAAGTTTACTGGGTGGGTGGGTCGGTGAATGAATAGAATAGAATAGAATAGAATAGAATAGAATAGAATAGAATAGAATAGAATTCTGTATTGGCCAAGTGTGATTGGACACACAAAGAATTCGTCTTTGGTGCATATGCTCTTGGTGTACATAAAAAGAGAAGATATGTACAGCCCTACCTGAGCTACTCGACGTGATAGCCACGGTGGCAGTAGATACACCCAGGCTTTTAGTCATGGGTGATTTCAACTTGCCATCCGTCAGTGAAATGTCTGAGGTGGCTCGGGAGTTCATGGCTTCCATGACGGCCATGGACCTGACCCAGTTAGTTCATGGCCCTACTCACAGGGGAGGTCACATTCTGGATTTGATTTTTGTCTCTGGCCAGTGGTTGAGTGGTCTTGTTATAGGGGATATAGACATGGAACCCTCACTCCTTCGCCTAGATCTTCAAACCGCGACCCCTCGCCGCAGGGAGGCGGACCCAATTAGATGGATCCGCCCCAGGCGCCTGATGGATCCTAATAGGTTCCAGACGGAGCTTGGGCCATTTCCTGAGGATCTAGCACATGACTCGGCCGAGGACCTGGTGGCCGCCTAGGATCGGGTGGCTGGTGGGGCCTTGGACCAAGTTGTGCCTTTGCGGCCTCTGACCCGATGCCGATCCCGTGCGGCTCCTTGGTTTACTGAGGAGCTGAGGGAAATGAAGCGCTGGAAAAGACGCCTGGAGAGCGGTTGGAGGGCCAGTCTTGCTGAATCTGATCGAACACTGGTAAGGTCGCATATTAAGACCTACCTAGTGGCGATAAAGATGGCAAAGTCTAACTACTTTTCCGCGTCTATTGCGTCATCAGGGAATCGTCCGGCCGCCCTGTTTAGGATAACCCACGCCCTGCTCCATCTGGGAGTGCGGGAGGATCCCTTAGAAGGTAGGGCGGAGGATTTTGGACAATACCTGTATGACAAAATCGCTCAGATCTGGGGGGATTTGGACTCTGACTGGGTAGATCGGGGCAGGGTGACGAGGAACAGTCTTGAGAATGTTATCTGGGAGGAGTTTGATGCTGTGACTCCCGATGATGTGGACAGGATTTTGGGGAGACTTAGTGCGGCCACATGTTTACTGGACCCGTGTCCCTCCTGGTTGGTACTGGCTTCCCGGGAGGTTACACGAGGCTGGCTCCAGGGTGTCATTAATGCTTTGTTGAGTGAGGGTCACTTTCCTGCTGCCCTGAAAGAGGCGGTGGTGAGGCCTCTCCTCAAGAAGCCGTCCCTGGATCCAGCAATATTGGCTAACTATCGTCCTGTCTCCAACCTTTGCTTCATTGCCAAGGTTGTTGAGAGTGTGGTCGCACAACAGTTTCCGCAATTCCTGGAGGAAACATCCTATCTAGATCTGTTCCAGTTGGGTTTCAGGTCTGGGCACAGCATGGAAACGGCATTGGTCGCGTTGGTGGATGATCTCTGGAGGGCTCGGGACAGGGGTTATTCCTCTGTTCTGGTCCTATTAGATCTCTCAGCGGCTTTCGATACCATCGACCATGGTATCATGCTGCACCGGCTGGAAGAGTTGGGGGTGGGAGGCACTGTGTTGCGGTGGTTCTCCTCCTTTCTCTCCGACCGGTCGCAGTTTGTGTTGGCAGGGGGGCAGAGGTCGACCTCGAGGCCTCTCATTTGTGGAGTGCCGCAGGGATCAGTCCTCTCGCCCCTTCTGTTCAACATTTATGTGAAGCCGCTGGGCGAGATCATCCGTGGCTTTGGGGTGAGATACCACCAGTACGCTGATGACACCCAGCTGTACATCTCCACCCCAGGCCACCCCAACGATGCCCTTGAAGTGATGTCCTAGTGCCTGGAGGCTGTGCGGATCTGGATGGGGAGGAACAGGCTCAAGCTCAACCCTTCCAAGACTGAGTGGCTGTGGCTCCCGGCATCCCGATATAGTCAGTTGACTCCATCACTGACTATTGGGGGCGAGTCTTTGGCCCCCACTGAAAGGGCTCGCAATCTGGGAGTCCTCCTGGATAGGCAGCTGTCTTTGGAGGAACATCTGACGGCTGCTACCAGGGGGACCTTTTATCAGGTTCGCCTGATTCGCCAGTTGCGGCCCTTTCTTGATCGGGATTCCTTGTGCACAGTCACTCACGCCCTCGTCACCTCTCGCCTTGACTACTGCAACGCTCTCTACATGGGGCTCCCCTTGAAGAGCACCCGGAGGCTCCAGCTGGTCCAGAATGCAGCAGCGCCAGTAGTGTTGGGAGCAACATGGCGCTCCCTTGTAACACTGCTCCTGCGCGAGCTGCACTGGCTCCCAGTGGTCTTCCGGGTGAGCTTCAAGGTGTTGGTTATCACCTTTAAAGCGCTCCATGGTATAGGGCCTAGCTATCTCCGAGACCGCCTGCTGTACCAACAACCTCCCATCGACCCGTGCGCTCCCACAGAGAGGGCCTCCTCAGGGTGCCATCAGCCAAACAATGTAGGCTGGTGGCCCCCAGGGGGAGGGCCTTCTCTGTGGGGGCTCCCACCCTCTGGAATCAGTTGCCCCCGGAGATAAGAAGAATCCATGACCTCAATACCTTCCGTCGTTCCCTGAAAACCCATCTTTTTCAGCAAGCCGGGTTGGCTTAAGAAGAAATTTTTAAATTCTTTTATTTAGTCTGTGATTCTTAACTTTTGGGCCAAAATTTATATATATTTTTAAATGTTTTAATATTTGTATTCTATGTTTTTTATCTTGGCTGTACACCGCCCTGAGTCCTCAGGGAGAAGGGCGGTATATAAATTGGAAATTAAATTAAATTAAATTAAATGTTCATCAAGAATCATAAGGTACAACACTTAATGATAGTCATAGGGTACGAATAAGCAATTGAATCATACTTGGAAACAATCAATATAAATTGTTAAGGATACAGCAATAAGTTACAGTCATATATGGGGGGAGATGGGTGTTGTGGCCCGTCAGCGGCCTGTGCGGATTGTAGCTAATTCTGACAGTGAGGAGGCTGGTGTGGTGCTGTGCCAGCATCCTGTGCAGCTGGCACCCGAGTCAGACAATGAGGAGCCTGGAGAAGATGTTGTGCCAGAGGCAGGGATTCAGCCAGGGCCTTCAGAACCTCCAGAAGCTCCTTTAAGTGAAGAGGATGAAGAGGAGGAGCCTCTTCTCGATGCCAAAAGGCAGGAGTGGCTCCTCAGGAGGAGGTCTCCTCGAGAGTAAGGCTTGGGGCTAATTGGCCACTCCCTTAGCCTATTTAAGCAGGAATACCGACTGAAGCAATTTTGTAGGGAACAACTTTAGTTCACTCTACTTCGTCCTGGATTCTCTGCAAATTGCTTCTGGGCTTTCTGCCAACCTTAGTAAGATTATGATTACTTTATCTTTGGTTTCTTGTAGGCTGTTAAGAAAGTTTATTAACAGCCTTTGTGTTGAAAAAGACTGAGTTATTTTAGTAAATTAAGTTTTGTACAAACTTTGTTTGTGCTGTGTTCTTTGGGATCCATAGCTGGGGCAGAACAATGGGTAATAGAAATGATGAGAAGATTAATAGTAATAGTAAAGCAGACTTAGTGAATAGTTTAACAGTGTTGAGGGAATTGTTTGTTTAGCAGAGTAATGGCATTCGGGGGAAAACTATTCTTGTGTCTAGTTGTTTTGGTGTGCAGTGCTCTATAGCGTCGTTCTGAGGGTAGGAATTGAAACAATTTATTTCCAGGATGCAAGGGGTCTGTAAATATTTTCACAGCCCATTTTTGATTTGTGCAGTATACAGGTCCTCAATGGAAGGCAGGTTGGTAGCAATTGTTTTTGCTGCAGGAGAAGAGGAGAGGAGAGGAGGGGAGGGGGAGGGGAGGGGAGGGGAGGGGAGGGGAGAGGAGAGGAGAGGAGAGGAGAGGAGAGGAGAGAAGAGAAGAGAAAGAGAAGAGAAGAGAAGAGAAGAGAAGAGAAGAGAAGAGAAGAGAAGAGAAGAGAAGAGAAGAGAAGAGAAGAGAAGAGAAGAGAAGAGAAGAGAAGAGAAGAGAAGAGAATAACAGAGTTGGAAGGAACCTTGGAGGTCTTTTAGTCCAATCCCCTGCTCAGGCAGGAAACCCTACACCACTTCAGACAAATGGTTATCCAACATCTTCTTAAAAATTTCCAGTGTTGGAGCATTCACAACTTCTGGAAGCAAGTCGTTCCACTGATTAATTGTCCTAACTGTCAGTAAAATTCTCCTTAGTTCTAGGTTGCTCCTCTCCTTGATTAATATTTTCAATATTAATATTTTCAATCTTAAGCAAAGATGAAAAACCCAGGTGGCATAACTTCGAAATGACAAGAGGGAAGTTCAAAAGTAATGTTAGAAAGTATGACTTCACAGAAAGAGTATGGGAACCTTAGAACCAACTTCCAGCTGAGGTAGTGGGTCAGTCTTCAGTAAGTGAGTTTAGACATGCTTGGGATTTATTTTATTTTATTTATTCAATTTATATGCCGCCCCTTTCTGAAGACCCAGGATGGCTCACAATACACTCAAAAAATTACTATAAAAACACTTAAAAATTAAAAACATTAAAGACATTAAAACCCATTCACACCATTCATGGCCGGATCTCGTCAAATCGCAAAGCGAAATCAATGGCCCCAGGCCTGCTGGAAAAGCCAGGTCTTCACCGCTTTTCGGAAGGCCAATAGGGTGGGGATAGTCCGGACCTCAGGAGGTAACTGGTTCCAGAGAGCTGGGGCAGCCACAGAGATGGCCCTCCCCCACGGGCCCACCAGCCGGCATTGTTTAGCTGACAGGACCCGGAGGAGACCAACTCTGTGGGATCTTACCGGTCTCTGGGAGCTATGCGGTAGAAGGCGGTCTCGAAGATATTGCTGCGAGGCTCGACACTGACCCTGAGCCATGTAGGGTTTTAAAGGTAATAACCAACACATAAAGAGATGTCCCTCATCTGACAAAAATTAAAAGAAATAAAATGAAATAAAAAAAACCTCAAAAGGCAGACTGTCAGGCCTGGAAGCCATCTTTTTCGTTGGATCAATGAACTGCTAGGTCTTTTTCTGCCCTCAGTTTTATACCCTGTTTCCCCAAAAATAAGACCTCCCTGGATAATAAGCCCAATTGGGCTTTTGAGCGATGTGCTAAAATAAGCCCTTCCCAAAAATAAGCCCTCCCCAAAAATATTTAAACACATGCGCAGCCGGTCCCCGTCATTTCCTCTGGATAGGGTTAGAGAGATAGAGCTGGAAATCAGGTAAGAAGGCAAGAGGAGCCCCATCTTGCTCCACATGCCCCAAAATAATAAGACCTCCTCAAAAATAAGCCCTCCCCGAAAATATTTAAACGCATGCGCAGCCGGTCACCGCCATTTTCTCTGGTTAGGGTTAGGGAGACAGAGCTGGAAATCAGGAAAGATAGCAAGAGGAGTCCCATCTTGCTCCACGCACCCCAAAATAATAAGACCTCCCCGAAAATAAGGCCAAGCCCTTATTTCAGGGTTCAAAAAAATATAAGACAGGATCTTATTTTCGGGGAAAACAGTACGTTTTTACATTTCTATATCCAAGTGTTCACAAACTTGCTCTAATAACTTGCTCTAAAACTTGGCCCAATATAGATACGAAGCTGAGAAGTCCGAAATTCCCTGAGTCTTTCTTTTTCTGAAGATAAGGTCAATAATCTCCCATCGGTCCTCCTCGGATTTTGCAAACTTTTCCAGGAGTACTCAAAGATAAGAAAGGTAAATCAAAACCAAAGTCATAAAATAAAATAATAAAATAGATTTTTTTAAAAATTAAAAAATAAACTTAATGCAACCCCCTTTGCTAAGGATGTAACTCATCTGGCTCTGGAGACCAGCATTTGTTTAAATTAATTAAGTTTTTAATAGAAGAGAATATATGTAGCTCAGGGTTGAACTGTGGAGTCCTTGGTGCTCTCCAAGCTTGGTGGCTTGCTTGCAGACAGGTAATGAAATGTCAAGTAATGAAACATCTACAAGCAAACAGCCAAGCTCAGAGAGCACCAAGGACTCCATAATTAAATTTAATTTTATCCCTCTCCAGCTCCCTCCTTCTGCCAGGGGCACAGCATTAGCTTAGCTGGGGCTTCATTTTTCTTCTGAATGCAGACATAACAAGTAAGTTAAGTTATTCTGCCAACATCTGTTACTTCTGTGCCCTCACAGCACACCTAATAAGATCTTTGCCTTTCTTTTCATTATTGGTCTGCTCAAACCCCATTTTTGGTTATTATTTTGGGCATTTCTTGCAAACCTCAATTCATTCTGAGCTTCAGCGTTATCTTGCACAGTCTCTACAGTTTCTAGCAATTGTTATGTGTTATATATGTGTGTGTGTGTGTGTGTGTGTGTGTGTCTGTGTGTGTGTCTGTGTGTGTGTGTGTGTAGTTAATATTTCAGGTTTCTTCCCGTGTAATTGTGGATATATCTCTAAAAGGGTAGAAGCGACGTTTCGACAGAATCTTATCTGTCATCATCAGGCTTATGTGAAGGGTCTTTTGCTGTAACAAAAGACCCTTCTCCAATAGGACTCAGGGCGGTGAACAGCCGAAATAAAAAACAGAACATACAAAATTTAAAAGCAGTTTAAAATGATTAAATATTTTTGGCCGTAATTTAAAACAACCCAATTTAAAATCAATTAAAATTTAACTCAATTTAACTTATTTATTTTTATTGGCATCCACCCTTTATTATTTTTTTTATAACACAAAGCAGTGAACACACAGTACTTCTTTCTCCTTCTATTTCCCAACAACAACAACAACAACACTGTGAGATGTGTTGGGTTGAGGGAGACTGACTGGCCCAGAGTCACCCAGCTGGCTTTCTTGCCTAAGGCTGGACTAGAACTCCCAGTCT